>JAGMWT010000001.1:3604234-4805646 GCA_020744415.1 Dendryphion nanum | reverse complement strand
TTTCTGGACGAGCCACTCCTCACATTCGTAACCTCCGCGCTAATGAAATCTGCACAATTTTCTCCAAGAGCACGGAATCTAGATCAATGCCTAGCCTTGCTGAGGTACATATTTTTTCTGCACTCTATTATGGTCGTGCTCACAAGTCTAGTTCCACTACTATCCCACGGACGTGCCCTACGACAGAGCCCATTCGAGCAACGAAAATTCCCAAGGAGGTATGTCGCTCCCTCCCTCACCCCGTACCAAAAACTCATCAAGCCCGCAGCAAGGCCTGGGAATATACGCGTATGGAGTGCGAAACAACAGACTTGATCAGCTATATCTGCAGGCTTTGGAGAGCCACTACCTCTATGCGAAGCAGCTTGGCGAAGAAATTAGTCCAACCTCGCAACTCCTCATCCATCATGGCGCCTCAACACTATACGATCATTATCTTGAAAGCCACTACGCTGGAGACGTAAAGCGAGCGCCATATTCAACACCCGCTCTAAGTTGCGCCTTCATGGCCTTGCAGCTGTCCGCCAGCGCGCAGTCAACAGCATCAGCAGAAGCAATTCTTCCCATTTCGAAGGCATTCAACTGTGAATCTGCCTTTATTGAGAGTCCCCATACCGTGGCTGTTGCAGCACATGCATTATACCGCGGCTCGGAATTTATTCTCAGAGACTTGATGCTGAGTGATGTCCCAGGAAAAGCCGAATTCCTCGGAGCGTTTACGACTAAATGCTGTCGCGGTGCGGGAATACGTCTCAGCGTCAAGAAAGAGGTATTTGATGGCACTGACGCAAGATATGGGGAGTTTCTGAACACACCATATTATATGAACATTGGTCAGGACCCCGCAAAGCCTTCCGGCATCATCGATGCCGGATATTTGCTACGCATGGCTGCTGGCTGGGGCGCGCTCAAGGATGCACAACTACTGGTTACAGGATACGGTGCTGACGTCAATGATCGTGACTGGAATGGAGAAACAGCGCTGCTGAAAGCATGTCGGGCAGGACATCAGGACGTAGTTGAATGGCTGGTCACGAAAGGTGGCGCGCTGGCGGATATCGGAAGCAATAAGAACGTCACCCCACTTCACTGGCTGGATAGCTTCCCAAAAAGCCAGGCTCGGAAATTCGCAAAACTTCTATATGCAGCAAAGGGCGATCCAAACGCCGTGATGACAGAGGAGTTCGGTGGCTCCGAGGGAGAGTTCTGGTTCTTCAAAGGTCCACCCCTCATGAGGGTAGTTGCCTCGGGCAATCTAGAAGCGGTGGAAGCGCTTCTGGAAATCGGCGCAGACCCACGGGTACAAAGAATGACAGGCAATGGGGAGGATGGAGAGTATCCGTTTCTTTTCGCCGTGAGGCGCGCCCGGCTCGATATCATCAAGGCCATGGTACGTCACTCCCTGGGCACAGAGGTGCTATGGACGCGAAGGAGCACAGGGGGCCGCCCCATCTTCCACATCCTGGCCAGCAGTCCTGTATACCTAGCCAAGATACATCGGGAGCGGTTCGAAGAGGCACTTCTCGAAACTTTCGATTACTTCTGGTCACATGAAGAGCCAGAGAGGCGCCTGTTCAAAAGTATGGATGGCCACGGTCGAATTTCGATCTCGGTCGCAGTCGCACATGCCAATTTCCCCCTCGTCAAGTGCATCGTTGAGTCATGCCCCACTTCAGGGCATATGAAAGAGCTCGTGGTTACGGTTGGAATGCAGACTGCCATCGTCGAGGGCAAATATGCAATCTTCAAATACTTGCTGGATAATGGCGGGTTGGCCCTACATCCAGCATTAAACGCCGACCCGGAAGAAGACTCCCAGTTTGAGACCTATGTTACCTGTGGCCCCTGGACACCCCATCTTGCCGAGTATCAGCTCAAAACCAACAGCCTTCATCTCTGCGCACAGGCAGGCGAGTTCGCTCAGCAAATGTGCGACGATCTGCTGCGATCCATTCTGCCAGCTTCGCGTTGGGACTATACGCCGGAACATCTGCGGAAACAGGACATCGTCAATTGCTCCTGCAACGGTCCACTGAAGATTGACCCCCTTGTCGACAGCCGGAATGAGCTCGGCGAAACGCCCTTTTTCCTCGCGCTTCAAGCCGAGGAGTATGCTATGGCATTTACCCTCTACCAAGCCGGAGCAAGCCAAAACGTCACGATACCGCACAGAGCTATATCTATGAATGGCATGCGTACCTTACCCAGAAACTTGGATGGATTGCCACTAGCGGAACACTTGCTGACATGGACGTCCGCATATCGCGCCTTGCACTTCATCATCCACCGATGCTGGGGCTGCCTGCGCTTGACCAGTAGCCATGGCGACGAGCTCCGAACATGTGTCGTTGACGAAACGGCGAAATGGCCAGTTGATGAGGCATCTGAGCTATTTGAGTATGTCCAGGAACGCTCATATCCCGGGTTTACGTGGAACAAGACTATTCTGTACGCTATCAAGATGAGGAATGAGGCTGTCGTCAGCTCTCTCCTTCGTAAGCGCGAAGAACTTCTTCCGGACCATCGCGAGCCTGGAGGCCTCTATGATGAAGTTAGGTCGTTTTTGTTCAATTTTGCCCAGGATAAGTTGGGGGGGGATCGAGCTGCAGCGATGGGGACCCTGACGGCTATTCTGCTCAGCATCAAGAAGCACTACCCTGAGTACCCTCTTGGCAGCAACTGCAGCAATCACTTTGTCGACTGTGCCATTGCAGCACTCAGACCAGAAATTCAAACTCGAGTCATGCGATATGAGGGTCGCCTTATCGGACTGGAAAAGCTGGAGGAAGAGCTCAATAGGCTGATCTTCCCGTGGTTGGTCTGCAGCCTCCAAGAATATGGACAGCTACGGAAACAAATACCGCTGGACTTTCAACGTACGCTGCGAGATACGCTTAAGGGTGCTGCAACTGTTGTGATTGATTTGGAGACGTGTCAGGTCAGGCTGGTAAAGGACGAGCAGGTCGATAAGGCGAAGGAAGAACAGGTTCGCAAGACGAATAAGCTCGCCTTCGGGTTGCCACAACCTTCTAGGTCGGAACCTGCGAGGAGAAGGCTCTTTTCGATACGGACATTGCTCAAACCTCGGAAGTAGGGCTTATTGCGATCTATGAACATAAAAGTTCTGTACACGCTGTTGCACGAGACTTGCCATCAGGGCTATCACTTAGGCATACAACGAAAAAGAAAATGATTAATTCATGGTCTAAACCCGAGACAGCATGATTGAAACATTTATGGAATAACACCTGAAATCAGAGCCTCGCTTAGGAGACACTCTTTGGCAGGAACAAATTCGATCGGCATTGTCAAGCCGGATGCCCCGACCCTTCGATCGAACAAGTATTCTCCAATTTACCATTAACTACATTCGAATCTTGCAGCGGAATGATGTCTGGAGACGAGTACAGATTGTTTGGCATGAGATTCGTAGGCATGATCAGGAATTCCACTTCTCGCAGCGCTGCATCGTACGCATCCTTTACTTTGCGCCTCAGATTTTGAATTTGGGGTAGGCATTGGGGAAATCTATCCCCCTGGCTCGCTGGCGAAGAACCCATCTTTGCTGATGATATTCACCTGGGATCAGATTAATATTGGAAGCTCTGCCGTCTCGCAATAGTAAGCTGGCACTCGCCTTTGCTCACACATCCTGCGTGTAAGGCAGGTTCTTTTTCTCAAACAGATCGGTTAGCAATACCCTTGCTGGCCAGTTTCTTGCCGAAGCATACTCATGCGATTCCCTATCTTGCTCATCGCCGTGTATATGGTCCATTCGTGTGAGTATAAGCCTACCACTACAGATAGCACAAGAATATGTAGAGCAAGGCGACAAGAGGGAAACATCGCCATCTACACAGACAACCAAGCCTCTATCTGGTCGGAAGGGAAATCGAGAGCCTATATTCTTGAGGAGATCAAACGCCAAGTCTAATAACTCCAGGATATGGGATGGCCAGTGACTGTCCGGTGGATACCAGCCTCTGTAAGAATACTAGGGAACAAGGCCGCAGACATAGCTGCCAAGGACGCGACGGAGTAGAGAGAAAATAGCTCCAGGTGTCTACCAGCAGAAGCGCCTCTAAAGCTATTCCTACTAAGTCTATATCAAAAAGATAGTGCAAATCAAAAACAGAGAAAGCTTCAATAGTGAAATAGAAGTCAAAGACCAAGGGTAGAACAACCTATAGGCACACATCGCGACCTAATAAAAAGTGCCATGGCCGAAGAAGAGCATAGATTCGCGCTTTACTTCAACTTCAACCTTGATTTAAGGAAGATAAAACGTTCATAGCATTCTCACCCAAGAGTATATACTATAATAGCAAAATACTACAAGGCCCTACTTAGTGCATCTTAGCTTTCCTCTCTGCATTTAGTCGCAAATTTCCCTACTGACTTAGATTATTGCTATTTAATGATAATACTGTGTGTAAGTATATCAACTATCTTGGGCAGTCAAAATCATATCTAACATCCTCCAGTTGCACTTCCACCAACACAAACCGGTCCTGTGCACTCAAATCCTTCTTTTGCTCCAACGTTACCACACAAGTAATTCGCTATCTGACTTCCATTACTGTACTTCAGATCCACATCTTGTAAATGGATATCTGTGCACGGCGCAACTGCACTGCACTGCAAACTAACTACTCTCCGATCCCTTGACGTTCCTTTCATGCCATCAATGCTCACATCTTTCACCTGAAACTGCGAGTTCGTACAGTTCCCCACGCCCGGTGCGCCACTGAATCGTGTGCACTGGCTGATCGTAAACGCACCTCCACGCATCCCTTTCGTTGTCAAATTCTTCAGTACCATCTTCTGGGCAAACCCACGTCCACCACCTCCTCCATTTGGCGGAAATCCGACTTGATCGTTTGTCCACGTCTTGACGTAGAAGGCATGCAGCGTATCTTCGAAGTATATGTTCTCTGCTCGGATGTTCTCGATGGTTTCGAAATGATCTTTGTACTGGCCGATGGACCCGATGGCGATGCCGAGTCCGTGGTAGAAATGCGAGTCGAGAAGGGTGATATTGGTGCTGTTTGCTTTGCATGAGAATGAGTCGTCGCCATTATAGACGGTCCAGTTGCGGAACAGAAGACCGGACGAGAAGAATGTGTCAGCACCGTCTGTGTTAGCTGGCGATCATGTTAGTATATGGATACATGGTTTGGAATTAGGTATGCTAATACAGCTTGAGACGCGATTGCCAGTATTATTGACAAAAATGTCTTCCCAGACGCTATTATGACTATGAATGATGCTCATGGTCCACATTTGACTGCGTAGAAATCGCAGACCCTTGACGACAGAGTTGGTCAGGCCGTTAAAAGTCAACTGGTGTGGGCGTCCAGGATAATTAGACGTATTTGGCTGTTGACGAATCCATTCATACCAGTAGTCGCCGTTGCCATTAAATGTGCCTACACCTTGGCCATCGATGCGAACATTATTACCACCAAGTATAAATGCTGTAGATTGATTTTGGTAGCCAACTGGAAGAGACGCATTGAGCCAGTATTGTATGTTTGTGCTCCACTGCGAAGGAAGTTAGCAATAGGTTACAACGAGCTAAAATTTACCCACCAAGAGCTCTCCTTGAATATCTATTTCCACATCTTCCAGTCCCGTGATATTCAAAGCTGAGTTAATATAATAGGTCTTCGGGGCAAATATAACCTTCCCATTCTTCTTGCACTCTTCAAACGCTGCGCGGATAGCTGGTGCATCGTCTGTGGCGTTGCTGCCACCTCCCTCAATTGTGCATGTCCTACGGGTGTGGATCGTGTATGCTTTCCCTGCAGAAGCACATAATGCTAGCACACTGAATATGAAGAACTTCATAATATAATGGCGGATATATCACAAAATGTATGTAGGGAATATGTTCTTTGCGTGACGAAGAGGCTCTTAAGTTATTATATCCTTACAACTATCACTACTATGAACCGAGGAGACGAACAATGTTTGCGGCTACCATACTATATTAGGCGCGACATTTCGATCCTCGGGCGAGCGAAATTACCGAGTCTAGATTTGGGAATAGATTAGAGAGGGGAACGATGCAGGGACATTCGTCCCCCGCGTTTTCGTTTAATTTTGCTCCAATCATGAATCGTACAGGATTTCCACAAGTGTCGATCACAAAACATGTTTGTATAACACCGGCCATCATTATCCCGAACGGTGATCAATTATTTCATCGTGAGAGTTAATGATAGACTTAAAATCTAAACCAAAAAAATACGAATTTATTTCATGGAAGATATGCAGCATTCTATTCCACGTTCACTTCTTTCGAACAATACCATACATTTCCTATGCTAAATAATAGAGAAACCCCTTCATCAGTCCTTGTTGTAATGCGTCCTGTCTTCCCCGAAGGGCAGATTCGAAGAAAAAGGCAGTTCTTGAAGGGGTTTATTGCTCTTTGTGTACGACCAACATGCTTAAAAGCATTAATATACAGCTCTACACGAGGTTACAAGTTTTGGTGAACATTTTCATGTGCTAACACCAAAAAGCACAAATCGGCTATCTTGCTTTATCAGAATATGAGTACAACTCCAAAAAAGCACATCATTTCTCCATCCTGTCCAAACATGCCAAAACAATCTTCCCTAACTGCCATTTCTGCCTTCTTCGAAACACCTTTTTGGCCCAATCTATTGCCCCAGCTACATCGTTCACACCCACAACATGCATCGATCCGGGTATTCCCCCCTTGATAAGCTGCCATGCAATCATGAACGCCTTGTACGCATACACAATCAACCAAGGCGCCTCGCAATCCGGAACAAGCGTAGCATCAAGATAACGCAGGAACCAATCTACATGCGGCTGAATTGCATCCGCGATATTGGATTCGCATAGGAACTCGCATGATGGAGCTAGAGTAGTGAGTTGGTGTAACACGGCATCCATGCTCCCTTCGACGATACCGCCGGTGTGCGATGGTGACCACATTTGTAACTCTATCATGGCGGTTTCCCAGGTTGCTTCGCAGAGTGCTGCATGTGCGGTTTTGGATGCGCCGGGTTGGGAATGTACGTATGGGCTGAGGGCGAGGAGAGAGGAGCGGAGCGGATCCAAACGTTCCATGCTTAGCATTCCGGTCATGGTTGACCAGCCGGATATTTCACGTGCGCTGGAGATGAGGAACTGAGTTATGTTTATGGTGCCGTAGGGATCGAAGGCCGGGATGGAATTGATGCCTGCATCTGAGGAGAGAAATCGACGTACTGCATCGGAATATTGCATAGATGGATTTGCGTGTCGACCGACTAATTGTCGATGTGCCCATTCACCTGAAGATGATGCGATCCATAATTCCTCAGGACAAGGCAAATCATGCTTGATCTCCAAGTGTGAGAGCGATCGTGGCATGGAGAGGAATTGGTACCACATGGTATCGATTTGGTGGACAGCAAACATGGTGCGCTTATGGGATTCGGCGGAGATGAACTGGCGCCATAGATAATCCAGGCATTCGTTCGCAGAGGGCTCGACTAGTACCGGTTGGGTGAGACCGCCAGATCGGGCAATGGAAATTATCTTGGAATGTGTTTTCAGCCCGTATGCCGAATCCTTCCCACAAAGATACATCATGGCGTAAACTTGGAGAAGTAGAAATGTTTGTACAGTGGCTAGACAATGTGTCGAGACGTCCTCATCGTCAGTGGCCGTTGCGGAAAGTATAGCACGCGCCTGCTGGTAACAGTGAACCGACAAACTCGCACCAGAACCCTGGGGGATCTCAACGTCTGGGTCCTCACCGTACTGGTAAGCAAGACACAGTATGGCGTAAAGCAAGCTTCTGGGGGTTTGTGCTGCATCGAATGTGGGACGGTGCAAGAGTGGGAGAAAATTAGAGATATGATGGAAAAAGAGGTCGCAACCTCTGGAGATTTGGGTGTGGGATGGATACCAGTCGTCATGAGCTTGTGGAGTGTCGATAGTAGACAAATTTTCGGTGATTCCAGGATCGAAACCAAATGTAGACAGACTTGTGTCGAAGGCTGGTTGTGAAGTAGGCGTTGATGTGATGTTAGAGTGAAATTGGGTGCCGTCAAAAGACGTTCCTATAAGTAGTGTCGACTCGAGAGTATTTGCATCCTGCAAGATACTCTCCATGGACAGTTCTTGGGTAAATTGGCTGCTCTCTATTTGTACGGTGTGTTGTTGGTCATTGAGAGGAAGACTTGTCGTAAGGCACGTACTTTCTGAACGAGAATCGTCGTCCCGGTGGCGCCTGTCATTGCGCATTGTTGTTTGCCAGAAACCGCGATCTATATTTTCGTCGCCAGAAGGGGGTGAAGGTAAGCTGCATCGGCTATCCGTCGGTGATGCAGATGCCGTTTCCTCATTCGTTCCTCCGCTCCGCGGGTGTTGAGATGCATGTCGTTTCTTGGGTCGTAGGTCTTCGTGATTTGGATGTTTCCTTTTCATATGGCGATGGCGGAGATCGGGTCGGGAGAAAGTGGCGTTACAGAGTTCGCATGAGAGCGCTGTGTCTTCTGAAGAGCGCGTATGCAGGGCCGCATGCCGCTTAAGGTTCTCGTGCCGAGTAAAGCGACTTTGGCAGACAGTGCACTGGAACGGTTGGAATGAGGGTCGTCTTTCGACTGTGCTGGAAGCAACAGAAACCGACATGGCTTGGTTGAGTTCTAGGATAGTTTGGATGTCGGAATTCCAAAAGCATCGACGTCATCAATCGGCATAGCAGTAGTAATAAAAGTGTGAGTGTTTGGAGAAATTGTAGAAGACCTTGTGACGACGAACCCCAGACGTGCAGACGCCGACGGTCTTCATTCAATCCCCGCATCCGAGGTCGACCCCGCTTATCTCCCCCTAACCGACACTGGAGATATGTTCCTTGCCTAGTGGCTTTGTAACAACGCTCCGGTCATTTACTAGACTAGATCAAAACTAGGCTGGACATGCCTATCTCCGATACTGGAGCCACTGTGCGGTAATCGCTTTCCGGCAATTGGTACGATTCTTATCTGTCACCACATGGTTCCACATTCACTGCCACAGTATGGGTCACAAAGGCACATATCTGCCAAACTGTAGGGATACCTAATATTCCGGATAACTATTACAACCTATATTGTCCACGCGTATCTACGCCTGCCTCAACACCAACGCATTCTTATCATAATCTATCAGCGTCTTTGATCTCAGAGATCTGACCGACGAAATGACAAAATACGACCAATTTCCAGCAATCTTACTCTTCATTGAGAGATAAACGCTCAGTACATCTCATAGCGCCAACCCAATTGTACCATCTCCTCTGTAACACCGCCTTTGATGACTTTCGCAATCTCATCGGGGTCGCCAGAATCGAGACGCTTGTTCTCGCGCAGCACAAGCCATCGATAGAAAGTAATAACACCAGCAAACAAGAAAGCACAGCCCATCAACGTTCCGAATGCAGCGTAAAATTGTGGAGGTGCATAGTAGAGATAGGATGCCCAGATGTTAGACGTCCCTCCGAGGGCATTGACGAGGGCGGACGCAGCAGCTCGTTTCGAGACAGGTCTTGCAAGATGCAAGTTGATGGTCTTGAACAAGACCAGTTGCGGGCCAACGGAGGCGAATGGCAGGATCATCATGGAAAAGTAGCGTGCGCCAACATTGGTGGTAGCCATGGGAATGATGTACATGCAGCATGCCGTAGCAATACACACAAGAATGATTGGGTAGGCGGTATTCTTGCGATCAGAGTACCACATCAAATAGTAGTAGACGCCGGCGGCAAGGACATATGGTGGAGCAGTCAATAGAAGACTGATGGTGCTGCTGAAACCGAGGGACTTAATAAGAGTAGGGAAGAAGTTGGCAATGGAACCTTGTGCCTGAGAGAGAAGGTTGCAGAGTATAAGGAGCAAGAGCTTAGGATCCGATAGAGCCTTTACGAACCCCTTGAGAACGCTCTCCTTAACATTACCCTCTGCAGCACCCGACTCGGATTCGATACGCCAGACTGCCAGGTCACGCTCTGACGGGGAGAGGATACGGCTGTTGTGGGGAAATTCGGGCATGAAGAACGCGCAGATGAAGCCAATTCCAACTGTGGCGGCACCTTCGATAATGAAAAGCCTGGATCAGAATTAGCCATATATTCGTTTACCCCGAGGTTATAAAGACTTACCATTGCCATCCTCGAATACCATGCGCCCCATCGAGCTGGAAAATACCGGCTGCGAATAGTCCACCAAAGGCGTTTCCAACCTGTTGTGCAATGTACAAACTAGCAATGCGCTTGCCAAGCTCGGTCTTGGTGTACCAGGCTTATTCAACGTCAGAATACTTTCTGATTAGAAACGGGAGATGTCTTACCGGAAAGATAGTAAATAGCGCCAGGGAAGAACACAGCTTCAGCTATACCGAGAGTTGCTCGGATTGCAAGCAGTTGGCCATACGACTTCGCGGCAGCGGTTGCGGCTGAGATGGTACCCCAAATAACGACAGCGCAGCAGATGTACAACCCGGGTCGCGGAATCTTAGTGATGAGGAGATTGCTGGGAATTTGAAATGGAAGATAACCGACGAAAAGAATCGAGATAGCGGTGGCGAACTGCTGGGTGCTCATATTGAGATCGTCGGTGATTCCCTGCAACTTGGCTGCAGCCAAATTCTGGCGATCAATGTAGTTGAGGATATAGAGAATGCCGATGATAGGCAAGACAATGAAGTCAACCTTCTTTACGAGCTTGCGATTGAGGACACTGATTTCATCCTCGCTGAGGCCACGAAGAGACTCGGGCATCCGATCGTTTGCCGCATTATTGACACTTCCATCGGCAATCTCGATATCGGACGCAGAAGACTTCTTGAGATCCATTTCGGCCATTTGGTGATATCCTGATGTGCTATCGTTGTCCAGAAATATCAAGAATATAATTCCGGAGTCAACTGAAGAGAAAATTTGACTCGGCGCTTTTCAAGGGGGTTGAGAGCCGGATGAAGATTCAGAAGGTCTTTGCAAACATTTGGACTTTATACATGATTTCAACAATATCAAGCCGGAACTCAAGTACCAGATAGTGCATCGATAAGGAAAAGGAGAGGGAGGAGGAGGAGGAGCAATGAAGGCCGTGTCATTGGTCCTAAATTAGTGGGGACCAGCCCCGGAGACGTCCAAATTTGTCGGGAAATCTGGGGTACTTCATGACTCGCGTGTACCACGCATCCCCGCTAGCAATGCACCCGTATGGGAGCTCCTCCCATGCGACGGGCGGAGTCAGGGGACGAATAGCAAATCCATCCTGTCTAACTTTGACAGACACTCAGATTGTCGATAGACGGCGCTCCGCACGCAAAAACGCAATCGCCAGCGGAGCAGGCATCATGACGAAGCAAGCGGCTGAATCCTACTTGAACGCACCTTTCCGTCTTATCTTCGCCGTATCTTCATCTCAGCCAACTCACTAAGAAACCTCGAAAGGACGAAAACGCACCTCAACTACCCTATCCGGAAAAGTGCTATATCTCAAATTACCAACCAACACACTCATCATGAGCTTCCCCACACCCCAAAACACCCAAATTCAAAACCCTCGCCTGAGGTTGCTCAATAAGATCCGGGCGGGCGAGTTCCCCTTGATGACCTTCGTTGCCATTCCATCCGTGCGACAGGCACAAATTGTCGCACTGACTGGTCTTGACGGCATCATCATCGACTGCGAGCATGGCCACATTGGCGACGATGCTATGCACAACTCCGTTGCGGCGATATCAGCTCTCGGAGTGTCCCCTATCATCCGAATCCGCGGCCCATCCCACGACATCATCAAGCGTGCCCTTGACACTGGCGCCCACGGTATCATGGTACCACAAATCAACAATGCCAAGGAAGCGGAGCAGGTAGTTGCCTCCTCTAAGTTCCCACCGCAAGGTGTGCGTGGCCAGGGTTCTGCATTCCCGGCCATTGGCCACGGACTTACCACTCCCGAGTACATGAAGTCGGCCAACGAGACCATCATTACCATGATTCAAATCGAGACCAAGGCTGGTGTGGAGAATGTCGAAGAAATTGCCGCTGTGCCTGGAGTAGACCTCGTCTTCATCGGCCCCAATGACCTAGCTCAATCACTTCTCGGCTACGTGCCTGCTCGTGGTGATGAGCCAGAATTCGTAGCGGCTGTCGACAAGATCATCAACGCAGCGCGGAAACATGGCAAGTGGGCTGGTCGCATGGTAAACGACGGGACTGCGGCCAAAGAGGCCAGGAAGCGATACGACACTGTGGCCATCACTGGCGATACTAAGGCTATTCAAAATTGGTATATCGCTGAGTTTGACATTGCAAGGTCATAAAGGGGCTTAAGAAAAGCGAGGTGTTCTGTCACAGGGTGTGAGGTTTTAGACTTAGACAGTGGAGCATTTGTTTATAGACTTCAAGGATACTAAGGCGCGGGAATTGTATAATCCAAGTTACACTTACTTGTCTCCATTACTTGGCGTGCAATCTAACCTTAGCTTATTTCATGGAATTGGCATGCCAATCCAGTCAGTGCATGTCCGACGAAGGAGTGAGACATTCGCCGAAGTTCCATAAATGTCATGTACTAATACCCTCTTTGGCTGTCTGATAGCGGATGCCCAACGTGAGGCGGTTTTTGAAACCATTTTGAATACCTAGTTCCGTTTAGGGTCTCGAATCCGATGACAAAGTAGTATCTGGGGCTGATCCGGGTGGCGGCTTTCGCAGATACCAGTCTACTTTCCCCTGAAGCCCCTGTATTAGTAGGTAAGACTCAGGGGATGAATAAGTCAAATGCACGGATAATAAATGAAATTACTATGTATCTCACCAGGTAAAATACATGCATTGGCTACAGATTATGATGTAAAGTACGACAGTAGAGGATGATGGTGTGAAGCGGTGTCGGAAACCGCCCACCACCCCAGGGGACTCAACGCCTAGGCATCGGACGCATACTGATTGTTCCTCGCAGTCTTTCCTCTTAATTCTGTGCGGAGAAGCAGTAAATTCTTTTTGAATCCTATTCGTTTATTTTTTTCACAAAAAGCCATCACTGACGGATCAAGCTATCTAACCCTAATTTATATGTAGAATCTTCTGTAGTCGTTTCCCACGGTACTCAGGGCAAAAATTTGACGGGTATGTCGCTGCTTTATTGACAGAAGTCTTCCTGCGCCCTGACATGATAGATCATTGGATCTATGCACAGTTTCGAACGCGCTTACGTATTTTTGGTATTGTTTTTGTCTCCATACTAAATTAATTACGCGCAAAAAGGATGAACAACTAGCCGCGGAATATCCTGTATAGTGATCGGTGAATGGTTCCAGAGGAAGTTCTTCCGGTCGCCCAAGTCGGCAACTGTTCTGACTGCCTCATAGCCACCACATGTAGGTAAATGTCTCAACAGCGCGGTTCACCAGACAAAAATCTTCTAGTATAATACTAGATAGGCGATAAGATATCATGCATAAAGTCAAATTTGGCATGATCAACACCACTCAAAATTTCGGTGAAGATAGTACTGGTCATGTTTACCGCCAATACCTCTGCTAGAGTTCCTTTACTTCCTATGTCCATGTCTATACCATATTCTATTTCATTCATTTTCATCCACAATCCATAACTCCATATCATGCCCCCTCCGGCCAATCCCATCATTCCAAGGTACATTACACCTGCGCAATACACTCAATCTCAATAACAGTCCCCGCCCCAGGCGCAACCGCCTGCAAGCACGATCTCGAAGGCATAGGCTGGGGCAAGAAATCAATGTAAACCTCGTTCATGGCAGCAAAGTCTTTCATGTCGGCAAGATACACATTGTACTTGACGACCTGATCGAGCGAAGAGCCTGCAAGTTCTAGGACTTCCTTCAAGTTCTGTAGAACGGTGCGCTGGAGCAGGAGGTTATGTTAAGCATGTTTCGTATCGAAGGTTCAGTAGAGGACAAAGCTTACTGTTGCTTGTTTGATTTCGCCGGTGGCAGTTTGGCCGGCGCAGAAGACGAGGCCGGGGACTTTGACGGCAGGGCCTGAGGAATTTGTTAGCGAACACAGCTCTAACTTGATTCTAGTTTCTGGACGCATACAGTTGTGCGGTTTCGTGGGGAATTTCTCGCTGGAAATGAGTTGGCGAGACATGGTGTTATGAGGTGTGTAGCGAAATTGAGATCGGTACAGTAGAAATGCCAAACTTAGAAGCCAGATGACTGAGCGTGGGATAGATGGTAGAGCTGATGTCGGATGTCAAAAGGAGCGAGCTTATCGCGAATTTAAATCGTAGCGAGCAATGCGGCAGAGAGATGCACCCGAAAAATACCCATTGTAATATAGATCCTACCTTTTTACTGCATGCGAATTGAGGAGCTCTCCCAAGCTTAATCGGCCAGGAGCCGTTGACACATTGCTTGGTACGAGCAACGATATGCCTGCACTTGTGCGTTATCCGATTTTGGGTGGGAGGAGCTCCTCCAGCGCTAATGATAGTGGAAAACTGTCGGTTCCGATGGGCTAGCCTTATCTGTGTTCACGTAACGTAAGACCGGCAGTCTCGCCGAAACCTCGTAGAGGAGCACAGGCGAAAAGACGGAGGAGAGAAGGTGATAATAACTAGGAGGAGGGATGAAGATGTGGAACCCTGAAGCGTGGCAAGGTGGGTCTTTGGAGGTGCAGTGCCGGGCGAGTGGGCGGAAACTATCTGCCCCTGCGGACCCCTCTCTGGAACTCCATGTTTCTGTTCTTTTCTTGCTACTCTTACTTTGGGACGGCGGAGCTCGATCTCACTGATTTCATCTTTGGAGTGTTTATCACACCACCATTGGTCAAATGGTATAAGAGGAAATCGTTTCATCTTATCTCCAACTCCTACACCACCACACACATTACGAACCTCATTTCAATCACTAACACTTTAGCCAAGTTAAAATATGGCACCCTCTGCCCCATTCAATCCTCCTGCAGCTGACCTACCCGGCAAGCCAGTTGTGCCCGAATGGGTGGTTCCTCCAGTCACAAAGGAGACTCATGACTTTGCCGAACTCACATCGATTGACCTGTCACTGCTCGACTCAAATGACCCAGCCGTTGTTGAAGGCCTCGTCAAGGAGGTCAAGCGGGCCATTCGAGAGGATGGTTTTCTCTTCCTTGAAAACTATGGTATCTCGCTAGAGCAGCTCCATCGACAGTTCGCCATCGCTCAGTACCTGTACCACAACATCAGTGAGGAAGACAAGGAACGTCTCCTCTTCTCTCCCGATACTGGCGTGTGGTCTGGATACAAGCACCCTTATGGATTCAAGGTATGTAAATATTCGAATTGTGGGGGAGTTTACTAACATGAAACACCAGCGCACCAAGGGCCCGGCTGACGGAATTGAACAATTCAATTGGTACAAGCCTGACTGGGACGACATCGATAATCGTGTCCCAAAGTGCATTCAACCATTCATGGACGAAATCGAAGCGTTCTGCAACTACCTCACAAAGTCCGTAAACAGGCGCCTCCTTACTCTCTTCTCGCGCGTCCTCGAACTACCCGACGACTATCTCTGGGAAAACGTCCAATCCCACGGCAGCCCAACTGGCGAAGGGTATTTCCGCCATGCTCTTTTCCGCCCCGTACAAAAGTCCACCGAGGAGGCATCAAAAGGTCTGCGCATGCACGGCCACACCGACTTCGGCCTGACCACACAACTCTTTTCCGTACCCATCTCATGTCTTCAGATCTGGGGTCGCGATGAGAAATGGTATTATGTGCCGTACAAGCCCGGTGCGCTCGTCATCAACATTGGTGATACCCTAGAGATTGTCTCAGGTGGACACTTCAAGGCCACACGTCATCGCGTCTTCAAGCCTCCCGTTGACCAATTGCAACAAGAACGTCTTTCGCTTGTGCTCTTCAACAGCTCCGTCGGCGATCTCCGCATGACCCCAGCAAAAGGTGAGTGAATGCCCAGTGAATTCGCATGTTGGCAACACTAACACTCCACAGAATCTCCCCTCATCCAGCGTGAAGGATATGTCGAGGAAGAAGGTGTTTTCCGCGAGTTTCAGAAGCGCACTGCCGAAGGTGCAGTTGTACCTACCAATAGGCAATGGCGCGAGATGCAGATTTCGACGGCTACGGACCCGACAGACCAGGAGCACAATCGTGTTGGCGTGCACCAGGCTGTCATAAACGGCAAGGTTATGCACCAGCGGGAGTATATGGGTATCAAGGTTGTTTTGCCAGTATAGTGAAGTGTATTGGTGAAAAAGGATTCTAGTGTTTTGATTGCCCTGGAAAATATATCCACGAAGTAGTCGAGGAGTTTGGTGTAGACAATTAGTCTAGCATTCTGAATGGAGTTTTGTTCTTTGTCATGAATCCAGGGTATCAATGAGAAATTCATGTATGCATCGATTAACTTGGGCGAGTATTGTGAAATACTATCGCGGTCCGATGGAACTCACAGGCATGACTTAAGACTTAGTGACATCTCAGTCAATCCCCGTTTGCGTCGCACATATCATGGACATATGCCTAGCAAGGTATGGCCGATCGATCAGAGGCTGCTCCCCTTGACATGGAACCAACCTTTCACGTCATCAATTCCCAACACGCTCGTCAATATCATCTTACCAAACGTATCCACATCGTCCGGTCGCCCATTATCCAGCAGTTCGGCAAAATCCATTTCTTTGATCACATGATGACTCTTCTCATTCCATGCCACAACGAAGTCAAATGCATTCGCCGCATTCCAAAGATGGGCTGAAAAGGTGACTCTATTTCCAGCAACAACCGCCTGTGAACATGTCCCAAGCCATCCACGGAACAAATTGCATACGGCAACAAGATGCACTAAAATGAGTAAAGTCCTCCGTGCGGACTCACGGAAAATGTATGACTTCCAGGCTGCACGACCATCTGAGCTAGGGAACAATGGGAGGGAGCCCGAGGGGTCTTGTTGATCCAATACAAGGTCATTGAGGACAATGCTGACCCCATGTAGCTTTTGAATAGCAGCATCGGCATGGCTACAATATGCCATCTCTCCGCTAAATATGTGCATGATTTGGTAGAGTATGAGGGCCTGGGCGCGAGCCAAAATTAGTAATGGTGACGATGGCATCGAAGCTTCGAGTAATTCTTTGGATCGCTGGATTACATGACGTGCTACAATTGTAGTATTCTTCTCGGTGCGGGATAGATACAGTGCACAAGCCGCTTGGACGTCTTGGATGCAGCGAGGAATTTCGTCTTCATAGAGGTTTGGATGGCACCAGTGAGTGCGGAATTCTTGAACCATCAATGCTGGGGCCAACTTGAGCTGCTCCATAGCGTAATCGATACGACTCCGCGCCGCTGGGGCAATGTTGGCAGCAGAGAATTGCTTCCCGGGCAGGTAGTTACTTTCATCGAAGATAGTACTTGATGCAGAACGCGCCAATGGTTGTGCATCGTTGATGTCTGCGATGAGCATCTCGTTCAACGCGTCTACTGAAGCCGTAGCGGCAGGAAAGTCGAAATCTAAAAGGTCGATGACGTCGTCGCTTGACACCGACGGCTCATCTGGTGTTTCAAAGAGAAATGCCTCGTCGGCGAGAAGATTTGGAGCATCTACATTGTCCAAGGAGCACGTGGAGGTAAATGTTGTACTATGCGCACGGGGTGGAGGGTACGCGCAAGTCAATCTTTGTTTTTCACATCGCAGACAGAGCGGCAAACCCAAATCGCAGCGACGCTTGGCTTTTGCGCATTCGGAGCAAGATTTCTGTCGGCCTTGGATGTTCGCCGATGTTCGCAATCGTTCCGCGGGCATCTTGTATGTGGCAGGGCGATGAAGGGGAGATGAATGGTAGTTGCGGAGTTGTAATTAGGGGAAATCCATCTCCGCACTCGCCGCGCGGGATAGATCATCATGTGACCGCACCAGTCTCATGGATCGGACATGCTCCTCTTTCCCTTTTTCTTTCCAACAAATAGTAACCAACGATGATGTTTGAATGGAATCGAATAAATGCCCCCTCTAACAATCAGTTCAAACATGTGTATTACCGCTTCCTTAGACATTCCGCACCCACCTCTGAGCGATGCGGAATTCCGCTGCGCAGTTCCGCACATCGAGGTCCGCACAGAACCATCACCAAAATATCAATTTCGCTTTCAAAAGATGGAATAGTCTCTATTCTGAGTCAATCAGTCTGCTAACCCCAACCTTTTTTCCTATTGGGGATGGTTCTCATTACACTGTTCACTAATTTATTGTTGCTTGGGTGGGATGCCCAGGCGAATTTCGCATCACTGTACGTCTCTCCACGTGGTTCATTACGGTGGATCTAGACTTGCCAAGTACATGTGATCAACGCATGGAATTCCGCTACAGTATGGTGTTTATGCCACGCGGATAATATGAAATACCATGTTTATGAGTTGTACTAGCACCGGTGGATAGTGGAAAGGTAAACTAGTTCGTTATGGGGTGGCGCTGATGGGGTTGGTCCGGTGGGTGAAAGATGTGGGTCGGACTACATCTAAGTATTCTCATTGGCTTTAACTTCCATGCACCAACAGGGGTTTTTCATGTGAATCATTCCGCCATGAAGTCGAGGATGTTCCTGAAAACTTGTATATAAACTGCCATGTTGCCATTCTTCGAATTTCAATTCGACCCCCAGCCCCCCTTGATCAAGATCTCAACAAGACACGACAATTACAATGACTTCAAAGATTGCGCTGGTTACTCGTGCCAGCGGCGCTCAAGGAAGAGGTGTCACCCAACATCTTCTCCAATCTGGATGGACTGTCCACGCTCTTGTCTCAGACCGTGACAACGACCGCGCTCAAGCCTTGGAAACTTCTGGAGCAATTTTATTCACGGGAACGTTATCCGACCAAAAGTCCGTTACAACCGCCATCCAAGGGGCCACTGCGCTGTATCTGACACAAATGCCATCTTTTCTCGATGATTCCGAAGTCCGCGAAGCAGCTTCATTGTTGAATCTTGCAAAGAATGCAGGCGTCAAGCACGTCGTTCATGGAACCACCCTACCGCTCAACAATCCCAATGTCCGTGAGAAGTTTACCTCGCCTCCATTCTCGATTGTTGGAGCCGCTATCCTACCAAAAGGAGAAGTGGAAGATCTGGTCCGCAGATCTGGGATTACATGGACCATTCTCCGACTAGGATATTTCATGAACAATTTTGTTCCACCTACAGGCTACTTCGCAGAACTTACTGAAGGCAAACTGGTAACACCATTCAAGCCCGACACGGTTCTTCCCCTTGTCGATCCAGAGGACATCGGTGCGTTTGCGGTCGCTGCGTTCGAGGATCCCGTCAAGTTCGGCGGCCAAATTATCACTACAGTATCTGAGCGGCTTGGAGTTCACGATATTGCGGCTAAGATTGGGAGAGTAAATGGACAGACAGTGGATGTATCATACATGTCTGACGAAGATATTGAGAAGGGAATGAGCAACCCTTATCTTGTTGGTCAACTGGCATCTCAAGGTCTGGATGAGCTCGTGGATATGGACGATGTGATAAAGTGGGATGTCAAACTTACTTCCTTTGATAATTTCTTGCATAAGCATCGGGAATTAGTAGTTCCTCGTGCTAGTTAGCACGAATGCATCTGCGTTATGCGGATTTGATTTTCCTATATTGCAGACAATATACTTTCATCTCATTTGCTCCAGTAAAAACAGGACATTTACTGACATAGTTTTGTTTACTGAGTGTGATTGATGAAGTGCGTGATGAGCGGTGAAGATATGGAAGGTCCATTTATGCGAAGTAACTGAACGAAACCGTTGTTGTGTCGATATGATCCATCACGGTGAAGCCAAAAAAGCAACTCTTGCTTACGGGCGGACGAAAATATAAGGCATGGACAAAAGAATAAGTAAAATGTTTCATCCATCCGCAAATGCGGTATTCCGCTTCCGTCATCATACAAAGATGTCCCCTTCTAGTTAAATGGCAGATGCCCACTTCTCTGAGTTACCCATCAACACAACACTCACCTCCACCATGGCTATTCCAACCCAACTGACCGCATTCCCCTTCGCTGGAACCCCATCTCCCAATCTCAAGGGCGCATCCCTCCTCCGCTGGGGCGCCAAACACCCTCCCATCGACCCGCACGTATCTTTCGCAGGCAAAACCGTTCTCGTGACCGGCGCGAACATAGGTCTGGGCCTCGAATCCGCCGTCAAGTTCGCTCAAAAAGGCGCTTCAAAGATTATCCTAGGAGTTCGATCGATGCAACGAGGCGAAGAAGCAAAAACCGAGATTTTGACACGCAGCGGACGAGATTCCAGTTGCATCACAATCGTTCAAGTCGATCTGGAGAAATATGCGTCTGTACAAGAGTTTGTAAAAAAGCTAGAGAAAACGACTAGACTAGACATTGCATTGCTGAATGCTGGATTGTGTAATCAGACCTATGTCCGATCTGCGGAGGGACACGAGATGGCTGTGCAAGTCAACGTGTTATCTACGGCGTTGATGGCCCTTCTACTTCTTCCACTATTACGCAAGACTGCAAGAGAAACACATTCGCCTACGCATATGACGTTTGTGAATAGTGCGGGCCATGCTGAGACAGAAAAAGCGTGGCTTAAGGACAGTCTGCTTAGTACAGCCGATGATGAGGCAAGTTTCGATGTGAGAAAGAGCTATATGATGGTGAAACTATTGGGCATGGTGGTGATGAAGAAGATCGCTAGACAGGCGAATGATCGTAATGAACAAGACGGCGTGATCGTCAATGCTTGTTGTCCTGGTCTTTGTCGCACCAATCTAGGACGAAATTTCTCGTTGGCAATGAAGGTCCTAACAGCCGGTTTCCAGTTCTTTACGGCTAGAACAGCGGAGGAGGGGTCGAGAACGTTGGTGGGCGCCAGCGCGCTTGGGTGGGAAAGTCATGGCAAGTTTTGGCATCATGATGTCCTGTTCCCGTAAGTGTTAATTTTTCATGTTAATTTCCGTTGACTGACTTGACTTTAGTATGAGCGACCTGTTGCAGGACGAGAAATTAGTGAATACATGCTGGATGGAAATCGTACAGGCATTGCCAGCAGACACTGTTGGAAGTGCGCAGTAGAACCTGAGTAACTAAATCTCAATAGATCAAATGGTGGGGACAAACAGCTGTCAGAACCATGAACACACGACCATCTAGTGATCGGAAAACTTAGATATGGGAAGTATATGCCTTATATCTTCTGCACTGGCGCAAGCACGACAGCTGAGACCCTATCCAGTGTCACAATTTGTTTATCTTGTTTCAAGCAGTATTATTGGTCGGTGAAACTGTATTGTTCGTGACTTACGGGGAGCAGATAAATTCATAGCTATGCTTAGTCTCCGATCGGGGGATGGCAAGGTTTATCAAGTATTTCACATTTCAGAAATGCATGCAGCGATTCTAATTCGTTTCTAATGCATCGCTTCCATTCACTGTATGAAATTGAACTTAACTGAACACGTTCAGCTGAACAGTAGCAAAGCTACGTGGCAGTGTAAGATTTGGGATCGACTTAATCACAGAAGTTTGAGTCGTATGCCTAATCTCTTGATCTCACATTAGCCCCAATCTCCCGTTTTTTGCTTGCTTTTGATTTTTCCTATTCTGAGTTTATCCTAAAAATGCCCAAGGTATAGTTAACTGCACTTAGACAATTGCGGCAAGCGAAAATTAAGTGTACATTTCTGCATGAAGGATCCTCTTTTGACTTCCCTAGACAGCAATAGCTAGACTAGCACATGTCAGCATTTCTCTGATACCACTTACATAATGCTGCTTCGAGCTTATGGTTGGATGGAATACCAAGTGCGGGATTCAGGCTAATATTTTCTCTTATCTTGATTTATACCATTAAGTCGATCTTCGTTATGCATATCTACATCCATACGCACTCTTTGCAACACTGTATGCTTCTGTGCGTGATACTGAAGTACCATTTGACTTCTTCCATCTGCATCGCTTCATGATGAATTTCTTTCGCTCCAAGCCAGTGGATAATCGGTCGGAAACCTCACCACCGGATGTAATTGTTCCTCTACACACCTTCGACGACGGACCACTTCACTGTGCCTTTGTCCTTTATTCATTATTCGTTTTTGAAGATGCTCTTGATGTACGGAAACTTCGCGATGGTCTCGAAAGACTTGTCCAAAGAGATGGGTGGCAAAAGCTCGGTGCCCGACTGAGGAAAGATGTAATAAGATTTTGATAACTCTGTCTTGCTGTACTAATCTTTGTAGAGAAATGGAGGATTAGAATACCATACCCCAAGACAATACTCGAATGAACGCCCGGGGCTGTCGTTCACGCTAGAAGAACACGAAACCCCTATCGCAGAACATCCATTGGCCTCTCGGTTGCCGAAGGCGAGCAAAACCGTATCCGTGATAGAGGACGCTGACATCTTCATGGAGCTATGAAGCCCCCCGGAAGCCCATCAAAACTCAACGATTATCTCTACTGCGACATACCGCAACTTGGATTGCATGTGGTTACTTTCACCGATAATACGTTGATGACCATTTACTGGCCACACATCTGCTTCGACGCAATCAGACAAAAAGAAATTCTGGATGCGTGGATACTTGTCATGCAAGGAAGGGAAGACGAGATTGATCCGCCATTTGGGACCGACTCCGATCCATTTATAGATCTAGGCCGAAGACTAACAGAGCCTCATCAGCTCCTCACTTGCAAACTGGGAGTCTTCTCTCTGATCCTTTATGCATTGCGGCAAATAAGCATTCTGTTTCAAAAACTAGAGAACAGAATGGTATGCGTTCCTGAATCGTTTCTCGCCCAACTGCGCGCAACGGCAGTGCGAGACCTATCGACTATACCAGAAAACTCTACTTCCTCGCTACATATATACAAAGACACCAACACTGGGCTTCCATTCCTCAGCAAAAGTGACGTCCTCTGCGCTTGGTGGACACGCCTCTTAGTTTCTCATTTACCAACCAATAGCTCGCAAACGATAAGCATCAACAACGTCTTCGATTTCCGGAAAACCTTGCAAGCCGACATGATTACACATGTATCTTCATACATCTCTACCGCATTCAGTATCGTAAGTATCCTTCTTCCGGCTCGATTCATTCTTCAGAAACCCCTCGCTTACGTTGCTGCCGCGGTGGTTGCGAACATCATCGACGATGCTGTTGTTCCCACGCCGTGTAGGCCAAAGTATATTCAGAACAATCAGTTTGGTTTTAATGCACCTGAGGCGTTCATCATTATCGGGAAGGGTTTGGAAGGAAATTTCTGGTTCCTGGGACATAGAAGCAAGGAACAGTGGAGAAGAATCGAGAGGATACTTCAAGAAGAGAATTAACACTGTGCTAAAGATTGGGATTTCGGAAAAACATGAGAACACAATTCTTGGATGAATAAGATGAATATATTAACGCTCTGCAAACTACCATTGCTGCCGAATTGCACAAATCTCTAACCCCTTATCTTGAACGAGTAAATTTAAATTAGTCGACATTCGTACGGAATGTACCCAGAAACTGTCTTTATTCCTAATTTCCTCTAAATCCAGATGCCGCAAGATCAATAGTGCCTAACTGTCCTCCTACGATAAATTACTACTCTTTTTCGCAAGTAAACTATTATCTGTTGCGTGAGTAACAAATCTGCCTTATAAGGTTGCTGATGACTAGACATGGCCTATGAGATACCAAGCGTTGTGCAGGAGCTACTAATTAGTGGGGGGCCTCGGCTTCAGCCTCCACCCATCCAAGTAAGAGCAGCAATTCCTTTCGTAATTCCAACCCAGGCTCGTCTCAACGTCGGATCTGAAATGATATAGAATGAGCCAGGTATGTGATGTCCCTTTGATTACTAAGTTGCCGGGACGGTGGGCATGACAAATCGCGGTCCTCAATAAGGCAGATCACCTTTGTCGACACAAAAGAAGAATCGTTCATACTAGACTAATACTCCAAACCCCTCACAGCAGCCTCTCGTCAGCTTCACTGTCTCCATTTACTTTCAATCGCCGCCCTCTTGTCACTACGCTGCGTATACGATTATTCACGAACAAAAGTTACCGCGAGACACTTGCTATGATGAATTATTGAAGCCGGAGCAAGGAGCTAAAACAGTCGGCTTTGGGCATCCAACTTTACCGTGAATGAGAATAAGCGAAGCGCTTCCAGCGATCCTGATCATAAGGGGTTCCAATGCGATCGCACCGGCCCTGATCTTGTACTCAATTGGAAGATTGAGGATCGGTGGAAGTGGTGTTGCAGACGCCATATTTGCTTAAATTGAAGAAGTGATTGCAGGTCACAGACAAGATTGGATACGGGTCTGAAGGCGAGGATGAGAGATGGGTGTCACGCCGGCATGTGCCATGAACTCATTGTAGCTGCATAAATAGACTGCATCTGCTAGCTGAAGATGCTTGTTTATTTCGATGGTGGAACTCCACTTGTGCTTGGTTCCCACTAAAAGTTGTAGTGACAACCTCGCGCAGTACGTCTACCATTCTCTCCTGTGCATAGAACAATACAAACCTAGGCTCCTTCCGACTTAGATGAAGATTTTGCACCGTGGACGTTGCAACCAAAACTGGCGAGCGCTGGAAATCCTTGTAATAGTGTTCGGGATCAGACTAAGGAAAGCAGAATATGGCAATCACCTGGCTGATAAACCCAAATGAACAACGAAGCCAGTGCTGTGGGAATGAACACGGGCCGAAGTTCTATCCGGCGTAGCCCACATGGGCCGACGCTAGGAACATGACGTTCACGATCACCAGGCAACCCCAAAACAACCATATCGTCGCCTGCGCAACCATCATGACCATGCCATCACTATCCTAACCCCATTTCCAACACGCACGATCATCTAGCGCGCAGCCAGCAAAGGCTTTACAGCACGCAACTGTCATCTTTGTGCCTCTTCGCACAGTTCCACGTCCACCATCAGCCATTGTCGCAAGCGCCCGCAGCTGACATCTATACTTACCCTGCTGTCGCACGCCCTCGATTTCGCACCATCACTCGACTCCCTCCAGCAATTGCAAGTACAGTGGGCAAAACGTGCACATTCCATCTCCGACTAGGCCCAGAGCGTCACCACAAGCCCTCCTCGCTGTGATCCCAGCAATCTTTCCCCCACCGACGATGCCCAAATACCGGACACGATATCGGAGAGGAAGAGACTACGAGACCTAAAGACGCGACAGAGGCGCCCGCGCTCCTGTAGCCCGACCAAGAAGAGTCCTCAATAACGTAACATCATTCTGAAGCCTGCCAACATCCTCGTCGGTACCATCCACGTTCTCCCATCCGATATCGAAGCGCTCCTTCCATATGGTCTATGGGAACCCCTCGATTGCAATCCGCCTTTTCGTTATCCCCCACCCGCATGCCAAAATCAACAGTACTACACATGAAGAAACGCAGAGGAGAGTAATGCCAGGGCAGCAGAATTAGCATATGTTACAGCAAGGGTGAAGTCGTACACAGATTCAAGGATCGTAGCAACGAATTCTATTGATAAGGGCCTGCATCAAGAATACATGGGAGCAAATCTGCCCTAGCCTCAATAGTTGCAACGGCGACTCGCGCGCCAGTCCCTGCAGTAGAGTTCTGTTTGGTAAATTTATCCGCCCTGCCGGCTATGAAAGCTCGGCACCTTTCCCTAGTATACGAGCGGGATTAAGGCTTACAGCAGTTTTGTCTAACTTCGTGATAATGCGTACAACCCCACCATACTAGATTTAACATGTCCGACCAAACAGACTCTATGTCTCTTTACACTCTGTTCTCACAGACTTCAAATAGAGGTATCTGTTGCAGATAATAGAGTGCGGAGCCGCGTTGATAGTCCCTAGCAGCATGGGGAGGGCGGAATGGTTAAATTTGACGTAACACGAATGAATGAGGACCGCAACCTAAGATCTGGGACCGGAAAATTGCCATGCCAGGAGTATACATCGGACCCACGGCGCCAATTTTAGATCAGGTATGTGCCTCGTCACGACGACTTGTAGAAATAGTATTATCCTTGTGCGAATTTTGCGAAGTATACTTCGATGTAAGGGTACAAATAAAACGGCATGCACCTGATGCATGCGATGTAGCCTCGTCGTTTTCAGGTTACTACCTGTTGACGTTGGAAGCCTAATGTGCATCGTCATCAATCTCATTTTAACCTTCAAATAAGGCTGCAGCAGTAAAAACCCCGTTTTAGATTTTCCATGTATTAGTTGCTGTCCTACCTGGATAAGCTTTCTTGTTAACTGATGACGTCGATGTCTCTCCTCAACTCTAATTACCTGCTGCTCATAGGCTACGATAGTAGAAAAGGTTTGTTGAGAGGTGTGTACAATCCCAACAATTGACGGCCCTGAATCTTTTCAGCAGTCTTGTAGATAACGGAAGTCGATTAAGCTGGACGGTTTGGCAGGCGTAGCGAAAAATAAATGCAAAAGTATGATGGTATGATGACGATATCTCAAATCTTGTCTTCCAGCCAAGATGCAGACGAATATTCCCCTACAAACAATACATAGCTCTTAGGGTATCTTAAGGCTCAAATGGCGGTTGATTAGAAAGAGGATGAGAATATTTTAATGCAGGACGTCGCTCTTAATTAGATTAGAGGAAGAGCAACGTTTGCAAGAGTCCTAGTCAAAATCAGTACAGAGCTTTATCTAACTAAGAATCAGATCGTTCTAGCAGAACATAGGGACAAATGAACCATGCAGCAGAAAATAAAAGTACTAGATCCGTAGGTTGAGATAGAATTGTTGCCGTCGCTCTCAGAGCTAGACACAGCATCACCTCCACCAAAATCAGAATTTGAGCTGCAATTAGAATTGCGATTCTCAGAACCGAGATCAAGTATTGTTCAAACATCTGATAGTTCAAAATATGATAGCTGTCCGTCGCGAGTTGAGCACCTCACCAATGGGGGATGAGAGGAATGTGAGAAATGTAACAATTTCGTTCGCTAAGCAGATGGCCAACAGAGATTAGGTCACCGCAGGAAACTAGATGTGTATAAGTCGGTATAGTGGAAAAAATTAGACTTCAAGACAGTGATATGTAAATAAAAGGCGCTCGTATGAATATCAAGCATTCTTATAAAGACAAGATTAATAATCATCAGGAACGGCAATACGCGTTTTAACATGTCAATGTAAGCCCCTAACAATAAATTGAAGCATGCCACTCGCGTGCGTCACTCCATGAATGGCGACATGCTGACCCCATTTCTGCCGGGCCTGACGATGTCCTAGATACTGCAGGCCTTGGTCATCTGAGTCATCTTACACACCCTCTACAGCAGTTTCCCGCCTGAAACACTCTATAGCTCACTTTCATAGTAAAGCCACGGCACAACACATCCGTGTTAACGTCGTAAATTCTAAATGAGATCTTTACAAATTCGACATTCCCTTATGAAACGTAACGTGCACAAAGAATCCCTTGAATGACTTTCATACACACTCTACTCTTGGTATCTTTATTACTCACGTTTTACCTCCCATATCAAGCATCTTTCCTGTTCGAGATATCGCTGACGGAGCCTCTTCCACTCCTCTATTTGTTCGATGTCCCACTCTTGATAGCCCAGAGCTTTCAACACGTTCTGTACCAAAACTTTGCATTCATCCTCTTCTGTGTCGTCACGAATACAAAAAACCGGATGACCAACTTCTCAATGGTTAACAGAAGTCGAACCGCCTCGTCGTTGCCTGAGATCCACATCTTTATGCCAATCTCAGTGCAGTTTAATATCTTTCCCTGTGTGAGAGTGTAACAGGCTCCGGCTATAATCTCGACGTATGAACCATCATCGTTATTGTACAGTGACTTTCTCGTATTTGAAATGCGGAAAGGTCAAGAGTCCATGTCGAAGGGATCAGAGTAGTCCACACTGTACGGTGGGCGCTTGAAAAACGATTGAAAGAGGAATTCGATCTCCTCAAGTGGCCGTTGAATAAGCCCTTGGCTATTCCTTTTTAGGAGCAACTTTTGGAAACCCAGTGGCATCATATCACCCTACGAGGTGCTTTTCTTGCTAACGGTGTGCCTATGAGCTCCATATGTCTGCGTAACGTGACCACGACAAGTATCGATCGATCGCATTTCAAGTTCCCAATGAACCTTTCACTCTCTTAAGGCCTACTATTGGTGTAGCAACGTGCACAGTATATAAACTCTACATTGGTTGAGTTTGACAATGGCGTTCTCTACGGAGGTTGTTAGGTCATTATCTTAAAGTGCCTCTACTTAGCTCCAGCCAAGAGCTACCGCGCCACAATTAGAACAGAATTAAGGCATATTTAGACCCTGAGCCTGAAGTTTACATTAACACTAAGAACTCTTCAAACAGAAGTAGCACTACATTTAAGAAGTAAATTACCATTGCGCAAATTAAGTTAGACATACAATCTGTTTTCGTTCTCACAGTGGGTTTACTTCAAAACCTAGGACAGATCCGCCGAATGATCTCCCCTGCTGTTCAAAAATCGCCTTGGCGCTATCTACCCCAGCAGCAGCAAAATCACTTTTAAAGGCCTTCGACCACGCGGAAAAACCATCACCTTCGACGCAAGGTTGGGCAGGAGCGGGTCGGTCGTTCTCCCTACGTATGGTGGCGATGGCCCAATATCACGCCACGTCAATATGGTTATATATTATTACTACGATTACCAAGCCTTCCTACTGCATTTCATGTGCTTACTTTCCAATCGCATTGATTTTATGTGGCACAAGCGTGAGTTGAATGTTGAATTTTAGTTGATTGTTTGAGTAGTAGTTTACATGGCCTTAGAGTGATGTCCCCTGCTTATATTTTTTTGTGCTTAACAATCGAGTCTGGACCAGCATCAACTAGCTTACCCTGATATCTATGAGAACGGTATGTATCGCAATTTGATGTGCCAAATGTAATGGGTGAAGCTACACTCCAAACTATGTATAGAGTTGCATTCTTCACCATAAAGTGCGTCGATCGGAACGAATACTTGATTCTTGGGGTGGGCCTTGCTTTGGGGCTCGGGTCTTGGCGGTGCATAGACTGAATGGACGAAAAAAATGGCCGAATGTTAGCTACCAATTCTGTCAATGTATCTACAGTTCGTGCTGCTAAACTCGTAGAGTGGGGCGAAATAGCCGCAATACTAATTGAGGAGTGAAGCCACATCCTGGCAATACTGACAATGTTCTTAATTAGCACAACAAGTGATGTGTTGTTCACTATCCGTTGAACCCAATGCGCAACAACCGCATATGCCAAGGAGGGGAGGTTAATCCTAAGAGCACCGATAAGCCAGAAGGCAGGGTTGCTTGCCTGGGTCCGATACGCAGCTAGCTTATGTGCACTATATGGCCTTCGCTCATTGAAAGAGACTACGTTCCTTGATCTCTATCTTATTAATCTCAATCAACAACGACTCAGTCTCTTCGTTAAACAGAAAGAGCATTAAGCATACATGTGGAAGAACGGTAATAAATCATCAAAACTCCTTATCTCTTCGTACATCTGCAATCTCGGGAAGCCAAGAAATTGCCAACATAGACCGCGCATGGTTTTACCATACAGAATGATGAGCCTGTCTCTCGAATATCTACAGGACCCTACTTCCAGCCGTGGATGATCTTCTCTTTCAGCAATCCATAAGCAAGACCGTTGAACTCCATCAGGAGAGCAACGATCTCCTCTTTATTAATAAGTTCCATGTGATTTGCGAGAATTTGGCAGACGATGGTACGAAGGCCCTTGTCGTCAGCGACAGTTGAGCTGAAGGCGTGATAGGCGGCCTCGGGAAAATCCGAAGTGTTCCAGAACTCGTCACAAGCGATCCTAAACTTTTCCTTGGCCAACTCTTTTAGTCCTTGCACATCGTATCGCTCTCCAATCTCGTACATCTTGGAATGGACAAGAAGCTGACTCGCTGTGCCGTTAAACTTAGGGCGATCTCGCATGCAAATATCGCATATAAAATCCATACAATTGTTGGAACACTGAACACCGCAAAAGTGATGATCGCATACGCGAATGTTGCCATAGTTTTCGCAACAAAAGTTTTGATCGCGGCAAGAATGGGCTGCAGTCTGCTTCTGCAAAATCGTCTTGTCAGAAGGCTTAGATGTTTCCACGTGAAAAGGATGATATTCTCCCTCGTACATGTACTGCATAAGTAACTTGATAGTTGCTGGCTCATCCTCGGGGAGATCGATTGTGGCCTCTTTTGACTCCTAACGTACACATGTTATTGCTTGAGCATGATGTGAAAAAGGATGTTGAATACCTTGCCTGGAAATCTTATTGCGTTCGCAAAAAATGCTGTGCGAGAACAGATGATCACCTTATGGGCCTTATATATGTCCTGACCGCAGGTGATTGTGAGGTCGGAGTAATTGCCAGACTGGAGGAGCCTGAGTTTGTTCAGTGTGGCGGCTAGCCAATATGGTAAATTCACCTACTCTTTGAGTGAAGCAAGCAGTATTTGTCGCGAAGCGTCCTCCATATTGCCCTGTCTGCCTATGTTTTGATGTGATTTTGAAGAGAGGGTGTCCATAATCAGAGGCCTGTAGAGGATAGAAATGTGCTCTTAAACTTTTCAGGTAAAGGCTCGCAGAAAGTTGAGAAACAAGTGTGCGAAGCTGTCACATAAACTTTGGGATAAAAGAAACCTTTTCTGACGTTTTTGTTACTCCCACAGGCCCAGTCAGCTAATAATAGTGCCATGGGGTGAGCCTGTGCATCAACCACCGTCCTAGCCACGCGGCATTGCAGAGCCCTGAACTGACTACAAGCACGTGAAAATGGCTTGATCGTAACACCCCACACATCATTGAGACGTCCCTTGGCTCGACTATACTGCTGCCTTCGCTCTGCGTACTTTACAGCTAATGCTTTCTCTCGATAGACTGGCAGCTTTGACCGGGAAACGTAAAGGGGAAAAACTTTGGATTTTTAAAATATGTAGCAGGCTATGCATGAACCATAAAGACCCGCGTATTAGTACTTCCACCACTACCTCTATGGATAAGCTAGACCAGGGGTACTCAGCACAATACACAATACAATAACACTAATTATCATCAGTGTATATTCACCCATTACCTTTAGCACATCAAAGTGCGACAGCATGCCTACGAGCAATACCAAACGGTAACAAAATTAACTTCGCAGTGAATATTGTCACCACAAGCAGGGAGGGTGGCCGACCGCTCTTGCCCTGACTTTATTCTAGAAGGGAGTGAAACCGTGTTGATAGACTGCATATAGCACGGCGAGGATTGAATATGGCGTCCGATAGATCAATGCGCAATCTAAGATCTAGGAACTGGAAAAGTGCCCATGGCGGAAGCTAAACTCAGTCCCGCGGCGCTAATGTTAGGCCCAGTACATGCTTCGTCATGCCCGTTTGTCTCAGTAGCGGCGGATAGTCTCACCGATGAACTTAAATGCCAATACTCCGCGTTTCTTGGCCAAAATGCCATCCGTCATTGCTAATCTGCAAACAGTCCATCAGTAAAATGCTCCCACACACTTACAAACCCTAAGACACTCCTCGCTACAGGATTACAAAAAGAAAATCCTAATTAATAAGATTTGCTCAAGAGCGTCCCACAGTTCCCGCTCGCCTTAGGATTCCGCATCGTCAAATTCGGTTTCGTCATCCTAGTTACAATGAACCAAGCAGTGTACTCTTCAAACTCTTCGCGCCTGATAAAGGGCAGTCGTGGGCTGTATGCTGAATATGCTTCAAAAGCTTGTGGTATCGTCGCGGGAAATCGCTGAGACCAATAGCTAACTATTGGAGACAAAAGACAGAGTCCATGTGCGATACCATCCTGCACATCCCCGCTTATCTTGAAGTGGCCCGAACCTGCTACATGATACATGACCCCAGTTCTTTAGGAGTTCGGAGTTTAAAAAGCATAGTAAAGAAAGAAGAGTGTTTAAAGCCCTTCCAAAAATAAAACTAGTTATGTCACCGGGTCGACTATCTGGCTGAATTAGGGTCCGCTGCAAATATGGACTGAATTCGCGAAACTAAATCAAAATCTACACAGCCCCGCTTCTTCCCACACCGTCTTTCCGCGGCATTGGCCAAGAACTCCCTCATGGTAGCTTTCAACCCTCAGAAAGCTAATCTTGTCTTTCTGTCGCCAACTCCGTTACGTTAATTGTGGCAGAAATGCATATAATTTTCAGCAATATCGGAAGATTCCACGCGTGTATTCAATAATGAAACTCAGCCAAGCGTTCGGTTTTCTATTTAATACTAAGAGCTCCGTCCATAATTGCAATCGATCAGTGATCAAGCCGATTGTTAATTGGGTAGGGAAGATTTTTCACCACTACGCCCCTAGCAGTAATAAGAAGACAATTCTGGTCACCGACTTCCCACGATACCCCACCCTGTAATGCCTCTATGTCGATCACATGTGTAGTCCGGTGTTCCATTATCTCATTTGCTTCTCCAAAAGAAAGCCATTGTATACTATATCTACTCTCTTTCCGAATGCGAAAGCCCTAGACCAGGGACAAGAGATGCTGGGAGAATTGCGCATCAGGGGACCGGTTTGACCCTGAACAGGCCGACTGTAAAGCGCAACCGTCACATTCTCTCTTATGGTGGCCCACGACAGTGGCTTACTTTCCTGCTGCTGTCATTATTCCGCAGCAAGACGGCAGACAGATTCAGGATCGATTATCATGTCATTAATACTTAGGAGATATGGTTTCGAAACAATCTACACAGAATCGGTGGCGAAACATAGAAATCCCTACACAGAAATGGGATCGACTCTGCCAAAATTATAGAAGCTAAAGTAAGAGCTATTACGTTGAAGACGATCTACTCGCTGTATCAAACAGAGAGCTGTAAGTTTTCCTGTGTTGTAGTGAAACAATGCTAGCTTGGACTCTCATCAGTCATGGAAATGCTTGGGGACCTTCTGGATCTGTGCAATAGCATCAAGGACGTCCCCTAAGATGGGGCCTGAGTCAGGCTGAAATAACTACCGTATGTCAACTACCATAATTCCTCGATCTGAAGTTGTCCCGGTGTATGAAAGTGCAATTCTTCAATGATCAGTCATGATTCACGTCACTGATCTCAATTGTATCGCTCAGTCGAAATACGCGAATAGATCCTGCCACTACTCGAAACAGGATGAACGAAGTTGTAGGAGCTGCGACGCTTCTCCCAATAGATGCCCCCCAGAACATAGTCTGGTATCCCATAACCTACCTAAGTAGGGAAACATGATTTACTATAACAAATAGAATTCGACAGCAGCTCGTCTCGTGACGTCGTTGTGATCTTTGGTTATTTTCATCTTGATTCGGTTCACGCGTGTTTCACTCTTCCGTGATTGTTGTGTCTCTGTTTATCCTATATTATGGTGTTTTGGGACATTGCACTAGCTTCTTAGGGCTTGACGCAAGGCGGAGCTTATTCTTAGTGGGTGGGTCGCCCGTCAACCTTAAACGCCTGATCGAACCTCATCGTTCCTCTTCTTCCAATATTTTCATCTCTCATGTCGCAGCCTCGCCGCAGTCCAATATATTCTTTACCGCTCACCACCCATAGTGCGCATTCATCTCAATCACTATGGTCGGTTCCGCTCTCGCAGTTGATGTTGAAATTCTAGCCAGCTGAAAACGATGCACGTCAGCGCCGCGACTGATGTGTCCAAATGATGGGCAAGTGGCACATATGTGTACCTGCCAACCGTAAAGAGCGGTTACATTTCCAAGCGAAAAGAATCTCTATATCCATCCTAGCGAACAAATACAAAAGCCAGCAAATCATCAGTTGCACCATGAGTACCTACAGTCTTTGTGGTCCATTCCAACCCGGCTCGCACGAGACGTTGTGAACATGGGATAAACCCCGACTTCCTAGATGCTAGCTACATAGGTACGGACGTTACACGCACTCTAAAACTTGCGCACTTGAGGTTTCGCCCCGCTGCAGGCTGACAAAAGGCACAGCCTTGCCCAGTGTTTTCGGCCACTGATTAAATCTCCTCTGCCACTTCTCGGCGTCCATGATGTCTGCGATTCGATGTGGCCACTGCGACCACAATTTCGCATTGGGCCGCTTCCGGACTCAGGCGTTGTCAAAAGCCATGCATCGCCCGTAGTGTCGTTTATTTCGAGGTTTGAGTTTCTCCAGCATGAGCATGACTTTTCATTGTTTGCCTTGGTAATATAATGCATCATGGAATATCCTCGGGGTTCTACGAATTTGACATCTATGTCCGATGGAGAATTTCGACAACGGATCACCAACGCTGGTCGGATCAACATCATAACTTTGCTGGTCAGTTTGAAAGATGCGCTGTCTTTTTTCATCCCAACATCCACTAATTAGAGACAGGTCACAGTAACTTCATTAACATCAGTAGCCCTTTGCTGCTTCATTGGCCGTATTGCTCTTCGATTAGCGACGCGTCGGCGCCTTTTTCTCGATGACGCCTTCCTCTTCCTCGCAGTCAGTTGTCTCTGTGGATGCATGAGCATCGTTCACGCAAACGCGTTCTTCACCTTTCTGTCTAATGCAAAAGTCTACGCCCCTGAGTTGCTCAAGACGACGGCTTATATACACTACAAATCGACCTTGGGTTCGAGTGTAAAGCGCAGGAATGCCCTTGCAGTGTTAAGCTGGACTACAATTTATTCCGTCAAATTTTGCTTCTATGCTTTTTTCCAGCCTCTTTTACGACATCTGAAGAAGCTTTATAGGTATTATTGGGTATGTGTAGGGATCACATTTCTAGCGTGGCTCTTCTCTGCATTCAAGCTATACATGCTGCCAAACCTAACCGGAGAAACACCTGATCTGGCATTCACGATTGCGATGGCGGTTTTAGATTGTGCCACGGATGCTATGGGTAAGTAAGTCGATTAATCCTGCCTCACACCCACTGATGAAAATAGTTGTTAGCATACCTATTCTACTCCTTCGCAAGTCTACTATGAAGCGCTCCACTAAGCTCAGTGTCATGGCATTCCTTAGTCTCTCCTCTTTCATGGCTGTTTGCAGCATTGTCCGAGTCAGTGGGGTAGCAAGAGATGGACGACACATTCCGGACGTCACATGGAGGACTATGTGGACACAGATCGAGTGCTGCGTTGCAGTCATTATGGGATCACTTATGGCCATGCGTTCTCTTTTCATCGGATCGCCTTTACAGCAACACCAGTATCACCGTAATCTGCGCAAAGTACCAGAAATGCCAGATGGCAGCCACAAGCGAATCTCTCATCCGCCTATCCCACTAACAAATCGAGTTTCAGCTCGGGCATCAAATCACTCTTTACCACCAACCCAAGTGTCGAGCCGCAAGAAAGATATGGGTGGCGAAGATATAAACGGGCCGCAGGTGCCTACCATGCCGTCGCCTACCTTCTTCCAAGGGCGCTTTCCGCCAGATCCCCCTCCTCCTCCTCCTCCGCCTAAACAAATACTTCCTGCGCGTGTCTTACCACGCAACACGCCTCGCGGTACCTGTCATAAACCCGTCCTCTCAACCACCGAATCGGATTTCGACCCATCAGAAGGAGACTATCATGCAGCGATTCGCTCCCAGGGCGGGCTGCAGGGTGCATGGCTACGATCTGGTTATTCAAATCTTGCCTAAGACTGTACCACGATATATGTACCCCTCTATCATATATCACTACTGCAGTTTCTCAACGAATCGCGCGGGCTGGGGTGTCAGCGCATACTGTATTGCGGCACGGCGGGCACCCAGATCCATGATCGAGTGAGACGTAGCGCCGCGTAAACGAGAATTTCCGGCGCACAGGTCTCCGGCGCCGATGCGGAAATCCCCAAGGGGGATTGTGATGGTGGACGACCGTCGGACTTCGATCGATTGTGATGTCGTCGGTGTTACAAAACACTGCTGGAATCTGCGGTGTGGTGACGAGGCGATGCCACATCCGAGTGACTCGTGCGACTACACTGCACTATGCTGCTGGCAGCTGTATTCTGCAGATGCGCCCTGTCATTTTCCAGGCATCTTAGCGGAGAATATTTTATAAGTAAAGATATTGGTGACGGATGTGTGCATCGATTTGGCAAACTATCCGCCTTTAGGGATCTTGAGGAGGTCATGGCTTGTCGTCGTTGAAGACTGTCCACTTTTCTCACCACCATCAGCTTCAACTTTAGGTACCTACTCACCATTAATGTCTTGAATAAGTGCGCACGCACGATTACTTCATACCGACGAATTAAAACAATTTGTAGTTCCTCTACACTTTTTCATTAGCGCACTGGACGACCAGGAGTCACTGTTCGTAGAGGTTTACTTCCCCGCACCTCCTATGATTCCGCACGAGGGAATTCGCACTTCATTAAATAAAATAACAAATTGTACTAGCTGTGTTTTATATATAGCGATATTGAAAAGAAAAATACCAAGAGGCATGCGTGTAATGAATACAGAGTGAAAGGAGGTGAACAGGAATCCATGTAGATATTTGGTTGGCAACACAAGCGCATGGCCCCTTCATCGCCATGATTATTCATCCATCTCGCTTGGTGCATTTATATAATCATAAGAAAAATTCGGGTCGCATTCTTATTGTTATTCGGCACAATCCAGGTTACATACGTTCAATTATCGTGTCCAATTTTCCAGACAGTACAAAATTTGGTAATCGCTTTTCCCCAATGCCTAGAACATTCCGCCTGACTATCTTTCCAACTGCATATGATTGTGACTGGTGCACCTGCCACTTACGTAGCTCTGCAGGCCCGGGGCTGCAGAACGCGGGCTCACGTGCCCTCGTGTATACGGTCTTGGCGGCGCCACAAGCTCAGCCTCAGCCTTGTTTGTATTCCCCCAACCCACCGTGCTCCTCTACCTCCGTTCTCTCTTTCCTCTCGATATTCTTAAGCTCGACATGAAATTGCAAGTATGCTTATAGAATAGTGTGATGGCAAATCCTTATCTCATGCATGCGCTCTATGAGCCAGAGGACGACCCGGGACCTCAAGCGCCGGCAACAAGCGAACGACAGCGTCAGTGCCAGGATGACTCCGCTCCGCCGCGAAACAGGAACAGAAACGGCCGCGAGGACCAACCGCGGAACAAGTCTCTAGACCTGGCGATACAATCTAAGAAGAGGCCACTGGCCGATTCTATGAACGTAGATCCACGACCTGAGAAGAAGCGGAAAGAAGAGGCAAACTATGTCGACGCCGGTTTGGCTTGGCGGGAGCCCTCCTACCACCGCCTGCCTGATGGTACGTTCTATCTTCGGGTGTTCGACTCTGTGAGATGGCCCGTGAGTTTTGCAGTAGTCTTTGAGCGAGCCTTGGTGGACCTAAGACAACCTACCATACTTCTGGGATCTCTAAGTCGGAACTGAGTATCTAATAATTAATACACTGAAAACAAACTGACTTCGGTAGATAACAACCGTGTGCGCCGTGTCATCAAGAAAAATAATATGCCGCCAACCACAGAGTTTGGCAGACCTAGGTCACTCTCTCTGGGTAGTGACAATCGATTGCCCCCACATCAACTAGGTCCTAAAGTCAACTTCATTCCTGATAGACCAAGCCAAAATCCCATCCCCACGGGACCCCGAAATGAAGGCTTTAAAATGGACCGAGACCCCAGGACCGCCAAACCACGTAGTCGTTCCATTGAAGTGAATTATCCCACTGATAGAGCAGGACGTGATGCATTCGAAGAGAGATATCCATCTCTCAATGAGCCTGTTCAAGCTTATCTACCTCCGCCTGGGGCTTACTATGATCAACACTCTATCAATGAGATTTTTGGTTTCAAGTTTCTCTCTAGAACGACATTGTGCATGCATTGTGCCGATAAATGCAACGGTGGGCCTGCCATTACTTGCCCACTTGCGTGTGCAATCTGCGATACCAAATCACATCAGGGTCAGGTAGTTAACCCCCACCCCCCCTCTCTAGTTCTCTCTAGTTTTTAAGACTAACATGTGAAGGTTTGCCCACTGCTCTACTGTTCATCCTCATACTTCGCATGCCGGAGAGTTCCTTCTGAATACCTTTTCCCCAAGGCAGCTGAGGCTAGACTAGTTCAAGTTCGACCAGCCTTAAAGGATGCACGCGTACTCGCAGACATGGGAGTTATCAAGCGCATCTCCCAAGCTGCCGACGAGATTATCCCCATCTTGACTAATCCAGTAGTCGCACGGTTCTATGAAGGCAAAATCTTACCATATCGGCTCAGGGGGCGTGAATCTAAACAAACAAGGGATGCTCTTGCGCGTACAGAGAATGAAAAATATCCTTGGCCCAAGTATGTATTAAAGAATGTCAACACGGAAGTCAGGGGAACGAGTAACCCGAAGTCTCCTACTGATCGTCCTCCTCCGAAAATACATCAAGATAAATCACAGGCCGTATCAAGGCATCAACTAGAAGACGATAAACGAAAGACATCAAGTGCATTGCAAGTTAAGTCAATGCAACAATCGAAAGAGGGTAAACAGAAGGCTTCGTTGCAGACGCAGCCAACAAAACATCTGCAAGATGACATTCGGAAGACGCCAGGTGCATTACAAGCCAAAACAGCACAGCATTTGAAAAAGGAAAAACACAAGACTACCAATTCATTGCAGATCCAGTCATGTAAATCGCTGCAAGATGACAATCGGAAAGCTACAGCCTCACTTCATGAGCCACCAAAAAGAGATCACCAGCAGAAATCCCAAATGCAGAAGGATAATCAGACGACTGCAGATTTACTTCAGAGCTCAGCAACTATAAAATCCCATGAGAAAACCCAGATGCAGTACGATACCCGGAAGACTGAAAATGAAATGCAGTTCCGGCCAAAACAGCGTCTGCAGGAAGAAACCAAGAAGAACTCAAATTTATTGCAGGATCAGTCCCAGAGAGGCCAACAAGGAGAGAAACATGGGGCTACGAATATATTACAGGTCCAGTCAAAGCAACCGTTACAGAATGATAATCAGAAGATCACGATCGCACTGCCAGATCCATCAAGGGAGTACCAACAAGAAGAGAATCATAAGGCTTCAAATACGTTACGGACCCAGTCGACACAGAAGTTACAGGATGATAGCCGAAGACCTGAAGTTCCGGCGCAGGACAGGTCTACACAGAACTTGCCAAAGCAATGCCAACCAGAAGAGAATCCAGACACCATGGAAGACATCCAAGAAACAAGCCCGCTGATGCTACAACAATACTTTCCTCAGAGAATCCCACTGTTCATCCCAGCAACCAACATCGTCAACCGAGATCTCGATCCCCGTCGCAGGCGGGCCCCAAATCCACATCCAAATCCAAACCTCCCTTCCGCGGAATCGCCTCCTCCTGTGGAGTCGCCCGATAATCCATTGTCTCCAGGCCAATCTTCGGAAGTGCAGGCAGCCAACAATCAATCACATCCATCAACTCCCGCTACAGAAGGTAATACGCCATCGGCTGATGCCTCGACATTGGGGATGGAGCTACAAATCAAGGAGCTAGAGCGCCAGATACAAATTCTACAGCAAGCTGTCTTGACGAAGGACATCGAGATTCTCACGTTGAGACGACAGGTGGAGATGCTTACGGGAAGCTCGCAGTGATCTTTTAGATGCGAAGGATTGAAAGACCAAACTCTCTACCCGATGTCACCTTTGTTGCCCACACACTTTATGACCAACCTCTACACTACCTCGGTGTGAGGAATGAACACAGGATCACGACAACCTTTTATTTGAGTGTGACCAAAGGCCAACAACACTACACGATTGGATGCTATGTGAGACTCAGAACTAGGAACTGGTGCAGTCGATGCTATATTCGTGCACGCCGAAGGCCAGGAAACGTTGCATCGTAATTAGTTCCGTAATTCCTCTTTCCCTTGGCATACCCCTTCCACTCTCCAACTCATTCGAGACCCGGACGCTGTTACTATTTGTAACTTTTAGATACCCCTTGCCCAAAGATATAGCCTTGCAGATGCCGTCATTACAGAGGATCACCGTGTAGCAATATCTACTGTCAAAACAGACCTACCCTTCGACTGTGTGACCGTGGCATCTGTCCTGATTACTCTTGCTGCACCTATTCCTCTGAGGCCTTCGGGAATTAGCGTGATGATTCAGATGCTTACCTCTTTCCTATTCCGAACGGTGTAGACGTAGTCGTCCTAGACCAGCCACCATCACCTACGCGCTACATATGTGATTGGAACTTCAAACGCAGTAGAAAAGGATAGTTCAAGTACTCCGACCAGTCGATTCGTTTCGTCAAGAGCCGGCTATTTCGGATCTTTCAATCCGATGGCACACCGAAATACGAGATCGTTTTGTGGAGAACTGTTGAGCGAACACGAAACATCAAATGGCCTCACGATATCAATTCCCACACCCTTCATCTGCTCAACTCGACCGCGAATTCCTTTTGGTGTACACAGTCAAACAGATTCATCCGATATTGAATTCAGAGCAAAGGAAAGAAGTAATTCACTCAAAAGGCCTTCGCATTTCCCGAACCATCTGTGATGTAAAAGTATCATGGCCGTGCACTCTACATAGCCCATATGCCCCACAAAACAAACAAACAGTCTCCGTTCTAGCAATTAACCGACCCACTTGGCGAGCGCGAAACGCTGAGATGGAATGATGTGCCTTTTTTCCCAAAGTGTCTTGAGCATTATTGTATTTCTTGGAATACTCACTAGTCCATCTTGCGTATTGTTAGATCGATTTCCATCATGCCGTTGGATTGGGTACGATAGAGTAATTCGCGCGACTGGTTTTGCGGAGCCCCCGTGGTACCACAGACATGAATGTTGCTAGACATCACGGTGAACAAATGCCCTGCGGAGATAGTCGAATACACTAATCACTCAAACACGATTTCCGTCCCCGTAATGGAACAGTGCACAAACTCGGTCTCCATTGTTCTCGGGCCCCTAACAACGACTCTTCCCTCCTTGGAAAAGACAGTTCGCAACAAATCTCACGTCTGGCACGCCGCTCTATGCCACGCCATATGAAACAAATCCCAAGGCCCTCTGGCCCCCTTCTTATACGCTCAATTTACTATGTCACGCCCGTCGCGCCTACGTGCACTTCGCATCACGCACTTTGCGCTCAAATCAAGCTCGGTGCTAGATTCCAAGCACGTACATTAGTAGAAAATGCACTGCAGAGAGCGACGAAGGAATAAGGGGTATGAAGGATTCTTCCTTCAGACAGCTGCGCCACGTCCAACTTCGCCGCTGCGGGTTTCCGATTGGATGGTGAGTAGCCTGGACTAGGCAACTTGCCGCTTAAGCCGAGCTTAGTGGCTCGCCTTGCGGGTTCAAGCATTGCACTCGGACGTTGTTACAATCAGGCGTGGAGAGGCGTGGAAGCGAATGGGGATTCAAATAGATGCTGAGGGACGGCCTGGCAGGGAGGTGCTAACTGGTGTGTTTGTTGACTGTAGACGTCGTCCGCATCTGATCTTTTCACATTTGTTTCCTTTTCACTGTCGCTACGTTATAGAACAACATAGTCACTCGTTCACTTGTTGCCGTCATTCGCTGCTCGGAATAACTATCTCACAATGTTGACCCCGAAACGCTTCCTCTCGCTCGCGCTCCCCCTCCTCTCCCTCACCACCGCCCTCGACATCGACACCTCCAAACCCGACTCCCTCAAGGCCGTCGCCAAAACCCTCGCCGGCGGCATCATCGCCACGTACAACAAATATCAGACCGAGGAGAACCCGGGCCCCGGTCTTTTCAGCGACTCCGGAGACCCGTATTACTGGTACCAGGGCGGCCTAACGTTCAACTCGCTCATTTCCTATGCGCACCTGACGGGCGACAAACAATACAATGCGGCGATTGCGCAGGCCCTGACGCACCAAGTGGGTGATTTCAACGCTTTTATGCCGGCAAATCAGACCAAGACGCTGGGCAACGACGACCAATCGACCTGGGGACTCGCGGCGCTCACGGCAGCCGAGACGGGGCTCGAGAACCCCAAGGGCCTGAACGTGACGTGGTTGGATCTCGCGAAGGCGGTATTCAACACCCAGGTCGTGCGCTGGGACACGGAGAAGTGCAATGGTGGATTGAAGTGGCAGATTTTCACCTTCAACCAAGGATACAACTACAAGAACTCGCCTTCCAACAGCCAGTTCTTTTTACTCGCGGCGCGGTTGGCGCAAATCACGGGCAATCAGAATAAGACGTACGTGGAGTGGGCGGAGAAGTCGTACCAGTGGGCGAACGCCATTGGGCTCGTGAGCAATTACACCGTGTATGATGGCACAGACGACAAGGCGAATTGCTCGCAAATCAATCGCATCCAATGGAGCTCGTCGCACGGCGCGTACACCGAGGGCTCGGCTATCCTATACAACTTGACGAGCGGTGCCCAGACCTGGAAAGATGCGGTCACGGGATTCTACAAGTCTGGCTCTGTCTTCCGCAGCAACGAGACCGGTGTTCTTTTCGAGGTGGCCTGCGAGCGCAATGGAAAATGCGATGTGGATCAGCGAGCCTTCAAGGGTATCGCCGCCCGTTCGTTGGCGCGTGCTGCTCTCTACGCCCCTATCATCGCCGGCGATGTTCGCAAGACTCTTGAGGCTACCGCAAAGGCTGCTGCTGCCGGTTGCAGTGGTGATGGGCAGAACCTCAAGTGTGCTCATCGTTGGGTCGGTGGGGATGCGGATGCTAGGACTGTGTCTGTCAATGGTCTTGGTGAGGCTACGAATGCGCTCGAGGTTGTTCAGGGCCTGTTGTACACGGAGGCCAAGCTTGGAAACGGCACTTCTTCGCAGAGCCCCGCGGCATCTGGAACTCCCACGGGATCTGCTACGCCGACGGAGAAGACTGGTGCTGCTCCGAAGATGGTCGTTGCTTGGGGTGGAGTGACTATTGCGGGAATGGTTGCTGCGGCGGGATTGTTGTAGTGGAGCTATAAGAAGTTGGTTACGGTAGGATGTATTGTCATCTCAGCGCACCTTTAGGGGCCTGAGCTGTAAATAGAAGCACACACGGCACAATATTGCGAGTGCATTCATAGAGAAGAACTTGGGTCGTTGAACATTTCCTGCTTTGGGTCCTTACACTTTTCTTTTGGTCTTACAGCAGCCAACCCTGACTAAGCAAGCGCGGGGTTATAGTCAACATCCCCCGACGCGACTCTTATCGATAAGCATTTGACAAAAAAACATCCTTCCCCCACTTTTGCTTTCATCGCTGATCGCATCGCAACATCAAACCAATTCCTCACTCGAAAAATCCAGTCGACGATTTAATGTCGTGATACAGGCCGTCATGTCTTCAGTCACTAATGGAAACACATTTTTCCTCACCGAGCAAGAGGTGGAACGCATCCGGAACACAGTCAAGCAGAGAGTGAAAAAGTGTGAACAAGTGCAGGGCCATGCACGTGAACCGAGAGTTGCCAAAGATGCCATCAGTCAGGCGACAGGCGCATCGCTCATGGCGGACATGGGCGGCGCAGCGGATCCAGACGTGACGGAGACGAAAGGGGGTAGACTACCGGTTCTCCCTGTTGGACAGCCGTATCCGCCATGCGTGGTTGCATTGGACCATCTAGAGCCTATCAAACTCTCCGATATCAAACTGGAAACACACCACCGAGGAAAGAAGCTGGTAGTGAAAAGGGTCGCTCCTGTCGTCACATTGACTGCTCGATCATGGACCATGGTGCAGGACGAGGCCGAAGAGACGGAGCGCCTGGAAGTGTGTCTGCACAAGCTCCAATACGGCGAAGAGTTTCTCGAGTCTACAAAGTCATTCATAGTTAAAGAGCCATACTTTACGCTAACCGACCAAGGTGAACCTACCATTCGAATCGACCACCCCTCGGACCTGGTAGTATATAGAGAAGCGGTAGTTGCTGAAGGGGCAGATGCTATCGAGAAGCTTGCCCGCAAATTCAAAGACAGGGGAAATGCAGCACTCAAGAAACAGGATCTTCCCGAAGCACATGCAGAATACTCGCAGGCCCTGGAAATTGCAGAGCAAGACGACGACGAATCCGAGACCATTGTAGCTCTAGTTCGCGACATCCACCGCAACCGCGCATTGGTCAACATCTCGCTCGGTCAGTTCGACGAAGCAAAGACAGATGCCCACGAAGCACTCATTCACGAGAATGATCAAAGATCCAAGGACCTGGACAGCAAATCTTGTTACCGCGCGGGCACTGCTGCATACAACCTAGGGAAATACGACCTCGCAAAGAAGATATTCACTGAACAGCAGAAGTTCGCTCCAGAAGACAAAGACGCAGCCACCTATCTCAAGATGATCGATATCCGTATCCGTGAGCAAGAATCTGGATCCTACAACTGGAAAAAGATCCGCACAAATTTAAGCAAAGCCCGCCCACGCGTCGACGCTGCAAACTTCCTAACCAACACTGAAGTCAAAGAAAGCAAAGGACGCGGTCGCGGTCTCTTCGCTACCCGTCCCATCGCCTCCGGCGAGATTGTTATATGCGAGAAAGCATTCTGTGTCGTCTGGGGCCACGAACAAGACGCCCTAACCGGCATGACACATGACCTCCGTGACGACAGAATCCGCATATCCCCCGTAGGCCTCACCCGCTCCCTCGCCCAAAAACTCCTCAAAAATCCCTCATTATCAGAGAAAGTCCTAGATCTCTACGGCGACTACGCCGGTTCCAGTCCCAACATCGACGACACCACCACCACTGAGACACATACCATAGACGTCTTCCGCCTACACGACATCGTATCCCGCAACGCCTTCGGCCCCGGCGACCAGTTCGGCGCCTCACAAAGCGCAAGCACTGGACTCTGGGTATGGGCCGCATACATCAACCACTCCTGTCTACCAAACGCAAAAAAAGAATACCTGGGCGATTTGATGTTACTCCGCGCCACGCGCCCCATCTCCTTCGGCGAAGAAATCTTCCACAGCTACGACGACTCACTCGACTATGATGCACGTCAGGGATCATTGCTAAATACGTGGGGGTTTGAATGTAACTGCGGACTTTGTGTTGTGGAGGCAAAGGACGAGCCAGAGATCAGGAGGAAGAGGAGGGAGTTGGTAAGGGAGGCGGAGGCGTTTGTGGACAGGGAGGAGTGGGCGGGGGCGAAGAGGTTAACGATTGTGAAAGCGCAGCGGTTGGCTAGGGGGATTGAGGAGACATTTGATAAGGAGAGATATGGGGAAGGGGATGGAGGAGTGCCGAAGAGAGCGGGGGAGAGGATTAGGGAGTGGATTGGGAAGGCGACGCCTAGGCGGTGAAGGATTGAATGGAATGTTATGGGATATCTATATCTCGAAGAAAGAAACCACTGTACTGTCGGACTGACAATGGGTTGAAAGAACGTCTCAGTCGCCATTTACTTTCTCATTGGGATTGAGAAGTGGAATAAAGCAGCACACTGTAATCTTAAGGAAAATATCAAACATTTGAATCCTCAGCCATGATAAAGACCTATAGTTTCTATTATGGTGTTAGAAATACAGTTACCTTCCATACAACTGCGCATATACCCCCAATCAGTATCCACATCGATAGTCCATATCGATAGTCCTCTAATGTGTTAATGCATTGCAAATCATATCTCTCAAAGCCTTGGATTTCACACTGACTCTTCTTTAGTATATGCACGAAGGTAATAGCATGAAATAGACTACTCTATATCAAGTCGCAAAGGAGTAGCGACGCTAGATTCTCAAAATTCCAGACAAAGATCTGCCCCGGACATAGTGATATACCTTCATCTCATCCATTGCTTAGGTAATCAAGGTATAGACTCTCTTTACAGCTACTCCCATCGCGACTTACTAAATCTAACTACTTCAGCAATGAACCTATTCATGTGTCAATCAGTATGAGTAATTGATATGCTAGCACAGAGCTTCATGTTGTAGATTATCAGATTGAGATTTCTTTACAGGTTTGCTACAATCCATATCGCAACCAACAAATTGGGAAGTCACTCCCCACCCACACCTTCCCCAACCCACCTCAACGTCCATGCTGCTAAACAATTCGTCCCTTCGATACACGTGACCCACAAAACGCGATTAGGTCATGCGTCTCGGGGGCAGTATTTGATTTTGAGATGTGATCCATCACTTCTTCACACTTTTTCTCAAGTTCGTCCTGCAACATCGTTCCTCTCGGATGCGTCCTGCATCGTTGCTTCATCGACGCGATAGATGGAGCGATTAACGAGGGATTCTTTTTCGACAGCAGAGTGTGATGCGTTGCCTAGCCCGCGATTCTTAATCACTCAGGTACTCAACTTCAACGCAGCACGCGAGATACGTTGTTTGATTGATATCCATCACCCAAGTCTCTGAACATCACAGCCGAGACACTTCGATCCCCCGATACGTCAAGATGCCGTTCCTGGATAAGTTCACAGGGAAGGCGAGCGAGTCCATTGTCGTACCCGCATCCGGCGAGTACGCTTTTGATATGGTATGTACCCGATCCAATCCTTGGTCGTGTTGTACGGTTGATGAGAGGTATCCAGAAGCAGTATATCATTGAAACTCTTCTCAAGGTGGAAACCGAACGCCGAAAACACGATATCCAGCTTGCAGACGAGGCACTAAGTCATGATATGAACACATTGCGTGTGGTACAATGCATCGAGCAACTAAAGGCAAATGCCGTCGCGGGTCTTGCGCGTTGCCGCATTGCAGCGAAGGATCTGGGCTTCAACATCAAAGTCAACGACGAAGATGAAGGCTTGCGGGACAGGCAGAAAAAAGAAGAAGTCTGTGACAACAACGTATGTGCTCTGAATCCAAATGATGTCGGATGTCTCTTATGCGTTGTAGAATGCCGATCATAACAAGTCAACATTCGACGACAAATTCCCAAATTCATATGTCCCAGCCCACGTTCTTGCTCGCATCGCACACAAACAAGTCGTTGATCAGCACCTGCGTCAGATTCGGGCGAAGCGAAAACGTCGTGAGCGCGCTAAGAGACGCGCAGCGCAATATCAAGACCAAGCGTTCTCAACGATACAGGAGAAATATCGAAAAGGAACTCACTGGGCATCGATAAGGGACGACACTTTCGGTGATGTAGGGACCATTTCCGGAGATGAACAAGAGGCAGAGCTTGAGAGGCAATATCTTGGCAGCACATATGTATCGCCTGCACCGAGAGGAGCTTTTGAGGAAGCTGCAGAGGAAGAGAGAATTAAAATAGTCACAGAGCAAGAACATTTGGAAGAGATGGAGCAGGCTGAAAATGAATTGCTAATATCTTCCTGGGAATACGAAAGAAGTGATGAAGATGATGGATTTTCTGATACCGAGTCTCAGGAGAGCGAGGATGTTCCGTTACAGGAGACGAGATATCACAAGCCTGGAATGATCGTGACGATGTTACGTCAGCTTGGCATAATCTGAGAACTTCACTTGCATCTGACAAATTTTAGGCGTCAAAGAAAGGATCTGGCTCGCATGTAAAATAAGAGTCGGGTTCTGATTGCTAGAGAGGCCCTAGCACGCTCGAGCACCAAAGCTTAAGCATGCAACGTTACCGGTAGCATTCAAACATAACAGCACTCATCGATTCCAGAGCTATAGCTTTCCAAAAAATTGCAATGAAGAGCCTGCGAAATCAATGAAGGATCAAGATACAACATGAACTTGTTACCGTTCATAGCCGTTTAGCTCCCCTGCCGTACACCACGAGTCATATGGAAACTACAAATCCACCCATCCAAAATAAATACAATCACATTCCTCCCAATTGAGCTAAACACATACTTTCCCTCCCAATACCACGAATCAACCTCTTCGTGATATCCAACCCCAGGGCCTTATCCCATTCATTTCTAACCCAAAAATCTAGATTTTCCAAACCCGCACCTTGCCATCCCAAGATCTTAGACCATCCTAAAGTCCCCGAACGTCGCCGAAATCCCCCCTTCGGATTCGCCATGCTATGCCAATGCCATGCCATGCTATCCCCGCATACATGCATCCACAACGTAGTGCAGTCCCAGCCCCTACCTTCTGTAGTCACGCATCCCTTCTCTCCCAGCTCCCAGCTCCCCGCTCCCCAAAAAGTACCCAGAATATTGCCAACCATCCCAAGCCCTTGGACCCCAAATCGCAACAGACCGCTTCGCCCCTCCCCCGCGATTTCCAAGATCTCGCTTAGCGTTGTACGAGGTTTGTGGCGGGGCGCTATAAGGCTGATTCTTGAATCTAGGAATGGCACCGAGGTAATTTGGGCGATTGGAATGCGAGCGCAGATGCGGGATGTGAGATGAGATGTTTGGCGGGTTTAGGTGAAGATGAAGGTTGCGAATGGACGAATAGAATTGTAGGGTTCCGGAGAGCTTCCGAGGTTCATCGATCTGGGAGATTGATGACGGGAGATTGGCGATTTGAGATGCAGAGGTGTAGAGTGTGAGAGCGAATGAGAGTTCAGGGATCGATTTCGAATCCGAGGCTCGTGGGTCGTATGAATAGAAGTTATGCAGTGTATATTATTGTGTCGCGGTGTGTTGGGACGCACGCGGTTGTGCATGTAGGCATCCAGGTAGGATAGAGTTAGAGCAATAGGTCACAGGTGCAAAGGAGCGAATAGGGTTGCGAGGATTAGGCGTGGAGCCGAGGTTCGTGGGGTTCGGGATTGGCTGGATTAGAGGCGCCGATGCGAGAGGATAAGAAGATTTGAGATTTGGGTTTGGATTTGGGTTTGCAAGATAGGTAGGCATATGAGGTATTCGGCTGTTTCCCAGGAAATAGTTTTGTCGTGATTAAGTGTTGAGACTCGGAGCTTGGATAGAATTCGTATCTGTAGGTGGTTAAGTGGTGGATGCGAGGGGGTTACAGAATCTGAGATCGAGATTGATATTGAGAAGAGCTTTTGGAGAGAGCGGGGGTTGGGGTTGCACGAGGAAGATGGCGAATGAGATTATTGGGATCTGAGAAAGAATATACATCACGCTAAGATGAGTTCACTGCACACAAATTGAAAATAGCATATATTATGAACTTTTCATTGCAATGAACTATACATCACTAATCCATAACGTCTGACTATCAACTGAAATTTCAAATCCCAATCTCACATCCCTACATGATCCATTACCAACTACCTATTATACCGCTTCGTTTCCAGAGGCCGACCTATCTAATAGGTATATCTGAAGCCCTCCATCTCCTCGAGAATGATCTCGCCGGCGTCAGCCCTCTTGTTTTTGCGCCAGTAGTGCCACACCATGAAGACAGTGGAAATAATCAGGTAGAATTGTGCACCAGTCACGGCCCATAGACCACTGCGGTAGTTTGGCGCTTCCTTCTCCATGAAGGTGGTGGAGGCGTAGATGCCTCCGATGGCACCAAAAGCAACTTGGAGTCCGGATGCAACCCTGGGACGTATTAGCAATGTACTAGAGGTGGAATTCCGAGCGATATCAAACTTACATGCGCAAACTCTGGCCTCGGATGTTGTTTGCCTGCCACGCAAGCGATGTGGGAATGTTGGAGTTGGCCCCTGCAAGACCCATGAAGACACCGAAGTATCTGGCATCGTTGTTTTTTGCGTATGCGATGATCATGAGTCCTACAATACCAATCAAGGCTTGGAGAATGATCCAGGGTGCGCGCATGCGCGTCTTGTCCGCGGCCCAAGAGCAGAACAAGACCCAAGGAACGGCAGCGACAGCGGGTGGGGCAGTGAGCAGGAATGTCTTACCAACACTGTGGCCCATGCCTTGAAGGATGATAGGAATAAAGAAGGCGAGGGCATAGACGATAGCAGTCACGGCGAAGAATTGAAGACCACTGTGAAAGGTTAACATACAATGTGCGACAATTGTTCGTCGTACTTACAAAAACCACAACTCCCACCTGGAGCACGCGTTCACAAACTTCTTCCAAGTAAGAGGATCGAATTCGGAGTCGCGACGGTCGCGTTCGAGCTTATCTTGAATAGCCTTGACCTCGTTGGGCTTGAGGAAGGGCATGCGAGACTTGTGGACCTTGTCCGGGAAATCCACAATCAAAACACGGCCAAGGAAGGCGAGGAAGATGGTCATGAGACCGTTGATAATGAAGATCCTGTTCGCTGATCAGACTCTGGCTGGTTGAAGCAGAACAACTAATGACTTACCACCGCCAGCCAAGATAGCCGGCCTTGCCTTGTAATTGCATGCACCCAAAAGCGAGAATAGAGCCGAAGCCATTGGCAAAGATGTTGATGGAGTAGAATACCGCCAACCGCTTCTGGACCTCATACCGTGTGTACCAGCAGGAAATCAAATAGACACTTAAATGAAGTAAGCAAGCTAGTATGAAAAACAACAATCAGGTCACGGCCTACCATCCGGGGAAGAAGCCTGCTTCAAAAAGACCGAGAAGCAGTCGGCAGACAACAATATCCTGTTGTTATCAGTCTCACGTTTCACAGTGTCCACGCGGGCGTAAAAAGCAACTCACTGTCCACTTTTTCGCAAAACCAGCGCCCAAGGTCACAACACCCCACGCAAAGCACAAGAAAGAGAGCCAATTGGCCGCGCCGAATTTGCGAAGAACAATGTTGCTAGGGATTTCAAAGATGAAATAAGTTATGAAGAAGACGAGAAGGGCAATCGAGTAGCGGTCGCCGACGGTGAATCTGAGCTCACGCGCCATGCCCGCGATACGAGCAGCTGAGATCTGGGCATGGGATTAGTGGGATCAAGGGAAACACAGAAGGGGGTTGTACGTTGATGCGGTCGATGGCACTGATGGCATAGCATGCTGCGAACTGTTAGAAAACATGCTGTGTTGAATTGATAATGATAGGACATGCCTCCCAGAATAGGAACTAGTCGCCAGTCCGTCTTTCGCCTGGTATTGTTAGACAGTGTTCGACGGAATTCAATATACAAGTGCACATACGTTGCCCTCTTCTCAATCTTGGCTTGATCCTCGTCAATCGACACATCCGAGTTTGGGTTTGCTGCATCCAGTGACGTTATCTTCTCCACCTCAATAGCACCAGTCTTGTCGTCTCCTACGACATTGTCATGATGTTGAGCCTGAGCCATGATGATGGTCAAGAATGGAAACGAAGATTATTATGTCCCTTCACCACTTGGCCGAAATTGTGTACCCGGGCGATGCAGATCCAGCAGCAGCATGCCCCAAGGCAGCTTTATACACCTCAATGGCACTGGTACCATGCACCAGGGCCCTTCAACTTTGTTGTTCCCCTTTCTCCCATTGCGACCGTATGCCCAGAGACCAAGCCTTGGCGAGATGTGAAGACATTCACTCTTATTGGTTGCTTAGTTCCTCACTTGCCCACGCGATGCCGCCCCCGCATTTTGCCAACCACGACTCTCCAGACTCGGTGGGCTGGATCAAATGCAAAAACAACTGGAACCACAGGGGTTGTAGCGATTCTCACAAGATGACGCCGTGGGCCGAGGTGCAGTGTTTGCAATCGCTCACCTTGTTGGTTGAAGTCGAAGGATTGGGAAATCGAAGGGAAACTTACAGACACGGAGGGCTTGATCGAATGCACCATCTGTTGGCAGGGCAGGGGTTTTGCAACCCGTACCGAGGCGTCGTTATTGCTCTCGTTGTCCCTGTTGGAGGACTGGGGCAAAGCGGCGGAGGACATCACCTCCTGCAATTGCGTGGCGCCGCTTGTTGTGACAGGTTTGGGGATAGATAGGGCTTTGGGTGGCAGAGACGTATGCTGGGCGTGTGGGAGCAAAGGCCTTAGGCTGGCCCGCACAACGTGCGCTGAGGGGAAGAGTGGACGACATGTGATTGGAGACCAACTTTGGATTGTACAAGCAGGGTAGCTCGGGCAACACAGGCAAGGACGGTGAAGGACAATATGCAGTTGGTATTGATGATTCAGAGTAGAGAAATGGACGATATGAGGTAAGAAAGTAAGAAAATATGCACGCGGAGAATCCCTGGTCTGTCGTGCAGGATACCCGCAACCGCAAAGCTCTGTTTCGTCTGGTTAAATCCTTCCGTAACTGTTTCCACTGCGCTGGATTGCCGATGCACGTGTATAAGACAATACGTCTAAAAAACCGGTGCAGCGGCCTTAGCCCGGTAGGGTTCCTCGAGAGCCTCCACGTCCGCGTCACTCAGCTCGAAATTGACCGTCTCAACAGCCTCGTCGATACGTCCAATACTCTGTAGGCCTAAGATTGGGTTGACGCCCTTCTTGAGGCTCCATGCCGTGGCAACAGTCGCCATGCTCACCCCCAATCTCTTCGATACCTCTTCGAGTCGGTCAACAACATCTTTATCGCCGTCGTTGGTCAGCATAGCAATGATGGCATTATTCTGGGCACGGACAGATGATGCATCGTCTTTCCAGGGCCGGGCAAGAGTACCCTGTGCAAGTGGAGACCAAGGAATAAGGCCGATCCCGGCATAGTTGCAATAGGGATGCATCTCTCGCTCTTCTTCGCGATAGAGGAGATTGTGGTAGTTTTGCATGCTGATAAACTTGTGCCAGCCATTTCGTTCAGCGGTATTGTTGAGCATTTGAAATTCCCAGGCAGCCATCTGACAGTGTTAGACAAGATCCATTCTTACTGACATTCCCAGTGGATTCGCGTTGGGTCAGACGACATTGTTGCAGACACACCACCAACGTCAATCGACATGTGCGCAATGGGGATGAACCCGAACTTACTGAACTGGCGCCCAGATAGCGAACCTTGCCACTTTCAACGACATCGTTAAGAGCTTTCATAATTTCCTCGGGTGTGACATCGCGGTCCAAGCGATGGATTTGGAGGACATCAATATATGTACCCAGTCTAATCATGTCAGCAATGTTCACCCGTTCGCGTCAGCGAGTACATACCTTGCTACACTGGCATCGACAGCATCTAAAATGTGCTTGCGACTCAACCCCACTCGATTGACCATGTAGCCATCATTGACCATGGACAGACGCAAATTCGGTGTTCCGCTGCTCAACACCTCTTCATCAACTCCAAAGAAGCATTTGGTCAGGATGACCAAATTTTGGCGTGGAATGTTGAGTTTTTTGATGGCTTTGCCTACAACCTCTTCTGACTTGCCCTGTGAATAGAAGTCGGCCGTGTCCCAGGTGTTGATGCCGCGCTTGTATGCGTGTTCAAGTAAGGGCAGAGCTCCCTCCTCGTCTAGAACCCAATCTCCCATACGAGGATCCCCATAACCCATGGTACCAAGAATAACTTTGCTGATCTTCAGACCAGATTTTCCGAGACTAAGACCATCAATGGAAACCCTCCTAGCATATGGGCTGTCTTACCGTGTGTACTTCATATTGACGGTCACAGCTTCATCGGCGGTTCTCGCACTATCCCGTCCAAAGTCGGCAAACTTGGAAGACATGATAAAGCAAATGTGAAAGTTTTGAAGACGTATTGTAGTAAGTTGCACGGCGTGTTTGTGTTAAAGCTGAATGCAGACTCGATGTACTCATTGCCCTCCTCTTTATACCCTGATTTCATCACATAGTCTTCGTAGTGGACCTTTCACGGGCAGTCGTGTGACGGAGTTATTTGGTTAAGTCCACCCTGCAGACTCGATCTCTATGTCGCTTCTAGGTCGCAAACAGACACACTAATGACGATGTGCACCAAACCAACAATTTCGGACGATCCGCATCGCTCGACGTTCGAGGCCGTTCATGGATCATGGCAAGATCCTCCTGATGATAATCGGAGATAAAGTCGGTAGTTTATCGGTGAATTATCAGATACTGAAAGGCGGCAGTGGTGCTGTCGACATTGTTACACGAGTTCGTGTACCTTTGTCCGAATTCGACCGTGAAGGAAAGCTGGAAAGGGGTCTGTGCGTCACGCCAATATGGATGACTAACCGTCAGCTGTATGCGGACGGACGACAACGGGATGAATTCAAATTACGTATTCTATTGTTTACCGGATGAAGCAATTGTTGCCTAAGAAGAAATGATATATTGAAACTTGGTGTTGAGAGATTCACAAATCAATTATATTTTTATACCAATTTAGTAAGCGTCTCGCAGACATCACCTGTTGAATAATGTGTGAAGGAGAGATGGGTCACAATCGATCTGTATGTATGAAAGTACGAGATTGCAGCTTCATGACTCTAGAGCTCACTGTAGTACAACTTAAAAGTTTGAGATCAAGAGCAAAGGGTGTGTCGGCTATAACTGTAGGCGATAGTCTATGCAGCCGACGAGAAGAGACGTGAAATTTATATTGTCCAAATAAGGCTTTAATCCGCCTTCATCTCGGAGAGAGCATTGTGCGAAAAGTTCGAAATGAGAAGATCATTGTGATAGTCGCAACGACAGTGGAATTATCATAAAGGTACATGTGGACAAGATTCAGCTTCTCGACAAAAGAAACATTGAATGATTCATCGCGGACAAATGAAAATATCGTTCTATGACTACATGGACTCCTCTCTTCTCTGCTATCCACTCCTCAATAAGGTGGCATCCTCACAACCTGCAAAAACACCCCCTCACAGTCCTTCCCCCCCTTCCACCTCACCACTCTCTCCCCCATATCCCCCGGACAGATACTCCATCCCTCCGTCTCCTCTTCCACGCCCAACAAATACCCATCCTTAATTTTCAATCCTCCTTCTCCTTCTTCGAACCCAGCAGCTAAGAGCTGTAACTCCCCACCGGGCTGCACGGGTACCGAGTGAAACGCGGCATACGTGCGATTACGCGCGGAGTATGCTGTTGACGAAAGTTGAGATGAGGAAGTCAGCGTGAAGTTTGGGAGAGAGCCGTAAGGGGTGGACTGGAGGCGGAGACGGAGGGTATCTGCGCTGAAGGGATTCTGGATGTTTGTTAGGGGGATTGTGAGAAGGAAGGGTGGGATATTCACGAAGAGAGATGTTGCTGACACATTGGCAAGGGCCGAGGAGTTGCGAGCCGGGGCTGATTGGGAGGTTGTGACGATGTAGAAGGGTGATGGTACTGGTGCATCGTATTGTCTTCGTGCGCGATGTTTGGAAGGGGTTGTTGTTGGGATTGCGGCGGCGCTTGCAACGAGAAAGGTGAGGAGATTGATCTGGATATGCATGGTTGTGTTGTTTTGGTTTTTATCTATAGCGTAATCTTGTTTGACTTGTGCCAGTTAAAGTGAAAAAGTTGGTAAACGTGGGAAGAAGAATTTCAACAACAATACACAAGTGAAGGGGCTAGGTTGCAAAATTTAAATAAAAGACCAGTGAAAGTTCCTCCACAAACAGACCCTGTGCGCTTTATGATTTCCAAAATCATGCCTGCAAGGGCACAACCACGCAAACTCAAACGGAACTGTGCCTGTTATCGTGCCACTCGACAGCAACATCGCCACAGCCGTGCCACTTGACTTGTCATGAACCCATGGCCATGGAAAATATCCGTTCCAATCAATGTCCTGTTGTGTATACTTCCGGTGGGGGCGATCGACAAGCGTTCCGCTGCGGCATCTGGGGTGGTGAGCCAGGGGTTATCGAAGGAAGAAATCTTGACGATGATGCGCTGGATATTTTTAACGAGATAAAGCGGCAGGGTAGGATTACTCGTTAGACAGAAAGTTTATAATATACTCGATTTCCTGGGACGTAATCACTATGGATAACGACGCGCACTCACTTTTGTGTCAGATGGATCAGATCGTCGCCCCACAATCCATGAAACAAACATTAATACTCGCGGAATCTTGAGGTTCAACATACGTCAAGCTTCCTTAAGGCGACCCGCTGGGATGCACAAAAATGTCCGATTGGTAGTTTTGCATAATGGTACACTCATATCTACATCGATCACACAGCCGCCAGCTCTACAAGAATTCCACTCCTACCCCAAAGCTCAAGCCCTTTCGTCCAGCTTCTGCTGTCCGCATTACAAGTGGTAGAGAAAAATTGACTTCGAATCGCGCGATGGGATGTGCATATACGAGACCAAAGCCCGCGGCGCAGCTGGGAAGGTCGTCTTTGAGCGAGCTGATGGTCCTCGTCACATTGCTTGTAACAGCGTCGCTCTTCATTTTGCCGTCCTTATCCCGCCCCTTGAGGGACAAAAGTCTTCCACCATTGATGAACGCCTGAAATCGAAGAGGCGTATCCTTGCCAACCTTAGGAAGTGGAAAGAGGAGACTAGCACCACCAGCCGCGTAAACGTCACCGCCGATGGCATCAGCACCGTCGTGCGGGCCGAGGCCGGCAAGGCGGAAGCCGCGCACGTCGGTTGGCCCACCAAGTTGAAAACGATCATTGATACGCGTTTGCTGTGGAACAGAACTGGCTCCGAGAGCAAGAGGGTAGATGAGGCCGCCACGCAGGCCAGCCGTCAGGGTGATACCAGTATCACCAAAGGGAAAAGCTACTTGTGACTCGGCCTCCGTCTTGAGAAACGCAGCATCTCCCTGTAGGGGCCCCCATCCTGCCAGCTCAGACACCGTCTTGACAATATAGCCGCGCGAAGGAAGGAGAGGATAGTCGCGCTTATCATGCAACCACGTGTGGGTGAGGCTCGATTTGAATGAGTCGCCAGCATCTGCACGCACGCTAGGAGAAGCATTCTCTGCCAGACCCGTGAGCTGTCTCCAGATTCCCGAATAGCCAAACTCATGTCGGTGTCCACCTCTTGTCAGGTAGGTTAGTTTTGATGTCCCGCCCTTGAGCAGCTCCTCGTGGCTCGCGAAGCTCTTTAGTGTCGAGCTGGCAAAGCCATTGAGTTGAAACTTGAAGTCCGGATTGCTGAGAATGGGCGAATCGAAGGCGAGTGAGTAAGCGGAGCGTGTTCGCGTCCCTAACGATGCGTGTGCATTGAGAGTCTCTGCGCCTCCAAGGAGGTTGCGAAGCTCGGCATTGACGTAAGCGTCTGCTTCCGAGTGGCCGGCTTCCGTGCCTGTCTTGATGGTATAGTTGCCACGTTCCTGCGCCGAGATGTAAACATCGATATCGGTGGGAGTCGTGGAGGCATTGGTTTGGTCGGGGCGGTCGATGAAGACTGATATTGGATCCTTGAAAATACCTGTATCGGTCAGATGGAGATGAAATTGAGCTATCTGGAGTCCTCACCAAAGCGATTGAGCTTGTTTGCAACGTCTCCCACCTCTTTCAATGCCTCTTCTAGTGTATAGGGTTCGTCGCGGTTGGCACTGAGGAGTGGTTCGACGATGCGTTCGAGGAAGCCTCGTCGTGTGCGGTTGGCGTGGAGGATGCGGACCGACGATATCGTGGTGGGGAGGCTGGTATTATCTTCTACCTAGCCCGATATTAGCGACATATCTTCAATTGGGATGTAATTGGCACACACCAACTCCACCACCCGCTCCTGCGACTTGTGTTGCTGTGCAAATAAACGCGCATTGAGCTCGTCTTGCTGCTTCTTAAAGGCAGCGGGGTCCGTCTTCTGCTTCAGCCTCTCGAAGACCTATAGTATATTTTAGCATACATGCAATTGATTAGCGATGAGTGTGACATACGTCGTCTTCGCCCGGTGATGCCATGGAAGCGGTTGATGTTGGTGAAGCTCTAAGCTTGGCGTGAAATCGAATCAGATAATGTGCACGTGATGTGCCAAGTCAGCGGCCTTGGCATAGAAGCGCTGACGTCCGCTCCGGATGGTCTTCTAGTTCCGCCCTTCACTTCCGTCTTCCCTCTCATCATCTTCACTGCAAACTCCGGACCCTTCACGCACACTGATTATTCCCTGCTTAGATTTCAACCTTCACTCTCGCTGACCCAAGCGGCTCGAACCCTTCTATCTCTTGGGGAGAAACGGCACATTAACATAATACCCGCTTTGGACGTGAACGTCAATACCACCTACTCAAAGCGCCTCAAAAGGCCACCTGGGCAGCACACTCACATCGTCACATCCACGATGGCCACACCACAGGCAACCAAGCGCTTATCAAAAGAATATATCTCTATCACCAAGTCACCGCCACCTTATATTATTGCGCACCCATCCGAGCGCAACATTCTCGAATGGCATTATATCCTCACCGGCCCGCCCGACACTCCCTATGACGGTGGCCAATACTGGGGCACCCTCATGTTCCCTCCGGACTATCCTTTTGCGCCGCCCGCAATTCGCATGCACACGCCGTCGGGTCGCTTCCAACCAAGCACACGACTTTGCCTGAGCATCTCCGATTTCCATCCCAAAAGCTTCAATCCGGCATGGGAAGTGAGCACCATCCTGACAGGACTGTTGAGTTTCATGACGAGCGAGGAGATGACGACCGGATCAGTGCGAGCATCAGACCAGGAGCGCAAGCTCTTTGCCCAGCGCTCGCGGTGGTGGAACAGTACAGGTGGCGGCTCCAAACAGACGACGGCGCAGAGTTCAAATACCCGGGGTATCGGTGGCATCAAGGCCGGCGACGGTGGAGCAAAGTTTCGTGCAGAATGGCCGGACATGGACGAGGAGAATCTTACATGGATGAAGGAGAAGAAGATCAATCCCACAAACGGCTTGCCCCTACCGACGAATGCGCAACAGCAATGCTCGACGCAGGTGGCCAATCTCGTACGGCAACGACCCGCCGGCAGCGCCAAGGCGGGCGTCGGAGCCGTAGTGCAAGGTGGACAAGTGGCACGAGAGGCAGGACAAAGCTGGTTGAGTCGAAACAAATGGCGGCTTGTTTTGGGCGCACTCTTCTCCTATATTCTCGTGGCACGCATGCTAGGCGACGGCGCTATATCCGGCTCAGCATGATGGACTTGATCATTGCGATTGTGCATAGGAGTTAAACTGGGCACTGCATTTGGGACAGGATGGAAGGTCTAATGGGAGATTTGGTCCAAAAGGCGTTCTCGGTGGTCCCAATGTGCTATAGACTTTACACTCATACCCTTTACATGAATCAAATGGTATGGCATCGTCCCTAGAGAATACATTAATTTTCGTTCCTTTGGCGCAATCATATCTAACTCACTGAACGTAATTGGTCAGGAAATTTTAGTATGTAGTTCTAGCCCAGCGTCATGCAATCATATACCTTGATAATGCTTTACCATCTATAACTACGAGTCTAGAAATGCGCTTTAATGTTGACTTGACTGCGATCGAAGGGTTTCCGATTGGTCCACTAGTAATCCATCGCCATCAACACACGCGATCGGTCTCCAGCAATACCGCAACTTGATGTATATCTATCGCGTAATTTTATGCGCATATCTATTGTCACATCTAACATAAACGAGTTATAGTGAGAACTGTGAACCTTTTACAATTAAATAGCGTGGAAGTTCTTCGAATATAACAAGTTGTTTCAGTCCCAAAACAGTTAAACTAAATCCATAGTGGCCTCAGGCCTCCTCTCGTCCCAACCTTTGACCGAACAGTCCATGCACTTCCACCACAATCATTCAAAGCCCCAAAGGCACGAGTCTTGTGGCCACACAGAAAATGATAACATGAGACACTTGAACGACGTTCACCAATGGATTGTAGTTCGAGGAAGGGCTTCTGCTTCTTCTCTCTCGCCGGAGAATGCTGAAGACTCGACCATTAATCTTGAAAAATTTAAGGATCTGAATTGGTGATGCGAATCTTGTTCTGTTGCCTCGAATTTCGATGTGATCCGGTTGTGGAGGCTTAGTTGAAAGGATTCGTCTTGGAAGCATATCAGGCTGGATTGGAAGCGGGTGATTGGCTTGAGCAGGCTCCAGCCTTTTTCCTCCATTGGAGAGCCTCGTACTGTTATCTGCTTTGCATGTGCATGCACTGCCAGGATAGATGCAGACTTGGAGGAGTTATATGATATATCCTGCTCTTGCCTGAAATATGGATCTCCTCTTCGTATCGCTATCTCCCATCATGTCAGATCATTTACAAATAGATCCTAATTCCCATTCAGTCGTATCGCGAAGTTTCCATGAACAAAATGAAAACGACGAACCAATCACTGTCCCGTTACTGGGAGATCACCACAGAAATGAGTCGGTCTATGTGCCACATGTCTGGCCGATATCGCCAGAGGCTGTCAATCTATTGACCTGTTCGGCAAAATTCTACCGCGTTAGATGTTGGACCCTGTGTTGATTTTCCTTTTCCGTGGATGGAGATGGAGATATAGTGAATATTTTGTGATGTATAATATGCCTATATATCCAGAGTGTATTCTAACTTTGAGACTAATTCATGAAACAACCGTTGCCAACTTCTAAGAACTATCAGGAGCAATAACTCTACTCTGATTTCGTAACCTCAAGTCAAAATGTACTTCAAACCATTACAAGTCAAAAATCTTAGATAAAAGAGTGTATATTTATCAAGGATAATTCGCAGGCAGTTTGATCCGGCGCCAAGTACATCTAATTTCAGGTCTCAATAAGAACATTCAACCCTTGCGCAGAAGTCGATTTATCGTTCCGTTGAAGACATTTAAGAATGAAGTAGATAACCCCAAACTTCTTCGTAACCTTGCTGGCCCCTCAAGCAACTCCACACACCCCATTCATAATTATCCATTCCGCACACAAGTAATAGCCCTGAACTCATTCCTCGTAGCCTCCCACCAAGTAGAATGAATCATACCCTCATTGCAACCCGGAGCGGTATCAAAAGACCAATTCAGTACACCAGTCGACTCAATACCACCACAGTAAGGATTATTGGGGCGCCCGCAGGAAAACCAAAACTTGTTCAAGTTGTCTTATAGTCCCCGGTATCTGCCAGCAATGTCAACGACGCAGTTGGCTCAGATGTTGTAATACCTGACGTTATTGGGTCTGTCTTGGAAATAGCAGCTATCGTAGTCGTCGGCTAAGGCAGAGGGGGCTAGGAGACTGAGGAAAATAGCCGCGGTCGTATAGGAAGCTGTGATCTTCATTGTGGGTACTTAGGTAAGACACAGATGATGTCGACTCTTGAGTTAAATGTGTTGGCCAGATACCTGGCCTGCTGTTGTTAGGATGATGAAAGTCTGGCAGGCTTTTAGCCTGTTCGATAAACTTCCAACGCTCTAGTGTTCGGCAAAACTTCATCAAGCGCTGGATGATTTGCCCTCCGTTGGAGTACTTCAAAATATAAAATACCTGCTTTTCCGCACCTATTCGAGCACATCGAGTACTTATTCGAGCACCTAGAAGACGAGCTCTAGGAGGTGGAACAGCATCTTCATCTCCGTCTCTCTCCATCTCGCTCCATCTCGCTCCATCTCCATTTCCATAGGGAGACTACTCAGGGAGATGGAGATGGAGATGGAGAGAGAGAGAGAGAGAGAGAGAGAGAGAGAGAGAGATAGGTGAACTAATAGTTCATAGTGGGGACCCGAGCTGTGTTTTCTATTAAATGTTTTCATGTGATTAATCCAACGCTACTGTATGGACTTTTAGCAAACGCGTCAGATAAAACATGTGAATTATCCAGCGCGTTAGACGATTTATAAGCATAACTAAGGCACGGAAAAGGAGAGTCCAGCGCCAGGGTCCAACATCCAGCGCGTTGGAAGTTTATCGAACAGGCTGTTTGTTGGGTACTTGAATATAATTACCTCGAATAGCTGTATTCGTGAACGACCAAGCAAGATAAACAAAACTGGACAGTGGTGCAGACGAGTGTGGAGACCGGAAGAGCGTTGGCATCTAACAGAAATGGACAAAATGGCATTTTATAGGCAAAAAATATACCGCACCGACTATTTACTATACTCTGGTCTCGTATATTTTCTCCATTCAACTGCCCTTTTTTTCTCATTTAACTTCGTCAATATTGGACCAGAGCACGCTGTGAGATATTGAATTGACCAAAGCTTCAATCCTTTCGATCCTGCGGCCTGAGCAGGTAATCTAAGGAATATAATCATCCGATTGACTTGTCTTGTCGGCAATTCTCTATAATTGGAATAACTTTTTGGTTGTGAGCTATGGGATATGTTTCGAATGAAGACTGGAGAGGAATTTCTGTTGTATTTTCCTACTTGTCTGCAGGGAGGTTACGATATCAGCATAAATATATGCTTCTCACCATTGTACGAGTAGCGTTTTCTTCCAAGAACTCTGAGGTTCTATATCACATGTACCTATCAATTACAACCCAGAAGCCTCTCCACGCCTCTCGTATACCACGCATCCCATCCCCTAACCCCCCCAGACCCGCTCCCACCTCACCAAACTTTCCACCGTATCCTTCACACTCTCTCCTAACTCCCTATATCTCCACTCCTTTCCAAAAACCTCAAAACTCCTCCTATTATCCCACCCCGTAGGATCTACACCCTCCGGTAACACATTCCCCGGCTTTCCCTCAGGCACACGATCTCGAAGATCCGGGAATTGGGTGCGAATAGAGTCTGCGACTAGTTGAGGAGTTATAAGGCCCGAGACGATAATGATGCGGAGGTTGGATGCGAGTGGGGAGGTGAGGGCAAGGAGATGGGCTCGAGCTACTTCGCGGACATCGACCTGGGGCATCTATGTGTGAGTAGATGAGATGAGAGAATTGAAAGGGAGGAAGGGAGCTTACGAAGTGGTAGAATGGAAAACGGATGCTTTCCACATCTTTGAACGTTCCGTTGATGAAGTTGTATACGAAGAATGCATTCGTATCATTCACGCTCTCGGGTCCAGATAATGGCTGAAGCAAAGGTCCGATTATAACGTCCGGGTTGATGACCACGAGATCGAAGCCGGGCTTTTCGGATGAGAGGAAGTCCCATGCGGCGCGTTCAGCGAGTGTCTTGGAGGCGGTATAACCTTCAACTATGCTGGAATTGGAGATTGCGATAGCGGGGGTGATCTTGAGAATGCGTCAGTGATGGGGAAGAATTGGGGAAGTGAATTGAGCGTACGGGATTCCAGTCTGATTCGTCGTATGGTTTGCCGGGTTTATCGACGGGGTCGAGAGAGTTGAGGACGGCGACGGCGCTACCGAGGAGGACGAAGCGTCTTAAGGTGGGAGTGCCGAGCGTGTGAGCAGCGGAGAGGAGGGTGGTTGTGCTAACAATTTCATGTCAGAACTCATTCAAGACGACAGAAATTCCCAAATAAATATACCCTTGTATAGCAGGTTGAACGAGATCCTTCTCGATGTCCTGAGCAGCAAAGTTGATTGGGCTAGCGTTGTGTATGATGTAGTCGAATTTATGTGCTTTGAAGATTTCGTCATAGGCACCAGGAGAAGTGATGTCGGATACAATGGCAAACGTTACAAAGGGTTCCCATGTCGGATATAATTTAATGATTTGCTGTCCCTTCTTTTCAGATCGGACAGTTGCGACGGTGTGGTAGTTGTGTGCAACAAGGAGGGAGAGAATGTGGGACGCGACAAAACCATTTGCGCCAGTTAAGAGGACGGTACCAGTGCGGGAAGCCATAGCGTAGTTGATGTTTGTTAAAGATTTGGGTGAGCTGGCGGAGAAGATGTGGAGGATAACTTATAGTAGACCGTGTACGAGTAAGAAGTCGGGAATAGTCGCTGCCCAAGTAGCGGGGCTATTACAAAATCTATCAGTAATATAACGATGATGTTTGTAAACACTACATAGATTTCGTGATACCGAGGGATTAGATATCATTTTTCCGATATATGGAGCTCAATGTTTAGAAAAGGAACGCCACAGATGAGTAAGCGACAATACAAAGAATCAAGACTTCTAGGGATTTAAGATATATAGGGAATCAAAAGGCAAGTCATGTTCCTTAGTTAAAGTCAAGACTCTGGGTTAAGTTCCTTGTGAAGAGTGTCTAGAGACTCTGACTAGACCCAACCTTCCTACACAAAACCAATCTCTAGAGAAATCCAACCCCACCCCCTTTACCACTACCTAACTAGAAACAAAAATTTCTTGCCTCAGCCCCTCTCTTATAATTAAATTTTCCATTCCTATCAAACTCATGGGCATCATTCCCACCTTTAACAAAACCATTCCTATCAAAGCCATCCTTATCGAAACTATCCTTGCGTAACTATTTTCTACCAAACCAATCTTGCCATCCTCATCCACATCAAAGCCAAACTGATCCAATCTATTCTTATCATAACCATTCTCATCAAAGCCAAACTCGTCAAGCCATCTACCCTCACCACACCGTTCTCCCCAACCCTACTATCGTTGAACCTTATTCCTTTCCTTTAGGCCTCATCATCCATTCCCACCCACGAAATACTTACAGCCTCGTCGACCCCTCATCTTGATCCTCTTCATCCTGCTCACTGAACCCTTCATCTACATCAAACACTCTACAGGCCGTTTTCCCCTTCCATCCCGTATCCCATATATCCCTCCGATTCCCAATTCTCATACTTTCCGCTGAAAAGCGCCTTTGAAATGCGTCTAGGAAACGTTATCTTCCTCATTCTCGGGCTCCGGTTGCGGGAACGCTGGATTCGAGAGGCATGCTTTGGCTGCGACACACACGCCTCACGGGTCAAGAGAGGAGGCTTTGCACCGGCAGAAATTGAACATCCGGATTGTGTACGCTGGGAGTTCATGGGAATGTGATGCTGGGAAAAAGTCGAGTGGGTTTGAGGGTTTTGGGGAGCCTGGGGTGTTTCGAGGTGTGCAGGGTGGGAGGACGAAGTTGACGCCATCGAAGTTGATTCGCGCGAGGAGATAGTATTGGGCGAGGGTGTGAGCAAGCACGAAGATATAGGTGTTGATTCTGGATCGGAGATTTCCCACAAGGGTGGTTTCGAGGGAGAAATTGAGAATTGGAGGGATGGCGAATTTCTTTCCGATAGGGGTTCGTTTGCCGTGTTGGATCACAGGCAGGAAGTTGTAGTTGTCCGGGATGAAGGTGGTTGGGCCTCGGATCCCGACTTCCCATGGACCGTAGAAAGAGTCGACCAAGAAGCACTATGTAGATTCTGGCATCGATGGGATGCGCCGCACGCGATATTTTGGACTGGGTTCGGTGCTGGGGGGAAGAAAAGAAGGTGTTGTGACCCAGACTGAAACGAAAGACTCGATGAGTGCATACGACCATGGAACCCAGATAAGAAGTCTGTCCAGAGTGGCACGCATGGAGCCGCTGGACTTCTCGCTCTCTATCAACGGTAGTGTAGGGATTGCGCCGATGGACTTTGTAGGCGAAGAAGAAGCCAAGGAGAGCCCGAAATTATTACACCTACCGCGACCTGGAAGGGCACAGGGTGATGACTTGGGGGTTTCCATTCGTAACCTTTTATGGCTGCGAACAATCATTGTTTAGGTGAGGGGCTGAGGATTCATTGTGTTGCTACGATTTTGGAAAACTATGGGGTGTATGGAGTGGTTTATATGATTATTTGAGCAGTTTTGATCGGACAATGAGAAATTTCGAAGTTCAAATGTTAGCGTTGCGATCTCAAGTCAGGGTCAACGTTTTATACCACTGGTGCCTTGAAGAGTGGTTCAAGAAAAGTTATCGTAAAAACGGTCATTTCAACTCAGCAAGACCAAAACACCCTCTATTTGGAGATAATTCGAGAAAAGTCGGCGATCGAAAAGGTAGCTGTTGCGAAATGTGACTCCATGACCCAAGGTCTTCCAAGTACGAACTAAACAACATTCATCTGTCCCACTCGATCAAAATCGCCTACCCAAAATCTATCCTTGTTTTTATGCTACACAAATCATATCAAGAAATTCCCCTTCCTCTGGCAAGAATACAAAATGAAAAGCCAGGCATGATCATACAAGATTCTCCACGCCACTCACCCCGGCATATCTGAAGCAATAACTAATCCTGCTTTTCTTTAGAGCCCCCATTCCACTCCTCCTACTCCCCTCCACCATAATAATCCATCTCACATCATCTTGTCATCTCTCGATTCAATCACCAGTCTTTACCGTTCGATTTGAACATAAAACTCTAATAAGTAGAGGGAATCTTCAATCAAGATCACTGAATCGAAAAACAACTAAGAGTCTAGCATTTTGACCGACCTCGATTTCCGAATGACAATCAGATAATCAAAAATTATCGAAAACAAGACAAACTTAAATCACAATCACGTAGAATCAAAATGCAAAACTCCCGAGAATGAAGTCGAAAATCATACATTTCTCATTTCACCCAACAACGCATCATTGCCAACGCTTCGTACATAATCAACACAAGAAGTACAATTACCTCGCGCGCCTGCTTGCTCGCTCCGTCAAAACGCCCAAAATGAAAAACCAACACGGGGAATCACTACCTGCAGACCCAAACACATAAACCCAACAAAAAATACAATTCATCAAATCATCAATCACTCAGCCACCTCCCCTACCGCTGCTGCCCATGCTGTTCGTACCTAGGCGGCGCCGCAAACCCACCCCCTTGCTGTCCATACTGCCCATACTGTCCCTGCTGATGCTGCTGTCCATACTGCTGCCCCTGCTGGCCGTGCTGTTGCCCCGTGTACGCCGGATGCAATCCCAACCCACCCTGCTGCGCCTGCAAATCAGCATAATCCTGCGGGTTATACCTGTACTTCTTATCCTGGGGATACTGTTCCCTCTCTCCCTGACTCTGGCCCTCTGTTTGGTTCTGATTCTGATTCTGGTTCTGTGTATTTGTCTGCGTCATCTCCTCCTCCGTCATTGTGGGCAACTCGCTCGCAAAACCCTTCTGTTCTAGTCCCGGCGAGCGCAGGCCCTCCGATGCGTACGAAGACGGACGCGAACCGAGGGACGAAGCGGAGGCGTGGCTCCAGCGGCCGCTAGGGTCGGAGGGGTTGGGCGAGCCGTCGGAGTGCGAGGAATTGGTTGAGTAGCGGTTTTGGTTGGCATCGGGTGCGAGATGTGTTTGTGCCGTGGGTGAGGGCTGTGGGTGATAATAGTCCCCGGGGAGTTCCATTACGATGTTGTTTTGGCCTGAGGCGTGGTGGGGTGGTTGGTAGGAATTTTGTTGTTGTTGGCCGTGGCCGTTTGGCTGTATGGGGGACCGGTTCGGCGACATGGGCATATTATATGGTAGTTTGGGGGATAGGAGAGGCGAATTGGGGTTTGGGGCGTTGTGGGAGCGATCGGCTGGGTTCACGGTTTTGAGCTTGCCATCTTCAAACATGCCTTGTAAGACGCCCGAGTCGAGGAGTTCGGCTTTCTTGATCAGGCGGTCCACGAGAATTTTGGAAGCGGCTTTTGTTTCTTTCTTCACGAAGCTGACCATGGTTATGTTGCATTTGATTTCGATGTCTTCGCGCAGGTACAGGCCCTCGGATGGTGCGTCGATTCCTAGCTCGCGCGTCACGGCGGGCTCGTTTGGCTGGTTGCCACAGATTTGCCATTTGTTGCGCATGTCGACGTTGGCGGGGGCGTAGATGTGGGTTTGGAGGCCCCAGGGCATGTCGTGGAAGACGCCCTTGAATTTGATGTTGCCGGATCCGAGCTTGCCTATGCCAGGCACGAACTGAATCTTCTCGGCGATTTCATACCAGGTGGAATAGAATTCGTCCGAGGGGGCATCGCGCGGCGCCTTGATGGCCTCGAAGCCTGTGACGAGGGGACTGAGCCCGATAATTTCGCCATGGGAGTGCAGGATGTCGATGGCGAGTTGGCGGGGAATTTGGGAGGGAATGCGCGTCACGTTGGTGTAGGAAACCTTTTTTCGCATCATACTGGCGGCGGTTGGAGGTTTGGAGGGGAGTGAGTCGGAGATGTTGGGGCGGGACAAGGTCGATGGAAGAATGGGTGAGGGGCTGGCCCTGATAATAAAGCTAATCAATACTGCTACCGTGCAATAACCCAACCTGGGCTTACTCCTGCGTCGTCTTGGGCCAGTCTTAGCAATCGGCTCTCCCTTGCAGAGTGCGGTGTGTTCGTTGGTTGCGGGCTGAGGCTAGAAGCTGTGGCTGGCCAGGCGTGCCGGAGCTGCAGACGGATGGGCGGCTTGGCCGACGGCGGGACGCGTCAGGGAGTCCAGGGGAGAAAGGTGGCGGAATTGATGATGTCAGACGGAGACAAGAGAGAAGAGAGAATGTTAAGGAGGAGAAAGAAGAAGAAGATGGAAAAGAAGAAGAAGAAGAAGAATAATAATAATAATAATAATGAAAAGAATAGGACAGTCTTTGAAAGAGGGAAACGGATCCAGTTACGGCGACATCATTGGCGAGACTCGTGCTTGTCTCTTCTCATGTCCACTAATTTACACGCCGTCGTGTTCATTAAACACTTACCATGGAAAATGCAAATGGGCCCAGGGCTATTTTTATGCCCGCATCAGTCAGCGGCGGAAACCATGGCCATTTTTCAAGCAACGAAGCGCAATGCGGCGGTCGCCAACCTGTCAAGTAACCTGCGACCCAGTTCGACTCTTCAGCGTTGTCTCCGAAGTATGTACGTCGTCGCCTGCTCGCCCTCGGTGAATTGCGATGTGCTGTTACGAGATACCGTTGAAGTCATTGATCAGCCCCCGGGTGCGCCACTTCCGCCCTGTGAAAATGCCCCTCTCGCCATCTGCGGCTCACTCCAACCGAACTGCGCCCCCGGCATCACGGCCATGCGGGCTCTGCGCCCACGCACTAACACGTTTGATGGCGTTGTAGCCACACTGCACTGGAGGAGGAGAAGGAGAAGGAGGATGACGGATGGTGGACGGTGGACGGTGGACGGTGGACGGTGGACGGCACCGCCAACATGTCGTTGTACGTTGTCCTCATGCTCTTGGGCCTTGGAGGATAGTCATCATCCAGCGTCGGTGCCTCAGGCAGCTGCTTCGAGAACCTCCCCTGCATCATCGGGAGCGATCAGACCCACTGCACGCACTATGCGTTTCATGCTGCTCGCCGAAACGTGGGGTATGCTGTCAAGACGTCACAGATGTCGGCCCCCATATGTAGGGAGTACACTGTGGTAGTTGTACTTTGTATTTCGCTTATCTTCATCACCTACATTATCTGTATTGACATGGAACGACGTAGGCGCCCTCCTATCTCGCGCGAAGCAGCGTTGCGCCCAGTGGAGATATCGGCGTGGCAGCGAGGTACATACGAAGGCACAAGAAGTTAGGAGTGTAAAGAGTCCGGAGCACGAACGTGAGTCAAAATCACACAAGTGACTTTCATTACCATTCTAGGTGTCTCCCATGGTCCTGCGCAACATCAGCACTTCATGCTTCGTCACAAAAATGTTGGCTATCGTTGCCGCTGTATTGGATCCATCGCCAGACCCCAAATTGTCCAGCGCATCCACCAAGTCGCGAACCTTTGCACCCTCCCAGATCCCTGCGTCCGTTGTCCAGAAGACGCGCTTGATACCCACTGAGCTCATATATGAAATACACCGGTAGCACGGCCTGGAGGCCAGAACAGGGGGATGTTTGTCCCATGAGGGTGATGCGGTTGTAGCCACAGTGCTTGGTGTAGGATATTTGTTAGTGAGTTCATCGTGAAGAGATCCAGTCCGTGGCGGTGTATCCGGGGGAGTATCCGGGGGAATGGTTTCCTCGTCTGCGACCGTGCCACAGCAACAGTAGGGCTCATCCAACGTCGTGGTCGCCTTTTTCCAACCGAGACGAGCAACGTAGAGGTCTGCGCCATTAAGTCGGGGATGCTTCCTTCGCTCGCTAACGCTGTAGGAAGAATGTCCAGTTTGGCTTTTGGGTACTAACATGGGCTGCGCCTTGGCTATATTAGACTGTATACGATTAGCATGTCCTCGTGGAGAGAGCATGAGACGTACTGGATGGGATTGCAAACAACGTTCAGCAGTGTTGGATGTGTTAGCAACATATTTTGAGTAACATGGAGCCACTATGCCTTGCGCCTTCAGTCTATGTGCAGGCTGTCGGTGCTCCTGCTTGTGTTGTGAACTGGCTACATAGTTGCCACGGTGTGGGCGGTTCTTGTTCTTCCTCAGTCGGTGTTTCTCTGTACTGTTCTCTGCCGACGAAGACACCTCTCCCTGCCTGTCCAAGCATGGAGGCAGCGCAAGATTCAGATTCGCGCGGCTGAGATGAATCGGCTTCAAATCGCCACTCTTGAACAGATGACGAGCTGGTGTAAAGTCCCGCGGCAGACTGGGCGAGAGCAGCCTTACAGATCTGCTCAACGTAGAGTTTGACAGCATCCCTCCGTAGTTGAGCTTTTCGTTTAGAATCACCCGATAGTTTGAGATACGGTTTAATAGACAACACTGCGCTGGAGGCAGAGGTGCTGGAGGCATTGAGTGCGGCGTGAATGGCCATCATCTCCGAGTGCATGGAGAGAGGCGTATTGACAAGATGGCCACCGCCCATGCCCTCAAAAGGCTTGAAAGTATCTCCATCATTCGTGTTCGTACCCTTATGGTTCAACTTCAACTTCTGCTTCATTTTGAGACCAACAATGGCAGACTGGTTACCACCGGAAGGCAGGCGGCCAGTCTTGAGGGCTCCTCCGTTGAACCCAGAGCGATAATCACTGAACCCCTGGCCAATCACCTTGCCACCGCGAACAATGATGCAGCCATGGCGGTAACGAAGAGGAGAGCTGGCAGCCTGCTCGAGGCAAAGGGTGAGGTAGATGTCACTCTTCATGATGAGTGAGCTTGGTAAGCGAGATGATGGGTTAACCAAAGATTGATGTTTGGATTTGGAGCTGAGAAGAAGCCGGTCAGGTTAGAATCGGGAGAGAACTGAGCCAGAGAGGATGTTGATGAATTTGCTTCTGTGTACATGAGGGTAAACGAAGGATAGAAGTTGTCGTTCGGTTTGAATGTTGGACTCAAGGCCGCCCTTCCCACATGTGGTTAGTGCCTTGCTACTGCTTGGCAGGCTGCACCTTCTCTTTGACCCTCCAGTCATGATTCACCTTGACACTTCATTCACATTCACATTCACTTATCAGGTTCATCGCCACGATCACAATCACTCTTCTCAGCATCGCGTGGATCAATGCATCTTTGAGTTACCATTTTCTGACCTCTTATTTACATAATGGAAGCCCTATACACAATATGCTCTTCTACAGGCCACATGGCATTTACTCGGCCCACACTACGGCGGATACACCATCTTCGTTTTCGGGCGTACCCGCCGCGCCGATCCGTAGATTAGCGACTTGTCCCGTCAATTTGCCCGTCGCCGGGTCTCTTTTGACAATCGCAACGTTGGCAGTTGTCTGGTCTCCAATTGCAACAAAGGTTCCAGCTTTGTTGATGTCAAAAGTACGAGGATAGGTGCCATACGACGACGTGAGCTCGGTCCACTTGAGGGAACCATCGGCTTCAATCGTGTACTGCGTAATCGAGTCATTGGGCGCAAACTTCTTGTCGTTGCGGTTCGACGAATACAAGAAGTTGTCTTTGACACGGACCTCTGCCAGTTTGGTTCCCCTGGGAGCCGCGGCATTATTCTGATATGGCGACAATGTCTGCTTACGAGTGAGGGTTAGGCAGCCGCCTCCAGATGGATATGTCACGCTCCATCCCGTCACAGTGTTGGAGAGCTCATCCGCCGTGTACAAGAAGGTGCCGGCCGCCTGTCTGACGCGAGACGAGCTTGGACTCCAGAAGACGCCGTGGCGAGGCCCTGATCCTGCCGCAGCCTTCGCGGACGGGCATTCCTTAAGCTGGCCCGAGTTCTTGTCTGTGAGTTGGTAGATGCGAATGAGGTCGGCCCCCAGGTCTGGAAGCAGCAAAAAGTTGCCAGTGGGATCTGGAAATACGTGGTGAGGATGAGGCACTTCTTGGCGGCTCGGATTGGGCCCCTTTCCATTCATCGTATACTTGAACGACTGCAGGGGCTGGCCGCTCAAGGGCAGTTTAAAGGTCGTCAGTTGAGATGTTTGACTAGTCCCGTCAGCGTATAATCTCGACATCAACATTGAATACGCCTACTAATGGGCATTTGCAATGAAGCTTCTACCATCGGCACCGCCAAATAGCGTAGTTGCAACGACGCCCTGGGGAGTCGTGACTTTGCCACTGGACGACAGCGCGCCGTTTGTGCCAATCTTGAACCCTACGAGAGAGCCTGTCGGGGCAGTCCATGTCTCGTCTGGGATGTAAAGGGACTGGCCGGCGTTGTCGTACGTGATCCAACTGGGAAGGTTGTTGCCAATTCGTGTCTCTTTGGTTAGGGCGAGCGAGCTGCCACTGAAGGTCAAGTAATTGATTGTCCCGCTATAATGTGAAGCCCACAGATTCGCGCTCTGAGCCGTGGCGAGTCCGCCGAAAAGAGGAACAAGAAAGTTGAATGCTGACACCATAGTGAGAAATGGGCTGATAGAGACGACGATGGTTGTAGAATGAGAATTTCGGAATCGAATACTGTCGGTGACCAGAGCCCTCCTCTTCAATAGCACCTGTTCCCACCTCCCCGAAATCAAATCTCCACTCCATGGCTGCCATTGTTCACGCGCTCGCAAAAACAACTCTCTTACAAAGTCGTTAGAGTGCCATGGGCTAAAGAGAGGGGGTTTCGGCGTTACTCTACCATGAGGCAAGTAGTGACTATAATATCCAGGTATGGCGTTGCTATCAACCGGGTAAATGATCACCAGGTTTCGCATGATTAAACCAATCTCCATCCTTCAGACTTCATCACCCGCACTTGTTTAACTCGGGTATCGGATAACATTTAATTAATCCGTCATCCGGGCTCGGAGCACGGGAACTCGAGCGGCTCTTCAACCGTACCACAACCGCCCGACAATGTTTCGTGATACAGGAGTCTTGGCTGCCATCATTGTCACGATTGCGTCCTTGCCTGCAAAGGTACCACCACGGGCACAGAGGAAAGATTCTGCAATGCGGCCCGCGATTCTGGAAGTTTACCCGTCTGCATGGTTGGCCAATCCCCATGGGGTTTGCATTTACCCCCGGATGTAAGACCCGCTTAGAAGATGAAAATCCTATTGTCTGGACTCTGGACCTGGCCTACGCTATAGGAACATTCACGTATCGCCGTGGCCGCATGCTGGCTGCGAGGCTCACGCTATGCACGGTCAAGCGATGCATTTTCTTCTATCGTATTTTTCTTCAGGCAATGTACTCACAGCCCCTCCGCCTCGCGGGGCATAGCTCGACTCGTTGAGCCCTATTTATATGGGCAAGAGACTCCCTTTGGAAGGCCACGGCGATTTCAATCATCCATCATGGCAGTACTCTCTATAATCGTTGCCTCTTTGGGCCTCCTCTCTCTCTCTCAGGCCTCGGCTCTGGACAAGCGGGCGGCAGTCGATACATGTCTGTCCGAGCTTAAGGTACCAGTCCTTACCTCCGGTTCTGCCGACTGGAACCAGGCGATCAAGGGCTTCAACAATCGCGTGCAGTTCAAGCCTGCCGCGATTGCGGTTCCCAAGACCGAGCAAGACGTTGCCAATGCCGTTTCTTGTGGCGCAAAGAACAGTGTCAAGGTCACTGCGAAGTCTGGTGGACACAGCTATGCCGCTCATGGCATTGGAGGAGAGGATGGTCACTTGCTCGTCGATATGCGCAACTTCAATGGCGTCACTGTCGACCAAAACGCTAAGACAGCCATTATTGGTACTGCTGGACGTCTGGGAAATGTAGCTACAGCTCTCTACAACCAAGGAAAGCAAGCTATTAGCCACGGCACATGCCCAGGGTGAGTGGAGTTCAGATATCATGATACGGTTTACAAACCTAACAATATCTACAGTGTCGGCGTAGGAGGTCTGACTCTCCATGGTGGCTATGGTCTCATTTCTCGTAGCAAGGGCCTTACCCTTGACAACGTTCTCGAGGCGACTGTAGTTCTGGCCAACAGCAGTATCGTCACTGCATCCGAGACTCAAAATTCCGACCTCTTCTGGGCTCTGCGTGGCGCTGGAGCCGCCTTTGGTATCGTCACCAACTTCAAGTTCCGCACCTTCACTGCCCCCGAGAGCAACGTCTACTTCAACTATGCCGTGAACCCAAGCTCTGCTTCTCAGTTGGCCCAAATGATTAACGCCATTCAAGACTTCACTCGCTTCGAGCAGCCCGCCGAGCTCAATATGCGCCTCTTCCTCTCCAGCTGGACCACCTTTTCCGGTGTCTACTACGGCTCCCGCGCAGACTTTGACCGCATCATCAAGCCCCTTCTCCAAAAGATGGGCGTCGGTAACCCATCCGGCACCGTCCAGACCAATGGCTGGCTCAATACATTGACCTCCTTCTCCAACGGCCCGCTCGCCCAGCCCGCCAACTACGACACCCGTGAGACGTTCTTCTCCAAATCCCTCATGCCCGAGTATCTCCAGCCCGCTGCTGTAACCGCCCTCGCCAACTACTGGAACTCTAACGCGCGCAACAACAACCGCCAATGGTACTTGCTCATGGACTCTCACGGTGGCGCCTCCTCCGCCATCACCAAGACGCCCTTCGACTCTACCTCTTACGCGCACCGTAACGCAACCTTCAAAATGCAATTTTATGACCGCGTAGCTAGCGGCAATTACGATAGTAGTTGGTTTCCATTCTTGAACAATTGGGTTAAGGCTATTCAAGATGCTAGCCCTGGTCAGACGCATGGCATGTATATTAATTATGGAGATACGAGTTTGAGTGTAGCGGATGCGCATAGTAGGTATTGGCTTCAGAATTATGATCGTTTGGTCAGGGTTAAAGATGTTTATGATCCGAAGAGGGTTATCACGGGGCCGCAGCTTGTGGGGAGTTAGGTGGGATAGATAAAGCTAGAGTGTATGAGAGATGCATTGGTTGATAGAGTAGGTAGGAGTTTGATGCATTACTACATTGACGTATGAATATGCAAGCAATTATCTTACTATACTCGCCTCTAAGGCAGTGACCTAGCGATATCTAATTTGGTTGGACGAATAACGTCCTCTCTCCGCTCTGACTCCAGTCACATACCCGCCCTTGAAGCCAACCATGAATCCATTCCACACGCCTTCCCTTAAGCCATCCTTCACACCGTCCTTTAATCCATCCCGATAGCCACTCATAGAACCATCCTTAAACCCACCCTTCGACCCCTTATCATACGCATCTTTAGCCACTATGCGCCCCCACCTTTCCAAAATCCGTAATCCAACGTGAAAACCAGCTACAGAACGAACAGGCATGCTTGTCTCGTGCGTAAACACGGAGAAAGTAGTTACTATCCAAGCCAAGACTTCGATGCATGCTACGAAGCACCGTATTTCTGTTAGATCGTTGTAATTGCAACAAAGAACAGATATTGCTATGCTTTGTAGTGCCCAGCATAAATACAAGAGTAGCTTGAGATCGAAATACGATTTCGGATCTGCGTAACTGTACGTGTAGGATTTCTCGAATAATTTCTTTCGAAGCTTGTCCTGGCTACTAGCGGCATCGTCCAGAATCCGATCTTGCCGCTTCCTCTCCTTCAGTAACTGCTCGCGCATCTGTTGGTTCTGGCTCCTCTCGACTTCAAATTTCTGGTTCAGTGCTTCGAGCTGTTTGTTCACGTCTTCTCTCTGGATGGCGTCTTTGGCGGCTTGTTGGGCGGCGATTTCAGCTCTGCGCTGGAACTCGGCTGTCAGTTTCTCTCTGTCTTCTTTGGCGAGGAGTTTTGCGGCTTCTTTTTCCTGCTCGAGCTTTCTTTGGTACGTCTTTTGGTTTTCGGCGGCTTTGAGGAGGGTTTGAAGATCGAGTTCTAGGCGGGCTTGTTCTTGGCTGGCTTTGTGTAGATCTCGTTTGCGGCGCTGTTCCGCGTCTTTGAGCTGTTGATTTATGATGGAGAGCTCGAGTTTGGCATCGGAAGTTAGGGCGTTGAGGCCTTCGTCGATCATTTTTCCGGCTTCGGTTTGATCGAAGCGAAGACCTTTTTCTACGAGTTCAATGGTTATTTGGGGTACGATGGGAGTCTTCTTGATTAGGGATTCGACGATTCGTCGCGCCGAAAGCGCTTTGCCGTTGTGGCGGTCGACTCGGGAGCCGTACTTGATCATCTCGGACCAGAATGAAGATTTCAGTTCTTCTTCACGGTTCTTGGTGTCTTTGTTCGGGATTAGTGGCCAGTGTGTGGTGGTCAAGACTACATTTTCTAGGCTTTGTGTTCCAACAAGTCTATGGAATAAGAGTAGATTCTGTTACAAACATTAGTGCAAGACAGACTAGGCATCCAATTACCGACTTGCCTTTTTCGAGACTCTCCCCATCTTCACCTTGGATATGTCGTGCAGATATATCAATCCTGCTAGATGTTTCTGATCGTTGTAGATGGACGCAAGCTCCATCGCAAGCTCTTGCAAAATAGATGAATCTGACAACGCAATATCATCGAATCCCGGAGTGTCCAAGATGGAAAAGATTTGCCCGTCAATCGTAGCCGAGTACCATGTCGTATTCCTAGTGCCTGCCCATCTTAGAGTGGATCTATCTTCTGAGAGATGACATACGTACATGATTGCAGACCATGTCCAATTTCCGGGAGACATCCTGTAGAGTTGCGCCCCAGCAGGTCTCGGATGAATGAGCTTTTCCCTGTTCCGGTACTTCCCATTACAGCAATAACGGGTCCAGAGGGTTCGAGTCTGCTCGGGAGTGTGATGCATTCAGAAGGGCCAAGTGCAGTAAATGAATAAGGTTTCTGCCATACGATGGCAAGGAGGCCGAGAGCAACGGCTGTGAAAAGTAAAACGACCCAGCGTGAGAAGAATGGCTTTTGACGGGCTGTTTGCACCCCGGGAAGCTCGGCTGGATATTTTGCGTTCTTTGGCCTAGAGGAAGCTGTTGTATTTTTCTTTGGTGGTGGGGACTCGCGATGATACCTTGTTGGGCGCAGTTGTGAAGTTTCATAGTTGCCAATTGCTTCTTTGTCTACATCTTCCTTGTCCTTTGGCCTAGAAGCAGCTGATATTTTCCCCTTCGGTGGCGGGAACTCGCGATGTATCCGTGAGATTTCATCGGGACTGGTTGTTTCTTTGTCTACCTCATCGATGATCGAATGTTTATTCCTAGGTGATTCAAAGTTGCCAGCAATACTCTTTGCGACACCTGAGTCTATCGTGCAAAGAATTTTATGGTCTTCACCAGTCTCCCTGAAAATTTTGTCGTCTCCCGCCTGCTCAAACTGAATTTTTTCAGACCAGTCCGAGAGATTCGCCGGTTCGCATTGGATCTTTTCGGAGGAGTCCAAGGAATCCGCCTTCTTGGTATTGTTGTTTTCTGGACGGGGTTTTTGGAGCCTCATGCTGACAATATCTCAGGCTGCATGTGGGCTATTCGTGGTGTTTTAACTTCTCGTTGTGAAGCAAGGCAACACCCACAAGGCTGAAAGCGGGGTTGAAGGAATACGTGGGTCACACCTTGTGGTCCAACTGCTTGCTTTTCCTTCAGCCTCATTTGTTAGAATGGTAGTGATCAACGATATTAAAAGTCCAACCCAGTCACTCGGTATCTGCTTCGTATAATTGTGTTAGCCTTTCGGCTTACAATGTACCCAGCGCAAGACCGCAGCAAAATCATTGAGAAAATTGGTTTAAGACTCCAGCCAGCGACTGGCGATCATAATGAATGGAAATATTAATTTCACCGAAAATAAAAGCAAGCCCCTTGCAGTCGTCAAGAATACTAACAAAGTTTGAATTGCCAGCTCTTGCGGAGCTTCGAATTCCAGATCGTGCAAGCTAAAATACTAAACATCTACCCCTTTAGCTTTATAACTAAACTAAAGCCACTCAAATACACAATACTTTTCGTTATTCATTCTGCCCGCGAAGTACACTGTGAAAATAGTCACTTGCATATTTTAGTGTGTATTATTAGCGCTTCCGAGTCAATGAGGCCGGAGATTAAAGCCGCATAAGGGGCTAGATTAGAGTAGTATGTAGGTGACATTCATGCATACATGGACATGCTACCTCTCGGGACAGATCCATAATCTGCCGTTACAGGTAATTGTCCACAAGCGAAGTTAAGGTATTATTAAGGTACGTAGTACAATTTTTCCAATACCATAGGATACTTCAATTCTTCAGATATTGAATAGATCGAAGAAGAAAAGACGTAAAAATATCAGTTGAGATGAGGGGTTTCCAATCTGTGGGTATGATTAGAAACTAATTCAGATACATTGTCAGTGTCCCCACACATTTAAGTCCAACATTCCAACAAGTAGACAACGTAAGACATAGCAAAACAAGTATAATGAGATCCTCCAATGCGAACTACATACCATCAGAAGCCCATGTTGCTCAGAAAGAACTCTTGTAAGCTACTACATACAAACTGGATCATCTTAAATTCTTTATACCGCGCCACCTATCATAACGTTCCAAAGCATGCGCCACCAGAGAACACCTTCGCCGATAAAAAAATATACATACAAAACCAGAGACTGATTCAAAATAACACAACCAAGACAGGTCTTATCCGAATTATAGTGCAGCACCTAAATCTTGGCATACGTCCCTCTCTTCTTAGCCACCAAAACTCCCCAGCCCACAGTGGCCATGGAAAAGAGTTCAACGGAACTCGCCAAAAGAACCGCCCACCATGCGTACCTAAGGGCGCCACAGAGAAGATCCATATTACCTAAAACCTTCTCGAATTGCTTGTAATTCCTATGTCGGCATACGTACGAAGTAATATCCGTGTTCATAGCCTTGTTCCAGTCGTCACTCTTATACCATGCGCCTACGCCTAACCAAAGGAAGACACCAATACCCGAGACAATTGCCGTAACGAAGTTACTGAGCTCAGTGACGCGACGAATCTGATGCTGGTTAACAAATGGAATCCAATTTACTAAGATATTAACATACCACTTTGGAGAAGTTTGCGATAATGATGAGAAGACTCAGCAGTGTCGCCGCGCAAGAAACACCGAGCAGAACATAGGTGGGCTTCATCTTTAGATTCGATAACCAGACACTTTGAAGACCCTGGCGATCCCCTTGAGCTTCGACATCCTCGTCTTTAGTCGATCGATATAGCCAGACGCTGTATCCCAACACGATGACAATGGAGCTCGAAATAAGAAAAGAGATGACGCGCAGGACAAGTCGAATCCAAGAGATCAGACGATCGGTTTTGGAGCGTACAGCCTTCTTTTCAGATGGTTTCGGAGTAACTTGTACATCGTACTCGGTTTGTAGTCTTGTCGTTTCGCGGGTGTTGTCATATGAATCGTATTGGTGATCCAGGGGGCTCGAGGACCGAGACAGCTTGCTCATCTTGAACGCCATTCGAACTTAGAGAATATAAGAGCAATCGCAATTACTATTAGGTTGCAGTGTGGTCTTTGGAACAGTATTTCTACAAGTGTTTATTCAATTGTTCAACCTAACACAGCACGAGGACATCTCACTACTTATAATTTCGCATTGACCAGATTCGCGACATCGCCGAGCACAACTAATCTCAGCCACAACGCTGCGGCGACTTCGGCCTTGGTCAAGTCTAGCTGGTATAACTGGCCAGGGGCTTCTCTCCGCTCTTTTGCAAACGCTATGCCCAGACAAGGCGACAGGTACGATCAAGATTGAGTTTCCCGCCTTCAGCCGCGCTGTGGCTTAGCTTGGAAGGCTAGAACTTCTCCTAGTAACATCGAAGGGATCCATCTCGAAACTGACGATGTTCGCCTTCGTGCAATGCGCCAAGAGCTGAACGGAAATTGTCCAAGAATTGTATCATGCCATCGGCTGCAACCGAGTACGCGACTTGGCTAGATGTAGTATGGCCGTTGGGACGTTCGCCAATCGGGCCTTTTCCAGCCTCATAATACGAGGTCTATGTGGGCTCCGTAAATGCCGATAACCATGTACCTGAGCAGAAATAATGTAACCCAACGTCGCCGATTACGTGAGTACGGTGAGAGGTTTAGTTATCAAGTTAGAAGCTCGCCAACGTAGAGCCTCAGCCTCGTATGCAGGGGTTCTTGGACTAGGGCTGAAGCACAAGAATGAGTATATTACCTCAAGCTCTTCTACGGAATATGTCTTTTATTGCTCTACATACACCACATTGAGTTGTATCACTATCTTCTAAGTTCAATTTCATATTTCCAGGATCGTTCTTCGTTTCCAATTACATTCATTGATACCCAGTTTCAACATCATGGGCCGAATTTCCCTACTGGCCCAATTCCTCCTTGGCGTGCAATTATCTGCTTCATTGACAATTGAAATTCCAACTCCGCTGGAAGCACGAGATGGACTTGAGAAGAGAGCCACAGATCCTATGGATGAAGGTATGCCGTTGTGCCCACGATCATAGAAAGATAACACTAATGAAAATCTCTACAGTGGTCTTTCTCACAGACTGCAGAAAATACAATAGCAAGGACTCCGATGACAAAGATGTTGTCGAGCACGTTAGCTTTGCGCTCTACCATGATACTTACGACTATACTCGCAACAATGCATCCCTCAGCTGGCAAGCCTTTGCCAGCCCCTCCTATCCCAATGGTCAACGCATCGATTCTATGGGTGGTGCCTTTGTAGATTGGACAGCAGGCAAACAAGATGACCGGATAGATGCCAATTTCGATAAACTAGAGAGGCGTTTCTGGGTACATGGTCTGTCTCGCCAAGGCGATCCCAGGACAATGGCCACAGGCATTGCCTCCTTAGGTGACCACGACATGCGCTGCTACAAGGACACTACCAACATCCACTTCCCGCGTAATAACTGGTACTACAAATGTATCGCAGACTACTATTGCACCCGAAAGTCACGCCAAATTCGCCGAACCCTCTTCTCCATTTCCGAACAGACAGTCGACGTCAAGATCCTAGGCCAGCATTGGTCCGAACGCAAGAACGCACAAAAAGGCGAAGCCGATCCGCGAATCGAGGGCGTAATCAGTAACGTCTACTACTGGCTTCAGAATCTGGATCCTAAGAAGGGTTCCGTCGCCAACGAGATTCTCATTGATGCAGAGTTGAAGCGGCAGTCGGGAAAGAAGCATCACAGTGTGCGAATGAACTGGAAAGCGGGACAGATATCGTCCGATGCCACATATGATCCAAATCGCATCAAGCAGATCTCGAAGAAGCTGCAGGATACTTTAGAGCCGGAGATTTTCAAGAAGGTTAAGGTTGATACCCAGGCGTTTTGGGATAGCGATTATTTAATTTACAAAGCGCCGTTTCCTGCAAATGTCAATATTCAGGTGCAAATTGCGTTTCAGGAGCAATTAGACTGGAAGCCTACAGATGTCATCGACGTTGATATCATCACGCACGGTGGGGGGGGATGTGGGAGTGGAGCGGCTTGGGCAAAGGCGTTGTCGGGCTTGTTTGGAGGTGTTGCAGCGGTGGTAACGGGAGGGGCGAGTGCCGTATTATCTGGCCTAGGAGGAATCGCGGGAGGTTATCACACTGCTGCTTGTCTTTCGGCATAGTGAGAATTACAAGGTCGTGTTATGGAATGCGAGGGACAGCTTTCATGGTTGTCCTGGGAGGGTTTTGTTTTGGAGGCTTCTTCATCGCAATACACTGTATTATATTCGAACATCGTTATTCACGGATGGGTCTATTAGTTTAAATATGAACGATTGTCAATCTTCTTCTATCCTTTTTAGTAGTAATGTACATGTACCGGCCACGGTCATCAACATATCAATTTTTAGGGTTTGACTTGCATGGTTTTGTAGGAAGTTTAACGGTAGTGGTGTTCTTGTTGTTGTAGGCTTGTAGTAGAAATGGTGACGGTTTTATAGGTATAGGCTAGGGGATTCAGTACTATAATACACAGGATGAAGTGATGCAGTGACTTGGTAGGATTTTGGAGTGATGTTTCAATAGTTCCAATCCGAATCGTTTCTTTCTGCTCATGGGGTTGTGTGAATGTCTTGGAGCTTGTTTCTTCGTTTGAGATAGTGTCTCAGAAGGGTATTGGAAAATATTGTATTGTTTTCAATATTTTATTAGGAAGGTTTAACCAGATAGATACACATTTTCGTGCAACTCCAGTTCCCAATATCCATCACCATGAATCTAGCAATTCTCCTGTTAGCCATATCATTTGTGTAGTTCGCCTTCGGGCCGCGATATGTTCGAATCAAGATCTCAACGTGGAAAAGATGAGTTGTTCAAGTAGAAGATAAACAAGTAGTAGGATGGAAAGTGGTAAGGGACGGTATAGGGGGTTGGTTCGAAGGTGGGATTTGGAGGAAGAATGCAGAGATGGTTGGACTTTACTCTTGGAAGTGAGAGAACTGTTCTCACGCAATAAAATTGTGGATATGTAATTTTCAGCCTTCGACTTTTGATATCCTCTCATGGATGAATAGCATCACAAAATCGAAACAAAATAGTATGTTGTAGCTCACGAAATCCACAAACATTCTCAGTTTTCCCAACTCAAAATCCCCTCCATACCAGTCCAACATAACCAAACCTCCCAACCCAAAAGATCACATAATACGACCCTTCGACCCTGCTATCAACGTTATAACAACTGACATAAGTCTTCAGACAGCATCTAAAGAACCCTTACGTAATCATCACTAGGTACCAATGCTTACATCGCCAAGCAATTCTAGGCATCCACTACTCCAACCTTGAAAAAGCCCAGACCGATATCCAAACTCCAACTCCATCCCTCCACCCTCCAACAGCCCCAAATCTTTCCTTCCCCTTTGATACACTTACCATGTCCTCTTCCTCCACCCCACAAACCCCCTATGCAATCCTCCCCCACCCTATCCTAATTCCCCCAATCCCTCAACCCACCCGCCCCTCCACATTCTCCTACTACGGGCCAATCCACTCCCCCTCGCACCCCATTGCCTCTCTCGCCGCAACTTTCCTCTCCACCAACACTTCCACCTCCACCTCCGGCTCTCCCTCTCCCTCTCCCCCAGAACCAGAAACCCAATCCGCTCTAACAGCCCTAACAACAACCCTCTCAACCTTCCTCCATGCAACCCACACCTCCGACGCCAACCCCCCCACCCAAAAAGCCTCCTGCTGGTTCACAATCCGCGTCACGGGCCCAACCACCGAATACCGCACCCCGCGCTGGCATCAGGACGGCCGCATGTACCCATATGACACAGGGACTGAGCACATCGTAAGAAGTAAATACGCGCTTACGTTGCTGGGACCGAGGACCCTCATGCTCATCCCCTCAAAACACGTTTCTGAAATCCTAGCACGTGGAGAAGAAAAACATTACCCATGGCAACACCCTCAAACCTCCACCGACGCAGACATAATTCCCATTCCCACAGACGACGAAATGTACGATGCAGACTGCGCTCTACGCGCCTGGCTCGCCGAATCATATATTTCCGCGCCACGGGTTCCAATTGGTGAGGGCGAAATCGTGAGATTTAGTTGGGGCAGGGACGATAGTCCCGTGCATTCAGAGCCGGACCTCGTGGGGGAGAGGGTGTTTGTGAGCGTGCTGTATGGGAGCGAGGAGGAGATCAGGGGAATGTGCGAGTGGAGGGAGGCGAAGTATGGAGAGGTGAGTTTGGAAGGATGAGGAGGATTAGGGGGTTGTGGGTTGTGGTTGGAGAGATAGGAGGACGTTGGTTATTTGATATCTGCTGTGAGGAAGTAGCGAATTGAAGAGAACTGAAGCATATGGAGGTGCCAGGGGCACCAAAGCTAAATACGCGAGATTGACTCAGTTATTTTACATATGAGTAGCTTCATGGGATAGGTAATGAAGGCACGTGATGTATATGTTCACATTTGCTGTTTCCTTGCTAGATAAATAGAAAGTATTGACGTTTCCACTAGATAGGCTTTCAGACACCATCTCTGACAAAACATAATAGAACCACCCCCCTTCCCCCCCCCCCCCCCTCCCAAAAAAAGCAACAAAAAAACTAACCCCTAGACATTTTCAAGAACGAAGCTATTTCACTAAAAAGAACGATAACAACCGGTAGTCGCCAAACGAAGTGATACATCATCCTAATCCACAAACCCTACAAGCTACTATACTAAACCATCTTACCTCATTACCCACCTACCCCTGTAAACCTCCCCGACTTGTCCTAGATTAAGTTGCGAATCCCACACTCGCCTCAGAAAACTCTCCTTCTCTTACCACTACAACACACCCGATTCCAAATCTCCATCATCATAGACATTACCATCTCCAACGTCTCTTACCCCCCCTCCCCCCCAACCCCCTCCCATTCCAAATCTTCATCACAATGAACGAACTCCCTATCTTCCCGACAATCCTGATCGTTAATCTCGCCCCGACACTCGGCTTCGCCCTCCGATCACAAGACAAACCAGCCAGATCGGAATTACCAAAATGGAAGTGTCCGGGAGAGTGGGAGTAGGAGTGGGAAATCATTGATAGTGGTGATATGGCGCTGTAATTTCACTTCATACAGGGAAACAGGATACAGTGGTAGTGAGGATGTATTCGTAGTTGACCTGATTATGTGTGGAAGGGTAACACGAGACAGTTTTGCCAGGCTGAAAGAAATTGGACCTACGAAAAGGATTAGGCGTCATATAAGCACACCTAGCAGCAACGTTCTCCCAGTTTGATTAAAAGATAGCAGTAATAATACGAACACATTTCTTCCCCACCCCCCACCATATGATCCACAATCCACGATCGCCAGTCCTAACCCTAAATCTATATATACATAGAACCGAAAAAAGGGGGCATCCTGAACATATACACTTACTTACGCACAAGACCAAAGTCCATAATCATGGATATACCAACGAATGAACTTAATCCAATATAAAGTCAAGGGAATCATCAAAGACACACCCCTTGTCCAAAGAGGAAACACCAGCCCCAACAAAAACCAAGACTGGTATCGCAAACAAGTTCAAATTCCCCCAAACGCCACTCTCAATCCCTCAATCTCCTACTCATCCATTCAATACCCACCCCCACGCTCCGGACTTCCAATCGGCGTGACGAAAAACTCCTCCGTCGGACTCGGAATCCGATCCCTCAGCCATGCAAGGACCGTCTCTGTCCCCTTCTTCAGTACTGCATAATTCGGAACACGGAATGTGTTTCCCTCGACGTCCAGACTCGTCAGCGAGCCCGAAAGAAGGCCAATCTCGGGATCTAGGCGTGATATCTCGTTGTTGCTAAGGCTAACCATGCGCAGGCCCTCAAGAGCGGTGGATGACACTTCGGTGAGTGTATTGTCGGATGCCATGAGGAGGGTGAGAGATGGGAAGGTGGTACGCAGGATGGGGAGGGACCCAGAGAGGGCATTGTTGGAGACGTCAAGATGCTGGAGAGATGGGGCTGAAAGGTTTGCTGTGAGTTCGTCAAGTGATTTGAGTTTGTTGCTCGTAAGGCAAAGCTCACGCAGCTTAGGGAGATCAAGTGGTGAGTCCAGGGGCGCAACAATAGAGTTCTTGGACAGGTTGAGTACACTCAAATGAGCCAAGTGTGAGAGGACAAGGGGAATGGTGGTGAGATAATTTTGCTGCAGGTAGAGCTGACGGACATCGTTAGATTGGGCAAAGTCAATCATAGCTTCGTCGTCAACAACGGTGAAATTCTTGAATGACAGGTCCAACGTGCCAGAGGGGGTCAATTGCCAGTCGCTTTTTGGCTTGGAAGCCTCTTCAACGTCTTCTTGCACGTCCTCGACAAGGCTTGGTTCCAAGCGCGCATGAAGGTCGCGCTTCATATCTGCAGTATTCATGGTCAAGAATTTGCGCTCTCGTATAGGGTTCGCTGCCAATGTGAGATTCTCTAGGCCTTCCATGAGCGAAACCTTCTCGTCAATCTTGGTCAGATCATTGGATGTGAAGTCGGCAGTGCGGAGCTGCATCAATGTGACAAAGCCCTCTGGCAATGCCGTCAGCTTGTTTTCGCTTACGAGAAGTGTCGTTAGGTTATTCCAGGACGAAATGTCTGGGAGATCTGCGAGACGATTTGCGGACATGTCGAGATGCTTTAGTGCAGGCATTGAAATCGAATCAGACTCGCATAAGGATGCTAGTGAATTGTTTGACACTTGGAGGTGTTGTAAGTGGGGAGCACAATCGATCTCGAGAAGGTGGCCACTGAAGGCGTTCTTGGAGGCTAACAATTCTACAAGTGGAACGGAAGTAAAGAGCTCGGTCGGCAAGGACTTTAAGGAATTCTCAGACACATTGAGGGTGCGGAGGTGGGCTAATTCGCGCATCTCGGGTGGCAGGCTGAGGAGTTTGTTGCCCTGGAGTTCTAGCACTTCGAGCATGGTCAGTTGGCCCAGGCTGGCGGGGAAGTCTCCCTGGAGAACATTCTCTGCAAGTTTGAGCTCGCGGAGGGTTGGGATCTGCGACACGATGTCCATCACCTCATTGGGGAGTTTGTTTCGAGACTGAGTGGTGTTAGTAGAGTTTTTTCATACAGAAAGAAAAGCCACATACAAGATTCAGCTTGGACAAGACAGGCAAATGCCGCATACCCACTGGCAGGTGAGTCAAGATGTTGCCATGAAAGTCGAGGGTCTGTACACTGGCGAATTGTGGTCCTTCTTCCTCGTCCTGGGCTGCCGCTAGGTCCACATCTGGAAAGAGAGCATCTGGCAAATCTGCCAGATTGTTGTCGGCCGCAATAATGACTGTCATGTCCACCACTTCGCCCCAGGCAACCGAAGTGTCGCTCGGGTCATATTTGTACATGGTCAACACCTGTTCTGGAATCTCGCTCAGTCCCATGGCAGCCATATTGAGTCGGCCATCGGCGCGGGCACCGTCGACTCGCTTCTTCAGCAGAGATTTGCCCGCGCTGCCTCTCTGATTGAATGGGTCCTCCAATCCAAAATCGAACTCTGCAATCTCTGCCGGGTCTGGGTCGATGCCAAATTCGTTTTCGGTTATAGCGGGCACCACACGGGGTGGAGTTCCATTGCCAAACTGCTTTGCAGCATGGGCACGCCGTGCGGCCTCCTTTGCCTTTGCAATTTGCTCTCGCAGCGCCCCTGATGAGCTCGCCGTCTTGGGAGGCGTGCTTGCGAGAGCAACTTCACTCTTGCGACCAGCTTTGGCCTTGGTGATGTGTTCCCTCAAAGCTAAAGACGAAGTCGAAACTTTTCGAGCGGTTTCTGGGGGTTTATCCAAGCTACGATTTTCGCGGTCTGGCGAGGGCGTTGCCGCTGCAGATGGTGGCCCAAATGCTCCACCCAATGATGGACGGGCCTTTGGCGTGCGGGCAATCATGGACTTGGAATTCGACAGGGGCCGGGGCGTGGTTTGCACATTTTGCATCTGTGAAAGAGGCTGCTTCTTCAACTGGGAGCCAAATCTGGCAATGGACGTGGGCCGGCTGGGAGTAGAGACGCTGGAGGGGATAGCAGCGCTTACGCTTCTTTTTCCTGGTGCTGTCATAGATCCGCGAGAAGCCAGCGACCCAAACCGCTTCGGCGTCGCTGGGGTTTGTCGAGGAGTACCATCGCTTGTTGACGGGCGTCGATTGCTCCCTAGTGCAGAGGCGGGGCGCGCAGGTGGTGGCATGGAGGTGTCGCCATTGAAGAAGCTCGATCTCCGCCTGCCCTTGCCTCCAGCGGGCGATTGGGGAAGCTGCGATAGACTTTCGATCGTACGCTCGGATAATGATGGCCGGGACTTTCGTGGAGCTGGGTTTGAAAGTGGTTCCTGAGCAGGAGGATCAGAGTCACTTTCTAGTGCGGTTTCTGGGTCCTGGTCGTGGAAGCCAGCACGAGACGAGGCTCGCGAAGCCGATCGAAAGCCATTCAAGTCTCCCAGCACATCTTCCTGAGTAGTATTTTGTGGTGCTGGCGGAGCACTGGGTCCGGATTGACGAGACGGAGGACGAGCAACGGGTTTCTTGAATGCCGGGGCATTGGACGCGGACCTTGCTAAAGAAGTTGTGGGGATCACCCGCTTTGGAGCTGACGTCAGGGTGTTTCGATTGGAGACGAGATTGGAGGTGGCAGGTGTGGTGGAGTGGACCAGAGACGATCGGGACGTCTTCTTCAGGAGGGAGGACTGACGGTGGGCGGTGGAGGAGGCGGGAGTGGAAGAGGGGGGAGCCGGCTGAGGTCTTGACAGCGACGAGAGGGATGGTTTCTTGCGAAGCTGTTCGGTAGAGGTTGGCTGGCGGAGCTGTGACTTACTGCCCGAGGGCCTGAGCACAGGCAGGCGTGACGCTGGACGGGGAATGCCCGAGGCTCTGGGGATGGACGAGGGCGGCTCCATGTCTATGGGTGAATGGCGATGGTGGTCGTCAATACACAATTAGGCGCGGGGAGGGAGTTGTTGGCGAGCTCATGCGGGCGAGCATGTCCAACCACGACGGAGAAGGGGGCGATACCGCAGCGGCCAGGAAGGGCAATGGGGAAGCTGGACAATTTTGTCGAGATTGGAATTGATGGATTGGCGACGACGGGAGAGGAATCGGCCAGGCCTGGAGAGGAAAGTTGAGTGCATTGATCGCAGCGAGGCCCAGAGAAGGGGGAAAGGCTTGGGGAGGCTTGGGCCATGACGGCAGGGCAACGAGCGGTTGCTCAGTGCACCAAACTGCGACGCCTCTGTTTACTGTTTCAGCCGCTAAGGTCGTTCCTGCCGAGCGCTCGGACGGCACCTTCCCCTCCACGTCCAGCGCACCTGCCCATCCGTGCCACGCTGCCCCAACCCCCAAAATTCAGTGGCCCGTCCGCCGAGTCGCTCTTTCCCTTCGCAAGGTCCCGCCCGTTGCTGCGCGACCCCGTCCAAACTCACTTTCCACTCCACTCGACCACTCTCCACACATTCACCGATGCTCCGTTCACTCAAGCACTCCACTCCACCTCCATCCATCTAACAGCATCACCATCAATATCGTCACCCACCCCGCCACGTCGCACTCCAACTCCAATAATCACCGCACCGTTTGATCTTGCATTGCCCTGCAGTGCGCGACAGGCCCTCGTCGCATCGCGCTCGCGCATCTCCCACGCGCGCCCGACGCGATCCGCCAATCCCCCCGCTCCGCTACTCTATCGCCTCTCTCTCTCGTGTATCGACTACCTATACTCTGTACATCTGCCAACGACCAACATCTGCAATCCGCCATCTGCCATCTGCCATCTGCCATCTACCATCTGCCATTTGCCGTTTTCTGCATATCTGCAACCTCGTGTCAGACCCTCGCGCGCGCCCACAGACCCCGCAAACCCCACTCGAAAAGCCGTTGCCCGCTGTCTGTCACGTCGCAGATCTGCCAAAAGCGCAAACCTACTTCAACTGCTGCGCGACCCGTCTGCGCGACCCGCCTGCGCTTCTGACGTGTCGCTCGAGCCGTGGACTACCACCACCACTACCACCACCACCCGTCCCCAGGTCCAAGTCCAGGTCCAGGCATAATGGACCCTCTGCCATCTTTATCCCAGCTGTCCCAGGACTCGCTCTTATCCTCAACGGAACTGTCACAGCCGACCACTCCAAAACCTGCCGAAGCCTCGCTCTCAAACTCCCCAGGCCCTTCCATGAACAAGGCGGCCTCCTCCGACCGGAAATTCACATCGCCCGCACCTCCCATCACATCTTCCATGACCCCCCCTCCCTCTTCCCAGCTCCCAGCTCCCCGCGCTGTAGCCAGAACCCCTACTCCTCCTACTCCGCAACTCACTTCTCCCCCACCTACAGCAAAGTTCCCCAACCAGGCCATGATTCTGGCCGAGTCTGTAGCGGCCCTCTATTCCCCAGACCAAGTGAGCAATGCCTCGCCCGACGAGCTGCGCTCCATGGTCGATGACCTATCCAATGCCCTCAAGGACATGCGCCTGTCTGCTGCCCATTATAAGCTCCAATACAACATGGCTGTAATGGAGAGCCAGGAATCGGCTAGCCGCATGGCTGTCGAGCTCGCCATGGCCCAGCGCGAGATTGATGTGCTGCAGCAAGCCGAAGAGAAGCGCCGAAGCTCTATGATGTCGCCTGCCCAAACTTTCCAGGAATCGCCCACCAACCCCGCCACGGCCATCATGATATCCGAGCTCAATCGACAATGCCAATTGCTACAGAGCGAGGGTGAAGAGATGCGTGATCAGCTCGAACAGCAAAAACGTCTCACAGAGCACCGTGAAGGCGAGCTTGCCAGCGCCCTCGAGGAAAACGATCGCCTCAAGACGCGAATCCGCAAAAATCGAGACCACATTGCTCAATTCTTGCCTTTTCAAGATGATCAAGGGTCACCGCGGTCGCTCTTAGGCACTCCACACCAGCCCACCCCCAAGCAGCGTCGCCTCAATCCGCCCTCTCAACACGCGCGAGGCCCAAGCAACTTTGACATATTGCTGCGCGCCGACCAGATTCTCAACGAGAAGACGACAACAGCTCCCTCAACGCCCACAAGGTCCCAGGCGCCAAGGTCTCGCTTTGGTCACAATCGTGGCACTCACTCCATGTCATCGGTTCCTCACACTCCGACGCGCCATTCGCATGTCTACGACCAACCTCGGACACCCCACAGCTTCGCCGCCGTCAATATTCCTCAGTCTGCACCACCCGCACACTATGTCCGGCAAACTCCTGGTCGCCGAGAAAGTAGCAATTCTACCATCACGGCATCGAGCATCGACGAAGAAGAAGCCTTTACCGATAGGGAAGAGGTAACCGAGTCCCAGGCCAGCCAAATGGCGACGAGCATGCTTAGGCGAGCTCCCATTCCCAAGCCTTTATCGGTCCCTGGGCCACAGTCATCACAACTGGTTCAGAGTAAGCTCTTCGGCCATGTGAAGAAGGGCAGCAGCATGAGCCGCCCAACCCAGCATGAAAAGAAACGGCTCCCCTCGGCCGCTGACCATGGGAGTCCGCCAAAACGAGGCAGGTTAGATGCTAGTGTTGGGCTCGGCATTGGCGGGATATTGCGAGACTAGGGAGGCTTCATGTGTGATTATGATTGATGAACTGTTTGGGAGTTGTTGGTTTTTGTATTCGCTTCTTTAAGGTGCATGTGCACATTTTGTCGCTATTTGCCCTACTATAATACATGAGTATGTTGGTTATGAGGATGTAAGCGGTTGGATGAATAGGCATGACGGGAAGATATACCCATCAAAGAGACGAGTAAAGTAGATAGTAAATGAAACCTATATAGGATGCGATGAATTCATTGCCGATTTTCTGTGTGGTGAACATGATGGGTACAGGTGAGGTTAGAGGTGAAGCCGCACTAACCTGATCGAGCTGTGCAGATTGTGCGCTGGTCTGTGCACGCTACGCGATTAGTCACCCACACAATCCGAAATTCATTTTCCTTCAACAATGTAGCGAACTTCTTCAACCTCGACGTCTACTAACCAACAGCCAACTCGCCCACAAGTCCCCGCGAGGCTCAACCGACACAATGGCGATCAAGCACAACCAGCGTATGTTCTTGCCCAACATTTCGAGTCCATTGCGCTTCCGCATGGCACCATCCCGTTGACATGTCGCTAACATTATCGCAGAGATCCAGAAGAACCACGTACGTTCTGACTCTATACGAATCCTCTATACCCTCCTCTTCTTTGAACGTTCCGCATTCGATATATTCTCGTTACAATGCAGATATAAGATGTTGGAGTGAAGATGGACCATCGTACAATCTACAACTCCTCAAACAGAATGCTGACTTGACCTCAGTTCCACAAGGACTGGCAACGCCGTGTCCGCGTTCACTTCGATCAGGTATGACCAGGTTATTCCCCTCTCACCTTGCGTGAGAGTTTGTGGCGCCTGAGTCTTTACTGACGAACATTGTAGCCCGGCCGCAAGCAGCGCCGTAGAAATGCGCGTGTCGCAAAGGCTGCTCAGGTTGCTCCCCGCCCCGTAAGTCACCTCGATATTTTCTCACGTTCTCTGCTCTAATAAATCCTAGGTCGATCGCCTAAGGCCCGTCGTTCGATGCCCCACCATCAAGTACAACCGCCGCATCCGTGCCGGCCGTGGTTTCTCTCTTGCTGAGCTCAAGGCTGCCGGTATTCCCCGCAAGCTTGCGCCCACCGTCGGCATTTCCGTCGACCCCCGCCGCCAGAACCTCTCTGAGGAGTCCCTCAAGGCCAACGTGGAGCGCCTCCAGGAATACAAGAAGCGTCTCATCGTCTTCCCCCGTCGTGCCGGCAAGACCAAGACTGGTGATGCATCTGCTGAGGACGTCAAGGCCGCTAAGACTGGTGACGTTGCCAAGTCCGCCGCCGCTGCTTTCCCTGTTATCCAGGCTGTCGCTGTCCAGGAGGGCAACCTCAAGGACTACAAGGGTGAGGAGAATGCTTTCCGCAAGCTGCGCGATGCCCGCTCCGAGGCCCGTCACGTTGGTGCTCGCGCCAAGCGCGCCGCGGCCAAGGCCGAGGAGGAGGGTGCGAAGAAGAAATAGATGCTCTAATGGGGCTCGTTGAAGGAATCAAAAAGATTGTCGGGCGATGGCTTCGACTATGGATAGGCGGGGTGACAATCCCCAGGGCCAGGGCATGGGCATGGTCGGCGTATATGGTCCAGTCCTCTTCTCTGTCCATCATGATATGACAGTATGAACAAATGATATCTAGTGCTCTACCATTCAATGTCAATTGCCGTTCGATGCCCATAAAATAACATCTAACATTCTCATATCCGTACGATCCCAAGTCGGTACAACAATGCCCAACACTATTTTCATCCAGGTCAATTACGTCGACCCTAAATATTGCTTTCCAAGATTACTCCTCATGACAGTTTCTTAACTCAACTAACCTTCTTTTCTTTTCAATACCCGCTTACGCGCTCTACATTCCCCTCCTCCTTCCTAATCACATAATTGCATTATTCGCTAGAAATAGGCTCGCATCTATCTCGCATACAGCTTAGACGCTTACATTCCTAATCCTCGACAGTCAACCCACAATCACATCTCCAGAAGCTGAACTCTCCACGTCACCAGCACGCCCTTCTCCTAACAGCTAGTTGATGAATAACCCTGTGTATATACACCGGGACTATGTTGAGTTTACATGTCTAGTGCTGGAGATGAATCTAGATTTGTCTTTCGCAGAATGCTTGACACGGGAGAACACAGACTCCGGACAAGGATTCTATTTTCCGCACAATATTCGAAGCAGGGATATCGCCGATCTACAATAATCATATTGTTTCCAACACTTGTTTGCCGACGTACAGTAATTACGAACGGAAACCCTGTTGTGATGGTGCTAGGGTGCGGGTTCAGGGATTTGGGACACAAGGGAGCATGATGACGGGGCACGATGTGGGGGAAACGATTTCATTCCAGCTCATTCTTCTATTTATTTCTCTTCCTATAATCGTGTTCCATATGCATATCCGCTGCACCTTTCTCTACCACTCACCTCGCGTGTTCTCCAACCCCCACTACACATGTACACCATCATTCACTACAATCCCACTATTCAATCAGATCCTCAATCTCATTTTCGCCCCTTCCCCCTTCTCTCTTCCCGTCTTACAATCTCAGCATCCCTAAGCCCCGGAATTCTTTCCCCAGCGAAACAGACCCCGGATCGCTTTTCGGGTACGTTGATACTGGGTGAACATGTCTGACAATAGACATCAACGTGGTATGGGAATACGAATGCGAATGTGAATGAATTATGGGATAGATGAAGATGAGTAGAAAATTTTATCATGCAGCGTTTTGGATATGTGGGAAGTGCTCTTAAATTTTGGTAATTTTTTGGAAGTTTTTTTCAGTCGTGGAGTAAATTGCTTTAATAACCAGGTACAAAAACCCGACCCCGCTGTCGGTCACCCTCTAGCCCAATATATCACTTCGCCTCTTCTATAATGCAACCAAATTGTTCTTTACCTTGTTGTGAGACTTTCTTACCAAATACCTAATTAACCACCGAAATGAAAATAGTAGAACTCTTGGACCTCCCGCTTTTCTCCCGCCATCCGACCTCCGCCCGTCATATACCATATTTCCTATCAAACGATACAATGATGAAGTTGAACAACGAATGTTATAATTATCCTAATAGAAGAGATACACAGATACCTTGTCTTGTATCAGTGCAACCGAACAGCCAGTCTCTGCGATAACTCGCAAAAGCCCGCCCTGACACATAGAAATAAATCTCTTCTCCACAACCTAGCCCGGCAGCCACAAGAGCGTGTGTCCCGGGCTCATGAGTGGAGAAATACTGACTACGCTACCGATGACGTCCACCCAAACTCTTCTCCACAACTAACATTGCTCCCAAGCCCCACAGAAAATCCCAACCTAGACTTTCTGCTCAACAACCTCACTCTGCGCCGTCGCCGCCTCCTCAGCTCCAACACCAGCGCCATGTCTCTTAACTTTAACATCCCCCTTCTCAATATCCTGCGCCAACCGATCAAGCCTCGATCCCGTATGCTGCCTCTTCCAAGCCGGAATCCCCGAATCAAACACCTCATCCATTTCCTCGAGCGTCTTATTCTTCGTCTCCTGCGCAAAGAGAAACATCTAGCAAATAACCCGTTAGCAAATATTCCTTCTGGTAGTGTGTAACACATGTGGAGAGGGAAAGGTGTGGAGAGGGGAAATCTTACATGGATCAAAGCTAACCCATTAAATGTCCCAAAAATCATGTACATCTTCCAATTAATACTCCACAGCAAAGGCGGCACCGCAAACGCCAATGCCATGTTCCATGTCCAATTCGTCGCCGTCGCAAGACTCACAGCCTTGGCCCTCACCTTCGCGGGGAAAATCTCAGAAGGATACGTCCACGATACAGGTCCCCACGTCGTCGCAAACGTCGCAACAAAGAGATACGAGCACGCTACGATAGCCTTGGACGCGTTGGCATTGCCTTGAACCACCCATGAGATGTCGCTCGCGCTTTCGTCGGGATTGGGTTGGCCGTAGACGGCCTGCAGCGCGCCCGAAATGAAGAGGAATGTCATCATGCCAAAGGAGCCAAGGAGTAGCGCAGGACGACGACCGAATTTGTCGAGCCAGATGATGGCTGGAAGCGTCAGGGCGACGTTGATGATGTATTGGATTGAGGCGGTTAGGAGCTCATTGCCGATGCCGGCACCGCGCATGATGTATACGATGTAATACATCATGATGTTCATCTAAGAATGTGTTAGAATTATTCATTGCAATGCAGGGTGCGAAAGACGTACACCACAGAGCTGCGACCACATCTGGATCGACATGCCGAGAATTACACGCTTGAAAATACGCGGCGCAATGAGCGCCTTGAAACTGCTAACAGCCTCCTCACGCTCGAAGCGAAGTGCTTCTTCAATTTCCTGGTACTCGGCTAGGACTTTAGGATGGCTGGCGTCGCCGCCTCCGTGTAGGTTCGCAAGGACTTGGAGAGCTTCTTCCCACCGGTCCTTTTTGGCGAGCCAGCGGGGAGAGCGCGGGAAAAAGAACATGCCGCCGAGGAGAACTACACCGGGGACGATTTGCATGGCCCAGGGGATGCGAAAGGCGGCTGTGCCTTGGTTGGGGTCGCTGGCGCCACCGTCGACGAAGGAGGCGCCGTACTGGATGAAGTATTGGATGAGGATACCCCTGGGAAGTTTAGTAACTGATGTTATAGAATGGTTCAATATGGACATAAGACATACCAAGTAATGGCCCATTGTTGAAGTGAAACAACACGGCCACGAATCTCCTTGGGTGCGATCTCGGATTGGTAAACAGGGACGATGGCAGAGGCGATACCGATAGAATAGCCGGCGACTACACGGCCAACGCAGAGTAGAGCAACGCCGTTGGAAGCAGTTTGGAGGCTAGAAAAGTTAGACGCGGCAGCGTTAATACAATCAACGAGACCGACTTACATGGCGCCAACGATCCAGATGAGAGCAGCAATCTGGATAGCAGTTCGACGGGAAAGCGAGTCAGCAATAAAAGACGAGCTCAGTGCGCCGACGAGCGAGCCCGCAGGCATAGATGCAGTAATGCCACCCTGACGATACCCCGTGGCTAGCAGACACATGTGAGCAAACAATAAACCAGTCGCAATAAACCAGTCGAGTGATGTACATACGGCGACCAAAGTAACGCTGATAACCCTCGGTGCCCAGGACACCGCTCATGGACGAGATATCAAAACCGAAGAGTCCACCACCGATGGCAGCAAAACCGCAAATGGCGTAGACATTGTAAAATTTCTGGCATGTGTTGTTAGTGACATGTCTCAGTGAAGAGGATGGCACACTCCAGTAAAACTAACCTTCATCTTGGTAGATTTCACCAGCGCAAGCAGTGTTGGAATCGATGGAGAGAGACAAGGAACGGAATTGTGGACTGGAACTGGGTTCGTGGGTTTATGTATTCAAGGATTGCTGCGGGGCGGGCCTGTGCGTGTCCTTCACCTGGAAATCTCTCCACATGCGCACTTGTTCTGGCGTACCCCGATGTTCGACTTTAGGAGCACCCGAGTGGGAGCCAATGGCCAGGCGAGTAGGTTCTATTAGACTGACTCCACTGGAATTAGACAAGAGTTAAGAAAGAAAACGGAGCCTCGAGTTCTTCTGAGCTGTCCACGAATCTTCTAGGGAGCTTCTTCCTTAATTTTGGTGTTATAATCAGACCCCAAAATTAATTATCTCACAAAGCATTGTACAGAAATTGCAAGAATCTGTGCGATTCCGGGGAGTTGGACAGGTAGAACAGGGTGTATTTCGAGGGCTACTCTTCAAATTCAGCCGTGCACATGGCCTCGTGCGCCAAGTTGGCCGTCGAAGCAGTTCATGATTTCGCGCTGTTCGTGAGATGATCATTCACCGGCTTGGAAGTTGTTTTTAGCGTCCATGTGAGAGCCCTTGGCTCCGCAAATAGGCGTTGACGCCGGGACGGTAAAGCTGCCGAAGGATGCTTTTATCCTGGGGAAGCACAGGGGTGCGCTGGGCCAATATTACTTCCTGGTGTGCATGCAACCCTCAATTGCAATGGCTGCGAAGGATTCCATGTGCCAGTACGTCTCGAATAGTAGGTCCACAAGATACCTGTCCACATCTGCTGGATATAATATGTCGTGTAATTGTACCTACGACGATCTATGCGCTGGATATTGTTACACAGAAGCTCCGCGGTAATCGCTATATGATGCTTGGTGCTGCGCAAGGTGATGCGCCGAAACACCGAGACTTGTCGAGGACCAAGACCTGATTCCATAGGCGAAGGCTGAAGCTAAAGGACGCCCAGAAACGTCTGGAAAAATGCTACCCAAGACTGCATAACGGGTGGCCGGCGGGATTGGCGTTCTGCATCCTGGTGCTGGGTCAGCCCATGCCGTTGGTCAATGACCTTCTTCCACTAATATGACTACCAGGCGGTGGATTGTTGGCAGTAAGTGTGAGACTCCATGGTTACAGGGCGCAGCACACGCGGCACGCCGTATTGGACTAAGTGGTCTGGTATGTCCGTCTCATGTGTAAAGGAATTAAAGGCACGAAGGGTGTGGAGGATGAGAGGATGTTAGCTTTGAGTTTGAAGAGGCTTGGATCGACGTCACTGGGGCTGTCTGATGAAAAGTGGGGGCCCGCTTTCTGATAACGGCTAGCTTACTTGGCACTATGCATTCTTCCAAGTTCACGTTACACCTTTCCTTTCCAGCATACGGACGAGATCGTATTCAGCAACATCATGTTTTTATTCTGCACAGACCATCCACACCATATTCGATAGTCTTCGATCTTGCGATTCGCCTCCCACCAAGCCAGAGCCCCAAGGAAACAATCATGAGATTTGTTGACCGGTGGCTGGAATTAGGCCCCATCGCGGCGCGTCGAATACCATGCAGGACCATGTAGCCGCCACCGAAAATCCTTCCCCGAAAGGCTCGTCGTCTCCAAGGTCTTCGACTGGGGAAATGAGCTTCGGACAAGACATTTAGGATCTCTTGAGAGGAGGGCGCTTGGAATACTCTTCACGGACATGTAACCGTCCGCGGACGTCTGACCCAGGGCTCACTCCCTATACAGGTAACGACTGGAGAAATAGTCTATAGACGAGACATTTAGCATCTCTTGAGTAGAAACGGGTCGATTTCGAACATAGACGGGACCGCGCAGGCAGGGCCTTGAGACAGTCTCATTGGATCCAGATTGTGTTCACGAGGGCATTGTGCATGTTCTTCAAGCCTGGAGTGTGAGATTGCTACTGGTAGTCGACAACTAAATCCCCAGATTTGAGTCGTACATGGACCCGTGTGCCCTCTAGGCGGATGTGAGGGCGGAGATAACGCAGACGCTGACACGCAACTAAAGTCTATGTGCAGCTCGGTTGTCACCTGGGCAATCGGATTGTTGATCATCCCTTTTCTTTTGTTCGCGCGCATATGAGCAACCTACCACTGTAAAACTACCTTCGACTCAATCTTAACACATCCGCTTTGGACCACGTCTTTGCATGTCAATTCAACAGTTTCAAGTTCTCTAATCTGCACTCGACAGCACCAGAGAATGCCATGGTTATCTAATGGACGCAACAGGAGTAAAGACACCAGACTAAACGACAATCAGTCAGAACCCTCTCTTCTCAACCCGTACAGCCTGTACACGACGCTGGTCGCGTTACCTCGTACATCAGTGCCCAACATTAGGTGGCAGCACGGCCAAAAGTGAACGACGTATCAACAATGATTTTCTTTCAACTCTGCACTGATTCAGGGGCAGAAACAAACATGAGGCAAATATGCTAACATCCGAACAACCAATATATCGATAGAAATCTGTATTGGCAGCAATACACACTCACTGGCTCCAAAAAGGCACGGAAGTACCAGTACCCGAAGCCTCGTCGGAGCCTCCTGAAAACCTTCGTAAGCCAGCCACGCATCCGTACCCAGTCGTGTCAGTATACTTTGCTCGCTCGACAATACTCTCGCTCGCTAGGCCCGCCCCCCGCAAATCATCCGATTGCACCGCTGCCCTTCCGCATTTGGGCATGTACAACATATCTCGACAAAGACCCCCCACCAGCCACATGTACCTCAGCGGCTCCCCCTCCTCGCTCTCCCCTCGCCCTCCCCTCCTAAGTCACTCCTTCCCAAATCTCTCCTCCCTATTCTCTGCATATCGCCTCCCAGCCCCCGCCACTCCCGCGCCCCATATCCCAAAACCCTGAGGCGCGCCCACGTCCCCATCCCAAACCCAAGGGCCTGATTCGCCGCCCGTCAACTTTAGCGAAGCACTAGCCCGCAACTTAACCCCAATAACCTTCACCATCACATTTATGTCACCTATAGCTCCATTTCTGCCCACAATCCACGCAATACAAGTCGAAGGTTCTGAAACCGAGGGGAAAACGATGCTATTACTTCTCATACGAGGACTTCATAACCCCAGCTTGCGACTATGATTGGATCGGTCGCAGCCGTGTGGAGGCAAATGCACCGGGCCTGCTGACGGTGGCAGCTGAGCTACCGTCCGAGAGTTAGTCGGCATCGTTGAACTTTCAAACGAAGTGTATATGTGTGCACTTCCACGACGATGCCTTTTCCATCGTGGGTCAAACTTCTCTTCATCTCCAGCCAAACCCCCCCGCACTCGCTACCATTACCACTTCTTACGTTCGCCCCACCCCGTTACGCTTGAGCTTACATACATAACCCGTCCCGGCCGAACACCCCGACCGAGATTCTTGTGCAACGCTTGCTAAGCAACCCGCATCGACGCAACGGACCGATCCGGCAGAGTGCGCTGCAGTCAAGACTGCTATTTCCATTCGTGGAGCGATAAATATAAACGTCTGTGAAGATTTTTCTTTGAGAAAGCAGTTGAAGAAGGGGATAGATCAAGACGTTTTGCGCGTAGATGGGGATAGGGCCTTGCTTATTATTGGATTATTCAGAAGTGAGACGGCGGTGAGGTACACCGTCATTTGTGGAATTCTGGTAACAAGAATTTTCCCTGGGTTGCTCGTTGGAAGGACTGCTCGATGCGCTGCTGGTGGGGGATATATTCACACTCACCGCGCCGAGTTCTGCTTCTTTGTGTCAATACTCCGGAAACCCGTTCTGCGACGAAGAAGTGTTGTTACACGTTCAGAAGTACCGATTGCGTAATATTTGCCTCGTCTTCGTAAAGATACCGGGGAGGCTTGTACGACACGCCCAAAGCGCCCCGAGCTGGATAGGACGAATCCTTTGAAACGACAAGGACAGTAAACATGCCCAACCATCTGACCAACAGCGCCTTTGTGCGTACTTCGCTCACAACATGCGACGTCTTCATCCTCGGCCTCGGCTACCTCGACGCATCGCACATGATGTCGCCAGAGCAATTCTTCGAAAGCGTTAGTCCGTGGTTCTTGGATCCGGAGTCGGTGTGGTGGCGTAAATTCATTTTGGGGATGCGATGATAAGAACATGAACCCCGAGCGTGATGATGGATTGGAATATAGGTGTTGCTGATAGAAGGGACATCAAGACTATGGATGGTTTCTCCAGCATGGACAAATGGCTAGACATCGAAGAATGGCTGTACCAATATAGACGGTGTTTGCGATACCCAATATACATGATACTGCTTCAGTTGAAGCGGTCCTTAAAAATGGACAAGAGTCCTCTTGGAGCCCGTGTTTCCCTGGAATCGCTGTCTTGAGTGGTGGGTGCGTGATGGGAGGAGGTTGCTGATGTATTCGGGCTGACTGGTATCGCGTCAATTGTCATAGCGCGTGATAAAGGTCACGCAATAATGTTCTCATTCATACCGTCTTCGAGCGTTTCATTGGCCACATTTCTAGTAACTGGGCTGATATCTTATCCCTGCTCTCTTCAACAGGCGACTCGTCGTTCTTTATTTGATCTGATAGCTCTATTTTTTCCTCTTTCTCATCTTCTCCGTACTCTTCACGGTCCTCTGTTCCCTGTTCAATCGATCGCCACACTACACGCTCTATTTTACTACGCCACTGCTTAAGCGCATTTTCACAACGCACTTCAATTTCGCGCACTCTATTCCTCTTCTTAATCTAGAAGCCTAGGATCCTTCAAGTCTCTACTGCGAGCTCATGCTCGTCTTTGCTCACTGGCCCACTATTGAAAGCTTCATACATGACTTGGACATGTGTCGATAGGATATGCGTCTTGCTTGCATCGAGTTCAATGTGCTCGCCGGCATCTTATGCGCTGGGTTTATCATAGAGCCAAGTGACCATGAAGAAGGTGCCGCCTGCCCGACCTATATTTGCTTCTGTACACGCCTGCAGAATGTTGAGGATCAAGACACACCCCTCCTTTCCATCGGAGTCAGTGCCGATCTTGCTGATATCACCACGGTACCAATAATGACTGCCGCAGGAAGCCGTATTATATTAATAAAGTGTATAACCCGGTTTGAGAAACCGCTGGCCTAAACATTGAGCTCAAAATGCTTTGGTGCGCGGTTTATAAGAGAAAATTGCATGGATAGGCGCTGGAATGCATTAGCGGTTACGGGAGGAGAAGCAAGGAAGTTGGAGTTTTATACTGTCTGCAGGACTATTGGGCCCAGTGGTCTTTCTCCGCCGTTTTGAAGGGGAAGGGCAGAGTCACTCACGGCGCCACTCATTTGTCTTGAAATCATAAATGATCTACAGGACTAACGGTTGGTTGTGGTTAGGATTACGGTGAATTGGTTGAGAAGTAACGAAGTGATGTATCGCGTTTCTTGTGCTTATCGATAAGATCACACCGAATATGGTTAGTGTAGTGTAGTAGCCGCTAATGATAGTTAGGACAAGTGTTCGACGCTCTCTTGTGGCACAGGCCAATATCACGGGAAGATCGATGGTAACTTGCTGTTGTCTGCACTTACACGCGTTCGGGACACGCTTAAGGATCGCAAGATCAGTTAGAAATACTCGATGTAGAATTGATGAATCTTCGCCTGGAATCGGTGAGCGGCTTCTGTTCCTTTAAACCACTTCATCGTCTCCGCGTCGAAAATATACCTTTGCTCTTCCTTCTGAACTTCTATCCAAACAATCTTCCTACACTTGCAGATCCTACCTGTGAGCCTTAGGATCCTGAAGTTCAGTCATAACAATCAGTGTCTCAACTATCTCGCCTGGTTTGAGCCATCCATGACGAAGAAATGTGACGCGTACTTCAACGACGAAAGTTGGAAATGCACGACTCCTGAGTTGGAAAAAGTTGTACTATCGCTAGTAGGCTTTGACGACGTGGACGATGATGGTATCAATGGGTGGAGTGGTGACTGAGACAGCCAGCGAGGCGAACACCCCAAACGACTTTGTCATGGTTACAGGCTTCAGTGTGGGTTCATCTGCGATCATGGATGCCAACAGGTTCTAGACTTGGAATGAAGACAGGCAACGTTTTGTAAGCTATTCCCTCTAACTCCTCAAGGAGATGCAATGTGTCCATAATTTCTCAAACGTAATGAATAATGTTACTTCCCATCGCTAATGTCAGTGGCCAGTGGAGTTCCCATGCGGCGTTGTTGCTACGTCAAGGCTACCGTCGTGGATTTTGCCCAGGGCGGAATCAAACAGCCGAAGACGACACACTCCATGGATTCTAATTCCATGGGCGCTGTAATGTATTCACAGTTTGACGAGTAGTACAGGTGGCATTGCTCATTGCTGCTGTTGCTGTTGGTGGCGAGTGCATCTCGAATGCGGCGTGGTGGTTGGAGTGTCGGTACTTAAGAGCCTAGCTCAAGAGAAGAGTAACCACAAAAATTCTACACAGTCAATATCTTTGGTTCTCTTCAGTTTCTCTCGTTATTAAATTGCACGCACTCTTCAGGCCTGTAACCAATCTTTGTTTCGTTTGCATCATGCGTTTTTCCACCCTGGCGGTGCTGGCGCCCCTTCTTGCGACATCAGTCCATGCAGCTGCTCGCAACTTTGTAATGTACTACGATGAGTGGCATCCATCTCGTCCAACCACTGCAGAGCAGCGCGCTGGCATCACTCATCTTATTCTTGCATTCGCGAATTCCACAAACCCATCAATGTAAGAAATGGGTCCAAAACGTATAGATATTGACACATATGCTAATTATTCTGTGCGATGATTAGGTACAAACCTGCGTACGACATTGCTGCCGTGAAGAGTGAATTTCCAAAGGCAAAAATCATGGTTGCCATCGGCGGCTGGGATGAGAAACAGAATATTGGATTCCGAAAGGCCATTGCTACCGACGCCTCCCTTGATGCATGGGCGACAGATGTCAAGGCCCTCGTTACCAATGGTGCCTTTGATGGTATTGATATTGACTGGGAGTATCCTGGTGGCTCTGGCGACCTAGGGCCAGGTCCTGATGCTGCATTAGAAATCAAGAGATTTCCAGAACTCCTAGCCGCAGTTCGAAAAGCCATCGGCAAGGATAAAATACTTTCTATCGCCGTGCCAGGAAAAACAAAAGTTGATTTCTCCGCTTATACCAGTGCTACATCGCAAGCAATCAATGCATCCGTCGACTTTGTAAACCTCATGACATACGACCTCATGAACCGCCGTGGAGATGAGGACAACAAGCTTAAAACCACTCACCATAGTTCGCTTAAGTCCTCTTTGGCAGTTGTCAACTACTACCTCTCGCTAAATTACCCTCCGGCAAAGCTCAACCTTGGCTTCGCATACTATGCTAAATACTTCACGACCGCCAGTGGTTGTACACAAGCCAACCCTCTTGGCTGTTCAATCCTAGCAGCCGAGTCTAACTTTAAGGATACAAAGACATCGGGTGTCTGGACATTTGAGGCCAAGAATATGAAGCCTCCTACGAACACTTCACTCTCAGTAGCCACCGATGCCAAATGCGGTCCCGATGTTGGCAAATCGTGTCCCGCTGGCAACTGCTGCTCTAGTGACGGCTGGTGCGGTGCCACAGATGACCATTGTCTAGGTACCTGCTGGTATGGGTTTGGTGATTGTAAGGGCCCAGATATCGCAAAATCATGGCAATACGCGGCCAGTAATGGCATGGTCGACCAGGAACAGGGAGGCAAGTATGCGTTTGATCCGTCATCGAACTTATTCTGGACGTGGGATACGGAGGAATTGATGAAGAAGAAAGTGGATGATATTGTCAAGGCCAAAAACTTGGGCGGGGGCATGGCGTGGAGTATGGGTGAGGATAGTGATGGCTGGAAGCATACACAAGCAATTGCTAAGGCATTAGCGACTTGAGAAGGGCACAGCATTTGTATTTGTTTTCATGGCCTTAGGACTTGATTTTGATGCTTCAAAGCTTCTCGATATTGCTCAACGCTGGAAGATCATCATTCCAAGTTCGCCTAAGGTACCATGAATTTGCTTTCATAAACACGTAAACTAATTGATTGGTTCAAGAATATCAATATATCTCTACGGCTTGCAACACAAACATCATTTACATATTTCACAACCCAGAACTAATATTCAGGACGACAGGCTATTCAAGGGGACAGAAATTCGCCCAAAAGTTGATTACTTCCTCCTCCCATGCATTTTTTTCTCCTTTCAATAAAAACTTTCATCACAGCATCAATAACTGAAAAGAAGGTCCGTATTCTAAAAGTACAGACTTGGAGTTCTTAGGGCAATATCTGAAACAAACCTTTGGTGAGCTGAGCCTAGCCGAGCTGCAGGCGAGCGAGCAATGAGAAGATGAGAGCATACTCAGTATCGACCTCGGGATCATCATGCAAGTATAAACAGATTGCAGCATAAACTCTACCAGGAGTGAAGAGAACGTATGTTTTGGCTAGGATTAAATACTATGTACTGGATTTTACTCACAATCATATCAATCTGCGGGCGTCCAAGGCAACTGTGTCTTCTTCCCAACTAAAAGGTGTCCCCTATGAACTCGGGTCATAAGTTTAAACCATGACTTCAACGTCACGTGGCACATGTAAATTTACTCTTGAATGCCTTCAAGCACATACATCATCCATTTTAGCTTCGACTTCATGTACCTGTCCTTTCTCCACACGTCAATCTAATTGTTACTAATTCGAGTTAAGCAACCTTGGCATCAAAATGATGGAGTGAGACAATGTTCTTCTCTTTTCTATACCCCTGTTAATTGCCAAGTTCAGGTACACCACTACTATCGGATTCGTGGCGAGAAAGCGAGGCAAAAGGGTTGACCATAAATCGTAGCCAATGCCGAGCGCCTTGTCGACAAACTGAGTGAACAATTCCGCCAAAGATCAGCTTCGGCGGCATTGAACCGAATCAAATGCCATTTTTGACGGTCGCCAACAATCCATCCTCGAGAACAAGGGTGAGGATTTTTCATCCTATAAGACGTTTTGCAAGACGTGTAATGGTCTTATTACCGCTCTCTTGCTGCGGGCGGCACAGTTGTCGAAGAAAGCGATTTGAATTAGGCTTGTCTATCAAGTTTTCTTTGTTAAAATATCGAGATATGCTGGCAATCTCCACAACTCTGATAGGAAGTGAGAATATTGGCAAGAGGGGTTGGACTTGGTGCAAAAACTGTAGCCAGCTGAGCCTCGTCTGTTACTTCATCAACGGAAACTGTTCAGTTCTAAAGTTATATCAAGAGCTGTTCAATGGATGAGAGAAGTCAATGAATAAGTACGGGCAGAAAATCAATAACGCAATAGAATAGCAATTAGAGTACTTAACAAATGAAAAGATAGTTGTCAATGCAACGTCTTGCCGTTGATAAATAGGATGCTCTTTTTGCATTAGTGGGAAAAATATATCAGCACATACGTATGAGATTAAAAAACTCGGCATAGATGTACCCGAAGACACTCCAAATAGAAATTTAGGATCGACTAACGTTTCAATGTACTTAAACGCTGCGTGGCTTAGACCCACGTGTTAGCACATGCCACAAACGCCTCATTCCTACTTTCTTCTTTGGACCGCATAATTCGCCGAATGTCACCAATGCACGGAAGCTATTCTACAGTGCCATATCTCAACATAATGGAGCAGTGTATGACAGCAGTCAGAGCTTAATAGTATGCGTTACAAAACAGCAAAGCGGAAGCAAAGGTCGCCAAACTCCAAGTCAAACTTTTGCACGCTAGAGCCAATGTTTTCATATGATTCACATAACGTGATAGTGTCCGTCGGAAATGATAACTAGTATAGCCTTGAGTTGTTCTATGCGGCATGGTCAAAGAAATCCGAATGGATGGTAATTCTAGAGCGAACACGACTGCGATATTTCCATTCCATGCAAGGAATCTTGCGGGCTGTGTACCTAAACTGATGATGTCCGATCCGGTCAACTCTTGAAGGAACCCTGCACCCCTAAATAGATTAATGGCTACGTTTCCAGTTATGCTCAGGCTCTTATAAATAATGCAAGGTGCAGGTGTTTATCCTTTAATTAAAGTAGAACAGTATCATCAGCGAATCATATCTTCTATTCATCTCTCTGGGAACTCTGAAGTATAGAGCACCTTTAAAACCCACGCATTTTTACTCATAGCCATTACATCTAGACATGGCAGCCCTTACTCAATCAGTCGAATTCGCTACTACTCAGATCAAAAACAACAATGAAAGAGTCATAGATCACTTGAAGACCCTTTACACAACGCCACATGAGAAACTACAAAGTTTCCGAACCAGTGCCAACAGGGTAGCACCAGGATATCTCAACCAAGGTACATTGTCGTTCAACGGTTTATTTTCAACGACTTGCGTCGGCTGATACTAGTACAGGATACATCATTAATGATCAAACAAAGTTTGCGATTGAAAAATGCAGGGCACAGAATCTGGAAGCTATTGAAAGCGTCGTAAAAGCCGCCTTGAATGACATCCAAACCCGCTACCAAGAAACCACTGCCTTCATTTCCCGACACGTCGAACTCGATCCCACAAATCAACACCTAGGACTTTATTTCGTACAACAATACATAAGAGAACTAACAATTCTCTCTCAGCAAGACACAACTATCCAATGGAAACATCTGTACGAAATTACCAAACAAGCTCAAGAGTCCCACAGAACCAAAACGGATGAGAACTGGCGAATGCTTCCACTAGAACAGCAATACAAAATCTCCGGTCCTGTATTGTACTACCCAATGCTGTTCAGTGCCATGCGACAGGAATGCGAAGAGAATAAAGTTCAATATGATCAAGGTGTGATCTACCTCCAGCATTGTTCCCTGGGAGCGTTCGAGTTGCAAAAGCCTCGTCCCGGCCATGAAGCAGTGTTCCAGCAAGCAAAACAAGTTGTGCGAGCAGAAAGGGAGGCGAGGAACTTGCAGAATACCCATTTGCAGAACGTTCAGACACAGCAAACACTACCAACCCAGCTTGGGCTGCAACTCCAACAAGTTCTCCAATTCGAACCGGGACAGAATCAGTGGGGCCAGGTTGGTATGCAGGCACCAATGACTTACCAGCAAAACTACATGGGTGCGAATTCAACACATTCATTCGCTGGTTCTACCTTCGGGAGTGGCTATAATGAAATGGACTGGCAGACTGGTGCGCAATTTCCAACCGGGAACAATTTTGGTCCACAATTGCAACAACAACCACAACAGCCTAGTCCGTCATCTGGTGATTACTATTCCTTCAATCAACAACAGGGAGCTGGATATCAGGGTGGAAGTGCGTTATAGTCCAGTAGAGGTTCCATCCACCTGTTTTGGTAGAGTGAACAGGTTGGTAGTTGTACGGTTTTCTTTTTTCCTGAAAATAGTTTTAGCGAACTTAGAATGTCAAGTTTTCATCCTTTATTCCCTTTCATTGTCATGATTTCACACCTTCTCATCTCCTGTGCCTCCTTTATAGCCCCAACGCCTCCCTCCTCCCCACACTATTCAAATCCAAAAACGGCGCCTCCCCCAAACTACAAACCCGATCCCCCGCCCTCGCCTCCTCATAATCATACGTTGCACAATGCCACATACTCCGATTATCCCAAATCGCAAGATCATTCTCGCGCCATTTGAATCGTACCTGCGCATCGTGGTTCTGTGTCACGATGTTGAAGAGATAGCCAAGAAGTAGGTCAGATTCGTCCTTTGTAACGCCGTTAATGCGCTTGGTGAAGCCTTTGTTTACGTAGACGGATTTCCAGCCTGTGACGGCTAGGTGAGGTGTTAATGTATGGATATTAGTTGGGAGGAGGGAAAAGAGCTTACGATTTGTCCGGATCACGGGGTGGACTGCAGAGAGGGAGTCCCCAAAGTTAAGCGGATTGCCGCGGATTGTCTTGCGAAGTGGGTTTCCGAGACGTTCGGCTTCCTCGAGAAAGAATTTCGCATCGTGGGTTGCCGTGAGTCCTTCGAGGAATGTGCGCATGGAGGGTGAAAGTCGGTCGTAGATTTCGTAGCCTGAGGCCCAGAGGGTGTCGCCGCCGGTTGGGGGAAGCGTGTGGATCTTGAGCATGGCATAGTCGGATGGCACGGGTTCGAAGGAGATGTCGGTGTGCCAGCCAACAGATGCGAAGCGGCTCACGTCGGAGAGTTGATGTGTGAGGCCACCGCCCTTCTTTTGCTTCTCACTGCTGATGACTGATATTTGGTCTCCGAGCTCAGAACCTTCTTCAGTCAGGGGGTGGGTGTGGAGGCCGGAAGTTGAAGGCTAGGATTAATTAGATACTAGAATGCTAATATAGATTGGAGTTCTAGGTCATACACATCCGGCTAGTTCAGTGATTCGGAGCATCAGGTCTTTCATTTGAGTGGGTGTAACTTGTTGATCTCGGAGGAAGACAACTCCTCGTTGTGAAACTGCCATTAAAAATCAGATAATGTGATGTATAGCTTGAAAGGAGTCATACCTGTAACAGCCAAATCTCTGATCATGTCATCTCCCCATTTCAAAAGTTCGGTCACCTGTAGGCCTTCAAACTCTCTTCCAATAACAGGCGTAATATCTTGTTGCTTGAAACCATCCAACGATCCCGTGTACGAAAGCGGTTGCAATATTCTAGGCCTAGCATTCTCATTTCCACCAACAATACTTGAGTCAGTTCCAATATGACCATCTACATGAGCACGCTTAACGGCGGGCATTGTTGCGGTTGATTTCAATGTCGAAGAATATTGCCAATAGCCAACGCAAATAGGCTAGCGTGTTTGTATGAAGATATAAGATCGAGGGAGGTGTATATGCAGGACATTGGAAGCAGAAGGCTTAAAGTCTTTATGAATCAGTGGCCTTGTTCGGGTATGATGATGCGATTCCGGCCACGTGCAGGCTCAGCACGTCTTCATCATCGCATCTGGGATAGGATTGGGTCGTGGACTAAAATCAGTAATACAGGCAAAGCCTGCAGATGGGCCGATGGCGGGGAACCCCGCGATGGGAAACCTCGGCACAAATGAACTGCTTCACCATGGGCTTCTACATGTGGTATACAATTTTGAAACATGAATCATCGACGTTTGATTGTCTTGATGATTGGAAGGTAGGCTTCCTGCACATTCATCAACGATAATTTTCGTAATGGTCTTCATTTTTTCAGTCTCGCCTTGGGAATACTCAATGCTCTTGCCCATAATATTCCGCAAGCTAATGCATGATGCCATTGTGGGGTTCAATGACGAACCGCCTGTCCCATAGAGAAAATGTTGTGTACCTGAATGCTGATATGAAGCTTGCTCGATTGAGGAAAATATCCGAATGTGATGGGCTTGAATTTTTCTCGGCGAGATCTCGGCGACGATCGATCAGTCGGATGGTGCCGTTTAGGATGACTGGTTTTTGGTTGTAAATCCTTGATCGGGAGGCTGTATGCGTATTTCACTGCTCTAGACATTGGATTGTTAAAATACTTCGGCAAAAACCAGTTTAATCTGCAGTTACTACAGATTGTATTAACTATTTCAATTCAATCACAATCATGGCCTGGGACGAACCGCGAAAAACGGGAATGCAATATCGCCGTCTAGGCAATTCAGGACTTCATGTATCTGTTCTTGGACTTGGGGGTTGGCTCACGTATGTTTCATATATTGTTATCCGAGATCACGCAATTTTGCTAACACGCATCCAAGTTTCGGTGGCCATGTAGAGGATGGTAATACACTACACAGCCAATGAATGACAGGACACGACTAATATCGCCGTAGAGCTTACTTTCTCGTGTATGAAGCAGGCATATGATTGTGGTATCAATTTCTTCGACACAGCAGAAAGGTAATAGGCACCTATACATTCTATTTCGAACTCGGCTGAGACACATAGCTATGCTGCCGGCCATAGCGAGGTTGTAATGGGCAAGGCAATCAAGAAATATGGCTGGAACCGAAATGATATTGTCATTAGCACCAAGCTGAACTGGGGTGGAGCCAATGGAGAGGTCCTCGTGAACAACCACGGTTTGTCGCGTAAACACATGTAAGACTTTGAAAGAAGAACTTGCGATATGACGGCTGACTGTGCATGAAAGTATCGAAGGACTGCGCGCTTCGTTGAAGCGTCTCGATCTGGAGTATGTCGACATAGTGTATGCGCATCGACCGGACCGTCTCACACCCATGGAAGAAACAGTGCGCGCCTTCAACCACGTGATTGAGATTAAAGGATGGGCAATGTACTGGGGTACGAGTGAATGGTCTGCCGATGAGATTGCAGAGGCCTGTGGAATCGCAAAGCAGCTGGGCTTGATCCCACCCATCGTGGAGCAGCCTATGTACAATTTGCTCACCAGGACTAAAGTCGAGAGCGAGTTTCAACGCTTGTACAACCGCTTCGGCATTGGACTGACAACTTTCTCGCCACTCAATTTTGGTCTCTTAAGCGGCAAGTATAACGATAGCCCCGATAAACCCCCTGCTGGTTCGCGGTTCGCCGAGGGCAATGATAAGTTTGTCAACAGCATGAGGGATTCCTATGGAAATGAGAACTGGAAGAATTTGATCGAAAAAGCGACGAAGCTGAAGGTAAGTCCAGAATGGGAAAGCATACGCGACGGTCATCCTAACGCGTTACAGCCTATTGCCGACAAGCTAGGTGTTAGCCAGTCCCAATTGTCTTTGGCATGGTGTCTGAAAAACCCAAATGTCTCTGCTGTAATTACTGGCGCTTCGCGACCAGAGCAGATCGTCGAGAACTGCCAAGCTCTCAAGGTGCTGGACAAACTTACGCCAGAGGTGTTGAAGGAGATTGAAGAAGTCGTAGGAACAATCAGTTTAGACCCGGCTAGGCAAGACTAGTTAACAAATTGTATACCAATTTAGAAGGATTACTTCTGAGGATTATTGAGCATTAGATGGCTAACCTGGATCGTTTCAAAACACAAATCACACCTCAGCCCTCCTCTTGGTCCATGTCATCCCTGCCCCTCTTCCCCCTGCCATGTCTCGACATACCACCACCTCTCTTTCCCCTGCTGTCGTGGATATCCTTCATTTCCTTAATTGCGACCCGCTGAGCCTCAGCAACTCTCTCGGCCAAAACCATGACCTCGTCTTTGGCGATATTCTCCTGTTCGATCTGTTTACCGAGAGCTTTCTCTATTCTCATCCAGACCTCCACGTCGTACTGGCTAACAAACGACAATGCCTTGCCACTTTTGCCAGCTCTAGCAGTACGTCCTACACGGTGCACATAGGTCTTGGAGTCTGCCGGTAGATCTAAGTTAATAACTAAATCCACCGACGGAATGTCCAAACCACGGGCAGCAACTGAATCGAAGTTAGTTGTGAAAATGACATATCAGGATATTATAACACACCATCGGTCGCCACTAGAATGTCCCGCGATCTCGACTTGAATTTTGCCAGTGCACCGAGTCGTGCGCCTGAAAGTAGTTAGCGGCCGAACCAGGTAGTTTATCGCCCACGACTGCTTACTCTGTGAAAGTTGGCCATGGAGTGGAATGGCTCCAAAACCGAGAGTACGAAGTAGAATTCCGACACGCTGGGCTTCATTGACTGTGCGAGTAAATATGATGACGCTGTGTCCAATGGCATCGTTTACTAAAGAGATCAGGTATAGATCTTTGTGTTTGTAACTAGGGTTTATTAGTATGTCGTCAGCTAGGAAGGAATCAAAGAAAAAACGTACGGAAGGAAAATAAATCGTTGCAGCAGATTCGATACTGTTGCATGATCCGACGAGCTGATATTGACTCGACAAGGGTTTTGGAGAGATGCACGTTGCAAGCTTTCAATTTTGGAGCTCATGGTGGCCGAGTACAGGGCTGTGCGCCGATGCTCACGAGGGAGCACCTTGAGAATCTTATCGAGAATTGGTCCAAAGTCCAAGTCAAGCAACCGATCTGCCTCGTCCATGACCAGATACTTGAGCTGCTTCAGATGGAAGCCTTTGGTATTTTCCAGATGATCCAGAAGTCGACCTGGCGTCGCAACCACCACGTGCGGCTTCTTAGATAGCGCAATCGCCTGGGGAATCATGTCTAGACCACCCAACAAGAGGGCACACTTGACATTAATAACAGATCCTAGAGCCTCAACCTGTTCCTGAATCTGCTTGGCCAGCTCGCGCGTGGGGGCCAGAATCAGCCCAAAATTGGCTTGGGGCTTCTCCATGAGCGCCTGAAGCATGGGCAGAACGAATGATGCAGTTTTCCCTGAACCGGTTTCGGCCAGGCCAATGATATCTCGACCCTGTAAACTCAGAGGTATGGCTTCAGCTTGGATAGGTGTAGGGTATTTGTATCCCAGGTTTGTGCATGCCTCGCAAAGCTCTTCTCGTACTCCCAGATCCGCGAAAGTCTTCTTTGCCACATCCTTGGAGGTTTTTGTGACTGATGTTGTTTCATGAGATTCTGCGGCACCCTCTCCCTCTTCATCTTCAGAAGCATCAGCCTGCTCGTCTTCGCCTTCGCTAGATCCAAAGGACTTGAAGGATTCGGCGTCGGATTCGGTATCGTCTTTTGCGATCGGATTCGGTACGAATCTGGAGGGCTCTGACGACTTAGGTAGATATTTGGTAGATGTCGCATTCGACTTGCGAGTTTGTGTGATGGCTGCTTTTATGGTCGGCTTGGTGGAAGGTTTCGAGGTTTTGTTGCCCTTGGTACCGAAAGAGCTGCTTGCATTGCCATTAAGGCGTCTTCTTTTGGTTTCTGACATACTGTCGTTGTTTGTGAGAACAATTAGAAGTCGAATGTTGGTTGTGCCGGGAAAAGTACACGAGCGGGTGTGGCATCTGTTCGAGAACCAAAATTTGGATGGAATATGGCACGCTAGCCTCAATCAGTAGGCGGTGAGCCCTGGCTCGAAATCTTGGCTCATGAAATTTCGCGACCTTCGCATCCTCAATTCTTCATCTTATCGCAAATCTACCATTACGGCAAATCAACGAAAAAATGGCTCGCGGAAAAGGAAAACTGAGGAGAAAGCAGTCTTTGCTCGATAAGTCGACTGCAAAAGGTCCTAAAGATGCCAACCCCAAGAGTATGGTGATTAGGATTGGTGCTGGAGAGGTTGGCGCAAGCGTTAGTCAATTGGTACAAGATGTAAGGCTGGTCATGCAGCCTGATACGGCTCTACGATTGAAGGTATGATTCTGTATTCGCTTCTTAGAATTTCCATCCTAATTCTTCATCAGGAACGACGAGCCAACAAACTCCGCGATTACACCACTATGTGCGGACCTCTAGGTGTCACCCATCTCATGCTCTTCTCACGCTCCGAAACTGGCAACACGAACCTCCGAATCGCTCGAACGCCGCGCGGACCGACGCTACATTTTCGAGTCGAAGAATACTCGCTGTGCAAGGACATATTCAGGGCACAGAAACACCCAAGAAATGGAGCAAACGACTACCAGATGGCCCCATTGCTTGTCATGAATAACTTCATAACGACCGACGCAGAAAGGGAGACACTGGGCGATGCCGCTCCGCCAAAGCATCTTGAGAAACTCGTAACGGACATGTTCCAAGGCCTTTTCCCACCTATACAACCACACACCACTCCCTTACAGTCCATCAAGCGCGTGCTACTCCTAAACCGGGAAACATCAAAAGATGGCGACAATGGCACAGTCACTGTTACTCTTCGTCATTACGCCATAACCACAAAGGTTACGGGTCTTCCTAAAGCGGTGCGAAGATTACACGCCGCGGAAAAGCTAATTGGCAGCAGAGAGAAAAAGAAAAGGGGTCTGCCAAACCTCGGTGGGCTAGCTGACGTAGCGGATTATATGCTGGATCCATCTGCGGCGGGCTACACATCCGCTTCCGAAACCGAGCTTGACACGGATGCCGAGGTGGAAGTTGCTGCCACTGTGACGCGCAAAGTTCTCTCCAAGAAGGACAGGGATCGAGCAGCTGCCGGTGAAGCTGGTCGCAAAGCCTCATCACGCGGAGGCGGACCAAAGGTCGAAAAGCGTGCTGTGAAACTAGTCGAACTTGGCCCACGTCTGAAGCTCAGGTTGACCAAAGTCGAAGAAGACCTTTGTGGGGGCCGAATCATGTGGCACGAATACATCACTAAGAGTGCCGACGAGATCAAGAAGATGGAAGAAGTATGGGACCAAAGGAACAAGGAGAAAGAGGAGAGGCGACGAATACAAAAGGAGAACATCGAGAGGAAACGAAAAGAGCGCGCTGAACAGGGCGAGCAGGCTGGCGAGGATGAAGATGAAGATGAAGAAATGGATGACTTTGACGAGTACGATCTCGACGATGACGTCTGGCATGATGGGGATGTGAAAGGGGCGAAAGATGTCGAGGAAGAGAATGAGGAGGACGAGGAAATGGACGACGACGAATAGATTTCCTAAGGCACTGTCCTATAATCAAGATACCCATTCTGATATGTTTTGTTCATCTCATGTCGGGGGAATCTGTTCTGCTTTATAAGTCAGCTCAATCTCCCTCCTTGCAGGATCGTGATCTAATCCCCGGCTTGCCCATAGACGCTCGAAGCGACATTTCCCTATCACCATCATCCTGTACTTTCGCTGCCTGGTTCCTTTATTTCATCTTAGGCTTCTTAATAACCACCCTATCCGTCTCTGTCAACTCCCACCCCACCCCGTCCTGAACCAAATCCGCCCATGCCCTATCCGCAACGTGCTCTATATATCTACGATCCGCGCTCATGTATCCCCTCCCAAGACACTTCAGCGCATGCACCCGCACGCCCTGTTCCGCAAACTCCATGATTCTGCGCTGGTACCCATCCACCGCTCTTCGCATCTTCCAGAACGTAACCCAGTTATCCGCGACCAGTGCCTTTAGCACTAATTGTATGCGCCGATCGGTGAAGTTCCATTTCAGACGCGTTTCGTGGGCGCCGGCTATGTCGCCCTGGCGACATGCTTGGTCTAGGATGACGTATCCGACGTATTCGTGGATCTCGGTGAGGGAGAGGGGTGTCTGTGGGTGGATGGTATTGAGCAAAGTTGTTAAGGCCGGGGCATATGATTGCCAATCGCGACAGAGGATTGCGGCGTGCACATTGAAGATGTAGGCGCGCTGAGCGAAGTGGTCGCGGCGGGCGGTTGCGGTGATGGCTTCACGCAGCTTGCGGAGCGCGTTTAGGATCGCGGGGAGTTCGTTGGTGGAGGATGGGAGGACGTGTGGTGCGGGTAGGGAGGTGGTTTCGGCGGTAGGAGTGGAGAGTGGCTTTAGGGATGTCGATTGTAGACTTAGAGAGGCGAATTGGGCATCGAGGTCATTGCTGTTGGGGGATGAGGCGCAGAATTTCATGTAGCGTTCCACAATGCGGTTGTAGTATATTTCTTGGGTCTTGAAGTCGTTCAGGCTTGTTTGAGTGAGTGCGCTGATTGTAGCTGGGAGGTCAGGGATATATCAACCGTGTCTCGCCCTTGGAAGGCAGGCCGTAACTTTCAAGAGTGTCGTCGCGGACGGGCTTGAGTCGATTCCAGGCGCCTGAGGCCCCGCGCCGGCTGCTGGGGCGGGTTCGGTCTGTTGCTTTCATGGCAGTTTGAGGCTGAACGGAAGATTAAGGAAATGAGAGTTAGAGAGGTGGTCTCTCACATGTCAGATGTGGTACCTGCATCTTAGTGGTGAACGCCGCATGCTGTTCAGTGAGGCGTTGGTGGGGGGTGGTGAGTTGGAAGGTGGGATAGACGGAGATTGTTCGGAGATAAACCCTCCCTTCGTTCAATCATTCATAATTACATCCTCCTGTTCGAATAAGATCATAACCATAAAGATGTTGACATACTTCGCACTTCGTGGTCCGACTTCTACCTCGTAATTTGCCTTCTGATTGACCTCGGCGTGCAGCGTTATCCATTCAACACATGTTTCTCGGAACCAACACCAAGTCAAGTTAGCGTCAAAAGAATTGACTGTCCGCCAAAGCCTGACGTGCCTTGTTCAGGCTCAACGATTGTGACTTCTTGATCAGACTACGCGGCCCAATGCATATCTAAGGGGCTACTTAAATGCGTGCAGTTTCCCACTGGATATGTTCGAGCCCCATCATATTCAGCCATCATTCAACATGAACACCGCCAAAGCCGCAGCGTCGAAAATCTCCGAAGCCGAAAAAGAGTTGGAGGAAAGATTGACAGTACTTTGGAACGACCTACTACCATGGCAAAGAGACAATCAATATATCCATACAGGCTACCGGCCAGCGTCGAATTCGTATGCGAAGTCAGCAAAGAGTCTTGGATACATCCACAACGAAACAGTCAACATCTATTCCCACCTAATTGGAGCCGTTTTAGCACTCATTTCTGGCACTTTTATGTTCTTTGAACTCCAGGCTCGTTATCAGACTGCCAATCTGGAAGATGTCTTTGTGTTTGGTTGTTTCTTTCTTGGGGCAGTCATTTGTTTGGGCATGAGCGCAACGTATCATACCATATCGAACCACTCGCACGAGATAGCACAGTTTGGAAACAAACTCGATTACTTAGGCATTGTGTTCTTGATCTGGGGCAGCTTTATTCCCGTTCTCTACTACTGCTTTCAGAGTGAGCCACAGCTCATATATCGGTATTGGACAATGGTAGGAAACATCCAGTCGAGTATTCTAGCAGCATTCATCTAACTTGCACAGATTAGCACTCTTGCAGTAGGAACGTCGACCGCCTGTGTTCATCCCAAATTCCGTACGCCCGCCCTTCGACCCTTTCGCGCACTTATGTTCGTGCTCATGGGCCTATCTGCTGTAGCCCCGGTTCTTCATGGACTTCGGATCTACGGTCTCGAGCACATGCGCAACAGCGTTGGGCTTGACTGGGTTGTTCTTCAAGGAGCGCTGTACATTCTCGGCGCCGTCATCTATGCAGCGCGAATCCCCGAGAAGTTGAAGCCTGGGACGTTTGACATTTGGGGATCTTCGCATCAGATTTTCCACGTTCTTGTCGTTTTAGCTGCAGGTTCGCATCTTATTGGACTTGTAAAGGCGTTTGATTTCGAGCATAGTCGGCGGAACGGGGCGGTATCGCTGACATTCCTGCACAAACTTTGGTCCTGAGGGTTTACAGAGGAACACACAACGAGACCAATATATTTGAACATTCTCACATAGCGTTCATCCTCGAGCGCTATTGCATTGTTTTGATATTCAAGGGCAGAAGTCCAAGTACGTTCCTAATAAAGGTGGACGGACAGCCCGCGCCTTCCCGTGCATGTACCGAACAATGAGGCGGGGCGAACCCTTGGACGGCACCACTGACGAAACTAGATAGCAGCTGTCTCTCTAGCATGACTGCTCAACACAAAAGCATTCTCCACCTGCTGTATATCTCACGATTCCATCTCCATATTAATATCTATATCCAGCAGAACTCCTCCCCATTGCTTCATCCACCCCCGTCGCCTACGCTGCAGCATTCCCAAACCAGTCCCCATAGCCGAAGTGACCGACGTCTGCACGGGCCGTCGATGACGCCGTCCGGGATTACCCAAGCCAGCCACTTTTCCCCATAGTTTCACAAACGAGCCAATCACAACCCCGGATCGGTGTCGCTCGCAGCCCTCCGATCCACAGCACAACCTCCCATCACTCTTGTTTCCTCGTCTTTCCACCTTTCACCTCCCTTCCTCTCCCATAACACACCGCACCACCACGCGCGCATCACGTCTATCATCTAGCGCATCATCGCCAGCTTCGCGCGCCCCAATTGAGCTCCACTTTGGCTGATTGTCATCTCCAACTTTGAATCTGTCCACCTGCACATCACAATATCCCATCCAAGCTCCTCCAGTGAGGAACACGCAAAATGGCCGATACCGAGGTTCAGAAAGGCGACCAAGGTGAGTTCTCCAGCCTCCAGCACTATCTTGAAACTTTTACCACAACATACCTCGAGTTCAGCGTTGCAGCGCGCGCCGCGACCCCTGCGCACTTGCTGACATATGCGCCAACCCACGCCATCACGCTCATTCATCAATACGCAATACTGACTTCTTCTTCTCTGTAGTCTCGTGGCAGTGGTCTGGAAGTCGCCCAGGTGGTGAAGTTGTCGAGGTGAAGGAGAAGGGCGAGATCGCCATCGAGTCCAACCGTGGCAACACCATTAAGAAGAATGCCGAGCCTGGCGATCCTGCGATCCACATTGAGCGCCCAGGCAACGACGTTGTAAAACGCGCCCATGAGGTTGACATCGAGGAGAAGGCGAATGGTACCAATGATACCAATGGCAAGCAGACCAATGGCGACTCCAAGTCAGACGAGAAGGAGCCGGAGTTGGCCAAGACTGAAGAAGCCAACGAACCAGCGGTTGAGAAGAAGGCAGAGGACAAAGCTGAAGAAAAGTTGCCTGAATCAGACGAGAAGGAAACCGATAAAGAACCCGAGCCTCAAAATGAGAAGCTGGACGAGGAGATGAGGGATGCGCCTGCCACTGAAGCGGAATCAGCAGAGCCAGAGAAATCAGCTTCTGAAGAAAAGGAAGACGAACCAGAGAAGCCCGCATCCGAAGAGAAAGAGAAATCAGAGCAGCCCAATGGGGTTTCTCACTCCGAAGAAAAAGAGGAGTCTAAAGAAGAACCTGCCGGCACAAAGACAGAGCCTGCCGAAAAAGAGTCCGAGAAGAAGCCGGCGACACCCAAAGCAAAGGAAAAGAAGGCAGAAGCCCCAAAGACCGGCACGAAGCGGAAGGCCGAAGACTCTCCGGCCGCTGAGACGAATAGCGCGGACGAGGAGGAAGAAGTTGCCCCGGCTTCAAAGAAGCAAAAGACCGAGGCCAAAAAGCCAGGCCGGCCCCCCAAGAAGGACAAGAAGGAGCCTGTCCGCAAGAGGGCACCAAAGAAGGCTGCCACTGAAGATGGCCAACCAAGACGAAGCGCGCGCAACAAGTCGTAGGTGTCGCAATAGCAAAAAAATAACCCCATGGCCAGAACTTCACCACTGGCGTCTAAGAATCGGCGTTATTCCCTTCTTGCCCTTGGGTGGTTTGTCACTTAAGTGAGTAATATGATGCTAAAGAAATGAAACGTTTCCCATCTTTTCGTTTCGTCTCCGAAAAGGTGAAGAAGAGAATAACGCGTCTACCCCATTATCATGAGCAACACGGGGCGAGGCGGAGGAAAGGTGGCTATCTGACTTCGCGGTAACGGCGTTATAAGGAAACTCTGCATTTGTATATTTTGCTCCTCGTATGTTTCTCCAATGAATTCTCTCTTTCAAAGAAAACTTCATGCCATTATGCGACTATCTCACTCCCGTCTTTTTCGTTCTCAAAGAACGTGTGTATCATAGGTCACGGATTTTCACGTACACGAAAAGATGCTTTTTAATAGCTAGCCGGATGAATGAGTGACAAGCGATCAGAATTTACTTGATTGGAATTACTATCTGTGAAGACAATTAGTTCTTTGAATTTCGCGAACATGGAACTTGATGCTGGTAAGGGAAAATGTGCATTCAGGAGGAAATTGATCATTCAATGAGGCAAGCCTCTCCGATCCGTCTTGAAACTTGAATTTGGAGATTCATCATTGCACTGGGGAGTAGAAAAAGGCTCTGTGTGAGACTACGTACCTGTGATGTTGTCGGGACCTGGTCCAAAATCTGCGGTCGTATGAGTCTGAGTCTGAGTAGTTTTCCTGTTGGGTGCCGCGTCTTCTTGTAAGCTCATATAAATCTAAGGATTAAAGAAGTCGTAATTCGGCAACATAGTGTCCACGATACGTTGTGCCTAAACAGCACCTGAAATCAAACGCGTTATCGTGAGGGTGGAAGGAAGCAAAGGTTCAGCGTCAACAGCAACAAACGCTCCTGAGCGAAGAATTTCGTTAGCTCGGGCTTGGCGACCCACCCCAGACCCGCTCAAACGGACCCAGCTTCCTTCCCAATCTCAAAATCAACGCAACAACACCGTTTGGGTCGACATATATTTGTTAGATTTGCAAATCTTTCATAATTCAGCCTTAGTGTAAAGTAGATTGCGAATGTATGAACTGCGGTAAGCCTCGAGGATTCCAACAGTATGCAGTTCCATATTAACATGGGTTACATTCATTCTTTGGGGAGATTTTGTAACGTCACCAGCAAAGACACTGTCGTCATCTGCCTTGTTAAATATACACACGCTGCGGCTTAACTCGAGCTAAACATCCAGTGACTTTGTTTATTGTTCTTGATGAGCTCATATCATCTTATCATACAGCACGCGCATTAACTACATGGCAAAACTATGGTTACACGTGGTCATACCTTATCGATTGTTTAGAGTCACTCCATATTAGCCATGCATGGGTCCAGCCCAGATTGATACACATCCACAGCAACTTAGACACAATACGAAGAACGATCTTCGAATGAGTTCCCTCTTCCGATGCATGCACCAGGTGGTGGTAACTGACTCATCAAAAACGCTTTCACTCCGTGGAAAAGATGGAGTTTCTGCGGGACTGATATCATATGTGTTGAAAGGGCAAAAAAAGTGAATTATAGGAGAGATGGAGATCTCTGCCCGAAAGGGCCTACTTGCCTAGCTACTCTTGGCGAACGCACGGTTCAACTCCAACAATATGCGTGTCAGAATAATTCGATCCATTTATAGTCTGGCGTTGGACGTTCTTTTTCCGTGCCTTAGTTATGCTTAAAAATCATCCAACGCGCTGGATAATTCACCTGTTTTATCCAACGCGTTCGCCAAAGTCCATATAGTAGCGTTGGATCAATCACATGAAAATGGAGATGCTGTTCCATCTCCTAGAGCTCATCTTCTAGGTACTCGAATAAGTGCTCGAGGTGCTCGAATAGGTGCCCTAAAATCATCCAACGCTTTCAGACCCTACTAGAAATTTTGTTGGAGAAAATCGTCCAACGGTCCAACGCGTTGGAAAAATAGAGGCCTTTGATAGGTGCAGAAAAGCATGTTTTTTATTACTTTATAATACTCCAACGCGGGGCAATTCATCCAACGCGCGTTGGAGTTTAGCGAACACTAGAGCGTTGGACCCTGTTAGAGTCAGCGTTGGATCCAACGCTGGAGTGTTGGAAGTTTATTGAACAGGCTATTAGGTACTGTTTCTCTCATGGTCAATAGAGGGGCAACAACCTCAACTCAATGCCCGCCGACGTCACATTAGCAGCTCCACTCCATACTTTCCTATACTTTGCCGACGGGAAATCGAAGGCCCGAAACGGTGAATAGGTATGTCGCATTGGAGTCATATCGCAGTGTCAAACTGACAACCATGGACAGTATTTAGGACACTGGCCCTCAGGCTTCGAAGGCGTTATCTGAGGAGATATCAGCCTTACAAGATGGATGCTACCGCAAACCCAGTTGTGCAAGAGACAGTATCTAGCAGTCAAACGCCCGGCAAGCTTTCCGACGGGAATAGCGATGTACTCCGTAAACTGAGCTCCAGGCTAACTCAAAACTCCAAACGGTCGAAAACTAACAATCCGGAACAAGAAATCGAACTTCATCACACTCCCAACAAGACTTCCAATCCACGACAATTTGGTGGTCATGGTCTAGGCCAGGACGAAGAAAAACCCATCCCAATCGACCCCGAGGACGACTTCCCCGAAGGAGGTCTACGCGCATGGCTCGTGGTCCTATCCGCATGGCTTCTTCTCCTCCCATCCTTCGGATTCCATGTCTCTATCGGTATTCTCCAAGACTACTGGGCCCAACACCAGCTCTCGCACATGACAGCTCGTGACGTAGGCTGGATACCATCGGTCTTCGCCTATCTATCTCTCGCACTCGGAATATGGATCGGTCCTCTTTTCGATCGCTACGGTCCTCGCTGGATTGCCCTGGTTGGGAGTGTCGGGTACCTAGTCATGGTCTTCTTGCTCGCGGAGTGCAAAACGTTCTGGCAGTTTCTGCTATGTGTTGGTGTGCTTGGAGGTGTGACAGGCGCAATGCTTACGACTAGTTCGTTGGCGGCAGTTGCTCACTGGTTTAAGGTGCGTCGGGGTCTCGCGCAGGGTATTGCTATGATGGGTAGTTCCTGCGGTGGACTCATGATTCCTCTGCTCTTGCGATCTACACTGCCGAAATATGGGTATGCGTGGTCTCTTCGCATCGTTGGCTTCATCTTCGCTTTTTGCTTTATCATTGGCAATATTCTTATCAAGGGCAGGATCAAGCCTTCTCATAACGCCAAAAAGCAAGCCATTATCTCACTGTCTATCTTTGGAGATCTTCGCTTCTCTCTCTTCACTATCTCAGTCTTCGGTTTCGAAGTCGTGCTCTTCGGCGCTCTGGGCATCTTACCAACCTATGCGACGCTGTCTACCGACTTTTCCCCCGACACGGGATTCTATCTCATCGCACTCCTAAATGGCGTATCTTGCCTTGGTCGTGTTCTCCCCGGCTACTTGGCAGACAGAATCGGCCGCTTCAACACCCTTTTCATCATGATCGTCTTCACCCTCGTGTTTATGCTCGCCCTTTGGCTACCCCTCGGCACATCATCCCTCCCCGCTCTATACGCCTTTGCCGCATTCTTCGGCTTTGGAACGGGATCGTGGATGGCACTCACACCAGCATGTGTTGGACAACTCTGCCGCGCTGACGAATTTGGAAGATACTATGGAAGCATGTATTTCGTTGCGAGTCTAGCAACTTTGATATGTATTCCAATTACTGGTGAGCTTGTGGAGACAGTTGGACCCGCGCCGATGGTGGGGTTTTTGTGCGCGATATTAGGTTTGAGTTGGGCGGCTTTTGGATTTTCTAGGTGGGCGTGTTTGGACAGGAGATGGACGGTTTGGGTCAAGGTTTAAGAAAATAATGGGCACTTTGGAGGGTTTCATAGTTTACTCGTTTTCTTCGGTCAAGATACATAATATCAGGAACTCGTAGATGGATTCATACACTGCCCGATCATTCAAAATCTCCGTGACCCATAGTATTTTTTTCGTAGATTCTGAGCAAGTCCTCATGGAAGAATTCACGTCCTTGCTGATAAAAACTATAGATATCGTCCAAGAACAATTATACCGAATCATGTTATTCAATACCGAACCCATGTGTGGCGCTATCTATGGCGGTACACGCTAACGCGAATCACACGTCACGCCAGCCTATGGCCTTTCTGTCCCCCCACCATCCGCAATCGCAACCAATTTCCACCCGCACTCATCTCTCAGATATACAAGTGGCAAACACTCTCCTCTCGATCCTCACAAAGGCCCGGGAAAACACAACTATATTCGGTTACAAGGTGAGCCGCTCTTCTGCGCTTGACGCCGCGCAATGTCTCACATCGACAATCAACTGCGATCTCACATGACAAGATTGTTGCATTTATTTGCGAGTCTCTTTGTACATTTACCTGTCATCATATCTTTTCCCTTTCTTCTATGTTACTTGATTGCATGTTGATTGCCTTCTCAGTCTCCATTTTCTTTTTCAAAAGTTGTTTCCCCGCGTCCCTGCCTTTCGGTCCCTCATTCACCTCCACGAAAGGCGCAAGGGGAGGGAAAGAGGGAAATTCTCTTAAACCAGTGCTGCACATACCCAAACCAATGAACTCGATCCGATTTCTAAATATCAACTGACAACACAATCAGTCTACCTCCCACAGCCTCCACACCAACCATTATAATTACATCAGCGCACTACGACAACAATCAAACCTCCACAGCCCGCGCAATCCTAAACACGACCTCATTAACACCATCAATAAATCTCTTCATCTCCCCTAACGCCAAAATGGCCACTTCTAGCACACCCGCACCATCCTCCGCCTCCATTTCCATCCGAAAATACATCTACATCGTCGGACCCTTCCCTCTCCCCCCCGGGATCCCCATCCCCTACACCTCCCAGCTCCACATCTCCAACCCCCTTCAAAACACTTATCCCCCGTCCGAGCCAACATCCACCCTTGTTCTCACTTCACCCAAATCCACCTTCGTCGACATCCGGATCCTGAAGCCGCTCTCGACGACCGACGCCGATCTGCCCAACACTGGCGGTCCGCGTTTTCGTGTTGACTGGGCATTTGCGGGGAAATCTCGGTCATATCCTGTGTGTGGTGACTGGAGTGAGGGAGTTGAGGATGTGGATGCAGAGGGGAAGAAGGTGGTAAGACATGCGGTGTTCGTGCATGAAGTTTCGACACGGCATGCTGTTGATGCTGGGGCTGAGGATGTGCTTCCTGATGAGGGGGATATGTATGTTGTGGGTGAGGGCCTGGATTTGGAAGTTGGCAAGATGTGGAATCCGGGGCTAGGGATTTGGCAGGTTTATGAGGAGATGTGGGAAGATGTGAAGGTGAAGAATGTTGAGGGGGTGAAGGTGGCGGTTGTGTTGAGGTTGGAGACACCTGAGGCTAGGGCAAGGGGGATCGTGGTTAGGGTAGGCCAATTCTGTCAGGGGATTTTGAGGGTGGGAGAGGACTGGGTGGTGGAGAGGTGGGAGTTTGAGAGGAGAGATGTTGCTACTGGGACGCAGGATGGAGATGAGACGGAAGAGAAGGTTCAGGGAGGTGCGTGGAAGAGGATGGTAAGGGTTGGTGATCTTTTCCTCCCTTGTGCTGTTACATTCCGGTCGGATATTTTGGTTCAAGGGGGAATTTCCGAGTATAAGGGTGCGCAGTGGGTTGTGGATGAACTTGCTGAGTGGGATGATGATAGGGAGTGAAGTTTTATACCCGACAGTGGAACATCGTGAGATCTGACGGTGTTGTTGATCAAGGTCGACTCATGTGGGCAGAAGTATATACATTCTTCATGTCCGGAAATTCACAGCTCATGTAGATATCATGCCAATGCGCTCCTTGGCTGCATGTGTAACAAACTCATAATATGAAAACTCAAATACTATGTCATGGGCACATAGATAATATAACATCCGATTGAACACTTTCCCTTGTCTTAGTCTCAACCCCCTGTTTTGTTGTACCCATCCACAATTCACGAATGGCTGAAGCAAGTCATAGATATGATAAATATTCATTGCATTCTGATTGGCCATTGAGCTACATATAGGCTATCGGCGTGTCAGATCCGATTTGTCACCAATCCATTTCGTCCAAGCCTAAGAAGGTCCACCTTGTTTCATGTCACCAATCCCACAACCCATGATCATATTCCATTATCTATGACCCATGACGCAGAACTCACATATTAGAGCTCACAAACCGCGTTCCGTAACCAGGGAACCATGTCGCAAAACCTGTGATCCGTACTACGTAATCAAGCAGGATATATGTGAATACCTGGCTCTGTATCGGCCCATCATTGTCATCTTCTTCGTCGCCCAAAGTTCTCATCGATTCCTTTGACAATTTCACAACATATTAGTCCTTCAGAATGCGCTAGAGACATTTTTTCTCGCGGCCAGAGGAGTGATTGCTCGGATATAACATTTTCTCAATCAAATCAATCAGCTCTTCTCGATTATTGACTTGGGGGTTCTGACGGCGGATTGGATGGGCGACGCCAGTGTGCTCTTGCATTCGACAATGTCGCAATCTTATATTCCCTCAGTTCAGCAGGAGGTGAATGTCCCCAGGTTAGAAAGCGTGTCGTTATATCACAACGCCTTCTCGATAGCGTTGATGCCTTTACTTTGGTATCAACTTGTCGTGGAGGACGGGATGCACTAGCAGCGCGAGTTGATTCAATAGGCATTGTGATTGAATAGCAACTTAAGGAATATCTTTACGGTTATATGTGCGTAGAGTACAAGAAAGAACCTCAGAATGCCATGTACTACTTGCGACCTTGGTAAGGGAATTTCGAAGTTGTATGTCATTGAAATAGCGCTTAATTGAAATAGCACATGGTTAGTAGATCTTCTATACTTATCAACTCGGAGCCCAAACCATCCATGTATCCACGTTCCCATTGCTTATATCAGGTTCCGATCTCTTATACTGTGAACATATATGTCACCTACCTTGGTTATTATTTATTTATAATTTCTTCTAAATCACTATATTAACAGCTAATGAATAAATTTAAGTAAAACGTTCACTATCACAAAAGTAAAAGACATAAAGCTATGTTATGTGACTGAACTATTTAGAGCAGATTTCTTCTAATCTAGAGGTATGTTCTTATAAAATATAGGAATATAGCCTATTAACAAGGCTCTATACTTAAATATAAAGGTTTAGTTCTGTAATTTAACATTCGGACCCTAAAATATAGATTTAGATAGTAATCTATGGGCAGAGTTTTGTAAATCAACGGAATTCCGTCGATTTACGGGGGTTGGAAACCATACTGCAATATGTGTTTGGATTGGTCTATTGCCGATCCATTTGTTTTTATATCGGAAATGGTTGGTGGAAGATCTAGAATATCGTACTTATCCTCAAAAGACAGAGAGTCCTCGAATGAGGAACGAAGTAATTAAGGCCTAGTTATTGACTTCGCCGAGCTTACCTAATATTCAGAGCTATTGAGGGCACTACAGATCATATAATGTTGTTCTAGAGTCAAGGATAAAATTGGGTTTGAAAGAACGAATCGATTATATTGCCTAACATTTGAGTTCGATACATACATGTTGAATGTAGTCAATTTGATGGCTTTTAGAGAAGGAAACTTTCCATCAGTCATCAGCATTAGGGCCTTCGGTTACTACTACAGTGCAAGGAGACTGTGGAGGGAACGAGCAACCTATCCCAAATAGCCTGGTACTGCCTTCACTTTGCTACACCGATACATTTAAAGTAATCATTGAAAGCCAAGGCATCCAAAGCTAACACACCACCGCGATCAAGGAGGGAAGCCGGGGGCCAGAGCTCTGTCTCGACCTGGGTGAGGAGACCAGGGTAACTGGTCAAGTTGACTGATTCGGTGACGCCCCATGGGTTTCGAAGGATGATATACTGCTTCTGTCCAACAGATGACCATCCTAAGACTGAATAAGCATGGTTAGCCACAAGATTGCTCCCTCGGAACATGTGGCCAGAGGCATGTGTGTAAGCGCACATGGGGTTAATCGTCTTGTTGTTGACAGAGCAGGATCGAACTAGTCCAAGTAATTCGTGTGTAGAATGGTGGTCTGTGAAGAAGTATTGTGGCTCCTTGCCGTTGATCTGTGCCATAGCTTTGATGGGATCGCCATTGTAGATCTGGGTGATATCGGGACGGTCTGAGGAGTTACCAGTGACCCACTTGGCGAATGCTTTCTCATACAGCATAGGCCAAACCTCGCAACCGTCACTGGCGCGACAATAAATGGGCTCGTGGTCTGAGTTGTTGACGGGAATCTCGTAGTTGACCTCCACCGTCGCTGTTGGGGCGTTGTTGTCTCCACCTTTATCGTGGAACTTGATTGAGAAAACGCGCTTCTTCCTCTCCTGGCTGTGTCCCGGCTGCTCCGAGGACTGTGTGCAGCGATTGATCATTGCAGGGTTAGCCCAGAATACGGAGAACAATGCTGCGATCAGCCAACTATCGCCGACGGCTCCCTGAACAGGATCGTCGAATCTGTTCCGGGAGCAAGTGTTGCGGAAGTCGTGCCTCATATGGAAAGCATCTCCAATCTGGAATCTGTCCAGTTCCATCATCATGCGCCTGTTATTGCACCGGTTCGCGTAGGTTTCCTCCCAAGAGCTGTTAGGTGGGGTCCAGTCTCTCTTTTCCTTCCTAAATGGTAGAGCCAACTCATTGAGAGTCATAGTCACCTCGCGGTTTGATACGGTCTTGCCCATATCATGAGCATGTAGCACTAGACGAAGCTTGCCGTTCTGTATGCGGGCCATTTTCACCTGGGCTTGGAGAATGTCTTTCATGCCGAGTTTTTCAAGGTCCTCCGTCTTCCGGACTTGAGAAAGGTCTGGTGTTTCAAGATCCCGCTCGTTGATGATCTTCATGTCTTTTTCGGACAGCTTCTCGGCCTGTCGATCTTGTTCATTGAACTTCAATCCGGCGTAGAGGGAAGAGTTGTACTTCATATCGAAGAGCTCATCATAATCAGTTTGCAGAACATCAGATATGATCTGCACCGAGGCCATGGAGCATTTATCGATCTTCCGGCCAATAAGGGTCTCAACCAGGGCATATGGGTTGATACAACCGACGTGAACATTCTTGGGCGGCTTATCGGGTTTGGGACCTGTGATAGAGAGCACATAATCATGCTTCACATCGGCGAGGTCATCATAATCAGACTGAAGATCAACGTTGGCCAACGTCGAAGTCATGGATTGTCTATCGATCTTGCGTCCGATGAGCGCCTCAGCTAGGACGTATGGGTCAATGCCGCCGATTTGGCCACCGTTCGCCTGGGAGTCTCTGTTGATTGCCATTTCGAGAGGTCACGAGGGATTTCCTGGAGTAGTGATGGATTTGAGCTGAATGAAAAGATGAGAAGCTGTTGTAAGAATGGGTCTTAGTTCTGCCTTGATTTGAAGAATTTGAGGAAATCTGATGGAATATTTATGCTTCTTCAGCGTGAGCCCCGCAGATTGCTGATTCAGCCATCGTCATGACAAATGATAGATTGAGGGAACCATCATGCACCCCAGGACTGAGAGAATATAGCTGTACCACTTAATTGGAACCATTCAAGAAGGCTCAAATGCGGGGAAAGGTCTAGAAACCACCTCTCTAATGCAACTACAAAGTTTAGACAGTAGCCATTAGGTAACGAAACACGAAAGTAAGAAATAGAATGAGCTGATCAAAGGTGGAGCCGGATGTAGAACGTCTAACTGTAAGGCTTGACATGAACCCGGGGAAGTATACCACCGTGGTTGGCAAAGAAAAGTAGTTGTCTATATGGATTTAGATACGCTGATAACCAGAATAACCGGGTTACGGCTCACATGACTAGATTTATGGCTTTTCTAGAATTGCAAATCACATCTTCATATTTTGGACTGACGTATGATCAGAGAGGGGCGACTCCGCACGTTTCTATAGCCCTATTGTCGGTACCTCTCAGGTTAAGGTTCGCATTAAGTTCGATTGATAACCCCGCCTGAAGACTGTGCAATCTATCAGACCCGGCCCTGGCGCTCTAGCTCTGGCCAGAACTCACGTTTACTGCACGCTTTGCCATCCCCGACCTCGTAACGATCTCGAATCCAACGATAGAAACTAGTCAAGGCCTCAGACAAGAATTAGCAGTGCGGGGCATCAGGTTTTACACTGACACGCGATTGTATTTGGAGGAGAGATCATGAAATGACCGTCGTTGTATCACTAATAGTGTTTAGTTCAGAGTGGACCTGGAGTAGTGAAGCAGAGTTTCAAACTCTCTGGAGGACCTTGGCACGGGCCGTTTATTGTGAAGCCGCGCTTCTTAATTGATAGAGATATCTAGTAAATAGCGAGGCCTTAATCCGTGTTCAAACTTTAGCAGAACCGAAAAACTTGTACTGCTCCAAGGGGCAGTTGAATGGTTCCTAAGTCCGTACGAAGTGGGTGAGTTGTAGCTTCGTTTGTAAGGGTGGATCGTTCAGAGCTGAATTTTCTCCAAGCCGGAGCTTGTTCGTCGGATGTCGTAGCTATGAAGCGCAGTCAACCAAATGGATTCAGTTGTTGCTAAATGCAGCCGGTCAATATCATGTCACTCGATGTTAGGGACCTGTACGGTCAGTCTCTTGCATAGCTAAAGATAGATTCATGGCGGGGCAATTATGCAGGCAACATTCCGATCCAGAACCGCGGGATTGAAATGCTGGGGTCGATGTGCGGGGATTGAAGTGATGTTTCTACAGTAGGTTCTGTTGGGCAAGTGGCGCCCTGTAACGAGGGGCCTTGGCATAGCTTGTTCCTGTAATTTTCCGACCAGCCGAGTGGATGCGCCTGTCCCAACTATATGCAGAGTATATAGGCTGTAGGAGTCGAAAGTATCAATTGAGCCTACGCAGCGGTGTCAACCCATCTCCTGACCCAGAACTTGCATCACAGCATTCCAGCCGTGCAATCACATGTAATTCTCTAGTTCAGACTCAAGACAGAGCGCCCGTACCCCACTCTTCAACAAATCCAGGAGAGAGCGAGGCGTGCGGGGTCCGGGTACATCGGAGCTTGTCTCCTCCAGATGACGGCATCCCCGAAGCCAAAATTGGCCGGGGCGCGGAACAGGTGTTCCTTCGCTTCCCAGCCCATGATTATGACATATCTAGTCACCGTGAGATCAGGCCGCTTCAGTAGGGTGTCGCTGGTATCCTTCGATGTGACATGACCTACCCAGAGCATCTTTCTGAACCATCTTCAGTTTAAGGAAATCAAGGCCGCTTTCAAAGAACACTAAGCCATCTACAGATCTTCCGGCACAGTGGTAATAGACTTACTGACACGCTGCGATTTCCCGGACGGCCGCCTTCTTTGGTGAAGACATTTCAGTACCTGAGCCTCTGAGTGTCACGGATGACCGAAACGTCCCAGTTCTTCTTGGAATCGGTAGTTACTCTGCGTGCTTCATGGTTGTCCGTTGGCTCCGGGCAGTTGAAATTCACACGAAGAGATGGCATTCCAAAAGCTACGTTTCGAAACAGAACTGGCTTAACTGGATTGAAAGAAAGTTAGATGCATAAGAAGAAGACGAGGGCGTCTAACCATGTCGAGCTGCACACGTGCTGTCTATCACATCTACTCTATCCCTTGACCTTCTTCCCAGGCCTATCGAAATTTTGCTTGTGGACATTAGTATATCTAAAAAGCCCGCCCCCCCCCTAGTTTTCCACTCCTTCTAAACTACACCCCTGCCCGCGCGTCCTACCAAATCTACCAAAGTGTCTGCTCAACCATGTCCTTCACCGCTATTATTATGCTAATTTTGAATATTTACAATCCCCCCACCTAAAAACTACGTTCGCATCGTCGCCTCCGCGCGTGATTTGTGAAGCGTCTTCTTGCGTGGCGTAACAGACTTCTTATCTTATAGCGCTAGCGCTACGTCTTTTTCGCTCTGAATTTTCGTAAAACGGTCTTATGCTGGCCTCAAAACTTCAATTTGATGCTCGGAAGACATCATCGGCCTTGTGCGCGCTATCGTGGGCAAATTCATGCAGGGTCATTCTATCCTACTTGGTTTCAGCCGCAATATTCGCAGCTATGCCTGGTATAGCAAGCATGGCGAGCAGCCGACGCGTCGTGAAAATACCATCCCACGCTGCCCCACTTCACTCCTAAGAGCCAGCTGTCCCTAGAAGCCTGCCGTGGTCTGGCTTCTACTAACGACTATGTACATTTCGCCTTAAGAAGTGACGTATCTATCTATGTCTTATGCTCCTCGATTTTGATTCCCGTGGGTATGCCGTGCTTGAGGCCTTGAATGGCTGTACTGTTGTATTAAGGGTTGTAGAGGCATCTTTTGATTGCATTTAACAAACTTATACATTTAGCACTCGATTGTCAACAAATGCTACTCAATTGAACCCTATGACACAACGCACAATCGAACATCTTTCTTCTCTTCCAACGTATGCTACCCACACATGCTGGATGAACCAATCCACGACTTCGCTACCTAATCTCGCAACTTTGCCACATGTTGTAAAACCCAAAGAATGAAATGGAAGTGCACAAAAGCAAACGGCAATTACAATTAAGCATTAGGTAAGAAAAGCAGAACATTTTGGTGGGTGGTGTCAATTTCCAATGGAGAAGAACAAGAAAGGGACTTAAGAAAGGATAAGAGATTGTTTCCAAGCTATTGCATCAAGCCGCAAGATTCCGTTAGAGTATCCTATTAAACCATCGTTGGAGTTCTTACTTCCTTCTACGTCTGGCGCCGCTGGAAGATCGGTTCCTACGACTTGATCCTAATGGTGTTCGCATTCAGATCCAAGTCCAAGGCCAGGCGTTCTCTGCAAGGCATATCTGCTCTTTTGTGCGCCTAGCAACCAAAGAAACAGTCTCAGGCTTTAGGGCTGTGGTCTCCGTATGCTTCTGATTTGCGAGTTTTGGTTTCTTGTGGGTGACATCCTCGTCTATGCTGTCGACGCTGAACTTTTGCTTCCCTGAAACGGGCTTCGGAAGCGCTAGTCTGGACGATGGGTTGGTTGGCGTTGGGATCATTATTTTCTTCGTCTTCGCCTTCGTCTTCGCCTTCGTCTGGGTATTGACTCCCACTTGCGAAGCAATCTGATTGTGCATAGAATTTCCTATACTGCGGATGGTCATAAGAAAAGTAGAATGCCGTGTTTAGATTTTTCCGGGAGTCCTCATACGTGTTTGTTTCATGATTGTCGAACGTGATATTGTCAGAGTGCTTAGCCCGTCGAATGGCTCCAAGATAGGTAACACGTGATGCGTGGGATGCAGTAGAAACCCCATGATAAGGGCTTGGGGGTACGATTTCGTACATGGGGGCCTGGAAAGGGTGACGAGGTACCCCAATGGCCCGAGATATGGATAATTTATCTCATTGTGCAGAGTAGGAGTAATCGATCATCGGGAAAGCCTTCCGATAATGCTTATTGATTAATTGAGGGAAAGCGGCCTCGTCCGTATAACACGATTTGACATTATCTTCGACCGAACAGGACACCATAGCGACACAGCGAAGAAACAGTCCACGCTCCTTAGACGCTGTGAATGGGGACCTGGCTCGCGATTGTCTATGTTCAGAAGATGACTTATGCAGTTCTCGGGAAGAATCACGGCCTTCCATATCGGTCTCGTAGCCGGCATCAATTTTAGGTCCTCCGAAACGTCTATTGAGGGTCTTGACAATGATACAATCTTCAAGTTTCAAAGAACTCGGCGGAGCCTGCACTTATCATGACCCGAGCAACTATCGTTGGAGTAGAGAGCCGTTTCGATCGTCGTGATAAGTTCGTCTTGGGTGTCGACTTGGGTTGGGGGAGACTGGTACGACGAAGAGCGCATGCTCTCCGAGATGATGACTTAGACATGTCGATGTCGGGACGATGGTTATCGAATATGCTGTCGTGAAGAGTTATAACAGCAGCAGGAAAAGAGCTTGAGCGTATATTCTTTGCGACCTTGGTGGAATTCTTGCGATGCGTGCAAGGAGAAGCGCACACGGAAGGTATATTTCTATGTACATTCAGCTTCAATCTACCAATAGAATTTGCAGAAGCGAACCAAGTGATTGGGTGTTTCTTTGAACCAATTCTGTATGGGAGGCGGTAAGTAAGTGACGATTGTCCCTGTTTCGGAGGTGAGTTGGAAATCAATGACAGTTTGTCACGCTCGCTCGCACACCATTTTTCCCAACAACATTGGAAAAACATCGGAGCGCCGTTGGGAAAAAATACGCACAAAGAACACGGTTGCAATCATAGCAGGTGATAGGATCAGTCAACACTGAAGAAATTCTGTCTTCAGATCGTGCAAGAGAAACTTTCTTGCTACGACTTGTCCAAGGCGCCGTGAGACCAAACGAGTGAATACCCTCAAAACACCGACCACGTATTGCACTTTGCGGGCGTTTGAAGCGTCTTGCCCGATCCTACGGATAGCTTATAACCACAGCAACGGGGCTTTAGAGACTTTTACCTCACTCACTTTGCTGTGGCTGCTCTGCATCTCTTCCATGAAAGCCCGGCTCTTTCGTTCTTCCACACAACCAATTTCCTACTCCCTCTACCCCCATCGATACTGCGAACTCACACCATTCAATCAAAAAACAGTTCGTGCGGTTGTGTAAGTAAGTTGTTGCCTGCAAAAACGGAACATTGGCTGTCAACATAGCTGACGGTATGCCACGCCGCAAGCCCTCTGCTTCTACTACGATCGGTAACTATCAACACGAGGACCAAAAAAAGAAGGAACAGAAATCAACAGGTCTTCCAACATGGACACTCGCCCCACTTTAGCTGCCTTAATCAAGGTGTCAAAAAAGTCGAACGACGAAGATGAAGATGTCTTGACTAGTGATTCGGATTCTTTTTCTGTTGACAGCGACAGCTACGAGTTCATCCACAACGAAGAGCTGGTAAGTGGTCGCTATAAACACTAGGTCATATCTTATCACTAACATGAGAGTAGGATGACAGAGGCAAACGTGAGATGGTTCCCACCTACGAATTCCCAGGCACCTGGTCTAGAGCCGCAGAAGACAGCTCTCGTGCTGCAAAGTCAGTTGCTTCTGCCTCTGTGAGCTATTATCGAGCCGTGACTGCGAGCGGCATCTCAACAGCTAGCATGTCTGTTGGGGGTGCCCTGGCCTCTACTGTCAACCGCGGTGCCCTCAATGCAGCATATTACGCCGTCCAGTCTGCCGGTACCGACCGTAGTCGCCTTCCACGATTTGTGAACCACTGGCTTGAGAAAAAAGACGATGTCGATGTCGCCAAGATCCGCGCAAAGGAGGCTGAAGAAGAACGCACAAGGCGTAAGTTTGGTAAGTAGATGTTGTTATATAGGTTCCATTTGATGCACGCGCTAACGTATCGTGATCAGAGCAAGGTGTTAATAATCAGCAGGAGAGCTCTAGAGGAAGCTCCCGCCATCGTGGATCCACCGTAACGGACCGCCGAAGCCGTATCGATTCCACTCCAGATTCGCTTCGTAGTATCCCAATCGAGAGGTTTCGCGAGGACAATGTCGCCCGTGGGCTGATTCCGCCTTGCAATACTGATATGTGTTATGTCAATTCGGGTTATCACAAGAAAGAACAAGATAATGAAGAAGGATTCATTGGGCAAACGCTGCGGGGAGTCTCTTTGAAACCTCCATTGAAGAATTCTGGAGGCTCGGAAGGGCATGTCGAGGCTTCCGTAGTTTCTTCATCGCGTAACATCACCCACAACCCCTCGAACGCCTCGTTAACTCCTTCTCCACTCCGGAACGTGAGGGGTCGTCATGTCGAGTATGAATCGGATGCGCGTGGTAGTACTATCGAGGAGCACCTGAGAACACCCACCCATGCTGCTAGGATGTTCAATAATCTGGAGACACCCGCTGAGGTTCGTCGTCAACTCAATGAGCCCCTAGAAATTATCAATCAAATCCGTCACTCCCGTGTTGTCGAGGAAGCGCAGGAACCGGTCGAGGAGGACGGCAATGAGGATGAGTCTGGTCTCTTTGTAGTGGATTTAGGAAGCGAAGATAACTCCGATTAGGTCGATTGCAAAGAAGAACAGCGACGTAGGAATGGTCGAGAGATGAAGCTTGAAAGTGTTCAGTCAGTGTAGGGAGGATTATGGCGCACACGTCCTCCATATGTATACGAGCAGTTACCTTCCCCTGAGGAACCGGGACAACCAATCCTAACCTTGCATGTGGACATATCAGCTCTAGCAGTATGCTGAATATTACATGAATTTATGATAAGTTAATCATGATCATTCAACATGTCTCACTGCAATCTCAGATAGTGAAGCCACGCATACACACGCTCTGATCACCCTCAGAAGAGTTGTTGACCGATGATATATGCAGTAAGGTTTTAATCATGAGATTGTTTCGACATGATAAGTGGTTCAAAATTAAACCTGTATCCTGTTGGCTGGAGAAACACCCTGTGATTCATGGGCTAGTCACATAGTAGTTGGCGAGCGTTGAGACCGAGCTCCGTTTGACTTCACCCACAACAGAAAAATAGTCCCTTCCGGCGCAAGGTCAGTGTTGGAGCGAGTCTGCCATCTTCCTCGCTGTGGTAGCGATATCGATTACGAAGCAACTTGTGTAATAACTTAATATACCACGCTAATTATGTACAGAATTTAAGGCCTACAAACTTCTTTCCTCTATTGGAAGCCTTTTAGCTTCAACAAAAGAGCCTTTTCGTGACGACTTTTACATTCAATGTACAAACACCATAAGGTCTTCCTCTATAAGTACCCTCTTCCCATTCCTCGTTACATGTCACCCTAGCTCTTGGCCCCATTCCACTGCCTCTAATCTATACATGCTCACTGCTTTAGAAAAGTGAAGCTGCCTTTTAGCGCCATTGATTGGGTTGTACTTCTTTGGTTTATTGCTTCAGAGTTGTCTCCAAGGCTCTAGATTTATGTATCGATGCTGCTACCGCGATCGTTGATTCCTACTGAGAGATTCCTCTATTCAGATTCGGGCGACAGCTAGCAGTCTTTTGGTCGGCAGGCAGTAAAGAAAACTGCCAAAAGAACAGTGACAAAAAAAACGAATATACCTAGACTCGGATAGATACTGAGGAAACGAAGTACATAGTAATTACCACGAGACTCATTGGCTACACTGCCGCTACCCCCGCCAAAGACATTTGGGTTGGCCCCATTCTCAAGCAGCATCCCTAATATGTCTTCGTACCTTCCATCTGTAGTAGCAGTTTGCAATGCGTTGCCAAAGGCTCCGCCGTAGGTATTGACGTCTGCTCCCTCTTCAAGTAGCATCCTTATAATCTCTTCATTCTCTCCAATCACAGCAGCGTGTAGTGTGCTGCCAAACGGTCCACCCTGTACATTGACGTCTGCCCCTTTCTCAATTAGCATTCTTACAATTCTTTCATTCTCTCCAACTACAGCGGCGTGCAGTACGCTGCCTAGCAGTCCACCTCGTGCATTGACGTCTGCCGTCTTCTTAAGCAGCATCTTTACAATCTCTTCCTTCCCTTCACTTACAGCAGCTTGCAGTGCGCTACCAAATAGTCCGCCCTGTATATTGACGTCTGCCCCTTTCTCAATTAGCATTCTTACAACTTCATCTTCCCCCTTGTATGAGGCTGCTTGCAGTGCGCTGCCATACGGTCCACCTTGTGCATTGACGTCCGCCTTCTTCTTAAGCAGCGTCCTTACTATCTCTTTCTCTCCTTTAGCGGCAGCTGCTTGAAGTGCGCTGCCATAGAGTCCGCTACAAGCGTTAATGTCTGCCCCTTTCTTAAGCAGCATCTCTACAATATCTTCCTCCCCTTCTGCAGCGGCGCCTTGCAGGGCACTGCCATACGGTCCACCATGAGCATCAACGTCAATCCAGTTCTCGCAGAGGATAGTCTTTGTCAGCTCATGGCATCCATGCAATACCAGTGCGTAGAGCGGCATTACACCTTTGCTGCATCCCAAACCAGGAATTCGTTCGAAGGCGTTATGAAAGCATCTCAACCGTTCGAAGTCCTCATAGTTCCGAAAGCAGCACATAAGACTTCCCTGCAGAATACCCCCTTTTTGTGCTTCTTCAGCATGGTCGAAAAAATAAGTTGCAGCATACTCAAGAAGCGGGTACTCTGATGAAAGATCTTGTGTCTGTGACCTCTCCGTCGTTGGAGACAGTCCATCCATCATAAGATACGACATGCAGCAGGCCCGTAGACGGTCATGAATTGTGCCAATAGGATTCAGCTCAATGGCAGGGTCCAGCGTCTGGAGTCTTCCGTTTCGAAGCAGGAAATCATTGACCGACTCGTGGATGAATTGGACTGCCTTCTCTTCTCCCTTGCGTATCTCGATGAGTCCTCTAGAAGAACTGATGATGCGCCGCCGGATGTCTTCACTCGCAACCTTGGATTGGTCCCAAGCTCCAAGGTGCTGTGCGCTGGTTCCAGCCAGCATACCAAAGTATAACTCTTCTGGTTTCAGCGCTCGTTTTGCAAACAAGACCCATTGTAGCAGGCATATGGTCTCATGCATATCCGAGTTGTCTTCGCTTATGAGAGTCTTGAAGACCTCTTCGAGATCCCCCGGCAGCTCATTGAGCTTCCGTTGCATGGCTTCGACTTTGCCCTCATCGTATGCTCGGTTGAGCATTGCCACAACAAGCACAACCCACATAAAAACCCCAGCCGCCTTCTTCAGGATTTCTTTTTCGATGCCCTTGTCTTGTTTCCTTAGCTTGTCGTGAACGTATAGAGCAATGTCATCATCGTGCTCTGTTTTATCTTCAACCACTAGTTCCAATCTCCTCTGCATACTGATGGTCGGATAATGGCGGCTAGACAGACATATGTTGATGTTGATATTAGCATTAATGGCATTGATGCTCAACTCTTCGAGGAATGCCACGACTTTTCGTACATCGGACTCCCTACATTCGTCCAGGGCATCAATGAGAAAGAGGAGGGGCTTCGACTGTGGCGTTTTTGTCTCCAACAGCATAAATTCCTTGAGTTCTGACTCTCTCCACTCCCACGTTGTGTGCTTCCTCTCTTTGTCGTGGAAGCGAGGAAGAAAGCGTTCGTATAGAAGATCTTGCTCGAGCAGCTGATATGTCAGTGAACGCAACATTCCCAGTGGTGTCTTCTCGAGACCGTCGCCCCGCGCATTGAAGAAATAAGCCACAGCAATGTGATCCCCGAATAACTCTGGACAGTGCCTCCACACATGCTTCATTAACGTCGACTTTCCTGCTCCCGGCTTGCCCTTGATCCACAGCACCCCGTTGTGGCTCTGAAGGTCGCTACGATACCGCCATTGCTGGAACTGCGTAGTCTGGAATAGCCAATCGCAGGTGCCTTGATGAGCAAAGGCTATGTCTTGTCGTCGAGCATCTATGGTGGCAAAGCTCAGAGTGCTCAGGCATGCTGTTGCAGGTTAGCCGTGCGGTCGACAATGTAAGAAACCACCAAGAAGCAAGCGCATTCGGGGATGCATACCTTTTCGTTCCTCGGCTAGTAGCTCAGCAGGGTTAATAACTTTAGAGGAATTGCCTACATCGCGTAAGCAGTGGATATGAACTCTTTTGCCTTAGCAACCACATACCAAAGTATTGGTTTTGGCCAACGTATTGCTGACCGTTGCTAGTATTGTTGATCGCAGTTCCACTACCGGTGTTAGCGTTTAGCGTGCCAGGGCCGGTATTGTTGATTCGGTTTCCAGGCGTCTCAGAGGACAACAGCGCTATAGCCGAAAGCTCTTCAATTGCCTTGACAATCTCTCCAACTTCAGCTTCTTTCACGGCGTAGTTATCCTGGTTTTCTATGAGAAGCTTGACGTCCTCTAGCATCTCCTTCATCAGTGTTTCCACCCGATATCCTTGTCCTAACGCATCGACAGCGAGACGATAAGGCTCCAACCCTAGTGTGCTAGCTCGTGGGACGACCTTTCGAAACATAAACTCTAGTCGCAAAGCCTTCTTCATACATTCTGCAAGCGCAGGCTTTATTAACTTGGAAGACTCTTCATCTAGACCCCGCGCAGTAATGTGTAGCTCAGCAATTCGAAGAGCATCTCGGAGGACGGGCAGTCGGCAAGTGACTTCTTGGAACAGTAGCGGAACATTTTCGGCGTCTTTGGCATCGCTGCATACTGCCGCGACAGTGTTGAGAACCGTAGATATGTCGGAAATCTGGCTCAAAGCCTGGCCAGCTTCGGGAGCAGGCATGCCTGGCCGTGCGGAGACCGACAGCCTGGATCGACCGAGAGCTTCAGCTCTGTTGAAGCGAACCTGTCAGTTATGGGCGTCCCATGCAAAGCTAAATGCACTTACCATCTGCCCGATCAAGGTGATGTCGCCCAATGTCGAGGGCTGCGAGAGCTTGAAGTTGGTATGAACCTTGAATGCGCCCTGAGATGAGGATAAGGTAGGTGGAACGAGAGGACGGGAACGCCAGCCAAACCTGACTGGGTTCTCCCATGCCTTCGTCTGCTGTGGTAAAAGTCGGGGCGCAGTTCCTCCACGCTCTCTGCTGAAACGTGGCGGCGCCTGCACGCTGCTGGTCATTGGCGGCAGCTGCTAGGGTTGCGTCGGGCTGAATGCTGTCGTCTGAACTTGGAGTCTTGGACTATACATGATGGAATAGCCTTCAGAGCGCAGAGGAATAATATAACCCCACCTTTGTAAGTTGCAGGCCTCCTCGTTTGTACCCGGCTCTATATCTCCTTATATTAATACATGGTTTCCTGATGCTATAGAGCTATGCAGGAATAGTACTGTGCACTTTACAATGCTACAATCAGTCTATACGCACTTCCTAGGGATTACGCAATAGAGTATTACATGAGCTAGGGGCTCGACACATAGCAAATTCTTTGATGGTTCTGTGATTGAGCAGGAATGATAAAGATTATGCTATAAATACATACGAAATGCGGACTCGGACGTTGAATACCGAGATGGATAGACCTGTTCACCCCCTACTTCTTGCCCTTTGCCTTGGACCTAGATCGAGTAGATCTCAGAGGTGGTTCGACAAGCTCCACAACGGCCACCTCAGAGTCCTCATCTGTACCAACTATAGCCTCATCCTTCTCTTCGGACCCTGAATCTGCGTCCCCACTCGCAATCAACTCCTTCTCTCGGGCCTTGCGCTCGGCTTCCCAGTTCTCGACCAGGCCAGCGACGACATCTTCTTTAATCTTCTCCTTTCCATTCCAGGCACTGCAGCCTCCACATCGCCATCGCCCTATATCATCGAGAGTGCGGGTACCGGGAGGTGCTTGGCCATTAACTAGTCTGCATTCGTCGCAGATCAAGGCTAACCGATTCTTAGGCTGGGTCTCGTCTTCTCCGAGAAGGGCATCGAGAATCCGATCATACCAATGGGACTGGGTAAAAGTAGCTGGTGCAGCGGCGGTGTACTGTCGTGCGAGTTCCTCTGGGGCAAAAGCGTTGGGTGCGAATTCTGCCCCTGTGACCCCTAGAGGAGGTAACGCTTGAAGTGGAGACGGGCCTTGAGGAGTAGAGGCAGCAGAGGAGGGGCGCTGGGGTGTCGATGGGTGCTGTGCAGGACCACGCTGAATATTGGCTGTTGGGGGTGGAGGAATCCCTGTTCTCGCTCCCTGAGGCTGAGCTGGCTTCTGAGGGCCTTGCTTCTTACGCGACGGCGAGGGGGCCTCTTTTGACTTTGGGGGAGTGCCATATTTCTCAAGAAGCTGCTGGGTGGAGTTGTACTTGGTGGCCGTCTTGAGTCGCTCAATGGTCTCGTCTCGTTCCTTTTGGAGGCTCTGGAGGTACTTGCTAGTATTGTTGATACGGTAGTCGTAGTAGGAAGCGAATGCTGTGCGCATGCCGTAGATGCTGGAATCAATTAGGAGTCTTCCAATATGAGATGGAAACTGTCCTTACACTACTGGTCCTCCGGCCACAACAGATATCTCGGTAGCGCCCCAGCTCCGCCAGCCAGTCACCAAGAGAAGGAGCAGGAAGGTGAGAATGTAGGCAAACCCGGCATATAGGGTCCACATGACACGTACGCGTCTTGACTTCTGGCGCAGGACATCGTTACGGGCCGTGGCTTTGGTAATCTTGGTGGATAGGGTCGAAAGAGCTTTCTCAAACGAGGCAGCGTCCTCAGCGGACTGCAGGCAGCATTTAGTCTTCGAATCTATTTCAGGAGAAATGGCGACTTACCTTCCAAGGCCAGAGAGAAACCATGATGATTGAAAAGAGTATGCAGCCCGCCGGTGGTGGGTGCAGAGTCAATTCTTTTCAGGGCCACTGGGGCATGGTCGTGTGCAACGAAGCTGCGATGTAGTGTTGTTCGCTGGTGTGTTGCGACGTCAGCGCGGAAAGTCGAGGCGGCTGACGGATCGGCGCCGGGAGAGCAAAGGGCATCTGATCCCTGTCGAAGAAACATCTTTCACGACTTCATTCCACCGCTCACCGTCAACACCGACCGCTCATTTATCCCCCCCAATGTCACGAGAAATGGCGCTTCAAGCATACAGACAAGTACTGCGATCTACGCGTATAGCTTTCCAAGGTACGAATACTTTGCACAGTCCAGAATTGAACACTTAGCTCACACCATGCAGGAGACTTCAACATGCTAGTCGCCGCCCGCCACCAGGCCCGCACAGCATTCGAGAACAGTCGCGGACTGCCGGCCGGCAGCGAGGAGATGTCTAAGCAAATATCTCACGCTGAAGAAGTGGCCAAGTTTCTGCGAGAGAATGTGGTTCAAGGGCAGGCGGCAGACACAGAGGGAAATTTCAGTACGAAATATGATTTGTGAACTATGACAGACATATGCTAACGCTGTCTATTAGAGCTGCGGATACATGAACATACCGAGCGCGGAGATAACGAGGATATCAAGAAAGGAAAAGGCCAGAACACTCTAGGAGGAACCAAATGTTGCTCGTCCTGACTTTTATAATCCGCCAAAGAAACCGTGACCGTGATCCATGCTACCAAACGCCTCAAAATGCATTCCAAAATCTCTAATTGCCCGCTAGACTGGCGTAATTCACCTCATCATCTGCACCGGGCGGAGGAGCAATGGCTGCCAAACTGTCAAGACTCTCTTGGGGAGCAGCCGCAATAGCAGCCTGTGCCCGACGACCTGCACCCGCCGTTGACCTACCCTCTTTTGCATACATCATTCGTTGGTTCTGGTCCATGCTGTCGAGCTGCTTAGGTTTACCCCAAGTCACTCGCAACGGGCAGCCCTTGATGACAGTCTTGCCCTGAAATGTCTCAGCGGCAGTTTCCGCGTCCTTCCTCTTGACGTAGTTGATGTATGCGCAATGTGCTCGATGCGAACAGACGACTGATCGGAGCTGTCCATATTGCGCAAAGTGGGTACGAATATCGTGCTCGGGAAGGTCATCTTCAACACCCGTAACGAAGAGTGAAGCTACATTCGGGTCCGCTGGTGGGAGCCAGTCTTGTGGAGTTGGCGCTGATTGTGCGCCGGGCAAGCGTCCTCCTCGACCTGCGCGAGTTCCACCTCGTCCACCCACTGGACCCCTGCTGTCCCTTGTCCGGATGGGTCCTGGAACATGTCCACCTGCACTGCTACTGCCACCAGTGCCTCCAGGGGCGAGAGGAGTCTGTTGCGCGCCCTCGGTAGCTTCTGCTTCTAATCTCCGCTGCTTTTTGTGATACGGTTCACTCTGCGCCAGTCGTGAAAGCAGCTCTCGCGCCTTTTCGTCTGTCTTGTCATAAACTTCAAGGGCTCCACGTCCCTCTTCAATTTCTCTTTCGTGTTCTTGGGCATAGAATTGTCGGTTGACGTCGCTTTGCGGGCCAGGCGCCACCAGCTTGAGTGCAGCATCGCGAATCTGGGTCGGGAGCCCGAAGGACAAGTCAAGCATGCAGCACTGGCAACAGTTTTTGAGGCGCGCACACGTTAAGCACATGGCGGTGCGCTTTTGTCGCGATGTTCGATCGGCTTTCCAACGGAATATGGTGAACGGTCGTGTACATATTTTGCATTCCTAGTTACAGTTAGTACATGTTCGAATGGGCAAACGGGAGGGGGAACATACAGCGCCATAGTCTTCCTTAAGCATCTGAACATAGGGATTGTCGGGCAGGCATCTCTCACAGACGGAGGGGAAATCAGTCGTCTCCCAGCCAGAGCGGTTCAAGTCTTGCTTGATCTGAGGCGGCATGGCTGCGGTTGCGGTGAACGCGCGGTCGTGGGCTTGTGTATAGGCGGCAGTCGTACGTTTTGATGCGATCGGAGGAGGAAAGTCGAGATTCTAGTGGGGCGCGCAACGTACTCCAAGTGGTGTGAATGGGCAGAGGATTCTTGGGTACAGTGAACTGAACTGTATGACGGAAGCACGGTGGCGGCACCCGCACTTTTCTGAACGGGAGCCGGGGCCCTAGTTTATCCGAGGCTCCTTGTCTGCCGGCCAATCACATGCATCTAAGTACGAAGAATTTCGAAAGGGGGACCTGACCGCCTTCTCCAATCTCCAGGGTCACCATTATTTACTTAAGGCTTGCCAAAAGACCCTTTTTCTCCTTGTCCAGCACTCTTCACTCTCCAGTTGTTCAATTGATTTGTACTTTTCAAGTTTCATCTACTTCCCGTGCTACCAGACTTCAACATGTCTCCCGTTGCGCTCGAACAAGAAGACCACACCCGTGATGCCGCCTTCAACAAGGCCATGCATGGCAAATCGGCCCAGGCAAAGGGTGGCATGACAGCCATGTTCCAAAAGGATCGGGCTGCTCAGAAAGCGGCTGTAGACGAGTACTTCAAGCATTGGGACAACAAGGCCGCCGCGGACGAAACTGAAGAGGATCGCAAGGTATGTTCTCATTATCTTGCTGTACTACACGTGGAACACTTGACTGACATCACTCCTAGACGAGACGAGACGAGTACGCCACACTCACTCGACAGTATGTTATCAACCGATTCACGTAAGATTACCACTTGTGTAACCAGACAATAGCTATTATAACCTTGCCACCGACCTTTACGAGTATGGCTGGGGCCAGAGCTTCCACTTCTGTCGCTTCGCATATGGCGAGCCATTCTACCAGGCCATTGCCCGTCACGAGCACTATCTTGCCCACAAGATGAACCTCACTGACGGTATGCGCGTGTTGGACGTGGGCTGCGGTGTTGGTGGACCTGCCCGAGAGATCGTCAAGTTCTCTGGCGTTAATGTTATTGGATTGAACAACAACGACTACCAGATCGAGCGCGCAACGAGGTACGCCGAGAAGGAGAATCTCTCGCATAAGCTCAAGTTCACCAAAGGCGATTTCATGGTATGTGTAATTCTGGTGTAAGGCAAGACACTGCTAATGTCATCAAGCAAATGTCTTTCCCCGACAACTCGTTCGATGCCGTCTATGCCATCGAGGCGACCGTTCACGCTCCTTCTCTTGAGGGTATCTATAGCGAAATCTTCCGTGTGCTCAAGCCCGGTGGTGTGTTCGGCGTGTACGAGTGGCTCATGACGGACCAGTACGACAATGACAATCCTCGTCACAGGGAGATCCGTCTCGGTATTGAGATTGGTGACGGTATTTCGAACATGGAGAAGGTCGATGTAGCACTCAAGGCTATGAAGACTGCTGGGTTTGTCATGGAGCACCAGGAAGATCTTGCTGATCGCGAGGACGAGGACTTCGCGCCATGGTACTGGCCTCTTTCCGGCCAGTTGAAGTACATCACCACTCCAGGAGATATCTTCACGATCGTACGCATGACCAAGATTGGCCGTGGTATTGTCCACAAGTTTGTCGGTGCACTCGAGACCATTGGTCTTGCCCCCAGAGGAACCCAGAAGACGGCGGACAGCCTGGCCCTTGCTGGTGATTCTTTGGTTGCTGGCGGCCGCGAGAAGCTCTTTACGCCCATGTACATGATGGTCGGTCGCAAGCCCGCCGATGCTTAGGATGGCTGATGCGTTTTATCTTCTCTAGACCACTTTTTGGCATGAGATCCGTCCAGCATTCGCTTCTTTCGTCGCCCACGGGTTGACTGTTTTTGATACGCCTAACGGCTTTGGTATCTGGGCGGATACACTATACATATGTAATACATGTTGCAACATGCGGTTGACGGAAATGGCATTCACGGATGGCACTTGGGAGCATGTGGGAGCGAATTGGGTCACTCCTATGTAGAGTACAATTAGTTTAATTCAAAAGAGAGAAGTTGGGGTCGCTGACCTAGAGAGAAATACCAAACTTGCTACACAATTGTAAACCGATGTGCTGTATGGTGGAAAATAGGGCATCTATTATCGTTTGAGCCTTGTCAGACGTATCAAGATTGTGTTGGGCTCTGGCGGCTCAACACGGGGGTCCAGCGCCAAGACCAACCCGGGTCCAATCTCAACAACATTTGTTCGGAGCTCGGGGGATCCACCGAAGCTGTCTTCGTGAGAAATCTCATCCCCATCAACACCATCGCCATCATCGGCTCGCCCTTGCCCCCGGCCTCCCTCTTCTCCCCCTCTTATCTCCACGCACATCGTCGAAGCAATGGCTGCCTCGAGGTTCTTCCGACCGGCTGCACGCCTGGTATCGGCTTCACGACCAGCCTCAACACTTCGACCCGCGTTCCGCGTGACGGCTGCCCTCCCATCGATTGCCAGGAGTCGAGGATACGCATCTGGAAGCGGCGTCAAGGAGATGACGGTGCGAGAGGCGCTTAATGAGGCTATGGCCGAGGAGATGGAGCAGAACGACAAAGTATACGTCTTAGGAGAGGAGGTTGCACAGTACAATGGAGCGTACGTATTTGCCCTGAGCATATCCAATGGCATGGCATTCGAGCATTGAAGCTTGCTTGTACTGCTATGCAGTCAATTGGGTCACGCAGACCTGTTCAGAGACGAATGCTAAATTTTGTGTAGGTACAAGGTCACCAAAGGCCTGCTTGATCGCTTTGGCGAGAAGAGGGTCATTGACAGCCCTATCACTGAGTCTGGTTTCGCTGGTCTCACAGTCGGCTCTGCTCTAGCCGGCCTGGTCCCAGTTGTAAGTACTATGCAGCGGGTACCTGACATACATCGCTAACGCTGGTCCAGTGCGAGTTCATGACTTTCAACTTTGCCATGCAAGCCATTGACCAAATCATCAACTCCGCGGCCAAGACGCACTACATGTCTGGCGGCATCCAGCCCTGCAACATTACCTTCCGTGGCCCCAATGGTTTCGCTTCCGGTGTTGCTGCTCAGCATTCTCAAGATTATACCGCGTGGTATGGCAGCATTCCAGGTCTGAAGGTTGTCTCCCCATACAGCGCCGAAGACGCCAAAGGTCTTCTCAAGGCGGCCATTCGCGACCCCAACCCGGTTGTTGTACTAGAGAATGAGTAAGTTGGAGAAGCATGCTAAATGGTCCCTTTACTAATGCAGACAGGCTCCTCTACGGTCTTTCCTTCCCCATGAGCGAGGAGGCACAAAAGGACGACTTTGTTATTCCTGTATGATAATTGATGCACACAACCAATATGCAATTAGCTAACCGCTACACAGTTTGGAAAGGCCAAAATCGAGCGCCCAGGCAAGGACCTGACTATTGTCACTCTGTCCCGCTGCGTTGGCCAATCACTCGTTGCCGCCGAGAACCTCAAGAAGCGCTACGGAGTTGAAGCCGAAGTCATCAACCTGCGATCAATAAAACCTCTGGATGTGGAAGCCATCGTTAAGTCAGTCAAGAAGACTGGACATTTGCTTGCTGTAGAATCTGGCTTCCCGTCTTTTGGCGTTGGATCCGAGATCTTGGCTCTTACCTGCGAGTACGCTTTTGACTACCTAGATGCGCCCCCTGCTCGTGTCACTGGTGCGGAGGTGCCGACGCCGTACGCACAGAAACTCGAAGAGATGTCATTCCCCACGGAGGAGCTAATTACCCAGTATGCGGCTAAGCTGCTGCGGGTGTGATGTGGCGTGGGTGGCTTGCAACTTCTGAATGCTCACGATGGCCTTCTACTACATGCTTCTACCGATGAACGATGACTAGGATGGATTTTGGGAGCAGTATATGTAGGGGGTTGAATATGTAACAAAAGCTGATTTCCATGGTGTCAGCGGGAGCATTTGCATGTACTCTAATGCTTCGCTGTCCTAGGTTTTTCCATGTGTCCATTAGAGCAGAGCGGATCAGTAATCATATCCTTATTGTGCTACACGATTGTAACGTTGATTCGGTCTACAGCCGCGCCGCTATCCTCTGTCATATAGCATTCAAGGCTCTAGCACGTCCGCCTGAGCTACACTTTACACGTATCTATTTCCACGTGGCTGTCACGCGGCTTTCCAGCCGCCTGATGAGCTCGGGGATTTGGCACGACGCCAATGATGCGAGCTTTAGTTCAGTTAGGCAGCCCAAATTCCAGCTTGCCGTAGCATTGCAAGCTGTTGGGCGATAAATCGTGTGTTTCGCTTGCCCCTGCCTTCTTTTCGACTCTTCAGAGGACGCCATCAGGCTACAGTTGCTCCTGAGTGTTTTCGGTGGCCCCTAGGTTTGACGACCTCTCTCCAGTATTTGCATTTCGAGACATGCAGTCTCATCCAGCCGGCGCCGACGAGGTTCAGCTCCACTGGCGCTTATCAATCAAATTGTAAAGGCTCCTCCACGCGGCTCTCTGAAAAGAAAAGACTAGTATCATGTTCAGCTGTGAGGCTTTGTGGTGGATGAATGATGGTGGACGTTGGGTTACACGAACAAAGAGTCTAGAAGCATGGGAGAGCTTCTAGAAGCTATCTGGGCACGGGCCACATAAGGGGACGAGACCGACTGCATTCACTCAACTTCACCTCTACCATCCCACCTTTGATCGGTCTCACCCTGCCGCACTTCAAGCCATCGACGCTGGTTGGGCTATCATGGCTTGTCGTTTCCACGAGGACGGTCACACAAGCCATGCTCGCTTCTTTTTCTTCATTTCCCAAGTATTGATCACCTCGCGTACACTGCTTCAGGCTTCAGCTGCGAGATGTCCGGCTCGAATCTCGATCATGTCGCCACCAGATGTGCGAGATGGAGAAGCTTTGTGAGTGCTTTTCCCGCCGTATGCTTCGCTGGGTCATCCCGTTCCCTCAATTCGGGACCAGCCATGTGGTTCGCACATGGGAGTCGGGATATCGATGGAACAGACGTGGTCCAGCCCACTCCACGATTCTGCACTCAAAGCATATCTAGGTACCAGAAGTGCCATGATGGCGCCCCCTGACCCGGACTGGGGAATTTAGCACCGACTTCATTCGTGGCCAAATCCATATACATACCTACAATAGACTTTGATCCCCCCAGTCCACGTCCAGGATTGGAGGCGTCTCACGCTAGCCTACAGAGGCACAAGGAAAAAGCAAAATGCCATGTGGCTCTGAATCAGACTTCTCAACGCCATTAATTGTGGTACGATATGAGCAGACAGCGAGGCGAGTATCGTATGATGGGTCGTGGGGATGCAATTGTGGAGTCACGATGCCATCCGCGCGTCTGTTTGTAAGAGCAATTCAAGAAACCTAGGCACAAGGAACGAAATTCAATAAAGCCCATTGGGTCTGCAGGTGTCACTGTATTTGACATTCCCGCTGCCTCGTGGCGCCGGCGGAGCTCGGGCGTTACTGTTCGACATTGCCATGTGGGCCAAGACGTGGTATTTGAGTATGGCTAGTTGACCGCTTCGAGAAGCATTCTTCGGATGCCGGAAGGTTTGCATGTGGCGCTCGCATTCCCTGGTCCCCTAAACCACTCTCATGCATGCTTCACACGTGTCTCCTTTTCTTGAATTCCCTAACTGGTCTTTTTTTCGCGAAGGACCCGTTATCGCATGCACCCCATCATGCACCAACCAATCGCTTCCCAGCGCCGATGACACCGATGGGATATCAATCTAGGAGTGACTGGCCAAATAGGTCTTGCCCTGGGACCTGGCGGTGCGCGAGGTGAGAGATGAGGTGGTGTACCATCATTACTACTGGCCTTAGTGGTTGAAAAACAAATACCAAAGCATAGCTGGCTCAAAAATGGCTTAAGCTGGGCGCCGTTTGTGAAAGGTCACTAGCTCAAAATAGGTAGCTACTCTAGGGAGTTAAGATCGACATAAAACCACGATGCTCCAACATGACTTCCACTCAGACGGTTTGCCCTGTATCCTAGGTTCCCTGAAACATGACCGATTTCTCCAAATGAATTATTCGAAACCACCACTACCGACTGATTGCTTGCTCTCCCCCGTTGCGCCGAGTGACTTCAACTCTATTGAATGGGCTTTGACATCATCCAGGAAACGACCCGCGTCGCACCTCGACGACGCGTTTGAACATGCTCCTTTAGCGAAGTACAATCGAAAGGAGAAATCGAGTACGCCGTTCAATTCGACTTCTTCAAAATCTTGTCGACGTGTTCAACATTGGGTTGTAAACACACAAATGGCCGATGACAATACGCATACGCACATTCTTGCCATTCCACTAGAGCTCCGGCAGATGATATTCAAAGACGTTCTCACAAATCCATCATGTGGGGCCCAGCTCTTGCGTACGTCTAAGGAAATATACCAAGAAGCCCACAAATTCCTCTTCCAACGGCCAGTGCTCTTCCACGGCCAAGCCGAACTATACTCATGGCTTGATCGAGTGCCAGAGTTGATTCTGCCCCAAGTCACGGAAATCATCATAGAGCTGTACGAAGTCGACCTTACGACATTGTTATCCCAACCGAGCAGCTCTACGCAGCCTACACCCGAACTCCCACGGCTCCGAGCCTGGGATCTGCACGAGCAGGAGCTCGACAAGCTCAATCAGAACCTCCTTCGCCTCCCTAATATCCAAACCTTGACTATACATGCCCTCCCGGATCGACAGTCTTTTCTCTATCGAGAGTTTCTCACCAACTTCCTCTCAAGCCTATCCACCATTCTTCCCAATCTCAAATCACTCGTCCTATCAGGCAACTTCCATCATCAAGACCTTACCTTCCTCACCACCCTTACAACACTCCAATCCTTTACCTTCGACGGTTTCTCCGCCTCCTCCGCCTCCAACACCGCGACTATCCTCTCTTCCCTCCCAAACCTTACTTCCCTAACCCTGACGTCCCACCACTCTACCCTGGCCCCACCAATGCACACCCACAGCACGTTCACATCTAAACGCCAATCGTTCACCTCGTCTTTCTTCCTCGCAACCCACCGCCTCTCCTCCTTTTCTCTGTCAGAATACTCAACTTCCCACCCCGCCTCCACTCCCCTCTTCTTCACACCCGACCTCCTCACACATCTCGTAACCCACACCAACCTACTCTCCCTCTCCATCAAACTCTCCCACGCTCCCCCCGCCGCAACTCTTGACGCGCTAGAAACATACCTCATTTCCACATCCACACTCTCGCGCCTCGAACTCGACTGGCCCGACCTAACCTCTGACGTACTAGAGGAGCACGTTCTTGTTCCGTCTTGTGTGGAAGAAGTCTGGCTGCGGGTCGCAGGCGGCCTGGCGGGCGTGTTTGATGTGCTGTGGGGGCTTTTGGAGGGGAGGGAGAGTGGAGATTTGGAGAAGTTGAGACGGGTGGTTTTGATGAGGGGAGTGGGTGATAAGGAGAGAGATGAGGAGCAGGACAACGACAACGATAAGCCATGCGATGATATAGAGGAGCAGAGAAGTCACGAGGAGTATCGAGACAGGGACAGGGACGGAGGGAAGCAAATCAAGGATGAAGAAGAGGACAAGGAAACGCTATTCATTCCTTCAGTGTCAGAAACAAGTCAGGCGCCGGCTACAGAGAGCGATCCTAGCCAAAAGCCGCTGGGTCAACCAGAAGACGCAGAAGCTGAAACGGAAGTGGAAGTTAAGGAAGAAGAAGCAGAAACAGAAGCAGAAACAGAATCCTCAGACCACATCGATTCCGAACCCTTCCCCACCGACACCGACACGACAAACATATCGCGCGTAATACGCCGTCTAAATACGCTTGGGATCCGCGTGTTATGGAGTACGGATGGGATGGGATATGGTGTAGCATTACACAGCATAGCATTACACAACACAATGTAACCACCGCACAATCCAACATACATGCAGATATATGTATAGATGCAAAAACCAGCCCTTCATAACCCCCTTTCCCCCTCTCCCCTCTCTCTCTCTTCCCCACACCATTCCCCTAAACATCTCGAAGTCACTTCCCCTGCCCCTGCATTCCAACATGTCATTCTTCCTACATCCTTAATTTTCCAATTTCCCAATTCCTACCGACATACCAGATCTGTTTGCTTCCTCCTGTACATGTCTTGTATCGCATCATATCGCATCGAGTACAACGCTATCAAAGCACCGCACACCGCATACTGCATAGCGCCCCTACGCTTACGCTTGCACGTTTGAATATCCAAACCATACGCTTGAATGCAGAGATGTGGATTCGATTGCGGCTATATAGGACAATTGCAGTGTCGGCGATCTAGAGCTGGGGAAAGAAACAAAGAGATATATATATATATATATATATAAAAGAAACCTACCACGTAGCGTAGCAACCACCATGCCAGACCATCTGTCTTCTGCATAATCGGTGCGTGCGCAAGGGAAAGTTATAGAAGCACCGATCAATTAGACGATTGGAAGGTTTCTAGCACGGGTTTGTTTGGAAGTCACTAGATGATTCATTCCTTGATACTTTTATCTTTATTTTTATTGTTTCCTTCTTGAAAGGCGATTTGCTTTCTGAACTTGGCAACTTTGAAATCTTTCGAAACTTTACTTTTTGGTATCGAATCTCGTCTTATCATATCTTGTCTTATCGTACATGCACTACAACGATCTATTTTCACGCTGTGCAATCCGAGCCAACACATCAATACAACACAATCTAATGCGCTTGTCGACTTTTTCACGCAATGTTCCCGTCACAACTTCGCTGCAACAATAGGCGCATACACTGTTGGCACCGCCCCTTCCATGTCGACAAGCGTACTCTTATTCCTCACCCACGCCTCAATTCCCTTCTTCCCGTTCTCGACGCCCACACCGCTCATCTTCCACCCACCAACGCTCATCTCCGCCGGACTCTCTCCCCACGTATTCACCCATGTTATCCCTGCTTCCAGACGCGCAATAACGAGATGCGCGGTGTTGAGATCGCGAGTGAATACGCCGGCCGCGAGGCCGAGTGGTGTCGCGTTGGCGCGGGTGATGAGGGTGTTAAGGTAGGGAGGTAGAGGGGAGGAGGCTGAGGTGTTTGGAGAGGAGGCAGAGTCAGGGTACGAAAGAATAGACATTACGGGGCCGAATATTTCTTCGCGCACAATGGTCATGGTATCGGTGCAGTTCGTGAAGATGGTCGGCGGGATCCAGTATCCCTGTGTATACGCCTGGTCGTGTTTCGTGGGCGATTTGGACAGGAAAGAGGACGGTGTATCAAACCCGCCGTATAGCAGCGTCGCCTTGTCTGATTCAATTCCATGCGCGATATATTTCTTGACCTTCTCGTAATGCGGTTTGCTGACTAGGGGTCCGAAATTGGTCGATGCAGCGAACAGATCGCCTGCGCGAATGTGTTCCATCTTCTCCACTAGGCGTTTCTCGAAGGCGGATTTCAGCGATTCGGGCACGAAGACGCGGGTCCCGTTTGTGCAGACCTGGCCCGTGGAGAAGAAATTGGCCATCATGGCGCCGTCGACGGCGGATTCGAGGTCGGCGTCGGGCAGGATGATGCAGGCGGATTTGCCTCCGAGTTCCATTGTCACGTATTTCATGTGCCCCGCGGCGCTGCCGGCGACCTTTTGGCCTGTGGCGACTTGGCCTGTGAAGCTGACTTTGGCGATTGAAGGGTGCGTGGTGAGGTATGCGCCGACCTCGCCGCCGCCCTGGACGACGTTGAAGACGCCTGGCGGGACACCGGCTTCCGTATAGATTTCTGCGAGGAGGGTGGAATGGAGGGGTGTGAATTCGGAGGGCTTGTAGACCATGGTGTTTCCCGCTGCTAAGCAGGGTGCGGATTTCCACAAGGCGATTTGGATGGGATAGTTCCATGCGCCGATGCCTGCGCAGACGCCGAGGGCATTCTTGGTGGTGTAGACCCAGGCATTGGGGCGGAGAGAGATGGTTTCGCCATTCAGACCTCCCGAACCGACAAGGTTGGCGAAGTATTCGAGGACGTCGGCGCCGGTGGTGATGTCGACGGTGGAGGTTTCGGAGAAGGGTTTGCCCGTGTCATGGGTTTCGACGGTGGCGAGGGCGTCATTGCGGGCACGGAGGAGGGCGGCGGCGCGCTGGAGGATGCGGGCGCGCTCGATGGCGGGGGTTGCAGACCAGGCTGGGAAGGCAGCTTGTGCGGAAGAGATGGCGGCGTCTATGGCGGAGGTGGTGGTTGTGTGGATGTTGGCGAGGGGGGTTGCGGTTGCGGGGTTGATGGAGTGGAAAGAGGAGGTGGATGAGGCGGACTGGAGCTTGCCGTCGTAGTAGGCGAAGCGGGGAGGGTAGGGGAGAGACGACATGGCGGGAAGAGAGAGAGGGAGAGAGGGAAATGAGAGAGAGGGAGAAAGGACGGTGTGGACTGTGAGCGGTGAATGTGGATGGTATGTATTGAAGGTGGTGTGAGGTGGAGTAGGATGAGATGAAAGCGGAGCTCTTGCAGGTGCTCAAAGTGGATTATTATGTACGGGCGCGGTGGTGGTAGTGGTGGTGGTAGTAGGCACTCTGTTCTTTGGACAAAGTCTCTTCAAGTCACCAGCAATCTACGGAATTGTCAGTAATTTGGACAGGTCGATTCCGCAACTTTTGAGACGGATTGCCTCATGACGCACCTCAATCTAGAGTTTATCTCAGCGGAATTGGAATGAATTGTGAGGTCAATACGAAGCAGGAGGATATGCTGGCGGGGTAGCTGTTGGAGCTCTCCCTCGGCTCAATCAATGCAGTCCCAATGCAGTTACATGCAGCAAGCTCCCCCAAGAGAGCTGTGTATGCGGCTTTTTAAATTTTTCTGCCTTCGTGCAGCTTATCTTGGCCCTGTCGCCGATGGAGGCAAAAAAAACCGGGAAGTGGATTGGGCTCACGCGACGGATGCAGCTGGGCAGAGAACAAGATACGGAGACGTTATCAATGGCAAACGAGAGAGAGGGAGAGACAGAGTGAATGTCGTCGACCCGTCGCGGCGCTGACCGGCAGAAAAAGGTTGGCCGCGTTCCGAAGCGAGCGAAGCGTTTCACCGCCGGGAAGCGCGAGCCTGTCTAGGTTAGGCCGGGCTAGCCTAGCGCGTCGCTAGCGCCAGCGGCCGGGATCTTCAAGCCGTTGAGCGGGGGGAAGATGAGAAGAGCAACCAACTTCGTCATCGTTTTCCCTTCGACTCTTCAACGGCCAGCTGTCGGCCTTATTCTTCTCAGGTCAAAACGTCAAACCAAGGCAAGACCATGGCCATCCCAGAGGCGGCATGGACGGCTAGCACTGATCAATCGCGGACAAGTCATGGTGCTTTGTGCTTTGTTCAAAGAGGTCAGTCGCATCTCATTCTTTGACTTTGACTAGCTAACAAAGCCGTGGTTCCATTGACCTCTTCCGAGCCTGTCACCCGCACACAAACCACGACCAATGCATGGCTCCTACTACTCTATTACTGTACAACAACTTGCTCTTCTTTTCATTATGCGCCCTCGCCTCGTGCAAACCTCCATGTCGTGCCTCTCTCCACTCGTATCACCTTCTCCTGCATGCACCACGACGCACGTGCAGCTCTCTAATCCATCCGAAGTCTGACCGCAACCCACCCTGCCAAAGCTTGCCAAAGCCTGCCTCGCCCTCCAATCCCGATCCACGCAAACGACGCAGAGCTTGCAGTCCTGCTCCGCCTTAGAAACGGATTGGCCGTCGTCACCACTCCTCCATAGTGCTTCCCAGTCGTCCCAGTATTTTCCATTCTTCCCCTTCTCATACTAGCACGCCATCCGATCAGCCGCTGCTTGGCCCCTCCCCTCTCCCGTTGGGTTGGACGCTGCTCCAAGGCCCTGCCAGACTTTCTGCACCTGCATAATCTTTTCTCTTACTTATATTTCTACCTTCTGCCAGTCTCGTTTCGTTCATTCTCATCTCCTCAAGTGTTGCTACCTCTTGCTGTGTGAGGGAACCCGTCACAAGAAACCGTCTCCTGTCCCTGTCCAGTTGCACACATACATACAAATCCCCCCCTCCTGTACCTCGTAGTGTGGGCCGGCAATTACCACGTTCCACACCCCCGTCTCAGCCCTACCGCTGCTTATCTGAACGTCGTGCCATCATGGCTCCCACCACCACCACTGAGATCCCCAAGGATGCCGCGTACGATTTTGTTATCGTCGGCGGAGGTACTGCGGGCTGCGTAATTGCTTCTCGTCTCACAGAATACCTCCCCGACAAGTCCGTACTCTTGATTGAGGCCGGTCCTAGCGACTTTCAGGATGACCGTGTGCTGCTGCTCAAGGATTGGTTAAACCTCCTTGGGGGCGAGCTCGACTACGACTATGGAACTACCGAGCAGCCCATGGGCAACTCGCACATCCGCCATTCACGCGCAAAAGTTCTTGGTGGATGCTCCTCACACAATACCCTCATTTCCTTCCGTCCATTCGAATATGACTGCAAGAGATGGGAAGAGCAGGGATGCAAAGGATGGAGCTTCAAGACCTTTATGCGCGTGCTCGACAACCTGCGCAACACAGTTCAGCCTGTCCACGAGAGGCACAGGAACCAGCTCTGCCTCGATTGGGTCGACTCGTGCTCCACGGCCATGGATATTCCCGTGTGTCACGACTTCAACCACGAAATCAAGACCAAAGGCGCTTTGAAGCCCTCAGTCGGCTTCTTCTCCGTCTCATACAACCCTGACGATGGCCGCCGAAGCAGTGCCAGCGTAGCCTACATCCATCCCATTCTCCGGGGCGACGAGAACCGCAACAACCTCACCGTCCTCACCAACGCCTGGGTTAGCAAAGTCAATGTCTCCGGCGACAAAGTCACCGGCATCGACCTCACCCTCCAATCCGGCGAAAAGCGTACCCTCAACCCCAACTGCGAGACCATTCTCTGCGCCGGCGCCGTCGACACACCCCGTCTCCTCCTTCTCTCCGGTCTAGGACCCAAAGCACAGCTCTCAAACCTCGGCATCCCTGTCGTCAAGGACATTCCCGGCGTCGGCGAGAACCTCCTCGATCACCCGGAAAGCATCATCATCTGGGAACTCAACAAGCCCGTGCCCCTGAACCAAACCACCATGGACTCAGACGCAGGCATCTTCCTGCGCCGTGAAGTACCCAACGCTGCTGGCAAAGATGGTGACATTGCAGACATAATGATGCACTGCTACCAAATACCCTTTTGTCTCAACACAGCACGGTAGGTCTTTTCATTCTCCTCCCTCGTACACCTCATCTCTCTCCCACCCCTCCTCCTTCTTCTCCTTCTTCTTCTTCTCCTTCTTCTTCTTCTCCTTCTTCTTCTTCTCCTTCTTCTTCTCCTTCTTCTTCTTCTCCTTCTTCTTCTTCTCCTTCTTCTTCTTCTCCTTCTTCTTATACAATCTAACAATCACCCAGCCTTGGCTACGACACCCCCATTGACGCTTTCTGCATGACCCCTAACATCCCTCGGCCCCGCTCGCGAGGCCGCATCTACCTCACCTCCTCCGACCCCACAGTCAAACCCGCCCTCGACTTCCGCTATTTCACCGACCCAGAAGGCTACGACGCGGCTACCATTGTCGCCGGCCTCCGCGCCGCCCGTAAAATCGCCTCCCAAGCTCCCTTCTCCACCTGGCTCAAGCGCGAAGTCGCGCCTGGTCCCGAAGTCCAGACCGACGAAGCGCTCTCCGAGTACGGCCGTCGCGTTGCGCATACGGTGTATCATCCTGCTGGCACGACGAAGATGGGCGATGTGGCACGCGACGAGCTGGCGGTTGTGGATGCGGAGCTGAGGGTTAGGGGACTGAAGGGTGTCAGGATTGCAGATGCGGGTGTGTTCCCTGAAATGACGACGATTAATCCCATGTTGACAGTGTTGGGGATTGGGGAGCGCGCGGCGGAGTTGATTGCGGAGAATTGGGGGTGGAGAGGGTTGGAGAGGGAGAAGTTGTAGGAAGAGGAAAAAGAAATTTTGGCATGGGTTGGATTGGAATGGATTGTTGTATATGCATCGTCTACGCATACCATTGGAATTTGTAGTATCTCTTGTACGTAAACCCCCGATAGTGATAGGAAGAACGAAGAAAGGAAAAAGCATCAGTGATGTCTATAATCCCAGCGCAACATATTCCCACGCACCAACCGATTCCAAAACCCTCACACCTCCAATGTCTCCCTAAGCTCCTTCCCTTGCGTAATTTATACCTCGCGCACATGTACGTACCGCAAGAAGACATTCCAATAATCATCTCCGCAGTCACATCCAATCGAACACGTAAAAGAAAAACACCCCCCTTTCTCCCCGGCCTAACTCCATGGAATAGAAAGCTACCTTAGATACTTGATAATATCACAAAATAAACCTATCTTCCCGTTCAATTCCTGGTCCCTTGCAGAAATAGCAAGACGACGTTGATGTATACACTCGGAACTGGGGGTGGGGGGGCAACAAGCACATGTCCATCTCCGCGATGGCTGAAGTGAATATCACATTTACAATACAATATGACATCATCCTAATTCTAGTCCTAGACCTGCATTCACATAGACGTATCAAATGGTGACAATGGACCCTGCGTCTCCAACACCACACACATACTCCCGCGCTGCACTGTACCAATTTAACAAAAGACCGCACAAGAAATACACAGCTTACAATCAATGTAGCTCTATATTAGCAGTAGACGCTAAATGCAAAACACATCTCATCTTCGTCGCTTCCTTGTATTTTATTTCCAGAGCGCCAATCGTGCTTAGGCCAAGGTACCTTCTCACTCGAGTTCGCGGCTGTTATCGAATGCAGGTTTTGACAACGAATGTGTATGGACTCGGGCTCGGGCTCTTGTCTGCTCACTTGCTTGCTTCCTTGCTTACGTTATGTACGAGGGGCTGCTGGTGCCAGTGCCGGTACTAGTAGTTCTTTTCCCGTTTTCCTCTCATCGTTTCGCTTCGCTTCACTTCACTTCACTTCACGGCGCCAGTCAGTCAGTCAGTCAGCTAGTCTTGGTAGAAATGATACTTGATGAAGGGAATTCGACACTCATCTCTATGAAAAAGTTGCATCATATCCTATCTTTATCGATGCCATCGATATCAGGTACTCGTCTAAAACAGACATCCACCCATCCTTTCATGGAAACCCACAATCAAAAAGATATAAAACTCGCAAACTAGGACCGAACCTCCTATATCCCACACCGTCTATCTATAACTTTCTCTTTCATCCCTCCTCCATGCTACCCCATCACCTCAACGCCAGCCGCTGCTCCTCCACCTCTCCACCCCTCACCGGTTTCGCCTCAGGACTCGCCGCAGGTGTCAACCACGGCTCCTCAATCTCATTGCCCTTTCCTACTTCCTTCCCGCCCACCTCCACTTCCTTCTCCTTCCTCCCATAATCCCACCCCTCTCCAGGACTATCCCACGCGAAACCCCACCACTCTCCTAGACACTCTTGCACGCCCTCTGCTAAAATCCGAACCGCAACCCTGCGATTCCGACTCCATTCCCACGCCCTCTTCCACCGCCCCGCCTGAACTGCCGTGTCCTCTCCACCTTCAAGTCCATCGAGAATACTCCTCCAGACCAACATCGTCTTCTCCAATTCTTCGGGCTTACTAACTCCAATCACGCTAACGCCCAGTTTGGTGCCCCCGACATCGTCGTTAGATTCGTGTTTCCACGGCACACCGGACGCGGGGTCGCCTTTGGAGCCGCAGATGGCGCCGGCGGAAAGCCACGTCTCGAGGGCCCAGCGGAGAGCGATGACTTCGAGTTTTTCGCCGTGGAGGTCGCAGAAGTCGGAGGCAGAGCGGACAGCGGCGCGAAGAGCGCGCGAGGCAGGGTGGAAATCACCTAGGGAGCCGACGGGGACGCCTTGGCGGCGGAGAAGACCCATTCCCAGCGGAGAGGCATTGGGTACGACGTCTACCCCAGCATTGCGGAGACGTGTTATACCTCGAGGTGAAGCGAGAGTGGTGTTTTGGAGAGTGAAGTTGGCGTAGGACTGGACGGCGTCGAGGGGCTCGCCGGTTTCGCGGAGCACGAGTTCGGCGATTGCGCCGAGGACATCTATAGGATAGCCTGAAATGCCAACGTAGCGGATTGTGCCTGTGGTGTCGCGAATGCGGCGGAGTTCGCGAATAGCGGTGAGAACTTCGGCGGGGGAGACGAATTCGACGTCGTGGCAATAGACCAGGTCGAGGAAGGAGGTCTGGAGACGTTCGAGACTGCGCGCGACGCTTTGGCGTACCCACGATGCGGAGTAGTTGAATTCAGTGGACGCTATGCGACCAACTTTTGTGAGGATGAAATACGATTCGCGCGGGAAGGTCTCGCGAACGAAGGGTGTAGCCAAGGCATTGCCTAGAAGTTGTTCAGAGGGGCCGTAGTAGGGTGAGGTGTCGAAGGCACGAATGCCGTGGGTGAGGGCAGAAGTGACGAGACCTGTAGTGTCGAGAGCGAAGGGGTCGGTGTTGTATTGGTGGTTGAAGGTTGCGGTACCAAATATGAGTGGGGGGAGGATGGACGAAAGAGGGGTGCGGTGGCCGTCAATGAAGGTGTATGGAATGGGTTTTTGTCGAGTGGGAAAAGTAGCTGTTGTAGTGGGATGTTCGGTAGGTGTTGCCGCCATGGCTGTCTGGTGAGTATGAAATACAAAGTAGAGTAGTTGTGGTGAACGAGTTTGCTATGTTGTATTTTGGAGGGGGGATTGGGATGTTGATATGGTCAGTGGAGGGGCAAAATGTGGAAGGACTTCCGGTCGGCTTCAATCTGCGACAGTCGCTCGTTAGATCTGCCTTCCGTTAAAGTAAAGTACTTGACCTGCTTGACCTAGAGTGGCTTCGTAAGCTTTTTGAAGTCGTAATCTGCAATCGTAAACAGCAGGCGTGTTGGCCTCCGCGATGTTATGCAGTATGTATGCGTCGTCTAGGATGGGCGCGCCGCAAGCTACACGAAAAAAAAGTGGTGACTACACGACTACTCGTATGGGGACATTTGGAGCTAGGAAAGCCGCCGGCGATTTTCGCACGTTCTGTTTTCTAATCGCATCGCAATCGCGGTGCGTCCGCTGCGACCGATGCCAGGGACAAATGAGCTAGTGGACGGGCAAGGCATGGTTCCGAATGACGCCATCTGCAGCCAGACGGCTTTGCATGCAAACGGAACATTGCGGTGTGGGAGTTCATTTGTTGGAGTGGGGGACGAAGGGCGAGAAGGGCGAGAAGGACAGGAAAAGAACTGCGAAACAAAGGCGAAGAACGGTCCCACGGGTGAAAAGACCCTGAACGGTTCGAGCATTGGCCTCTTGGCATCTGCACATGATCCTGTCGGGTAGCCTCGGGACGATTTCTAGCGATAACAAATCCCGATAACGCACCTCCATTTGGATTCCCCAATTTCATGGACCCCGCTGCGACATGGGCCAACCGCCTTTTACACAATCCCATTCCGTTTCTCTGGTGCCTTGCTAGTTTTGACCGGTCTATTTGATGTTTGATACTCGCAATGTCTGCATGTTGCCGACATGGCCTGCCATCAAGCGTTGCTGAGTACTTGCAAAAAGCACAAGTGCACTACGAAGTACCAACTCAACAACACGTCTTAGCCCAACACACAGATAATATAGAATTGACTCATTATACTCTGACACTCCTCTCCTCTCAACAACAAGGAGCAGTACATCTGTACTCTGACGACTCTCTACATGTTGAGCTCCATGTACTTTTCACCTTTGGTCAATTTCATATCGTTTCCTCTCTCCCGTCCTCGCCTTGAAATTCCAGACTTCCAGTCGGTTCTTTCTAAATAACAATTTTCTCACCCGGTCCTGTCCAAAATAGCTCACCCTCGCACGACCACTTCAGGGCTCAACCATCCTTTTAGAAAAACCCATTTTCCATTACGACGGCGACGGAATTATCTCTCACTCCGGATTTGTCATACCATTCCCAATGCAGTAAAGCGCCATGCACGGATTAGTCCACGGAATACACGCTGTCTCCGTGGATAGTTGCAAAACAGCAGAATAGTGTATTAAAGGCTTACGAATCGTTACAATACACGGAGTGCTGGGTTTGAGCTAATTCCCATGAGAGGAGTGTGCTCCTTGATGGAGAGGGAGATGGGATAGGGGCAGGGTGTTGAAATGTAGGATGCCCGGTTGAGTTGGATGAGAATGCAATTCATTACGATTGGCGTCTGGTGCTTGAGATCCTCAATGGGATTTGGACATCCATTCGAAGGCCATGTTGGAATTCGAGAAATCTTTGAACGACAATCCCAAGACGATGTCGCTATTTACAAAAGAGGTTCTGCCTTGTTACTGACCATCGAATTTGCTTACAAACAGCCCAGGATACAGACAAATTACGTGGTACTTAACCAAACCAACGGGCCTGCCTAGACACGAATGGAAGATGCGAGAGGACGAGGCTAGGAAAGAAAGCCCTTACGATATTGATACCCTACAACACCCATCAAGGCTGTGAACACAGAACAAATTGTTCTCTCTACGACCGGCATAGCCACAAAGTGTGTATGGCGTGTTGAATTTCTCCATAAGTCATGGATCCCTTCTGTCATACAAAGGGACACATTATTTCTACAATACGACGATGCAAGCTGTGTAATGCGTCGAAGCAGTTTAAATTAGTCAAAGGTATACTGCAATCCAGCATCCAAATTTTAACGAGTTCAACATCTTGTCTCACCAGCAAATTTAGGTTTTACGCGTTCCTTCGACCGTCCGTTTCGCTATTCTGTATGTTATCGAGGCACAGAATCAGTTAATGCAATACTCCGACCCTACGGCTCCGCATCATGTGAAAGCCTACGAATCAATGGAGTTTTAAGGAGTGACAGCACCACAGTATCATGTTTTAGCGGTCTTGATAAGGGCGCAACTGAGTCAATTCTACAGTTTTAAAAGATCCTATCTGCGATACCGTGTACGTGCGTCAGTTCGAGTATTTCCGGTAAGATGACTCTGAATGTAGTATTTGGGTATGGACTGAGTAGGATTTGATTAACGTGCGTGTGTAGTCCAGCCTTGTCGTAATTATTAATCAGCCATCGTACGAATAGATCGAAAACGACTCTGGCGGGTGTGTGCTTACGCATTTCTTCTACATTCAAAAACTCGAATAACTCCCACACCGCTGCACATTTCTTACGGTAGATTTTCCAGCAATTTCTTCACGTCTTTCCAAGAATAACATAATGTCTAGCTCTGGCATTGTAAAGCGAGGTTCTGGTGCCACAGTACGCGTGAGTTTGATCTGCACTACCACATTTAGAAACACAACTTGCTGAATCCATCGAAGGCTTGCGATTCCTGTCGCCGGAGAAAACGAAAATGCGTCTGGTCGCCCGGTGCAGAAAGTTGCGCGCCATGTATCGCATCGAAGGATGATTGCTCCACGACTCATATCCGCAAACCACGCGCGAAATCGATTAAACGGTACGAACATAGCTTCCTCGATCTTATGCACTTCTGAGAATCCGATATAGAACCAATCGCGTTGCCGAATACGAATCTCGAATTCAACGACTTGAATCCCTGCTCTCGGAACGAACAACGGCTCAGCCAGCTGTCTTTTCGCAACCCCTTCAAGTGACGGACATCCAGGCCTCTCTTCCACTGAATGACTGGGTCAGCAATCTAAACAACGAAATCTCGTCATGGCCGCTTGAAGAAGGTCCCCGTCTAGGTCCATTGGCCTTTGACGCAGGTTTCGAAGGATTTTTCGATGACATTGACGCATCTGAACTCCAAATCGACTCCACATTCGACGAATCGAGTTTTGCATATACCGCCAGCCCTGAAGATTCCATCCTCATCCAAACTTCCCACAACAGCAGCGAATCCTTCACAGACATCACCAGCACATATTCCCCCTCAATCCATCTCCTCGCTACAGTTCCCCAACTCCCCCCACCAGAAACCCCACAACCACTCCCATCTCCCTCAACCATCTCAAATCCCCAAGATCCCCTCCAAACCCGCACCCCAATAACCTACATTCAACCCGCCCTTCCTCGCCGTGCAAAATGCGACGGCTACCTCCCCACACCCTCCCTCGGCACCTCGCTCCTCAAAGAATTCCTCCTAGACTTCAACACCGCAATCCCGCTCTTCCAGCCCTACGCCCTCGCATCGCATCTCCACATCTGCTACACCGGCGCCTCCGACGGTACCGTCGTCTCCTGGTCCTCCGCCTACATAGTGTTCGGGATCGCGCATCGCCTGCGCGCTATGAGTGCCGGAGGATCAAGACAAGATAATGAACAGGCGGATTACTATATGCGGCGTGTTATTCAGAATGTGCCGGAGTTATTGATGGAGAAGCCGAGTCTAGGGGCAGTACAATGTCTGCTTGGACTCGCGCATTTGATTCAGACGTCTGACCAGGCAGGGCTGGCACCTCATGCTACGTTTGTATCGACGGCGTTGCGTATGGCTATGGAACTATCACAGACCTCCTCCTCCTCTTCTCCAAATCCGCAATCTCCCCTCCACTCCGAATCCGAACAATCCCAATACACAACCAATCTCAACCGGACATTCTGGCTCTCCTTCATCCTCGACACCGAAACCCGTCTCCTATCACCACACCCCTTATCTCTCCACACATCTCTAACACCCTCAACTCCTTCCCTTCCCTCTCCCAACCCCCCAGACGCCGCAGGCGCCATAACAGCCGCAGAGTCGCCCTGGCAAACAAACATCTTCGCTCTACGCGCCGACCTCGCCCTAATCCAGAGCAAAGCTATCGAAACGATATTTCCTTCCCACAAACCCGAGAATTCCAGTGAGCGCGAAGCGACAAGAAAGGACCTGTTACAGAAACTGGAAAACTGGCGCCAAAACTCCCTCTTCACCTTCCCTCCCGAAAAATTGTCCCAACTTCTCTATCGATCCGATATGGTGCATATTGTCAATCTCGAAGCGAGCTATTTCACTACTGTACTACGGATCCACATACCCGGTACAAACACAACTCCTTTCTCGCCAGAAGGATTACGCCAACTATCACGAGCTCCAGGAGAGAAACGATGTATCACTGCTGCAAAGCGGCTTCTCGATCTATTGTTGAGCGCTGCGGTTCCGTTGGGAGATTATGGATGGTGTTGGTACGTGCCTTCTTAACCCTTCCCCTTCCCCCTCTCCTCCAATCCATTCATCCAGACCACTAACCCCATCCTAGGGCAAACAAATACTCCATCATCGCCGCTCTCATCATCATATTCTCACACTCGTCCCCATCCCCATCTCAAACCGATACCACCACAAATCCAGCAAATTACGCCACAGTACTAGACATGCTCCACACCCTCGCCCAAAAAAGCGAGGACGAAGATTTCCGCCTCAGTGTCCACATCTGTTCTGATCTTTTCGACAAAGCAGGAAATTCCCACGGGTTCAATGGGGAAGACGGACTACGCATACGACACGTAAGTTTCTAGGATCTCAGAATCGAAACAGTTAGCATATAGAATACTGGTATTGGTATATTTATTTCTTTAAGTATCAGCTCGCTAGCTAGCGACTCGAGTGGGCAAGGTCCCTATTCTGCTAGCATGATTTTTGATTCATAGCTTAGTTAAGCAATTTCCCTCTTCTTCATACACGTAAGAAATGAGAAAACAAACCAGACTACCACCCATGGACTGTATAATTGTTGTGTGTCGTGTGTCGTGTGTCGTCGTGAAATCATGAGTTCGTGCATTGAAAGAGGAATGGGGTTGGGGAAATGCAGTGCTACTTATAGAATCGTATGACGATCGCGCAGTAACTGCTTGCTATCATGCCGTGCTTGCTTCTTGCGCTCCATGCAATATTCCACTGTCAGCAGAACCGTCTTTCGGTTTCTCTGCTTCGTCAATCTTGCTAGGTGACCGTGCTTCTTCCACGACTTCATCGAAGAGTCCACCCTCAGGTACCGCACCACTCCCCACTGCGCTTAGAATCCTCCACACGCGACGGAACTCGTCTCGGATAGCGACAATACCATTATGCGTGACTGTTCGCGCGACGTTGTGGTCGACCTCAAAGGGGTCTTCGATGGCGAAAAGGTACCGCTGGCGCACTTCTTTCCCTGCAGCAATGGTCGTCGTCGCCGCAGTCCATCCCTTGTCAGCTTTGGTGCGAAGTCCACCTAATGTGCGTAATGCAAGCACCTCCTTGGTCCAATGGAAAGTGTACTGCCGGGGCCCAGATCCAAAAACGTGCGGCATAGAAGCAAAGTAGTAGAAGAAACCCCGTAGAAGACTGCCCAAGGACTGCGTATTCCGTGTCAATTTGCCCAATTTTGCGTCGCGAATGATCGCTTCTTCGTCGCGCCAAAATCGGACAGCATACCCGGCAACAAGAGTCTCTTTGTAGACTCTTTCGAGGCCATGCAAATCGGAGGGCGCAGGCCAGCAAAGCTGCAGATTGGGTAGCACTGGTGGGCTTGCTATATTGACGAGATAGTGCAGCACCATGAGCACCCAACCATAACTCGACAGCGTGCCTGAATAGCTACTATTGATCTTGCGCCGCTTGGCCCATGCCTTGACGAATAGTACCATAGGACGCACACGCGGGTCGCAGAGTGAGTAGCAGCGGAGAAGATGAGTATTATGGATGCCGAGAGGGTTGGAGAAGTTGATATCGCACTGAATGCCGACGCCATCCTTGGGAAAGTCGAGGGGCCCTAAGACCTTTTCACGATGCCATGCCCTTCTCTCTTTTTGTGGCTCGTCCTTGTGCTCACCAGTAGTAGGCGTTGGTTGCAGCGACGAGCCGGCAGAATCTTGGAGTTGGGAGTTGTTGGATTGTGGTCCGCGAGACCGGGATCGTTTCGTTGCCACAACGTCGATACTCAAGTTTTTCGTAGGTTTAGAATTGGATTTACTATCAACAGTACCGTCCTTGTCGGCCCTAGCAACCTGTTGACTTTTATCGACCGTCGCGTTCGGTGTTTCGGCAGGAGGTTGCGCATATTGCTCTTCGTCGGGTAACTCATTCCACTTCCTGCGTTCGTCGTAGAGAGCCGCGTAAAGCTCCTCTGTTGGCTTCTGACAGACTTTGAGGATTGGTACTCGCGTTCTAGTCAACAGACGACCCCCCATCTTCTTCTCCAGGATAGCCTCCTCTAAGATGCGCGGAATCTTTTCGTCAATGTCGACTCGCTGCCTGTCATGAGGATTTTTATACTCTGGCACAATGGCGAGATCCATATCTGATCCAGGCATGCCGAACCCCGAAGCTAGGCTTCCAAATCCCACAAGCGAGATAGTGACTAGATCGTCCGGACATTTGCCAACAATGGCATTTTTGCAAATGATCTCCAACTCTCTGCGGAAGGCTTCTTTTTCGTCCACCTCTGCGCGGCTGATCTCGATTTGGGGTCCATATTCCGTGGCCAGTGAGTCAAGATGTGCAGACTGGAGAAGGGGATTTTCGAAGCCTGCCGGCATTGGGTTCCGACCATATGGCGTAGGCCTGAAATTTCGAGGTGATGTTTGGGGCGCAGATGGGCTATATGGGCTATTAGACTCAGATGGCGGCCGTTGCAGGATGCGTGGCGCTTGCGGAGTAGACATATGCGCAGTGAAGTTCTGGTGGGAGGGAGAGCGAGCTTGTCGAGCGTGAGAGCCAGATGACGGGTCCAGATTGCCTTGAGACTGAATATGGCCTTGCGTGTTGACATTTGGGTTCCGATACCGACCTCTGTCGTGCCTATCCCCACGGGTGCTCGGGGCTGCAGCCGCCTGTCCTTGATTGGTTGCATGTTGGGCCTGATGGAAACCACCGCGACCACGCCCTCGATAAGGTCGTCGTTGATGACCTCGACCTCGCTCAGAGTTAGGCGCAGCCGTTGGCTGTTCAGAAATCGTGACATTGCCGAGAATCATCGACCGGAGGCGGTCTTCAAGTGGAGCTTGATCCATGTTGGTAGATGGTTGACCCAGGTCGGTTGAGCAAAAAGGTCAGGCTTAGTGACAAGTGGGCGATGCAGTGAACATATACGCGTCTATCTGATTGATTCCATCGGATGACAAACCGTGATTAGCCTTGGAAGGTGGATCAATTATGTATACTGCAGATGCACTCGTCCATGGATCGGCCGGGTCCTTGTTTGAGGTTCCAAAAGGCAGCTTTACAGGTTGCTCCAGCGATGGCCTATAGTTCTTTCGGGATTCTGTTTGCACACAGAGACCTACCGGGGAAATGGGCCCATTGAGTCTCTCACCTGTGAAAGGAAGTTGCTGGGGGCGTGGAGGCACGTTCAGAGTTGGGCTCGCGATATCTCGGTAGAAGGTTTTACCGAGCCCGGCTGATCAGTACTAGCGCCTTGGTATGGGTCGGGGAGCTGGGGCCCCCGTTCAACGTCACGCTGCCTTCTGCTTATTCTTCGCCTCTATCAAAGACACCCAAAGCGGCCGCCGACATCCTCTCCATTCCTTTCTCTTTACACTCACTTTCAGTATTTTTTGATCCAACTACTTCAATCTCGCCGAGTCGATTTCCACGCTTGACCCAATAAGCCACGTAGCGGCAGGATGAACCCCAATCCACAGGCTCCCGCAGCTCCTGCGCGTCCTGGAAACCCTCCCCTTGGTCCCAATGGCCAGCCCCTGGTGCGCAGAAAGCGTCGTCCGCAGACAGATCCCATGCGCCCTGTCTACCGGCCGATGAAGACGGTGACACGCCAGATGGTGCCTTTGACCCAGATGAACGAGCTCGCCAAGGACAAGCAAGACGCTGCGGTTGCCGGCGGACAACAGCCCAAGACGGTGGAGAAGCTCAAGCAAGAATTTCGAGAGCAAGGCGCCATGTCATTTCCCCTCGTTCTTACCCGCCGCGACATGCGTGAGCTTCGCCATCACGTAATGAGGCTCCAGGCCAAGGGCCATGTTGACATTCAGGACGAGACGCAATTTGCCACGCCTATTAGGTTGCACCGTCGCGATCCTCGCGCTCCCCCGAGCGGTGCCGGCTCTCACTTTGAGGAAGAGGATACAAAGGAGGATCTAGAAGAGCTGAAGGAACGGGAGCGCATTGAAATCGTCAAAGAGGAGCGACGCAAGATCCGCGAAGGAAACTTGGCCCAAATTGCGCCTTCCACTACTAAGAAACCGCAAGCATTCCAGAAGAAAACGGAGCAGAAATACCGTCCCGACGACACTCCTGAAGCTGAAAAAAGGCGGTTGCTCAAGTATGAAGAGACGCTGCCCTGGCATCTCGAAGACTTTGACAACAAGCAGACATGGTACGGCACGTACGAGTCGGAGCTGTCTGAATCTCACGTTATGCTCACCACGGCCTTTGAAAATGGCCGCGATGTAATCCAAATGGTTCCGTTGGAGCGGTGGTATCGATTCCAAAACAAGTCCAAGGTGAAGACAGCCACGGCCGAAGAAGCAGAAGAGTCGCTTAAGAAAACGGAAAAGATGCCCAAGTTTTTGAGTAACATTGAGCAAATCAGCATGAAAAAGGAGCAAGAACGCGCCAATGCTTCCAGGGGCCAGGGCCGAGACAAGCTGCGAACACGAGTTGGCGGCGGAGCCGATGACGAGGGCTCTATTCGAAAGATCAAACGCGAAGACGACGACTCCACCTACATCAAGCGCGAAGCTGATGCAGACGAAATTGACTTCAATCAAGAAGAAGACTTTGCCGATGACGAGGAGGGCCTGAATGGGCTCTTCGAGGGAGAAGAGACCGACGTCAAGGAGTCGACCGAAAAGGTCAAGCGCGAACAACTGGGTGCATCCGTCTTTGAATTGCGTAACGAAGACGAGATTTATCGCCAGGAGGAGAAGGACAAGGCCGAGGCCGAAATGGCGCGACAGCTGGAGAAGGGGCTACGTAAGACGCTGATCAAACGTGAGAAGCAAATGGAATATGGCGACTCTGACTCGAACCCGTATGCCTCTTCGTCAACTGAGTCGGACAGTGATTCCGAGGCTGAGCGCCAAAAGGCAAAGGAGGAGGAAGAGCGCAAGGCAGCCGAGACCAAGGCAAGCGAGGCCGACAAGCCTGGCTCTGGTGCGTCGACCAAGGGCTCCAATACTCCCTCAGGCTCGCATAAGCCTCTTGACATCAACAAGAAGAAGCACCCACGATCACCCAATCTGTCTGAAGCCAGTGGTAACGAATCGTCGCGTAAGAAGCACAAGAAGAAGCACGACAAGGGTCTTGACGGGTCTCGCAAGTCAACTCTAATCAACGACAGCAAGCGTGGTGCAGCCTCTGGCAGCGACAGTGAAATGACGGATGCGAGCAAACCCAAGAAGGACAAGCATAAGAACAAGCTCAAGGTCAAGTTGGGTGGCACTCCCAGTGGTAGTCCTTCTGGGAGTCGCGCAGCCAGCCCAGCTGCTCCTCAACTTAATGGCAGCAGGGCGGGAAGTCCTGCAGCGGGGAGCCCTGGTGCTTCTGGTGCGCCTCGTAAGTTTTATCCTGCTCTCATTCAATATTTTGTGCTTACTCTTCTCTAGGTCAAGCTCTCCCTTCTGCCAGCGAAATCTACAAGGCCATTCCTACAGCAGGCATGACGATCCAGGACCTGATTGCCGAGTTCAAGGGTCGCGTCGGTGCCAGTCCAACGAACACTCAACTCTTTATTCGCCTTGTGAAGGCTGTTGCGAATTTTGACAAAGGCAAGGGTCGCGTGTTTCCTCTTCCGGAAATGCCATCTGATGCGCACATCGAGTCCATATTGAAGGGATCGAAGCCTAAGGCGGCGAGTCCTTCGTAAAGATCGGTGCTTGAGTGAGCATGACAGTTTACTTCATCCGTTTTTTTTTGGGCGTCATTGGCTGGGCTCGTGGCCTCGAATTCTCCTTAATCATTAAAATTTAGGCACTCTGAGACTCGCGCATTTCTGGAGTCACTCACACCGAATGGGTCGTTTTATGGGGATCCTTGAGTCCTCTGCCTATCCCACATTTGTACATAATATGCTTCTAATACAACGCTACATTATGTTACCGTTGCACTCTTCTCGCTCCCTTTTTCTACATCTCGTGTGCACCCTTCCCCTGCACCATGGTCTTGCACATCCATTATCCTCACTTCCTCGACGGTTTCGCCCTGTCCAGCTGACCCCTCTGCTACCTTCCCATCCACACTGTCCTTGTTTTTCTTCTTCATACTCCAACCTCCTCTCCAACCTACCCACCTTTCTTCCCACGGCCCCCTGGCACACATAGTCAAAATCGCAAAGCCTATAAATCCCAAACTCGCACTCCCACTCGCTATCCACCCACCACGCGCATAGACATGATTCCCCACCGCAGTCCCCATGAGCTGTCCACAGAACGTAAACACCATAAAAGCCGTGTTCACCCCATTCCTCCTCTTAGGCTCAATCGAATAGATGGCAGATCGATTCGCAATCTGCGCAGTCTGCATTCCGAAATCCAACAAAAATGCCTGCAAAACCGGGCCAGCGATATTGAATGGTCCAACGAACGTCCCGAGCGTAATTCCCACAACACAACAGCTCAATCCCAACAGCACAGAAAGATGTGGGACAAACCGATCCGTGACATTCCGTGCATAGATAGGGCCGAAAAACATCGCCGCAATGCCTATCAAACCAAAAAGCCCGATTGTCAAAGGCGAATACCGATACGGCTCCGCCGCCAACAGAAAAGTCAATGTAGTCCAGAACGACGTAAACGTACTCGACGTAAAAAACGCCGCAACACACGCTTGCAAAAGCGTCGCATGTCTCCCCAACATCCTAACAATCGTCCACAACAACTTCCAATAACTCAACCCGCCTGGATTCGTGGACGGGTAATCCGGCATGAAGATATACAGGGAAACGAAGATCGTGAATTGCAATCCGAGCGCCATCCAGTATACGCTGCGCCAGGGAACGAATTGTGTCATGGTGCCCGAGAGAACGCGCGCGACGACGATGCCGAGCATGAGACCCGAGACCACGATGGAGAGGGAGGTTGCGCGGCGGGAGGGCGGGGCTAGGTCGCCGACGAGCGGGAGCATGAGTTGGGGGGTTACGGTTGTGACGGCAGAGAGGAAGGAGAGGGTTGTGAAGATGGGAAGGGAGTGAGTTAGGCAGAGGCCGAGCCTGGTTGTTATATTAGTATCAATGAATACTTTCCCCAAAAAAACCCTCTAATTTTCTTCTCTGCCCAAAAGATAAACTCACCACAATAGTCCTGTAACACCAACCAGCCCCACCACAAAGGGCCTCCTGCGCACCAGGTCACCCAACGGACACAGGAATAAAAGACCCGCTGCATATCCTGCCTGCATCACCGTGGGTATCTGTGCCACTTCTTCATATTTGACACCGAAGTCTGTCGCGATGATGTTGAGGATTGGGTGGTTGTAGTAGAGATTTGCGACTGTGAAACCAGCGGCAAAGGCGAAGAGGAGGTTCAGGGAGAGTGAGAATCGGGGCGGGGATTGGGGATCGTAGCGCGCGGGGGGTGGGATGTACGTTATGATACTATAAAATTTCCGGAGGATAGGGTTTTTGATCTTTGGGGTGGTGGCTGTGACATCGTTTCGATTGTCGTTGTCGTTGTCGTTGCCGTTCTCGATATCGATGTCGATATTGATATTGTTATTCCCGAGCTTCAGACCTGCAGCCGAGGTCGAGTCCGCCGACGTCATTTGAAACGAAAAGGAAAGGCGGAATTATAATTACAGGGCTGAGACATGCGTCTGACAGCCGCGTGCAAAGATGGTATGACAGCGGGGGGGAGAAACATTATGAATGCGGCAGGTTTGGTAGCGTGGCTTTTTTCCATGACGATAGTGATGAAAGTTACCGTCGGAGAGAAAGACGATAGAGGCGGCTGGGGAGCCGTGACGATCTCCGCTTGCTAAGGGCAGGTGGGTTGGGGTGATTAGTAGTGCTGGTCGCTAAGGTTTGCGGAGATAAGGGGGTTAGAGGGAGGGGAGGGTGGAATGTTTTCTCTTCTTTTCGTGACTATGGAGATGAAGTATTTGAGGTCTTTGTTCAGTGGGATACCTTGTTTTTCAGAATGCTGTGTACTCAGGGAATATACTAAGTCTCGATGTAGATATTGTTAAAGACGAAACGTCAGGTACAATGGTTCTAGACACGGAGATAAGGACTGAAGAATGGTGTACCAGACTAAATACATTTGTAGACTGCAAAAATTCAACGTGGCAATGGCCATGTCGAAAGATTAAGGTATTCTACATTTGGCAAATGCTAAATCTCTTCACAAAATGTCTACAATCTTTTCATCTTCGTCGTCTTCATCTTCATTTTTCAATTCCACCAGTTTGCCAGCACCACCGGCGCTGGTCATCTCGGGAATTTCGTCTTCCTCCTCGCCCTCTTCTTTACGCATGAGAATCTGCACTAGTCTGTCGCATGCCTCGCGCACTTCGTCGTCCTCGACCTGCATATGGGTTTCGCGCACGATAGGATAGACTTTGACTCGTCGCAATACATCTCGGCCTTCGCGTGTCGTGCTGAGCAGTAATAACGTCTCCAGATGTGTCTTCATGATCTCCAAGTCCTTTTCCCTTTCCTTGTCTGGTTCGAGTAGTTGTAGCTCATCTAGCATGCCATCTGTGTCCTCGTCGTCATACTCTTCGGGGCCCATGAGTGGGAGGAGAAGGTAGGGCAATAGATTTGCGCCGTTACCAGGTGGTGGAAGATCGGGATCAGAGGTGAGGTTGGAGAGAAGCGTTGGGTGTGAGGGGACGAGAAATGCGGCATTCTTGATGGTGGAGGCTACACCTAGGCGACGAATGTGCGAAGCGTGGGAGGTGAAGACTTGGAGTTTAGTCAGGGGGATGATGTCGGAGTCGTGAGGCTGTGGGCTAGTGAGGTACTCTCTGCCCTTCGGGAACTGGAAGTGAACATTAGCATCCGGATTCACATATATCGATCAGGAATATGTACCTTCGCGATGTCGGCAAAAAAGTAGGACAAGTAATCAAAGTCAGCCTTCGCATTATATGCGCCCTCAGCGCCTTTGACGAAGCAGTCAAGCAGCTGGTCGACTGCCCAGGTTGACGACGATAGTTCCTTGGGTATGTCGCGTTTAAGTTCTAGAATGCGCTGCAGCGAGTCATCCTTGGCCATGTTGGCTAGAAGCATGGCAAGCTCATTTGCGTTGGGTTCTTTCTTATTCTATGCCGTACATGAGTATGAAAGTACCTTGCTTGCCATATTCTGGGGAACTAACATACTGTTATCCGCGACAATAGCGCCTCCACGAAGGCATCATCGGTAGCCAGCGCCTTTTGTATCTCACCATCGTGAGAGATGTTGATGAGGATCGTGAGTGCGTTCTTCGCGATAGGCGCATAGTCCTTTATGAGGAGTTTGAGGTCCCTGACAGGCTCCAGTTGATTCCGCTTGAAGAGTGTCGTATGCGACTGCGAGTATCCGACGAGGTGCTCTGCGGCTGTGGCGTGTTAGGTTGGGAATACGTGGTGGGGTTGAGAGAGGCATACCGGCTTGTCGAATCTGCGTATTGCCATGGTGGAGGAACTCGACGAGCTGAGCGCCGTTAGTAAATGTAAGGCTAGGGCTGTATAAATTATTGAAATACCTCCTCAAGTTCAGTCGGCATCTTGTCTGTCGCGTGTTGTCAATTTCTCTGTCTCGCGATGACGAAGTTTTTCTCGGCTCCATCTTTTTGCTTATCGATAAGAGAGGGGTCGCGTGTGGCGATGCGCATGCGGTGCGCTATGGCTGCCACTGCTCAGGCAAGATTCCAAATGCGGCTGCCATGGCACTCTGTGATTATCTAAGGTTCTCACATACACACATCTTTGCGCAATCTTGTCTCGGCATGCACCTCGCATCTTCTTGCACGTCTCTGCTTACTTTGCATGCAGTCGCATACAATATACACGTCCAAGACCTGGTTTCTTACTGTGGTCTGATTTTCCGTGCCCCCAAGACTCGGTAGATTGAATTCCATCAGACGCGCTGACGCGCCGATTAATGATATCTGCCCATCTGGACCATGTGAGCATTCGAGCGTCTGTATCGATCCCAGGGTTCGTATCGTCGTCGTCTCTTTTGAGGCCGACCCAGAAGCGCGAAGCTTTCCGACTCAATGTGGAAGTGGATGAGATGTGGTGCATTGATGGCGCTACGCCCGATCGGCATTAGCGCACATGTCCCCTCTTCCTGGCGGCTACAGGCCTCATCTGTCAGGTCCAGGTCCGCCACCACTCCAAGCCTTGCAGCCTCTCTCCTGTCTCTCCAATCATCTCTTCTGCCCTGTCGATCAAGCGTTCCTTTGCTCTTCCTCCCTGTGTCTTCTCTTTTCTTACTCTTCTCCGTCACTCATGTCTCTCGTTTTCTCCTTCTCGAAATAGCGTCCGCGTTCCGTCCCTCGCCACGACACGACACGACACTACACCACGCTCTGCTGCACTCTTTTCATCCGGGTCATCGACAGCCGGATCAACTCGCGCTCAGCAACTGCACGACTTCTTCCGTAAGAGACCGGGGCATGCCTTCTCCGCTTTCGGCAGAGGGGCGACATTGGCTGCCCCTCCATGGGCTCCAAGGTCGAGGACCCTCAAAATAGATCTCCGAGATAGATTCGCCTCGGGCCGCTGGCCACTTCATCACAACTTGTCTAGGCGCAGGTCCAAACGTACGATTCCAGGCCAATCAGAGCCTGGCCAGGGTATACACCGACCAGGATGACAGTTTGTCCAGCTATGAGCGTTGGGCGCTTACAGTGCAGTCCTATGCGGACGACCAACCACCAAATTTATAACCGCCCGCCTGCACACCATGCCACGCGCCCAGGATGACATGTTCCCTGATTGGACCGTCGTGTCTACCTCCATGCCCGAATGGGCCGCCATCTGCATGGGAAACATCGGAGAACCGCTATTGCCTTTTGCAAAAGCCAACACTTGTTTCCGCCCGCGTCGCCGCCGTTGTTTCGTCCCATCTTATAGTCGTTATCCCCAGATTATCCGACGACTGAGGCACGGCCGACCATGGTTGCAACTTGCTGATCTTGCTCCGCGTGTTTTTTCGGTCCATAGTGTTTGGTTTCTGCAACTGTCGAATATTTCTAATTCTAGAAGAGACGGAATCAATATGGCCGGCCCTGCCCTGCAGCTATTTCCTCCTGCTCGTCCCCAGAGGCAGACGAGTCCGAACCGGAAACCAAAAACTCCTGAGCCGGAACCAGAACGCATGGAGAGCGCAAAGACGACACAGGCGCCAGCCAACTTCCACGAGCTCATCATCCAGGTGAATTCGACGCCAGTATCGCCAGCCACGGAACCTGTCAACAATGTTCCTGCTCCACCAAAGGCATACGTGCCAGTGCAAACACCACCGCAAGAATCGCAGCCCCTCTTTGATTCTCCACCACGACCACGGCAACCTTCACCCGTATTGCAACGCAACACTTCAGTAAGAGGCCAGTATGCACGAGCCCCGACGCCTCAAGAGTACGGCAGGGAGAGTCCGGCTCCCAATCGAACAGTGTCGCCAGCTTTCTCGACCAGTCCAACCTTGGTGCGAGCGAACAGCTCAGCTACGCAAATGAGAAGCATGTCCCCACAGGGAGAGGTTGCCCATCGTTCCATGTTCCCCATTTACGAGCCTCCAACGGTGCAAGATCTTCCTCCACCGCCGCCCTTTGAAGATGTGCCCATGCGGTCTATGTTCCCCATGTACGATCCAACGATTCCCTTGACGCATCAGCAATATGCTCCTGCTCAAGCATCTCCTACTCATATTCCACGAACCCAAATCAGCCGGTCACCCTACTCACCAGGCTTCTATGTTCCACACAGCAACATTGCCGGCGACTCTTCCCAGGAACCGGCACCGAAGCCGTTCTTTACACCGTCCAATCTCCTCGACAATCTCTGGCTAGCCTGCAATGGACAAGAAGATCCCACCGTGCAAATGTACACGCTGCGAATGAACCGACCCACGCCTGCAAACCCCACCATCACCTTTGGGCCGACTCCCTCGCTCCCCTTCTATAGCCTCACTCAGGCCAATCTAGCAGGCGACAACAACGTACAGAGCATAATGAATGAGCTCCTTATTCAAAGGCACCACCCCACTCAGCCACGTGTTTTGCCAATTGCTCACCTTGACCTCATTGCTCCCCCCTCCATGGATACGACAGTCTTTGCCGCTGGCCAGCAAGGGCCGACACTCGTCACCAGCATATACCCCAAACTCGCAGCCCTCCAAGCACTCGACTTTGCTGCCAACTCGCCGGCAGCATCGCACATTGCAGTAGCCGACCCAGGAGCTGTTTCGCCCGCAGCACAGCGTCTCGCCGAAGACGTCCTCATGGGCGCCGCACAACGCGAATGCTGTACGCTTCTCTGGACTCGTGACTCTCCCACGCAGCAATCCAACCCCTGGGCGCAACATCTTCCATCTGAAGGCACATACCAATTGCATCACCCTACCCTAGGCACATTTCCTATCAAGATCGAAGGAGATTGCTCCCTCATTAACAAACCCTCGTCTCGACCAGTGACTGCCATCTACGCCCACAACATGCCCTCAACTCCTCGACTCAATAATGGCTCAAAAGCCGCATCCATCACCCTCCTTAATCCCTATATCCTCTCACCCACAACACCACAACCATCATCGTTGTCTTTCTCTCCTCTTCCCCCACCACCCCCTCTACCCGGCTATTCCGCCCGCCCTGCTTCTCTTACTCCCTCAGAAGTGTCTATATCACACCTACCTACTGCCTCTGACGCATCACCATCCGACGCTATGCTTGCCCGCCTTGACTTCGGCACTGACGCTCTAACCCTCAACCTCGCCGCCCTCTCCCACTTCGGCAACCCCTTCCTCGTCGACGTCGCCACCTCCACCCTCCTCTCCATCGCCGTCGCCGAATCCGTCCGCGGCCGCAGCACCAAACGCGGCTCCCAAGACTCCTTCGAACCACCCCCACCCAGCTTCCTCCTCAACAAGCCCACGGAACCTAGCACCGCACAGGCCTTCAAAGAGTCTTTTGTAGACGGCTTCGAAACCTGGGGCGGCAAGGGCAAACCAAAACCCCCGATCTCCGGCTCCGCGCTACGGAAGTGGAGTCTCAAGTCCAGCGCTACGCTTGGCCGGAGCAGTAAATCTTCGTCTAGCGTCGGGATGGGCGACAAGGACATCGAGCTCGGTGAATGGTACGGACAGAACCGGACGAAGCACGATGTGGCGAAGGAGACGCGGGCGGAGAAGAAAGCGCGCAAGAAGGTGGAGGATGAGGATAAGTTGCCGTGGGTTGCGAGGGGGATTATTGGTATTCTGATGTTTGTATTTAAGGCAGTAGTTTTTGTGCTGAAGATTTTTATAAAGGTGATTGCGGGGTTGGTGGTTATGGTAACGAAGAATAGGAGTAAGTTGGTTAATTGAGGTTGAGGAGAGTGGGGCAATTGTATATATTAGATTTGGGATTTTGGTTTGTGTAGGCTATGTGATGGAATGGGATATTGGGATGGGATTGGATTGGGATTAGGACTTTGGGACCTTGGAATGGTCCTGTGGTCGTGGTGTTGGATTAGGCGATCTTGATACCACTCTTTATTTCTCTTCTACTTTGGAATTGCCAATTACCAATATAACACGATTGTATTGGATGATCGATGGCTTTGTACATTCGTCGTTGCTGTCGTCAAACGACGTTAGATATTAAAAATGGATGGTCATGCACTGGCGATGTTGGCAGTCTAGCCACGTCAATAATATATCGTGGAATCTTAATCTAGCAAAGCTTGATAGTGGGAACATCTGATTTATATTTTGATTTCAGAAAAAGATGCTTGAATCGGTTCTTCATCGTATGTGTTAGCTTTTAGTATCCTGCGAGTTGGTGTTTAGTCCGAAGAGCTCTTTTAGTTTTGAATATGAGCACAAAGTCTAGAAGGAAATCGAAGAATTAAATCATAAAGAATGTAGTAAAATGTTACGCCATAAGAATTGATCCTGTGTCATGATACACTACCTAGATCGTTCTAATGTTCCTAGTTGTGAATGTGCTTAATTACATAGAATATATCTATATCCATCGACCTAATTGCGGCCGATTGTGTAGAGTCAATCAGGGTTGGTTCTACAGATTAACTCCCGGTTGATCCTTAAAATTCACTCCTGACTGATCCTTCAAATTCACTCCTGACTGATCCTTCAAATTCACTCCTGATTGATCCTTCAAATTCACTCCTGATTGATCCTTCAGATTCGCTCCTGATTGGTCCTTCAGACTCGTTTTCTTCATCCGATATTCGCATGCCTTTTAGCGGTACACTGCTTTTCCACATAATACTCAATTCCCTCCGGGACGAGGTGCTGTTAGGATGATGGTAACCGCATACCTGCTCCCGTAGGATGACACAGTCCTGCATCAGCGAAAGGGCTTCAGGGTTTTTACCCACGTTGCCCAGTGTGATTGCTAGATTGTGCATAGTGAAGAATGTCGACGGGTGCTTCAACCCATGCACTTCCTGCATCAGTGCTAGATTCTCCTTCTGTATGCTCTCAGCCTCCTTATATCTCCGTAGATACCCAAGTACAGTTCCAAGATTATTCATGCTTATCAGCGTCTCCGGGTGTTTGGTCCCATGAACTTCCTTTCTCAGCAATAGCGTTTCTCGATGTATTCTCTCGGCCTCTCTGTACTTCCCTAGATTACCGAGTGCCAGTCCTACGTTGTTCATACTTGTCAATGTTTTTGGATGCTTCTCGCCATGCACATCTTTCATCAGCACCAGCGTTTTTTGATGCATTGCCTCGGCTTCATGATACCTCCCCAGGTTTCTTAGTGCATCTCCAACATTGTTCATACTTGTTAGTGTAGTTGGGTGCTTCTCCCCTAGAACCTCCGTCATTAACACTAGTGTCTTTTGATTCATTGCCTCGGCTTCTGTGTATCTCCCCTGACTGCCTAGTACTTTCGCTAGATTGCTCATACTAGAAAGTGTTTTCATGTGCCTTTCTCCTAAAAGAATCTCTTCGAGTGCCAGTGCATCTCTGTGCATCCTTTCTGAGTCTGTGTACTTCCCCCGGCTGTGCAATGTATCTGCCAGATTGTTCATACTTATTAGTGTTGATACGTGTTGATCTCCTAAAACTGTCCTCCTTTTGAATAAAGTTTCCCGGTGAAACGTTTCTGCCATAGCGTGCTTTCCCTGCAAGCTTAATGCCAGTCCGACGTCATTCATGCTCGCCAGCGTGGCTGGGTGCTCTTCTCCAAATCGTGCTTTTCTCTTATCCAAGACACATTGATGTGTTTGCTCCGCATCTAGATATCGACCCAAGGCGCACTCGCAATGTCCTATCCGCTCGAGCAGCGATATCGTACGTTTCATGCCATTAGCTTCCTCTAGTCTCACCAAATGTACAGCGTGAGGTAGGTATGCCATCCAAAGTCTCCTTGTCTCGTGATCTCCACGAGGAACAATACTTTTTAGCTGTTTAAGAGACCTCTTTATCCACGAATTCCACTTGTTCCGTGATAACAACCAGCCCTTTATTGCTATTTGCACTAGCGGATGCATATCAAATGCCTTGGTTGATGCCTTTTTTTTCATTTGTTGCTTGTCTTTCTGAGCAATTCGCTCAGTGATAAACGTGTATGCTTTTAATGTCTCAATTGCATTTGTATGTTCCATGCTAGAATTAGAGCCAGGTAACATAGATGCTGGTATATCGGTGTTGAGCGTGCACGCCATGAAAGACAAGTATTGTGAGGCTAGATTATCCTCTCTTCGGATTTGCTCAAAGGAGGTGTACCAAGTTGTGGCAACAGGTTTGTTGTGATCTTGATATCTGCTCTGGTCGTCAAAAACTTCATGGAGGAGTGTTGTAGCGTCCTTTTCGCTGTTTCGGTACATGGAAACATACATAGATAGGCTAATACCAGTTCTATTTATGAATGCTGCCGCCTGGACAATAGCAAGAGCAAAGTAGTTGAGTGTGTCAAGGAACGTGTCAATAGTCTCTTGAACTAAGAGTTCATGTTGATGTTCTGGATGCAGTCGTGCCTTCAACATTTTTATTGCGTCGTGCTTCGTTAAGTCGCCTAGGGCTATTAAGTTTTCTGGGGCCAGCTTCACTGCAGTCTTCCTTGTTCGACTGGTAAAGACAATTGAGCCCTGGGAGCTATGTGGAAGGTAGTCGATCAGTCGGTTGGTGCTACTATTCTGTCCAAGAGGGCTAAATAGGATATCGCTGTCGTCTACATTGTCTACAATCAACAACCACTGTTCGGTATTATGTTTACTGAGTCTTGACTTGACAAGTTCTTTCACGTCCGCCTCGGAATCTTCAATGCCAGGTATTTCCAAATACTGTGCCATGTCTCGGTACGCCTGTTCAAAACTTTCTTGACTGAATGCCGGCACCCAGAAGACAGTGCGTGATGGGTCCTTCTTCTTCATCCAGTAGGCTAACTCAAGCACTAGAGCAGTCTTTCCACAACCACCAAGACCGTAAACTGCGAGTTTTTTACCACCCTCGGATAAAACATGGGTTTGAAGTTGATTGAGTTCACGAAGTCGGCCAGCAAACGATGTGGGTCTTTCGAGAGGAAGAATAAAGGGCACTGATCGACATTAGCATAGTATTAATATTTTAAGTACGGTCATCACTAACCTTTCTTTATCAGTTTTAAGGGAGAGGTAGCGGCACTTTGGCCTGTAGAGACTATATGGAAAGTCGATCTGTCGACCTCAATCACTGGAACGGCCTCGAATAAAACATTGTCGAGAAGATCAATATGCCAGGAAATTGACGTATGAGCAAGAGATATGAGGCGTCTAGCAATGTGGTCTTCAATATTTCCTTCAGGCCAGTACTGAGATTCTCTTTCGCCACAAAAGGGGCATATTTCGAGTTTTTTGTCGCCTGGGATATCACCGTAACAGTCTTCAATAATATTTTCAACTTCGTCCTCAGAGAAATCATCGCCGTGCTCAGTTTCTATATGCGTTTTAAAGTCCAGTTTTTCAGAGAAATACAGCGGCCCTATATGGGTGCTATCCATACAAGCCCAACCGCGATGCGTGTGTTCTTTCCGCATGTGTGAAATCCAACCTGTATGCGTGTCGTACATTGCGTTCGGTGAAGGACATTCCGGGAGTACACACACGAAAGGCATTAAATCTTGTATAATGTGGTGTCTAGATGTGCTCTAGTTAGTTGGTATTCTGTTCGCAGGATAAGCGAAAACGTACGGCCAGGAGATTTCATCAAATTCATCCGCACTGCAGACGGTGAAGCAATATGGACATTCTGCTTCCCGGTTCCCAGGTGCAATCCTCGGGCGTGGTGGTAAATTGGTCAGTGGAATCGTCATCTCGAAAGTTTCAGGTATATTTTCTCCTCGTAATATTTTCTCCTGTTCGATTGGAGATGCACTGTGTAATGCGGCGTATGTGAGTGATGTAAATGTGGTGTTGCAGTCTGCTTCGAGTTGGAATCGCTTGGACAGGATCTCTTCATTTTGATTCGCAAATATAATCTGGGAGCTGGTTGGAGTATCTTTATGAGCAGCTTCAGTCAGGTGCATGGCGTTGTATAATCTATTGCTTTGACATCTTGCCTTCAGGGAAGCGAAGTTCTGTTGGCGGAGACATATGGTCTCTGTTATCCTACTTTTGAGTTCTTGGCCAGAGTTTCTCAAGGCAGCATCCAGGGAGGGCTTAACGCGCTCAAGAAAAAGGGTGGACCAATTCTTGTTAGTGAGCTCGTTATTTTGAACATAGTTTGTTGCTTCGGTGTATCGTCCCAGCAGTCCAGAACGTCGTATCGCTCTCGAAAATCGAAAGAGTTGGTCAAGTATCTCATGTGGGCTATTACACACAGCCCCTACTTGGGTAGGAGTAAATGCGACTCTATCTAGCAAGATGGTTATTATGAAATCATGGCGGTGGTTTCGTATCACCTACTACGAAGTACTTCTGACAACTCATTGAGTAAATCAACTATTACGGAATGTGATACAGAGGCCTCTCGCAATCGGTAATCCAACGATTCCCGTTTTCCGGAGTAGATATCGTTGTTCTCAGCCCAGAGATTGAACCGAAACATATAGTCTGCTATTTCTCCTTTACCTAGCTCTCCTGTCTCGTCGCTGGGTGTCGATGATTTTATAGAGGACCATCTCTCGAAGAGCAACGCACATTCTTTTGCTAAGACAGAAATGGATGTCATAACTCCACTTCATAAGCAGCAGGCTCCAATAGGACTGATAAGCACGCGGTAGAACATGTGTAACACTCTGGGTTGACTCAAACAGGACGGCTGTTTGCTTTGGCAGGAAAAGAACTTCGTTTTCTTAAGAGATGTTTGGAATCTAGAGCTAGAGATTTGACCTCGGTGTTCACTATGCTTCAAGTGGAAGGGGAAAGGGCAGAGCGAGAAGTTCCACTGTCACTTCTTTGATCAGCGTTGCGGGGTAATAGGCCACTTCTGTCTTCAACTAGCCTAGAAACGTGTTGCTTGCCCACTTAGGCAGGTGGGGCCGCTGAATATACAATCTTGGCGAGACTGATTCAGATCGCGCCTCTGATGGCACTTGCTCGTGCCACAAGTAACACCAGATGCCCACTATTACGATTATTGGATCATGATGGCTAGTGAACGGCAATCGCCCCCCACTCTACATACTACAGTTGCTAGAGTTGCACATGCCGTTGCTGAAGTCCTCGATGCCCAGGATTCCGAGAGAGTACAATCACGATGTCGCAGCCTTACAGATAAGCAGGTGCAAGACCTGAAGCGACATTTAATTCAGATATATCTAGAACACATGGCATCATCAGTTCTCATACACCAAGAAGTCCATTTAGACCTCGACAACCTGGCCGAGTCGCTAGACTGCATTTTTGATGACGTGTATATACAACGCTTCGCAGAAAATGACCCGACTACTACGGGCCATGGCCGGCACAAAATTCTTCGAACCATGGACAATATACTTTCGCGACGGCCCACAGGATTTGATATTGTCAATGCTATTCGCTGTGATATGACGTCCGAATTACTACGTCTCTCAATGTTGTCCGAAATTTTCTCGACCAAATTCGACGACGCGAATCCTGGAAACGGGCACCTGGTTTATAATTCTCTGATCAAGATTAGAAGAAGGCTTCCTCCGCCGAAAATTGCTTTACAGGCCTTCAAAGACCCTTATAATGTTCGAATGCTGGCAGATTGCCTGCACCGAAGTTTCCATCGACATTGGCCTTGCCAGCTCGGCCAACATGAGCATGTTGGAGCCCTTGGAGAATGTACTCAGGCCAACATGTTCCTAAATCCAAAGTGGATTATTCATGGTGTCGAGGATGGCATATTTTTTGTCACCCTGACCGGCAACGGCATCGATCAAGAATGTCGAGTACATATCCCTAGACCGGAACAAAGGTACCTGCCCAGCTCTATAGTTATTTTCAATGAATTTAGCTAACAGTGATGATTTAGAATTCCTGGGACTGACAAGTCGCTTTGTCTTCTACTGTGTGATGAAATTAGGGACTCTTGTCTTGATCTTTGTTTGGACAGTGCAGAACATCTCTACGATCGGGAAAATGACGATGAACCGGAATTTCACGTCGAAAGCGATGACTCTAAGTACGAACTTGTCAACCTAGAGGCATTGATGGTTGCAATAGTGCCCACTTATGCCGCGAAAAGAGTCGTTCAATTGATAGTCGCAAGGTCGCTTCTCCTTCTCCTAGACGGACCCTGGGTTGGTCGTGTGTTGTCTATGAAAGATATTTACATTTTCTGCAGCATGAGTGACGGTATACCCCGGCCGGTCTTTGACCAGATTTTTATATCCACCCGTTTTGGATTGTGCGTCAATCATGAAGTTCCCCGAAGCATTCGCTGTCAACATCCATTCCCTGCAATCCAGGCGTTTGGGATCCTTATGGCGGAAATAGAACTCGGTGACAGGCTAGTAGATATTCAACAAGATCGACGGATCAATGAAGCGCAGAAGGTGGTGAGGCCGGGAATTTATGCCAAGAATCTTCAGAAGCAATGCCGAAACTATATGCCAGAGGGTGCAGGTGTTCTTCGAGCGATTGACTTTTGTTTCAACAGAGAAGCTTTCAAAAATTATATTGGTCGGAATTCGAAGCTTTCTCAATCGGATCATCATTCTATTGAGGGGCAGATTCCTCCTAGGGAGGATCCTGAATTCATTAAACGTTTCTACATGGAAATCGTACGGCCACTGGAAGAAGATCTCGTAGATGGCGCGAAATGGACTTGGGACGAGATAAACTGGAATAAGAAGCATAATCTCATCAACTCGGGAGTGGCAAACATCATTGTGAAGACTCACTATGCATCAGTAAACCGGATTCAACAAAAAATACACAGCGCGGGACTTAAAACCCAATCATCGCCTCTGAGAAAAGAGTATAGAGATAGCGAAGCTCCCGGAAACCTGCATACCTGTACAGAAACTGCTTCCATGTGTGTCTTCGATGCCCATGGACACATAGCAGGTGCACAAAAGTAAGTACTCTTAAGTCACTCTGCAATTTGCAACCTTCTCATTCTAAACAGTACTCCTTCGGCCGATGAATGGTTCAAAAAGCTAGATGCCGTCCATGCTACATTGAACAGTGATAGAATGGACGACTGGGGCGAAGAAGAAGTTGAGAGCCTAGTCAAGGTTGCTGTTCTCGACACAGGCATCGATCTCACCCACCCTGAATTTGTACAATTTCGGAAAGACGGGCGATTAGATGACGGCTTCAACTTTGTCGAAGAAGGCAAAGAAATTATTGATTCCGATGGACATGGTACTCATGTTTGCCATACTCTGTTTAAGACAGCGCCTTACGTCAAGTTGTTTCCAATACGAGTCTTCAGAAACCGGCGTAGTGAGATGTCCACGCCATCCCTTATCAAGAAGGTTTGTTCAAAATGCGTACATTTGTATCACAGTATTGATTGGAGTTATAGGGAATTGAATATGCCATTAACAAGGGAGTGGACATTATTTCTATGTCCTTTGCCTTCGAAGACGAATGTCACGATATCAAGGAAGCGCTGGATATGGCAAGTAGCTCTATTCTCATGTTTGCTGCGGCTTCCAATTACAGACATTTAAACCGGGATCCGATTGGTTACCCAGCTCGAGTTTCAAATCGTGTGATATGTGTACACTCATCCTCGATTAACAATAAGCGCTCAATCTTTAGCCCGAAGGGCATCCCTGGACATCCGAACTTCAGCGTCGTCGGGGAGAATGTGGAAGCAGCTTGGATCCCTGACGATACCAGTACAGAGACTCTGCGATCAATGAGTGGCACCTCTATGGCAACGCCTATAATGGCTGGTATCGCGGCAATGATACTTGATTTCTCTAAGAAAAATTGGATAGGTCTGGAGAGGATTCCAAATTGGAGTCAACATAAAGGACAATTATGGGAAACAGCGGGTATGACCAGTGTCTTCAAAAGGTGTATGACGGACAGTGTGAAGACTGATGGATCATACAATTTTCTGAAACCGTGGCTACTGCTAGAGAAGAATTACAGCGCCATTGCTCATAGAATTATCGATGCGTTGGAGTCGAAGTATAAATAACGTCACTTGTTAAGACTGAAAGGAGGCAGGGTAATACCATATTACGCCTGAACGTATTCGAACAATCTTTTGGTCAGCACTAAAAGAAAAAGTAATGTTCAGGTTGTATGCGGGAAGACACATGCATCCTGCTGCCTTCAAGGCGCAAGGCTGGAGGAGGGGCTGAGGTGGGGCATTTCGTGCAGACATTGAAATAGGTCGTTCCAGCGCACTCGTCCGGTGACAATTTACCGGCATTCCATTTTATTCACCCTTGGTTTCGGGATCAATATCTACCAGACAAACTGAAGGTAATCGATATGCCTCAAACAAACAATCGTTGGATTCTTACGAACTCCTGCGAATTCGCACCGGATGGAAGCCTTCAGCTCGGCCAGATCCTTGCCGATCCGAAGGACCCAGCCTACGTTCTTCAACCCCTCGGGCCTTTACCTCTTCCACCTTCGATAAAGCCCGAAATCACAAGCCGTGACGATATCAGTATAAAAGGAAATACTGAGCTGTCGGCACAGTTTAGTGCCTGGGCCCAACTTGGATATGTCCGCACGCAGTCGAAGCAGCATGCTTCTAGAAGCCGTACAAATGAAATGGTATGGTTTTTTAAGAAGTTGGAGAGTAGGATCATTTCTCCAGACATCAAGTATGTCGAGGGAGCTATGCGCCATGGCGACGTTGAGGCCAGTCTGAAAAATTTTCGCTTCAAGCGCCGCGTATACATGGTTACAGGGGTCCGGATTGTAAGCGGTGCGCATACGATAAAGAGTGATATATCCTCCAGCGACGTTGGAATATCGGCAAAGTGTGGTACGTCAGTCCAACCTGTCACAGCAGGTGTAACAGGGCAGTTCTCGTCCAACTCTTCAAGCTACGAGGGATTTGACAAGGCCACGGACTTTGTATTCGCCTATCGACTAAACGAGATCAAGTATCGCGGGAAGCTGTCTCACAAGCCATATACTGGTGGGGAAGTGGCATCGACGAATGAGCCTCGAGCACTAGAAGATGATTGGGAAGTCACGGACTTTGAAGTGCTAGGGATTTCCGATATTCCATTCACAGGGAAATCGGCAGACTTTGACCGATTTGACGTGCCGGATTATGAAAACATGGAGTCCTTTTACCTGAAGGATGCCTGAATAGTACACATGCTAAGCAAATTCGAAAAGTCTTCATATTGGCAAACGCAAGTTTATGATCAAAGTACTCTGCCTCGAGGGGTCGAGGTTCTCACATACAAGTTGACATACATCGTCAAAGGTCTCCATACTTGCTATTAAATCTTCCATTAGTACAAGCTACAACCTTCGGGATAGTATACGAACTACAACTTTTCCTTAATGGCGATGCGCATCTAATCAACTGTACTCACGGCTGATAAGAGTTGCTCGGTTTTTGAAATCGAACTCATTACCCAGACACCGAGACCAAATAACGTACTTTTTCAGTCAGAAGCCAATGTTTCATTATGTACTTCTAGGCACTTTTGAGATCACATCCTGTCTCGAAACAAGTCGAGCAGTAACCATCAGCCACCCCATCCATAGTTCTAATTGTACCTGGTTGAATCCTGCAGAGTAACTCCCTAGTGTATGCAGCCGCCTTTCCCGCAGCGTACGAATTCCATGTATCGTTCTTGTGCGAGTCTGCATAGTTTGATATGCCGCATATCACTAGACATCTTGTGTTGACGTCGACGCCTGCTGCTTCCATCTCGATGCAAATCGCACCGCCACACCTTGCGCTAATCACATCTCGGAGCTCACCATCTTGGATAACCGAATTGCCTGTAGCTATGCGTCCGAAATGGAAGACTAGCTTGTTCTGATCATCTGGGCTTCGTGGAAGTCGCGGTACGAGCTCGCTTCGATTACATGGAATGCAATTGGAACCATGTGGGCCAACATGTTGATAGCTAGCCCTAAACAGCCGATCGTTCTGAATACCAGGGTGATCGAATTCCTTGTGTATCTGAAGCCGCTTAAGTTGGTCATCAAATGTAGTTCGCTCCAGCACGTGGTCCGACGCGAGGACCCCTAACGCGGCCGTGAGTCGCCATTCTGGATTCTGTATCGAGCCGACTATCTGAAATTGCCCATTAACCATCGATTTTCCCCGGTCGTAGTAAACACACGCAGGGTTTCCATCACCGGGCCACCCGACCACAACGTCCCCGAGGTGAATGTCGTCGATTGGATCGTCCGAAGCCGCGCGAGGGATTCCACCTCCGATCCCGACAAGCACAGTCATCCTAATATTGGGAAAAGTCTTGAACATAGGCCCTGTCAAGCGCGCAGCGTTGACATTCCCTGTCTCCCCAGGCGGACAGGTCGTAATGACGACGGTATGTCCATTCATTGTGCCGCAGATGTACAAATTCTCATCATAGTGCGTGTCGTATGTTGGGGTAGGATGTTCCTCGTCCAGCATGAGTCGGGCGGGGAACAGCTCGACGTCCGGGAGGGGGCATATCCAGGCAACGTGGTAATCGGTGCAACGGAGCTGTGAGTTACCAGGTATCATCTTTCAACGCAATTCAACATAACTCTGAAAACTGACGTTTTGATTGTAAAAGAGTAATTCTCTCCGATGTTGTAGAGCGAACCTTCGAGATAAGTATTCTGTCCTAGTTTGACTGGGGTCTCCTTGGCAGTTCGGATGAGCCGCCCCCTGTCCAGAGACTCAGGAGGCGATTGGCTGCGAGGTTGCTTTGTCACAAACGAAACATAAATTTGGCCCGTCAAATTGTGATACTGAAGCTCCAGACGCCAACTTCTGTAATGTGGTGAGTGTCCTTTGTTCGGGCAAGTGGAATAGGGAAGCAGTCGAGATAGAGAATAAGGCATGCTTGTGAGTGATTGAGAGAAAACATATATGACAACAGAATCCCAAGACCAAACTTCAATCCAGAAATGGCCCCCATAAGGCTTGGGTGGCATCATGTGATAGATAGACCCAATAATTTTCCCATGCATTATCTGCCTTGTCTTGGTGGTTGGGCGGTCTTGCGGTTGACCCCACTTCAGCTCATCTATCCTACACCTCCAAGGCTAGCCTTGCACTCTCGATCTGTATTCATTACAAAACCTCAGCCTTCGTCTATTCACAGCTATCTACCCTCCCAACTGGCATGTATTACATCACATAATCTAGGCGACTTATTCTTTTCATTTTTTGCCACTATCTCAAATGCGGCACAGCTAGCCGTCGAATATACCAACTAGCGTGTTTCCCAGCACCCCGATCCACAACACATCACTCCTCGTCAAGCCTGCGAGCCTTCCATGACTCCCCCATGAGTTCAAATGGCTGTGAAGAGCTTTTTAAGCCTGGTTTCCAACGACAAAAACGGTCGCACAGCGCAATAATCTCACAGAAACGGATGTAAGGGAGATCGCACAGGTCCTTGTGCGCACACCCAATGCTTCCTGGAGTCGAATACCCAGGATATACAGCTTTCTTAGGATAATAGGCCAGCTAGAAGCGATTGACAATTTCCTCGACGAAAGTATTACTGATGTCTGGTTTCCATTTTCACAGAGAACCCTTCCCGCGTCTTTTCGGACCCAATCCGCTCGACTTGATTTCCTCGATGCTCAACACTTAGTCTTCAACAAGAAAGCCTTTCTTATCGAGCAAGAACATGCAAAGCATGGGTATTTTTCGGATGCGACAGAAATACGTTTGAAGAAAATCGAAGAACTTGGCAAGGGTGGCTATGGCTTTGTTGATCGAGTTGTTAGCACGATTAGCCATAGAAAATACGCCCGGAAACTGATCCCACGAGGGAAGACATTCAAGAAAGACAAACAAATTTAACAAGCTTTCGAGCGAGAACTGTCGAATTTGAAGAGTTTATCCAAGCAACACATCCATGTCATTGAACTCATCGGCAGTTACACGGATCCGAAATATGTGGGCATCATTATGTTGCCAATTGCTGATGCAAATCTGAACGAGTTCCTTACACAACCACTAGAAGATGGCCAGAGATCCTTACTCCGATCATTCTTTGGATGTCTTGCCTCCGCTCTTTGTTTTTTACACGATAATCGAATACGACACAAGGACATTAAGCCGCAGAATATACTTGTCAAGAGTGGCCATGTCTACCTAGCCGATTTTGGAGTCTCGCTAGACTAGAGTGAACTTGGCCATAGTACTACGACAGGACCAACCGGGTCAACTCCCCGTTACAGCGCCCCCGAAGTTGCGGAGCATTTACCACGTAACTCCTCAGCTGATGTGTGGTCACTAGGTTGCGTGTTTCTAGAAATATGGACAGTATTGAAACATGAAACTATCCATGCCCTGCATAGTTATATGGCAAGTACAGGAACATTCTCACCCTATTATTCGTTGAATACTGTCGGCACCAGCTCTTGGATCGAGACCGTCAAGATACTCCCAGGGACCCCAGCGGATAATGTGCCGACGATATGGATTGCGAATATGGTACAGTGCGATCGAAATATGCGCTGGTCTACTCATGAACTTGCGGAGCACATCTATGAACATAGCAATGACCCTGCTGTGCCATTTTCGTTCACTGGATTGTGTTGTTTAGATGACGATACGGCAGAAAGCGTATACTCTTCGATTGACGAGAGCACGGATGAGTTGACCCTACAACCAACCACTTGTCCAACATCCAAGTCGCATCCTAGTGAAGCCATTACTGAATCAATTCAGATAGAAATAGTCTCATTCTTCGCAGATTCGAGGCACAACTCCAAGACTCTTAATACCAGTAACTCTCTCGGTCATGAATCTACTTCTAAAGGCCTGCATGCAGTAACTGAGAGGCATAAGAAAGATCCTGTCAACAATCCAGAGAATGATCATGAGGATACGCATATGATTGACTCTCCTGCCTCAGACTCGACTTCCGACTTCTCGGATGAGATTTGTGATTTGGGCTCGCCTTCTAATTTAAAATGGACTTCAAGGCATGACTCAGACCGGAAAGCAAATCTGAAGTGGACGTTGTCTAAAATTGTGTGCATCTCATGTATGCATGCTTATTTTCACGGCAGTAGGACCGCTAAATTGAGCTGCGGCCATCATATGTGTTATATATGCCTCGAACGCCTGTTTACGCTCTCTGTTCAGGATACCAGGCATATGCCTCCGAGATGCCGTAGCGATGAGATTGCTTTCCATCACGTAGAATTCCTTTTTGATGCGGAATTCACGAAGATGTGAGAGACGAAGTATAGTGAGTGGACAAAAGTCCGGGTACACCCTGCCAGCACCCCCCATCACCCTTAGTAGTAACACTTGTATAGCGAATTTCTTTAGCGCGTTAATTAGGATAGGTTGTATAAGTAAATTCATATTTAGTCTACTATATAGAAGCCTTGCGCACTGCTATAAGCTACTATAGCATAAATAATATTAATTTATCTATCTTTAACTATAGAATAATCTACTTATGATACATCTATAAACTTTTCTTTAACTCTTTCATCTTGCTTTATTAATTTAAGCATAGAATAAAGCTTTACCATTATTTAATTTAGTTTCTAATAAGGTGCTTAATGAAGTTAAGATCTAGTAAATGTAGTAAATAGTTCTAAAATAAACTTATCTTATCTATTTTTATATATTTTAGTATACGTAATAAGTAATGCTTTTGTCTTTTATAGCATCTTATTATTTTTAAAGCGCTTACTTACAAAGGTCTATAATAAAGAAACACGTATTTTTTATGTATTTATTTACTATCAATAAGGCGGTAGTATTAAATTATACCCTATTAATGTTTCAGGGGGTGAAATGTTGGGGTGTCCTAGACTTTTGTCCTGTACCAAGAATATATCGCCAAACACCTACTCCAGACCACGTATGATCCCTTCCACCACCTACTTTGTCCAACAGAGGAGTGTGGGGAGCGGTTATGGCCATCTGACATTCAACATGACCTATTTTCTGAACAAAAGTACGACCGTTGCAATTGGTGCCAGACTAAAGTGTGCATCTCGTGCATGCGTATATTTCGCCTATCCCATCAATGTCAACATATTGTCAAGCGCGACCATCGAAGTCGAAAAAGTTTTATAGGCAGAAATTGAGAACGGTAAATGTGCTTCAAATGCCTGGTTGCTGTTGAATCCAAGCATGCCGATCATCCCGTTACATGGTAAAGTCTCACATCCTCTTGATAGGACACCGGCTAACGTTTGACTAGCCGTTGTTTAGCACAGTGTTGTAAATTTTGTGCAGCTCTTCGAAAGACTTGTGATTGTGTTTAGCCCTGGTATACCAAAACTCGACCTAAAGTAATTGTCAAGACTGATCTCCGGTGTTCTATTGAACTGGGAAGGCTTTTGTTAGACAACCATGTTTTCTTAGGCACTAGCTGCAGAAATGGGGGACCAATTTTCAGGTTCCAGAGAATAGTACTCAACAATCTTCCTTTAATCGAACGATGCGACAGAGGATAGTTTTCTTCGGTTACCTGGGGGACATACGTGGAAGCACTGTGCGATTCGAAGAGTCTGAAATCTAGTTCTGTACATCCAATTCTTCATCGCTTAAGCGATCCTACCAGTTACTCATACAAATAATATAGCTTAGTCACTCCATTGATCAAGGCTATTAATCTCCAACAACACAGCTGCAAACTTCTGATCACAGAAACCACGGACCCCCACCCTGCCCCACTGCAGCAATTCTTTTTACGAACCTATTGTTTCCCAAATACATTAAGAAATGAATTAATGGTACCCCAGCTACATTCGCTCTCTCACACATACTCACCAGGAACGCAAATGCGTCCTGGAAATCTGCGCCTCCCACATAGTCTGCGTAGTAGTTTTCCAAAGGATATACTTTCAGCTTCTTGCCAAAGAGTTCGTCCTGAGTAAACAGAAGGATGAGGGGACAGTTCTTATCACGGCAAATAGCAGATATGCCCTCTATGTAGTTCAGTGTGCTTTCGAACGTTTGTTCCTGGTTTGTTTCGTCCGTTGTGATGTCTGAAGGCACCTTTTGGGCATGAGACTGCAGATTTTGTGGGAGGCGTGGCGCGTATGAAGCTAGACTGATAACGACTATGATGGAGCGTAGCGGCCGTTCGTGCAGAGCTGAGGGCGACCAATTAATCATGTTGAGTATATTCACAGGCTCTGCATTGCTACCAATTTGGATATCGAGTTCGTGGTTGCCGGGGAGGGTGTTGCGGGCGGCAAGAATATCAGCGTTTGAGGGTGTGTAGTTGGGGTTTGAGATTCGAAGGAGGTCACCGAAGAAGCTGGATCAGAGGTTGGTGATTAAGCTTTGGCGATTGAGCAATTGCAAGCTTGTAGGGACTTACTAAGCTGCGTTCTCAAATGCTCCCCCCCTTGAGAACTTGGACGAAATTGTCAGAAGATCTGGAATGCATGGATCATTCCATAACGATTCAATCATTGCTCCGATTTCGTTATCGAATCCTCTCGGTGCGTTGCTGGATCTGCAGTATTTCCGCAATTCATCATGATAGACGTTGTTAATGTATTGGTGTGGTTTGATGCCGTGGCTTGCCATCTCATCAATTAATCCATTCGTGTTATCGATCACATTTCTAATTATCGCGCCTCGAAACAGCCAAACGTTCTGCTCCATGTAATCTTTTTCATAGGTAATGCCCATGCAATGGATCGCCTGACATCTTCCTTGGTAATCCGGACCAAGAACTAGAATACGTTGCGTCAGTTCCTGAGTCTCCGTTATAGGAGACAAAAGTGGTATCGAAGATGGCGCTGATTGCGATTTTCTATGTCCCTTCCGAATTGATTCCTTCAACGAGCGCCGGGCTGCATTTCGATATATCCCGGATGAAAACAGCTGGTCATCGAATCCAAATACAGCGGAGAGCTTCGAAAGGTTGTCGGTGCATCTACTGATGAAGGATGTGTTATCTCGAAGTACTAAGAGGGAGGCAGAATCGCTTTTAGCGCGGCCTAACAACTTCCTCGTCTTAGGCTTTTCGAGGAGTTGTTTCTGCTCTGCCATGGTGTTGCAATGGCATGCCGTAAGCAACAAGCTCAGCGCACTTGTTTGACACTGGATGAGTTTTTGAACGTCATCGAGGTTTCTGTTGTTGAATACGAGCTTAAGTTTGCCCTTGAAGTCTAATGATGTGTCGGTGGTCTGGTCAAGCTCGGAGAGAAACAGATCAATCCGACTGACTAAGAGCTCGATACACGAGAGAGATACATCAACATCCATGACAAGCTGGTGATGAGAATCCTGGTCCGATGTAGCGTTTTGCTGCCACTCTTGGATCTTGCATATTGCCGCGCGTAGGGCAATGAGTTGGGATGATATGCTGAGAAACTTGAGATCTGCATCGTTCCAGTTTCCACGTATTCTTTCGATTGTTTTAATAGTATTGGAAACTGAGCTGACGATGGAAAGAGGGTCTGCCATGCTTCTTCAGCCTGGTCGATGGAATCCCATGGATGATAAGCGATAACTATACCTTGGAGCAGCGTACCTAGACCTAGTTCGAATTTCGATCTGAAGGAGCTGCCGATGAAACTCCTGGGTTCGTTGCAAGTATAAAGCTCTTGTATGATTGTTCTTACAACTTAGAGATGGTTTGAATCTACGAGTTTGATAGCCTTGTCACATCGTGCCCTCAGCCACAGATCTTGTAAGCGCCTAGCCAAGCAACACCCTTGCTTACTTACCCCGCGGGTCAAGTTTAAAAGTCACTGAGAGCCTAGAGCACGTGAGCATCTCTCTCGTGGGGCAATGAACCCCTAAAAACTGTGTCAATGTCAAACATGAGTTAGCAACCCATTCATACGCCACCGTATGTTCATAACTTCTACAATAGTAACAGAAGAAACTCATAATAGGGATGCATACTGCTAAAAAACCTTTTCTTGAGAAGCTTTACTTTTGGTAGGCTTTGATTGATCTGTGAGGGCACAAGTTTTCACCATTCTTTACCCTGTGAGAGTACTTTTAAGGTTCTTTATCAATTGCAATCAGTGAGATGTTTATAAGGGTAACTATAATACTGTTATACCAGCGCTAAGACACCTAAATATACAATGATTCTCGTTAACAAAATATATAGCTCATCATAATAATAGAACAAACAGTATCTATATTCCTAGACAAATAGCAAAGTTCCAGCCTAAAAAGAATATCGAAGTCAAAATCATTCTAATTTATTCATCACATGTAGAAGCAGCACAAAGCAGTAGAGACCATTGAGAATGCCCATGTCTCCAACAAATAATGGAGTCATGACTTTAAATACTTCTCATTTGTAAATCCCTTGTGCTCACGTAGATACTAAAGATCACAAAACTAGAAATATAAGCACAAAACCTTATCTAATGTTACAGATCTGTCAAAAAGGCCTAGTGTCTTCCTTCTGAAATGCAAGAAGCGAGGTTGAGGCCCCAGTGAGAGGACAATCACAAAACGCTAAGATGTTGTTATTTCCGAGCCTACATCACCATATGTTGACAGTTTACCTTGGAGTGTCGTCGTCTTCAACATTAACAGGTTTCCGATATCTTGGATCCATCAAACATTCATAGCAACCAAGCTGGATACAGAAGCATGACAATGAAACAATTTCACTGTTATCTTATTCCGGCCCGGAACCCTTTTGCTCCAAGTTTTCGGCCGCAAAACAAAGGCCATGGGAATAGGGATTATTATCTGTTACAAGTTCTCTCTCAGACACCCATCCTCCTGGAACAACATAACTATACAGCCTTATTCCCTTAACTTTAGCCTTATGAGAAGGAATCTAATTCATGGAGCATACACATCCCCTCACATTTCCTAATCGACTTCTTTATAATGGTGCAATACAACTACGCCACCTTTTGATTACAAACTTGCCCTATTTCCCTGCTCCTGGATTACTACAACTCCCCAGCCATATCAAATACAATTGATTATGAGAGACGTTTAACAAGAAGTTAAAAGCAAACTTTCACGTGTCATTTCTAAGAAGAGGGCAATGAAGTTCAGAAAGCACGTTCTGCATTTAATGAGATCACCGGGACACTACTGACAGGGAATCAAGCTCAACCCCCAGAACCACAGCTCACAAAACAAAGAACAACCCAGCCCAAACCCGAGAGACCCCAGAACCCGAGAGACCCAGAAGTAGAAGAAGAAGAAGAAGAAGAAGAAGAAGAAGAAGAAGAAGAAGAAGAAGAAGAAGAAGAAGAAGAAGAAGAAGAAGAAGAAGAAGAAGAAGAAGAAGAAGAAGAAGAAGAAGAAGAGATGTCCCAAAGACAGAGCTCAAGAGAAAATCTTCCTCCCAGCCCCATACCTCCCCTCCCTCCCCAACTGCCCATACTGCACAAAACTCCTATACGGCGTGCCCCCAGGCACCTCCTTCCCCATCTCCCTCACTTCCCTCGCCATCTCCGCATCCGCCCTGATGAGCGCCTCTTCAAACACGGCGGCTTCGCGCGCCAACTCGACAATCAGATGCACCGTGAGCACCACAAACGGCGCGACGACCAAAAACAGCACGGTCAACACCGCACCGCGGAACGCGCGCCCCACCGCACAAAGAAGCCACCAGTACTGCTCGAACAGCAGCGTGAGTCCCGAGCCGGGGACCAGGTCGTCGTACGGGTCGCGCGCGAGGACCAAGTCGACGATCCGGCCGAGGATTTCGGTCGCAAAGAAGGAGTTGCTGGCGGTCAGTACCGCGAAAGTGATGGCGAAGAGGATGGTGATGTAGCGCGTCACCTCGCGCGAGTTGAGATGGAGCGCGGCCAGCGCGCCTAGGATCCAGAGGGAGATGGTGAAGAGGGCGAGGCGGGGCTCGCGGGAGTCGGCGTCCCCCGTGATGAGGAGGGTTGGCGGTGAGAGCAGGAGGAAGAAGAGGAGGATTGGTGGGATGTCGAGGATGTGCATTGCTGTTGGAGTTTGAATTTTGGATTTGGAAAATTCGAAAGAGAAATGGATTTGTTGATGTTGTTTGTGGTTTGTGGTTGGTGAGGAAATGTGGGTTTGGAGATTCAAGGGTTTAGGAAAGGGACAGCGGAGGGGCTTTGTTATATACTACCCACTGAGATATCATGTTTCGATTGTCTATTGTGGCATTGGCCTATTGTCCCTATTGTGTGGCAGTGAAGACCATCTGAGAACAATAGAAATTTGAAGGTGGTCTGTGCATGAATCCGATGGACAATGGGAAGTTGCGCTTTGAGTCTGTGCGTGGAAGATGGAGATGAGAGGAACTTATAGGGGGGAAGAGTGAGGTTTTAAGAATTGAGTGTAGGAAGAGTTGGGGGTATAGTGGGATTGGAAGGGTGTAGCAGAGGATAGGAAATTGGATTGGTCAAATGGAACGAAAAAGCAACGCATTAGACTTGTAGTAGTTTCGATATGCTGGATAGGTTTTAGAATATGAGATGTTGCCCTGTTAGCAGAATTCAGTCCACAGCACTAAAGAGGAGGACAGAGGCCTAGGATAGCGTAGGACGTTTTTAGGATAGAAGAATAGACTAGACTTAGGAATAAATATACGATGAAAATAGAGCATTGTGATAACGTGAGTGGGGGATCATAGGGTGGAGTTGATAGATCGAGAGAGTATCATTGCAGCATTGAGTTGCTGCAGAGATAATGGCTGAGTGATGGAATAGGGGATGTTACCATGTTAACAAAGTTCATTTTACAATGCTAGAAAAGAGGAGACAGGGCCAGGTTGGAGTATTGAATCTTCAGAATAGGATTGAGTAATAGAATTAGCAATAGAATTAGAGTGTCGTAGTGATGTAGATACAAGATAACAGAAGAGGATTATGGAACTAGAACGTAGCGTATCAAACATCAAGGTATTCCAGACGTAGTCTTCAAATAACAAATAGCGAATTGTACGCTCCATCTGCTACCACCTCACCATATCTAATACCAAAGCGTCAGAAACAAAGCCAAGCGGGTGTAGCATTCCAACTTACCCGCTTTCTCTTCCCTACCTCCCCCTCCTCAAATCCTCAAACAGCCTCCCCCTGACCTCCTCCTCAAAAAGAACCCTCGAATCCGGACTCATCTGCTCCCCCAGCGACGGAATCGGACGCTGAACAGCCTCACACAGCTTCTCTACGAGCCCCGGCACCAACTCATTCACTTTGGCCAGCAGAAGGGGGACGAACTTGCTAGACCCGTCGGGGAGCTTGGCGAGCAAGGTCGTAGTTTGGGTTAGGTAGTCGAGAGGTCCAAGTTCGAGCGGGGATGTGCTGGTGGTCACGAAGGGGAGGATGTCGGCGAGAGCGCAGGCTATGTCGAAAATCTTTTCGGTCTGGAGAGGAGGCTGTGTTAGGGGAGTCGGAATGAGGATGAGGGAAATACGTACCATGCCTACGCCGTGCACTTGCAGACTCCCGAGTGGGAGTTTCATAGCTACGATCATGAGATCTCTCGCTAGGACGATCGGATATCGGAATGTGAGACATTCGTATACGGATTCGCTTGACAGGAACCCGAATCGGGGGAAAAGTTCCCAGAGCTTGATACGGAGCCAGAGCTGAGAGACACGCAGGTTGGCGATGGCATCGTTGTCAAGATTGAGAATGTCGGGGAGAGCAGTTCGAACATCGCGTTCGAGCCCGAGAAGCCATTCTTTACTCACGTCTTGGCGTGATCCGTTCCAGACCGCGAAGAAGACTTCGTCAAAGGGCCGGAAGAGCGAGGCTAGATATCGCAGACCAAGTTCGGCGGATTCGTTGCGGAGAGATACTGGACTTGTGCCAGTGAGTGCAGGACTATCAGACGTGACCTGGATCGTAATAGGGCGATTCTTTCGAATTCCATGGGCACTGTCCATATCAATACCCCATGTTACAATAGAACACAGCACCAACCTACCGTTCCGAAATCACCAAAATCCAGAACAACCTCCCATACACACCCCTTGAATACCACGCCCTCTCATCATCTGCCCTTTGCATCATGAACAACGTCGTCGCCTCTCTCAAATAGAACCAACCCTGCCTATAATGCCCCAACCCCGCATACGCTCCATACAAAAAGAACGAAATAAACACCGACTGCCGCGACGTTATCGTAATCCGTTCTGGTACCTGAATCTTCAGCGCCGCATTCAGGAGCTGGTTCCCCAGCTCCGTCTCCGAGGTCTGGGAAGAAAATAGAAGTGACTCATTGAGCACTTTGCCAAACGTGACGACGTAGGCGCAAAACGCAACGATGAATTGCCGCGACAGAAGCGAATCGGACGTATGATGCGCTTCATCCCGTAGGATCTCTTGCGTCAAAAACGGCACAACGGGATGGATTCGACTCATATACGCCCCAATACACGCCTCGATAGTAATAGTCTCCAGCCCCATTCCCATACCCGCCGTTGACGGCGAATATGGACTCGGCGTTCCCAGCGACACATCCGGACTCGCAGGACTCTCCACATTGCTCTGCACCTCAATACCATTCAGCCCCTGGCTTCCGCGCAATTCATTGAGAACAGTCGCCCTGGCACCGCGGTTCCCGCCTCTTTTCTGCGGGATCTTAAAGCTGCATGTTAGGTTTGCGGAAATGCATCCTGGACAGGGTTGCAGGCCGTTGCATTTTATTTTTCGGCGCCGACAGGCGTCACAGGCGTGCGAGACGGTTTTGCGAGGAGGTTGGGGATACATTGGGAGCGGAGCTCGACATTATGGAGGTGGTGTTGCGGAGATGATGTTGTGGTGCTGAGCGCGAATTGAAAGGTAACTTTAGAAGTTAGTGGTATAGATGGCTTGGCGGTCTAACTCCTCACACACGTGATGTATTCCCCCGACTTTGGAAATTGTGCGTAAGTAAGATTGTTATGGACTAATTCTGATCCTTATCCTGGTCCCGTTCCTAGCCCTGGTCCTAATCCCAATCCTAACCCCAGCCTCTTTTTTCTCTAATCCCAGTCCATCCATCCGTTCATCCATTCAGGGTATCCGCTTCGACAAAAGAAAGTAATCAAAAGAGACCGACGCTATGCATAGACGCATCTCGCCCAACCCATCATATGCCTCAAACCAAACCTTCACTCAAACCCTCATACTACTCCTCCTGGGACTCCTCGCACCCGGCGGAGGAGGAGCTACACTCGATCCCTCCCACCACGTCTTATCCTTCTGCCTCCGATGGGGCATGTTATCCCTGATATCCGTTTCCCGATCCAAGCTCCTCACTCTACTCTTGCTCCTGCTCCGCTTCTCATTCTCGACGAAGCTCTTCCTGCCGCCTCGGCCGTCTTCCGCAAAGGTCCTTCGACTCGAGCCACCGGGTCCGTCTTCAATGAAACTCCTGCGCCCATTTGCCTTTCCACCACCGTCGAAATTGGCAGACATGGGACGTCCCGATTTTTTCTTCTTGTCGCGGCCAGTCGCGGGTGGGCGACGGACGTAGTCATATGTCTTGGGGTCTCTACGGCACAGATCGCGTTCGTTTTGGAAAAGTGGTGCTTCGGGTAGTCGAGTCACTGCGCCGTCATCGTCCTTCCATTTCAGTTTCCAGTTGACCTCGGGATTGCCTGATTTGGTATTTGCAGTGGGTCCGTAATCGACGACGAGTTTGTAGTTGTCGGTGAGCGCGCGAGGTTCGTAGTAACCCTTATCTGCAACACCAGGACCGTCAAGCTTGTATCTAGCGCGGACCGAGGCGTGAATGTACTCATTAGTTTGACGAAGAGGTTCTGATGTGGCACGGCCTGACGAAGGATCTATGACTTTATAGAAGCCAGGCGTACGGAACTGTGACAGCGATCAGTATGGAATCATGCGTATTGGGAACATTGGATACTCACCGCACTGCCGCCAATCGTGAACAGCCCCGTCAAGGAGTTGTATATCTGTCCAAACGCCCAGGGCCTCACTGACCCTTCCTCTCTCTTGTAGTAGCGCGAGCTTTCGTCTTCCTGCTCGTGTAGGTACTCGTGCCTGAGATCGAGATATGGCTCCAACTGATCCATCATCCACGCTAGTGTGATATTTGCCAGTTGTTGATCATCGTATCCGCCGCCAATGTTACTATGCACTCCAGGAAACCAAACCTGCCGTAAGCGAGTCTTATTCCCCGGAGGCTTTTCCCACACCGCAGGCGCAAAAGCAGATCTCTTCTCATCCAGTCCTAGTGCCTGAAACGCATTCTCAATACAAGAAGATAGTGTCGTGTCGTAGAAGGCCATTTCCTTAGACTCGTCGGTTTGCAGACCAATCCTGGTCAACCACCCAACTCTAGGCGTTCCAAGACTTCCCACCGTATCCCACACTGCAATCGCCTTGATGGGGATATCCAACCTTGTCAGACCCCTTCGCTCCAACTCATCTGCATAGCGGGGACTATCTGCACTGGGCTTGTTGGGGTAGGGGATGTCGGGGTTTTTGGGTACATACTTAGGATTGCGTCGGTGCATTACATCCTTGTGCACTTCTGGAAGAGCAAACAAGCCCTTCTTCGTTAAGAGGCCAATCTCGCCTATGAGGCCCGCAATGCTACGAGCAATGAAGGCGCCGCGGGAGAATCCAATAAGGAAGATTTCGTCACCGGGATGGTAATTATTTGCCAAGAAAGAGTAGGCTTCTCGTATGGTGTCACCGAGACCTTCGCCCGTTGTGCCTGGAAAGCGTCAGCATCCAATCAATTCAGCCCTTCACCAACCTCATACTCACCACTAATCAACCGATACCCCTTACTCCCCTGAGTCCCCAGTCCCATATGATAATTAACAATCTGCGGGACCCCATCCTGGCTCACAGCCTTAATCGCCCTCGAAATCCTCGTCACATTACTCGGAACAGCTAATTTCCCACCTAGCATCCCATTATCAGAATTGAGCCACGTCCCATCACATGCCACAATCAACCTCTTGAACATGCCTCTGCCTCCACTCAGACCAGGCGCTTCCAGGAACGGAGCCGCTCGACTCCTCGGCCTCGCACCAATCAGTGCACTCTCATCGATGATGATAGGTGGTCGTTCGGGGAGCTCGACGACAATGGGTCCATTAGTAGGAGGACGGCTGGGCGCTCGACTGTACGCAGAGGGTGCCCGTGAGGCTGCGCGCGAGGGAACGGGCGAGCGCGCCGCCATGACGACGCCAGATGAGTAACCACTCTCGTGACGGGAGTTGCGACGACGGGCGCGGCGGCGCGCGGTTTTGCGGGCCTCGGATTCGGAGGCCGGTGTGTAGCCGGAGTCGTAGTCGGATTGGAGATAGGAAGACAACGTGAATTATTTGATGCGGGGTTCCGGGATGAGAAGTTCGGAGCGAAGATGAAAGTAAAGGTGGTGGATGATGTTGTTTGTTGTTGCTTTTTGTAGTTGTAGCAATGAGTCTACGGAGTATGCGTAGCTTTGATGATACCTCTGGAAGAGCTACTGCGTTTCCCACGTGGTGCACGGCGCGAACACCTTAGTAACGAGCACAGTCGAAGGGGTTGGTCTACAGCATGCAAGACGGGAGGAGCCGTAGAGTACTTCTAATCCCGCGATCCGAAGTCGAGTTTGGTGATGGTGCGATATGCGTAGCCCGGCGGCTACCAGGTGTGTACAGTACCGACCTCCTTTAATCGAGTCGAGTGCGATGCAATTCCTCGAGCCTAGATATCTCTTGCGGCCATGCAAAAGCGCACAATAAAGATGGAGAAACTGTTCTCTGCCTTATATTCGATGGCCAGCTGTTCGTCTTGCACGCGCAAATCCCGTAGCCTTGCGCCCTCCACAGATGTCGGCATATAACTTTTTTCACTCCGCTTCATTCGCTGTTCCCCCTTTCCGAGGTTCTAACTCTTTCCAGTGCGCGCGCACAAAAGCAAGGAAGCCGATACCGTGCCAACCAAAAGACCACAGTGCAGCGTGGAAGAAGATTTCGTGCAGGAAAGAGAGTCGGATGCTGCGTGTCCCCGCTGCAGGCACGCAACACACGACAGTTGGTATACGTGAGTGGTTGGGCTGCAGGCAGGCTGGGCTCTCACCTCATCATCTTTCTTCCGACCAGCCTCGTTGCGCTCGATCGCTGATTCGGCTCGCTTCGAGGTGGCTGGGAGCGCAACAACGAAGCGCAACGAACTTCTGCGAACAGATGGCTGGGGAGGGACACGCGGAGAACAGTAAAAAAGAAGATCAATTGCAATCAGCTCTCGGCGCAACTCTTATGGTATTACAGCGTCTGATCTCTCTAAGAATCCAAAAAGGAGAGGCAAGAGCATGGGATTCAGAAGAATGTGCTCCCTCCTGATCTCTCGACGGAACAACAAACCAGAAAAAAAATTCAACACGGAGCAGAGCGGTCCCTGAGCAAAGCACGACTGACTTGGCTTGGGTTTACGATGGACAGGATAGCCCGGTCACTTGGGGGACATCTCGGTGCGGTGCGGGATGCACTGTGCTGTGCTGTACTGTGCTGTTCTGTGCTGTTCTTGGGCACACGTCGCGCGCCGGTGAAGAGAGCCCGAAATGGGTGTGGTGCGGTGCGTGTGCCCTCTGATAGTCTGCGTTAGGTTGCATAGATGCGCAAAGGGGAGGAGCTTAGGTGCTGTGGGGCGCATGTACATACATAGACATTAACGGAGTAGAGCATGTGCGGTATATGTACGGTAGTCGGTGAGCGGTTTGCCAGCAAAACATACCCTCGCTCGCGTATAGGTATACCGCCAGCCAGCACCAGGGTCAACGTCGCTTGATAGTCCGTCACGTGTTTCAGTAGCCAACGAGAACAATTATAGATTCACGCAAGTGGGTACCTATCTATACATGTCATGTAGGCATGGGCAGCGGAACTTCACTGTTCCATTAAATTGCCCGGACATCTATAGGCGAAATGCGTGATGAACTATCAATCATCACCTTACACAATCCACATCGAAGTTTCCCGAAAGCCACTAAGCCGGGGGTACGGAACGGAACCCTTCAAGAGTTCAACAACGTTGGAACCTTCTCACTGTTAATTCTCTAAGAACTCAGGAGCTCGGGATTTCTCCCAAAGCCATCTCTCGGTAAAACATGTGATGAACCACCATATCCCCCGGGTGCCATGCGCCCGGGATGCACAAACAACCCCTTAGTACCTCATTCACCCTATACCACTCCTCAACAATACACAAAGTCCCTCCGTGAACCCTCTCCGCTCAATCTCCAGACCACCCATCCGCCACAGAACCCCCAAGGGGACCGGCGTCGTACAGTGCTGCAGGGTCTGTGTCTCTGAGACGACTTTGCTACGTAAAGCAATAGTAAACATATTGAATCCTACTCCAATTTCTTTATCGGAAATCCTAGGAACATTGACATGTCTGGTGTGTTGTAATGGGATATCGTACTTGAAAGGCTTGCTCACGTCGAAATATATCTAATCTTGTTAATATCACACCTCTCGAAGGCGAAAACGTGGGTAATTCCAATCGTGGTAGCAACCATTAGACATCCGAACTCGCAAGGAAAGTCACGCAAAGCGAACTCGTCTTTGCCCCACTCCAACACAAGGATAACCCAACAACACTGCAGTCCGTTGACCGGAACCCGCTCTATACTCGCGTGATTCGATAATTTCCATCATGACATCCAACACTACGGCACCAGTTACAATAATTGAGGTGAGTATTTCTTTTTACAATTTCAAATATCAGATTTTTATCTAGTTAGTCAGCTAAGTAGCTAACCATTCCATCAATTTTTGCCATTCAGACCCTGAGAAACTATCCAATTGATAGATTTTCAGGCCTCCAATCCACCACGTAATGATTATGTCGGGGACTCCAACCGAGGTCGCGACAACCCGTGCCCACCCTCCCAGTCCCCAAACATTTCAAGACAGACAAGACAGACACATATCGTACAAAGATCAGCCATCGCACCCATGTAGATACCCAAAAGATTTCAGCTCGCCAAAACTCCGTCCGATAATGTGTCCCACCTAATCCCAATCCCTTCCTCGCATTACAAGACTTCGAAAATAAAAAGATGCTGCGCGAGCGGCGAACAGAAAAACCATCTAGGGATGTCGCGCCGAGAAGGAGGAGAGGATATACTTAAATTTCATGTGACAGACAATAATAGGAAAATGCGTGCACAAAAAGGAGATTCGTCAAACAACATCGTCAAAATCTGAAAGTGTCGCACTGTTTCTTGATCGTCATCTAATATCCGCCGAGAAGATCTTCGAGCTCGTCAAGCTCAATGTGTTCCGGGCTCTTAAGGTCTGCCCAGCTCAAGTCTGGGTCTTCCCGTTCCATCTTGACATTGCCAAGCTTGAATGGAGGTGGGGGCATCTCAATCACAAGCGTAGGTTTCAGCATTGGGCTACTAGGGGCAAGGTCGTTTTGGAATGTCGCGACGTGGCCAAACAACATTGCCGCCGATTCCGAGTTCTTGAGCGCAGCGCTCTCTTCAGTTTCTTCGGTGGTGTGCACTACTGCATCTTCCATGACAACGTCGACCGCAGGAGTGGCCGTAGTACTGGCTGCCCGCTTGCGCTCAGCTTCTTGACTCATTCTCCGTTGTTGAAGAGATGACGCAGTCTGTGTGAACTCGCGCTCATCCCTTTCCAGCGGGGGAGACTGTGCCCGCCGATTGTGTGCAATGTTTATGCTGGTTGGTGGGTGCGATTGGTTGGAAAATGGGTCGGCTCCATCTTCAAATTCGGGTGAGGAGAGGTCCAGTTCGGGTGAGGGGGACATGCGGTCTCGTGACCGTGCTTCAGCATCTTCCTCTTCGGAGGCGGTGGACGAGAGCGAGGGTGAGATGATGCGCGCAGTGGCTGGGTTGTTGCCGGCATTTGTAGGAATTGGTTGATGCGGGACGGTGGTGAGGAAGTAGTAGACACGCTTGGGATGGGTGCCGACGAGCTTCTTGTCAAGAGGGCATCGTGAGAGCGCGGTCCAGGGTCGCTTGAGGTAGGTCGCGAGGCGTGATGAAATTATTGCAGCAGGATTTGCGGAGCTGTAGCGCGTCAGCATGAGTAAATCGGAGCTAGGGAGCTTGAGCTGTTGGTACGTACCTTTCAACGATGGGGATGGTGGCGCACAGGATGGCAGCCAACTCTTTCAGTAGGTGGGGGCGATTCCCTGTCTTCTCCAGCTGCTCGATGACTCCGACGACAATCTGGTCATCGATGCCTTGGGTGTCGACTTTTGTTCGTCTGGACTCGGCGCCTGGCGACGGTGGCGGGGTGTCGGCGGCGACACGGCCGGAACTCTTCGGTCGCTGGTCCTCGAAGCGCAGATTCGAAGGTCGCGACGGGCTTGTGGATGTCGTCGTCGAGATTGAGTGTGTGCGTTTGACCTTCTTCTGTGGTGGTTGCTGCTGAGCGTCCCGGTCGGTGGTGGTTGAAGGCGGTGAGCGTGCGGATCTTGAGCCACTGCCAGGCAGGTGGATGCCGAGCGAGGGCAGCGACAGCGACTTCCGCCGTGTGTTGTAGGGCATTGTGGCGAGGGAGAAGGACGGCGGTCGTGTGAGAGTCGAGAGGAGGATCGCAGAGGAAATGCGAAGGCGTAGTAGAGAATGAAAGAGGATGGTAAAATAATTATTGCGGCGAGAGACAAGACAAGACAGGCCAGGCTGGGGGAGACGGGAGAAACAGACGCCTGCCTGTGTTGTTGCGAGAATGGAGAAATGCCAGGGGCGGCGATTGGCTGGGGCGCGGGAAGCAGGAATGCAGACGCAGCGTTGATGCAGCACTTTCTGGGCAGCCTTGACCACAACTGGACTTGGTGCAAAAGAAGCGTAACCGCTGGGCAATGCAAGGCAAAGCGTGCGACCTGTTTGCTGCCTGCACTTTCTCTTCGGGCACTTGAGAGAACAGGACGTCGAGATGTTGGATGTTGTTGGACCGGCTTAATATGGCGAAAGGGTGGGTGAGAGAGAGAGGGAGAGAGGAAAAGGTCTAACGAGGAAGCGTCCAAGTAGGACTTTGCCGCAACTCGCCTCCTGAACCCGTCGAGGTACGTAACTGGGCGATGCACTACAGGCCGTTCCGCCCTCGAACTTGCGTGAGGGAGCAAGCTACAAACAAACGTCTTCGTCGCCACAGGCAGACGAGACGGCGTACTGGGAAGACAGCGAACAACAACAGGGTCCGATATGATGCAGGGCACAAGGCACAAGGACACAAGAAGAGAATCCTATGGATACGGCTGAAAGTAGAGCGAGAGTATAGTGGAGAGGGGAGAATGGAGGGAAAGGTGAAGTGGGCAGAGAAGGGAGCACGGAGTTGATGGATGAGATGGATGGTGGAGCACTGGCACTTGCCCTTGACGATGCCGCTAGGCCCAGAATAGACGGCTGGTGCACGGCCCTTGGGCGTAGGGCAAATGTATTCAGGGATCTTTGTTCCGGGGCCGGGCGAAGAAAAAAATAACACAGGCAAACAGCTTCAGGGCTACTTTTAGAGCGCCCCCCCTCCTCTTTCTCTGCAAAGTACAGATTACATATTACTTTGCTTTGCTTTGCTCTCTCTATTCCCTTCTTGTAACTTGCCCACCCTCGCGTTGTTGCTCCAGGGGTGCAGACCTATCAAAACTAGCGTGGCTTACCGCAGGCTCCGGAACACTCACGCGAGGGTGGGTGGGCATTCGAAAAGAAGAGAGCTCCAATGCCAAATTGATTGATGGATGATGATGACTGACAGCCGAAGAGGCATACATACACACACACACTTGCTGTGTACGGTACACATACCTACAAGTGTGTACATAGATAGCGCCGCCGCTCGCGTCTCGCAACCGTTGTGCACACGCTTCCCCGCCCGCCCGTTTCCTTGTCTCTACCTACTAGTAGACTCTGTGCTGCCTGGGCCTCGGGGGGGTTTCTCGCGGAAAGTATCTAAAACGGCAACAGCTGAGCCTCCATTGGAGAAAGCAGATGGTGGTGGGATGGTAGGCGGCGCTTCTACGGTTCCAAGCCCTGGATGATGGCATTGTCTGTAACATCGCTTCTGCCGTACACTCGCCGACGGCATGTGGGTGTGCACCGTGTGTTTGCGAACGGCGACATTTCGTCACTACTCGGGGCAGCAATCCAGATTAAACATCGACCTCCTCCAACTGAAAGCCCAGAGAGAAAATCCTTCCTATACTCGCCGCGAGCAGGAGCTGACCGCTAGGCCTCCGTGCCAGAAAAACGACGTCTGGCAGTGACTGGCCGAGTTTTCTGGCCATGGCCATGATCTGATGGGGGGGTGCAGCAAGCATGCAGTGAATGCAGCATATCAATCTGGTCGGGCCCGGCATGCAGGCAACTCGCAGGCAACTCGCAGTCGACTTGCAGGCCGCCCCTGTTTCGACCAACGCCCTAACGCCAGAACCTCATTTAGCCTCAACGCCATGCCGGTGGTTTTCAAAGGCGGTGAGGGCTTAGCTGCAACTTTTTTTTTCTTTCTTCCTAAGTTCCTAGGTTCCCTTTTCTGCTTGCGCTGCGCTTAGGCTCCTGGGCTTCCCGTCGTCCTGTCCTTTGCCTTGTTCGCGCGAATCAGAGTGCTGCTGTTGACGATACAATACGGAACACCTGTCGAACTTCGGCCAAAGTGAGCGCATGTGCTTTTTGATTGTCAAAGGCTGGCCGGAGAAAAGAAAAAAAAACTATGATCATCTTCTGACGTCCCTGACATCTGCTAGGGGATGATGCGAAACAACTCCTTGATTGTCCACCTTCTAGAAACTGTCGACTTTCTACCTTCTATATCTGCTGCTGCATGTTTCACGAGGGGCCACGGCGCATGTCTTTTCTTTTGGTCGTCCGTCGTCCAAATGTTCTGAAGCCGAACAACGCACGCGACGTGCCACCATCTCTGGTCACCCTAATGATTGGCAAGGGGACCGTCACTGTCTTTCCCCTATCGGGCAAGCCGCATTACACGAGCCCTGGCCGCTGCTTCGTCACTTTTGTGGGGTTGGAAGGTATTGCGCAGGACTTGGGACTTCGCAGAACACTTCGGATCAGCTCCGCTGTGCCCCAGACGACCAGACGACAACACAACCACACACACGACCGACCTCCAGAACTCCTTCAACTGCCCATGCCCAAGACCTTCTGGTCGCCAGGATGCCAGGTCGGTGAGACGTGTATGATTCAGTCCCGTATGCAGCCAACGTTCCTCGTCTGTTTGTTGTCTCTGCATCCACAGTTGCTCGAGTCAAGTCATGCATGCTAAGTAAGCCAGATAAGACGCGGATAGTGCGATTACAATAAATGAGCTCATCGGCCTTCGATTTCTCTGATGATCTGATCTGATCTTCCTTTTCATCTGCGTCGTTAGCTGCGAGAAAGTTCGTTTGCCAGAAGAGCGAAGTCGACCACTAAAGTTTACTACTGGTATATGCGACCCGCGCTCGCTCTGGGATCCCGGACGAACCGATCTCGCTTGACCTGCTGCTGTGTGGGTGCATGATGTGTGGGCTGGGAACTTTGATATTGCCTAAATCAGACAGGTCACCCCTCCAACGGGCTTCGATGACAACATTGTACACGCAGATCCGTCGTCTTCTCCCCAACTCGATCAATGTTTCCTCTGCTCTGTCCGGCTATCGCGCTATGTCTATTTCGCATAAATATGCCTTATATAATGAATCGGCTTGCATTTTCCTGTTCGTCCCGTCGTCGTAGGCTATTGCGCGGCTGAGGCTTGCTTGCTGCACATAAACCGACCTCCTCACCTCCAAAAGGCCCACCACGGCTTTTGTGAAACCGGGGAGTCGGAAGGAGGCGCAACAGCCTCCCGAATCTGTTCAAGAATGGGTTGTTTGTATCCGTGACCCTTCCTCGGCCTGAGCTCCACCCACCACGTCGTTCCAAAATTGTACCTCTTGATCTCGACCACCTCTAGCCCACTGTCTTCCACAATCTTGCCAATGTCCTTGTTCCACCAGCACCCGTGCTCCAGTGCATGCGAAGGAGCTGTCTTGTCCAGCAGCCCATTCAGCCATTCGTAGTGCGATTTGCCGTGTTCGAGGAGCAGGATTTGGCCTCCTTCTTCCTTGGTCGCGGCCTCGAGAGTGTGGAGCAGGCGCTCAGGCTCGGGGGTCGAGCACAATCCCATTGTTTGCAGTACAGTGTCGTAGCCGTCTTGTGCACCGTAAGGCGGAGTAATGGGGTCGAGAGCAGACTGCTGTTTGAAGAAGACGCGGTTAAAGAACTCGGGATGGGTGTCTTTCCATTTCCGCTTGGCTACGGCCAGCATGGGGGCGCTCGCATCTAGCAGTGTTACAGTGTCGCACTGCTTGGTGGGGTAGTATTGGAAGTTCCTGCCTGTACCCACGGCTACCTCCAGCACATGGCCCTTGGCTCGCTCTGTGATGGCCTGCCTCCGCGACGACAACCAAAGCAGCTTCTCTGCGGTATTGACCTTCTCGTCATATCCTTCGGCCTCCTTATCAAAGCGATCAGACAAGTCGGCTGGAATACTATCCCAATCCGGTTCCTGGCTCAGCGAGAGATACAGCTGCACTGTGTAGACTCCCATGCCAAAGACTGCTAGGCCAGCTCCCATGGCTGCCCTCCCTCTCCAACGTGACACTTTTGCATTATTCCTTTGCCTCGCCAAATCCTCCTCTATTTTCCATGCAGGCCTTGCCTGTGGTCCACGGTTTTCAACAAACGGTTTCGGTGCAGATGCTTGAGGTTTAGGCGCAGGCGGAAGTGCAAATCGTGGAGGAGGTGGTGGCGGCCGCGGCGACGACTTCGCGGGGGTCGTCTTGGGCAAAGACTTGGGGATCTTCTTGGGCAACTTCATGGCGATGCAATTGGCGACGTGGGAGCGATGAAGACAGCGACCGTGGTGCTCAATCGATGAAAGAAGGGAAAAAGGCACACAAAGCTCCAGCTTTTGCAAATTGGACCGTGCGCACACGCACGCAGGCCGATCCGAACGTTGGAGGCTTTTCGACGGCCAGGGTCCTTTGGAATGCTCAATGGACCGTGGGAAACCGACGCTAGCGTCCAGACTACACAACTTCCGTTCGACGACATCGGACCCTCCCCCACCCCAACATCGATTAGAACATTATAGGTAAGCATGCCATTTCCTTTTTTCTGAGTCTCTTCGTGTCTTTCTAGGATTGTTCACCTTGGTCCAATTGCCTATCCACTTCCAATTCCCAATATCATATCGTCTACAATGGCCCTGGACACTATCCCCTCCTCCGTCCTTATCATTGGAAGCGGCGTCTTTGGCCTCTCGACTGCATATTCACTCTGCAAAAACCCACTCTTCAGCAACACCTCAATAACTCTCGTGGACAGACAACCTTTTCCCACACCCGACGGCTCAAGTGTAAGCCCGCGAGCCATTTTCCAGTCATTCTTTTTCACTCATCTCATTGATATCCCCAGATCGACACCTCCCGCATAATCCGCGCCGACTATGCCTCTCCTCCCTACGCAAAACTGGCCACTGAAGCCCTGGCCCTCTGGCGCACCACTTTCGCCCGCGACCACTACCATGAAACCGGCATGTGTCTAATGGCATCCTCCAAAAACCAATCCTACGTCTCCGACTCCCTAGCCAACGTCCGCGCCCTCGGAACCGACAAAATCGAACTCACACCCACCCCTGAAGACATCAAAAGAGTCTGCGGTACCGCCAATGCCTTTGGCACCATGGGCTACGTGAATTGGAGTTCCGGCTGGGCTGACGCTGAAGGAGCTATGCGCTGGCTACATGCCGAAGTATCGAAACTGAACCGCGTGAACTTCATCACGGCGCCCGTATCAAAACTCCTCATCAACCACGCCACCAACACCGTATCCGGCGCCCGGCTCACAACAAACGAGACTCTAACTGCAGACCTTACAATCCTAGCTGCAGGCGCCTGGACTCCATCTCTCCTCGACATGCGCGGAATCTGCAAAGCGACCGGCCAAGCCCTGGTCTACCTTCCCATCACCGCAGAAGAAGAAGCCACCCTCTCCTCGCGCCCCACAATCCTAGACGTCTCAACAGGCCTCTTCATGATCTCGCCTTCGCGCCGCTTACTCAAGATTGCGCGCCATGGCCACGGCTACGTCAATCCCACCGCAATTCCGAATCCAGAATCCGACGATCCGAAGGAAACGATCACAGTATCGCTACCATACACGCATCTCGACGACGCGAATCTGACTGTGCCCGTGGAAGCCCAGATCGAATGTCGAGATTTTCTGTCCACTATCCATCCCAGTTTCTCCGACCCCAAGACGCGTCCGTTTACAAAATCAAAAATTTGCTGGTATACCGATACGCCGAATCATGACTTTTTGATCTCGTATCATCCGCGGTACAGTGGATTGTTCGTGGCGACAGGGGGCTCTGGTCATGCGTTTAAGTTCTTGCCCGTAGTTGGGGATTGCATAGTTGAGACTGTGTTAGGGAGGACGCCGGAGGATTTTGTGGGGCAGTGGGAGTGGCCTGCTGAGCGCAGGGCGGAGAGCGAGTGGGCGGGTGATGGGAGTCGTGGTGGAGCGAAGGGGATGGTGCTTAGGGAGGAGATGCAGAAGAGTAGGAGCAAGCTCTGATTAGGGAAAGAAAGAAAGAAAGAAAGAATAAAGAGTTGGGGATAACGAAGGGTTCGAGATGTGGCGTGGGGATGATTAGAGCAGAGTAGAGTATAGAGTGACTTTCGAGTGGAGGTGGATACCCATACTGTGAATAGATCCGTAGGAGATGTATGGATGGGATAGGATGGTACTATAGAACTCTACACTACATACTACACACACTAGAATCGAATAGATTAGATTAGACCAGACCACATCACATCAGATGACATCACACCAGCCACAACTACACTATCATACAATATAGCACAGATATAGTATAGTATAGTATAGTATATCCACCAACCAACACCACCACGACCCTCCCTCCTCTCGATCCACGTACTCCCCACCCCAATCCTCCTTCCGTTTCCCTTTTTCCTTTATCCCTTATCCCTTATCCCTACTTCCCATCCCACCCAGCCATTCCGCTACGCTCATTCCTCATTCCTCCTTCCTCCTCCTCCTCCTCCTCCTCCTCCTCCTCCTCCTCCTTCTTCTTCATCCCTATTCCACATTCCAGCCTCCAAACCCCGTCTCCCGGCCTCCCCCATCCCCCCCCTACCCCGTTTACGCCGTCTACGCCGTCTCCAGCCGCGCCCTCTCTCCATCCTGCAATACCTGCTGTTTACGGCCTGTTTCCGTGTCGCTGTCCATCTATCGCTGTTGCGTTTTTGTACGCTGTTTTTTGTATGAGTGCGTTGCGGTTTGTGGGTCCTGCGGTTTATGCGGGCATGGAAGTGCGGCTTCTGGCTGTTTTCTGGGTCGGAGATCGGGGTTGGTGGTGGGGGGAAAGGGGGCGCGCGGTGCTTGTAGCTTTGGTGGATTATACGTGTAGCTGGGTTTGGGAATACGGTTGCTGGTTCCAGGGACCATGTTGGGTTCTGGTTCGCTTCACGGTGTTGGGGTTGGGTTGTTGGATGGGGAAGAGAGGTGGGTTTGGGGTAGGAGAGAGGTTGAAGAGGAGTAGTTGTCTCTTTGTCTTTGTCTTTGTCTTTGTCTATGTCTATGTCTATGTCTGTATCGCAGTTGTAGGTGTGGTTGTCGTCGTACTGATGCCTTTTGATCCTCTTCTTCTGTTATCATAGGATAGATACGGATGATTAGGTGGATATAGTGTAATTAGTACAATCCAAGAGAGGTGGATCCATTTGGAAGTGAAAGTGACATGTAAGATACGGAAGTTGGACTTCGGGATCTAACTACCATGTTGGTCAATGGACTCGTAAAAAACATTTATTAACTCGGCTTGTTCAGACGAAGCTTACGGGGTTCTACGGGGGAAGACATTGTCGAGTGGAGTAAAATAGTAGCATAAAGAACCGGCCTACGATACTGGACAATATGCTATTGGTCCGTCCCTATCCCTATCCCTGTCTGCCGGAAGAACATCATCACATTCAGCGTGACTATGAACATCATACTATCACGGTAAGAGTTTTTAGTTATGTTCATGTTCGTTCTCATTCTCATTCTTCATTCTCATTCGTTCCCTCAACTCTCCCATGCAGGCACAAGTGCATAGACAGACAGACGTACGTACATAAAAGAGGTATACGCATAAACCCAACCAATCAATCCAATTCATCCAATCAATTCATCTCCCTTCCCAATTCCAATCTCCTCCTATATTTCCTCCCCTTTAACAACCCATCCGACCATGCAGAAATGACAGCGAAAAAAAGATGTAACATTAAGAACTTTTCTCCCGTTCCAAACACATAAGAATCATCGATAGATAGGCAAGGGGCAAAAGAATACAAAAGCAAGCCACCTAAATCCTAGATATCCCCAGGAAAAAGAGAAGATAAAACGCCAAGATGCCAAGGGGGGAAAATGTACATAGAAAGGTGTCAAGTCAGGTCAAATCATCCAAGGGGGATACGTGTGTTTTCCTTTTTTTTTCTCTCTTTCCAATCTTTCCTCACAATTCGTTTCGATAATTTAACGACCCGATCGCTCCTTGGTCTGCGCACGGCGCTTTTTTGCCGTCTCTGTCAATAGGATTAGCAAAGATATCCTCAAGTGTGTTCAATTCAGCCCAACTTACCCTCATCGTACACCAAGAACTCATGCAGAGCCGATCCTGTCGGCACCATGGGCAACACAGGTACCTTTTGGTCCGTGACGACCTCCAACAGGGCTGGTCCCTCAGTCGCGAGCAACCACTTCAAACTCTCCTCGAGTTCATCAGGCTTCGCGACGCGCCGCGCCTGCACGCCCATTGCGTCACCGAGTTTCACGAAATCCGCGTTGCGCTGATGGGTGTGGGAGAAGCGGTCCTCGAAGAAGAGGGTTTGCCATTGGGTGACCATGCCCTGCTCCTCGTTGTTAAGGACGATGACCTTGACGCCGATGTTGAACTCTGCGGCGGTGGAGAGCTCGGTGAGGGTCATGCTGAAGGAGGAATCGCCGTCAATGTCGATGACGAGGGCGTCTGGGCGGGCGACTTTGGCGCCGATGGCGGCGGGGAGACCGTATCCCATAGTTCCGAGACCACCGGAGGTGATCATGGTGCGAGGGTGTCGCCAGCGGTAGTGCTGAGCAGCCCACATTTGATGCTGGCCGACGCCGGTGGTGATGACGGTCTGCTCTTTGATGTCGGCGGTGAGGTTGGAGAGGGTCTCGATGACGGTCTGGGGCTTGATGAGGCCATTTTCACCTTCCTTCTCGTAGGCCCAGGGGAACTTCTCTTTCCACGTCTTGATCTGGGAGAACCATTCTGGTCTCTCGGAGACTGGGTTGATCAAGGGGACGAGGGATTCGAGGTTGGTCACGACATCGCCGACAACGGCCTGGGTTGCCTGCACAACCTTGTTGATGTTCTTGGGCATGATCTCGAAGTGGATGATTCCACCGCGTCCCTCTGCGGCAGCGGCCTTTGCAGCCGGGGCAAATTTGGTGAGATTACCGGTAATGCGGTCGTCGAAGCGGGCACCGAGGGCGATGATCAGGTCAGCCTCCTGCATGGCCATGTTGGCATAGGCAGAGCCGTGCATTCCCAGCATGTGCAGGGACTTGTCATCGAGCTCGTCGAATGCGCCCAGGCCCTGGAGGGTGGTCGTCACGGGTATGTTGGCCTTGTCCGCGAGCTCCTTGAGGATAATGGGACCCTCGGGCACGCTTACCATGCCCTGTCCGGCGTAGATGACGGGCTTCTTAGCAATGTTGATGAGGTCGGCAGCACGCTGGATGGAGCCGTGGAGCTCCCTCGTGGCGTGCTCTTTGGCAGCCAAGGTGGCGGCGCTGGGGTGGGGAGGTAGGGTGCTGGTCATGGGAATTGGTCTCGACAGGATACCGCCAGTGACATCCTTGGGAAGGTCGACGAGGACGGGACCCGGTCGTCCGGAGGTGGCGATCTGGAAGGCCTCGTTTATCCTCCTCGGGAGCTCTGCAATGTTCTTGACCAAGACATTCCACTTTGTGCAGGGACGGGTGATACCGACGGTGTCTGCCTCCTGGAAGGCATCGGAGCCAATTGCGTTTGTGACGACCTGACCGCAGAAGACGACCATGGGAGTACCGTCCATCAGAGCATCTTGCATTGGTGTGACGACGTTTGTGGCGCCGGGACCGGAGGTGACGATGACGACGCCAGGTTTGCCCGAGGCACGAGCGTAACCCTCGGCCATGTGTCCGGCGCCCTGCTCATGTCGTGGGAGGATAAAGTCGAAGTGTGGTGACTGGTAAATGGCATCGAACACAGGAAGGATGGCACCACCGGGGTAGCCAACTGAGTCATAAGTCAGTACAATGAATTTGTAGCAAAAAAAACAATGGAAACCCAAAAAAAACCCAAAAACCCAAAAACTCCAATAAGAGTCATGAGCAATTGGAAGAAGAGAAATGAGAAGTAAAAAGTGAAAAGTGAGAAATCCGTACATATGTGCTTGACGTTCTGGCGCAGCATCATCTCGTGGAAGATCTGACCACCAGTCATGCCGACGAACGAATGGTCCATCTCTGGCTGGCGATATGGCTTCAAGGGTTGGACTTGGGTCAGGTCGTCGCGATTGAACGAGGGACTCGGGCGAGATCTCGCCTCTGCCTTTGGAGCGGCAGCAGCTGCAGCAGCAGCGGTTGACTGTGGTCGTTGTGCATTTTCCTGGACAATTTTGGAATTCGCTTGTTGTGCAGCTCTCCGGTATGGCGAAACGGCGAGGCGTGGTGTGGAAAGGGAAAATGAGCGTGTGCCCTTATTCAGCGCCTGGATGGCGCGGTGTCTCGACTGCATTGTGCGTGTGTGCGGGAGGGTGTAGGTTCAAATAGGCGGAGGCAGAGTGGGAGGAGTGGGAGGAGTGGGAGGTAGTGTGGGAGGGAAGTGTGGGAGGAAAGCGAGGCAAAACGTGGGGAAGGAAAGGGAAGATGGAGGGCAGAAGAAGGAAGTTTTAATGTGTGGTTTTTAGGGCCATGGGCGATTGAAGTGAGTGTTAGCTGGGGAGGGACTAGGGACTAGTGACTGGGAGTGACTGGGCGTGTACTTCTGGAGGTGTTCGGCCAGGCGCGAGAAAAGCTTGACAATAGAGACGGATAATCGATGACTGCACAGGCAGGCAAAGGCAGGCAAAGGCAGAGAAAGATTGAACAACGGGCCGACACCGCGCCCTTCTGCCCCCCAAAGCAGCCTGACGTCTAGGCTTTTGCCGGCATGTGATTGGGTCCGGGGGGGTTCGTCTGGTGGCGATGGCTGTCGGTGGCTGGCCCTCTCCACACTGCCGCTCTTAACTCCGCCCAGGGCCCCTCCCGATGTCGGCCCAGCCTGCACACACACTGACTGTGGACGCTGTGGACTCTGTGGACTCTGTACTCTCTCTCCAGATCAATGCATGACCACATGGAATTGCCAGGACTGGGTGGCTGCACATCCCTCATCTCGGCCATACACACACATACACATACACACACAAACAGATTGTCCACGTATTGTGAACTGCTGCCCAGCCGCAACTCACATGCACATGCTACTGCTGCTGCTGGTCCCAGGTACGCACGCTTACGTAGTAATACATAGTACACAACACCCTTTTAATAAAACCTCGTAGCTAGCTGCACTGTTCCCCGCGAACTGTCTGCCGCTGCTGTTGTACTGGCACTTCTGACATGGCTTGTTTCTCTGTGCTTTGGCGCGTAATGCTGCAACCCGCAACGGCAATGCTTCGGGCAACCCAGACACGCCCAGACTACACACATACCTGTAGCTGCGTAGACTAAACCACCGTCTGTCCATCCACTCCTCACCACACCATGAACCCACCTCCTCCTCTGCACCCCGAACGAGCCCGGAGCCATGGCCGTGTCGCAAGCGGGGATGAGCGACGACGAGGTATGCTGCACCCAACTTCGTATACAAACCACCCTTTCTCTCCACCGCCAGTCCATGCCTGATCAGCATCATCTCTGACCTGCTCTGACCTGCTCTGACCTACGCCAGTGGCAATCCCGCGGCGGTCAACACGAGGACCATTGGACTCCGATGTAGACGAGTACGACTTTCCCATTCAGCCGCTGCACCCTTCCCTGATCATTTACAATCCATTCCCAATTACCATCCCAACCCATCCCACCCCCATCCTCTCTTACCCCAGACACACAATGCCTTGAACCCCGAAGCTGCACCTCGATGATGCTCATGACGACAGCCCCCTAGCCGATTCCATCCCCGACGTCCAGCAACCACAACATCAACATCAACATCAACAACAGACCAGGACGACCTCGCTGCAAACTGCCAGTCCCACCATCGCCGCCCTGTCTCCCCAGCGCATCCTCTCTCCAACACGCTCCGAGACATCCCCGCTCTCCCCTCACGATGGCCAACTCCCCGACATGCCCTCCAAGGTAGTGATCCATTGTACACCTTTCTTCCAACACCATCACCAACTTACCTTATGCAGGACTTCTCCTTCCTCCAAGACCCCGCCGCCTTCCACGTGCTCCCCGCCTCCAACATCCCCCCACCATTCCTCAACGCCCCAAACGCTCCCTCCCTAACCTCACCTCTGCCCGTACTCCTCCAAACCGGCCATTTCCGCCTGGCTGCCATAGCTGCAGCCCGCAACCTCGTCGCCTCCACCTCGCCCACCGACCACAACACACTCTTCCACCTCCTCCACATCCGCCTGTCCTGCCTCTGCCTCATCCAGGAACACGCCCTCGCGGCCCAGGAAGCAAAAGCCCTCGGCGACCTCAACTCCGCCTTCTACCTCCACCCGCTCACAAACACACACCTCGTACCATGGAGTCTGCGTCTGCTGGTCGTGCGTCTCGCTGCCCTGGGTTACGGCGAATGGCGCAAGGGCATAATGGGCTACTATGACCTCGCCCGTGAATGCCGTGAAACCATCTCCAAACAAGACATTTCCTCGGACGAGAAACAGCTCTGGCGCCTCCGTCTCCGTGACTGCGGAATCCGCGTCGCGAACGTGCTCGTCGAGCTGCGCGATCTCGAGGGTGCCGCCAGGCATCTCGCGTCTCTGTCTCCCCCGGTTCCTGCGCTCAGTGATGGTGACGATAACGAGACAGAGGAAATAGACGAGTCGCGCGCCGCCGAAGCAGCAGAAATATTGTACATGGAAACCCTCGTGCACCTCCGCATCGGCGACATCACCGCCGCCCGTCGCACCCTGACATCCCTCTCTACCATCTCCTCTTCCTCCTCCCCTCTCATTGAAGGCACTCTCACTGCCCTCCTCTCTCTCTCCAACTCCGACTACACCTCTGCCATCACCACTTTCCGCACTCTCCAGTCCCAATTCCCCTCCAACGCCATGGTCACGCAGAACCTTGCCGTGTGTCTCCTGTACGTGGGGCAGATTGCGGAGGCGCGGCAGCTTTTGATTGATCTGGTGGATACGAGTCCACCGTTTAGGAGTGCCGTGTTTAATCTAAGTACAATTTTTGAACTTTGTACCGAGAGGAGTCGGGACCGGAAGATGGGGTTGGTGGAGCGGTTGGCGGGACGGGGAAGGGATGGAGGGGAGGGGGTAGGGTTCGAGGTTGCGAATGGGGATTTTAAACTTTGAGATGGGAACTATAGGAATAAGAGAAGATTTGGAGAAGGATGTGTATTGGATAGTACCGTGCCACAAGACGCTTTTGCAATCAACCAGCCAATCAAACAATCAATCAATCGATCCATACAGCCAAACAAATCAAACAAATCAAACACTAAATACATTTACATGACCAATCCCTAATCGCACATATATGTTTATTACCTACATCCATGTCCCATGTCCCATGTCCATGTCTATCTATGTACACGTCCTATGTATAAAAAATACATTTCCAATCATTTACATCGGCTACGAGAGGAGCCATGTCGATACTGATATATATATTTGTGACGTAGATATACAAGAATGGATATAGCGAGTTACACCGCTGTCTCAGGTACTTTTTCTTTTCCTTTTAAATTTTTACGACTTGCTTACTTGCCTACTTGCTTCCCTTCTTCACAACTCACATCACATTCCCGTACCAACATTCATTTCATTTCAGTTCGATTTCATGTCACTTCATGTCACTTCATGTCACTTCATGTCACGTCAAGTCACTTCAAGTCAATTCACCTTATTTCAACCTAATCTGTCTCATTTCATTCCTTTCCATCCCCTTTCAATTGAACAATCACCACAAATACTAAACGGGGGTGGCCATACTAAACCGGGTTATTCCAGTCCGTATTCCGTCATCTTTTCCAGATCCCCCACATGCAAGATATACTCTTCATGTCCCATCAACGACACACCCGCCCCTATCGAATGCCTCGGGACACTCATTCAAGGAGAATCCCAGTACCTCGGGCCAAGTCATCTTCAACCCAAAGCACTCTGCATCCTAATCTCCCAAAGTCACAAATCGTCATCTTCCATCTTCTCCAGCGTCGTGATCGGTACAGTGCCCTCCGAGTTGCCCCGCTCTTTGGCACTGGCAAGTGCTGATCCGAGACTCCGTCGCACCCCCTCGTCAAACCCAGGGAGAGAAGCGCGGTGCTTCTTGAATGGTGATCCGACCGTTCCTTCAATTGTCAGGGTCGGCGCGGGTCCGGCTTGGGTTGACGGCTCAGGTGCGGTGTCAGTGCTAGGGGCCGGGGTTCCTGAGATGGGGCTTCCAGATGCGCCGCGGGCAGCAGGCGATGCCGTGACTCGGTTCAGAGGCTCCGCTGAATGCTGGCGTTTTAGCTGGCCGATGTGTCAGTATATCAATGTAGGTTTGGTCGACGGACGTTGAATGCATACCTTGATTTTGCGGACGCCCTCTGCAAGTTCACCCTGCCGTACAGCATCTTCGGGAGACAGCAGGCCCTTTCCAGTAACCTCTTTGTCGTCATCGACATCGGCATCTCCAGTCTTCTCATCATCGTCATCCTCAGCATCACTGTCCACTGTGGCTGCAGTCTTAGACTTGGGTGACTGTGCCCCCGCGTCCCTGTATCCCCCGAAGTTCTTCGTGCTGGTGCTAGATGCCTGGTTCAGAGGTTTGAGATCGCCGAAGTTCAGGCCTGTTGATTTCCGTCGCACAGATGCCGGGGCTGCCTCTTTCTCTTGAGATAGAATACCCATTTTACGGAGTTGTCCTAGGAAAGTTAGACATGAAATGTATAAAACTTGGCGGGGCGCTTACGCTCGCCACGATAGAGGAATGTGAACACGGCGTATGGCTTGTCTGGAGGATCGATGCCCGTAACCGTCTGTGTGCTGATCGACTTGGGATCAAGGGTCTTTGGCTTTGCGAAGCTCGTAGTGTGGTCGACGTCTTCCCCTTCGCCGCCTCCATTCTTCTCCGCAGCCTCATCGTCGTCGTGCGCATCGAATTGCGGAGAGTACTCGCCACGCTTGATCTCACCCGATGCCAAAACACGGAATAGTGCAACCTTGATCTGGCCGGCAGCCTCGGGCTGGGGTGGCTCATCCTCTGAATCTGAGTCTGATGTGAAAAAGTCCTCGTTTCCAGATAGCGCTTCGACAGGAGCGTCTTTGCTGTCGCCGTACCTCAGAACCCCGTTCTTGGATGCGCGATTTTTATCATCTTCCTCGTCGTCGCTGCCCTTGGCCTCGCGACGCTTTCTCCTCTTCTTCTCCAATCGTTGCTTCCGTCGCTCGATTCGCGCGGCGATGTCTTTACCTTCAAGGTCCAATCCGTTAAGCCAGCGTTCGAGGCCAACCTCACGAAAGAGAAACTCGCGCTCGGCTAGACCGCCGCCCTCGGATTCGGGGACACTGACCCATCGAGAGTTGACCCAGGTCTCTTCTCCACGCCGCAACAATGTTGCAACCTCTTCCTTGGCCCGACCGTCAAAGTATATGTAGGCAGCGATCGTCTCGTTGGGGGAGGGAGTGAGCGACTTGTAGGGGCCGATGACGGGACCGCTCTTGCCCCGCTCGTTGTTGTAGCCTGGGAGACCACCAACTATCTTCGGACGCGGATGAGGGTCCTCGGGAGTTGCCTTGGGAGTGGAGTAGGGAACATGGAGTCCTGGGGTGAGCAGCGTGATCGAGATAGCGAATGTTGATTGCTCTGGCTTGGACGCACCGGCGGGCACCTTTGCGGGAGGAACAGGTATGTACGATGTAATTCTATGCGCCCTAGAGTTCTTCTGTATAGAATATTCAGGTAAAGGCCCGGTAGGCGTATGAATGCTCACCGCGAGCCCTAAAAAGCAGGGCATTGCGGCTAGTAAGTGAAAGCTGGAGATAGCAGTGCGGCGGGGGGCGGGCGGGCGAGGGCAAAGCTGCCAGGCGGATCGGCAAGCTTGAGATAAGCCCAGGCGGTGCACTGGAAGAAGTGGTGGGGTGAAAGGAGGGGAGTTCGGAGGAGAAAATTGTTGTCAGAGAGGGGTGGAGTCGGTGGAGTCGGTGAAGGTTGAAGACGTTCACGTTGTGCGGAGAGGGCAAGAGGTCCCCCGATCGTCGTGGTCGGCGGTATCCAATCACGAGGCTGCTGCTGCCGTGTGTTGACTCGGTAGCCGACAGCGTGGCCGAGCCTTGACATACAAGATCAAACTTGGAGGAAAACGCGCTGGGAGATGAGCAAGATGTACTGTGTAGTGGGGAAGTGTGTTTTGGTGGAGCAGCCCAGACGGTTATGCTCGCTTGATCGCCCGATGCATGGAAGCCTGTGTGCGGGGCTGTGATTGGACAAGGACCGGGGCGTTGGTGAGGACGGTGAATAGGAAAAGATGCAAGCGGGAGTGTGAGCACAACGACAGGGCAGTAAATGCATTGTGCGACCTAATTTCGCTGCAATTTGTTTGTTACCCGCACGATGGCATTCAGGAACAGACTAAAGACCTGAGTTTGAATTAATTTGGGGGTATCTCAAAAGGTCCCCTGTGAATTTCGTTACAAGTCACCGATGCTGTAGATCCAGAGACCAACTAGCAAACTCTAATGTACATGTGCGTCCTAGCCTGGCACGACCTCTAAAGAACTGCAATACTGCACGTTCCCTGCAAATGTTCGAATCTGGGTCATAAAAAACCACTCATCGACACTGACAGCTCATGCGAACTGTGCCATTGCATTGAATGAGCCGCCTGCTTTCCCCACAACGCCAATGCAAACCGAAAATGATAAAAGTCGAGGATTCAAGTCGAGGATAAGACTTCAAGTCAAGGATAAGACTTCAAGTCAAGGATAAGACTTCAAGTCAAGGATAAGACTTCAAGTCAAGGATAAGACTTCAAGTCAAGGATCCCAATTCGAGGATCCAAAATCGATGAGACAACAACGTTATTCCTCATCTGAGAAGTCCAGAGCCTTCGGTCTCATCCTCCGGGCTCGAGCGGCCGGTGTTTCTTCCAACGAATCGAAGTGTGAACTTGGAAGGGCTGCAGGCGTCAACTGGGGCATTGGATCCGAGCTGGTTTCCGTGGGTAACTTGGGCAAGCTCTGTTCCTTCACTTCCAATGCTGTTTCCATGGGCAACTGGGACGGGCTTTTTATTTGTGACACGGGTGAACTTCTTCCGACGATTTTCTTCTTTGACTGTGGGTCGTCGTTAGCAATGGGTTGGTTGATCAGTTCAGCGTTTATGCTAGCCTCGTCTTCGTCGACATCCATTGGTAATCCGTCATCATCAGCCGATACATTCTCACCTTTCGCCACGGCAATCGCTCTCGCCTTCGCTTCCTCTGATTTCCGGGCTCGGACTACCTCTTGTTGTGTCCTCGTCCGCTCATTGAATTCGATATCGAACTGTTTCGCGATGGCCTGGTCAAAGAGCTTCATCTCCATCCAGAACTCAAGGACATAATTGATCTCCTTTCTATACTGCTCTTTGGAGCTTCGTCCCAGCTGCAGCTTAATCGGTAGATTTTCGAGGAATGAGAACACTGCACGATCAGCGAGTGCCTCACCAATCAACTTTCGATACTGCCACGCGTTTCCACTCTTCATGTGGTTGTGCCTGGCGTTGCACGTCACAGCCAAATCCGACAAAATACGCATGGCGTTGATCGTGGTTTCTATAATTTGACGGCTTGAGATGTTTGATCGCCCCTGCGAGTTGAACTTGGAAAGCGCAAATGGCTCAAAGACGTTAGTTACTAAGAGCTCCACAATCTCTTCAACATCCTCGTCTGCATGCTCAATACAGAAAGTCGTGGGACCAGCAATTTCGCAGACTTGAGCGGGTGTGGCTGGAACCCTACAGAGCAACCAAAGCAATTGCGCCCTGGAACGCGGGTACAGGATTCCCACTTGGGCTTTGAGCCCACCTGGCTGTATTTCATCTTCCTCTATTTCCATTTCTTCATTGTCTGGGTCCAGGTCGGCTACAGTGACGGCGAATTCGTCAGGAATCGGGGGTGGTGGGATCCATAATCCGCAGTTTTCAAAGAGTTCGAAGGGTTCATTCAATCCGGTAACAAGTCGATATATCGTCCACCGATAATAAGGGCTGTACTTGTGCTGCTGGTCGTAAAGCCATGCAAACCTCTCTTCAGATTGCACACGGGGGTCTTCCATAAGCGCCGCTTCATATTCCATGCCCCCTCGTATGACGCCCTCGACGGCCATGTGAATCAGTCTGAGTGTGGCCAAGTCTTTTGGACGTTGAACTCGCACGACCAACCGCTTTGGAGGACCTTGATCCGGGTGGCTTCGTCCAATATCCTCGCCAGGCGCAATTCCTTTTGATTCGACCTCTTCCCATTGAGCACCAAACGGGAGCTTGGGCGCGACTTCGGACACATTCTCTGAAAGAAACCGGTCTAAATGGAGGTAATATCCACGAGTGAGATACAGCTTGTCATTAAACTCATTCGTAGCCAGTTCCAAGTCACGGATTGAGGTGCCTTCTTCAAATGTTATCTTCATAGCGGCAGACGGTCGACCGGTTTGTGGACCTGAAGGAGGTACATCCTTGATGTCGGTGATCTTCAATGCGGGGAATTTGGCGAACAGCTTCCTCACCGTTCCTAGACTCGTTCCAGGAGGAAGATTCGATGCCCTTGCCGTCACAGTGGGAAATCTTCTGTCAGTACCCTTGCTGTGACCTTGCGATGGTCCGTAACGAGGTTGTTGGGTACCAACATTGTTAAATCCGGGTCGCGATACGTCGCCAGATTCTGGTTCAAGCGTACCAGGCCCGCTCTTCATGGAGCGGGGCCCTCCAGCAAAGTGCCTCTTTGAGCTTTGCGGGAGAAACGCACTTGGGGTGGTGTTTGAGGGGGAACTGTCAGGGTGTGGGGATGATTTACCTTCGGCATCTTCGCCATGCTCCTCAAGGAATTCGGCGAGGACACGCTTGCGCGCAATTTCTTCCTCGCGGGCCTTGTTGACCTCTTCCGCGCGAAGGTTCGAGACGTTTGAGACCTTCTGGGCCTTGCTTCCCGCGAGTGAAAAACGGAAGTTCATGGTGGAGATGTGAAGTACCTACGAGGAGCTGTCAGCAGCAGCTTGAAAGTTAGCGAGTTTGGGGCTAGACGAAGGGACGTGCGAGCTGCGAGCTTGCGCCAATGTGATGCTTGGGTTGAGAAGTACCTATCAAATCAGAAAAATGCTTGAGAAGACTGCGCGTTGCCAATTGCGGCAACACCCAAACAAATCCAGAAAGATTCCAGTGGAGTGTTGTGTTGACGATGCAGAGGGTAGGGCAGCAGAGGACAGCACTGGTGATTCAATGAGCGTCCAGGTGCAAACATACGGTTGAAGGATAATCCGGCCGGCAACGCGCTCTTTTAGTGGCTTGGCATAGGCTCTATCACTTGGAGGCCTACGACGCCACGCCAGTGTTCTATCGGACTACCTAGATATCAAGAACATATTCGATGGCTACCACGCAGGAGCTACAAAGTCTTTTGCGTTTTCTTTCTCAGGATGCTAAAGTCCCCCTGGCTCAGGCCATGAGCAAGGTCAAAGACCTTCAGTCTGCTCATCTTATCACGTGAGTACGCATCATCAACCCGTTTACGCGTCTATGTATCTCAGTCATGCAAGAAAGGATGTCCTCGGTTCATGTAGTATGCTCAGAGAAGCTCTCTAGACGGTCTCTGACTCGTATCATCTCTTAGACCGGCCGAGATTTCCAAAACCGAATTTGCAGCTATCAAGGCTATCTTCACCGACGATAAATTATCGAAGCAAGTTCACAATGCCGCTAAACGCATATCCAAGAAGCGAGGCTCGGCAAGCGACGGAGTAATTCCGTCTCCTGTGAAGAGAGAGAAGCCTTTGTACGGCCAGCCACTCAGTCCAGCACAGTTTGAGGCGTCTCTTGAACTACCTGACCCATGCTATGGTGAAGACGAGCTTTCCCAGGCATCAGTTCATACAAACAGGGCGCCTCTTGTTCTAGCATTTGCAGTAACCCTTCTCAAACATACCATGCCATTCCAACCCCTCTCCAGCAGGCTCAGTCTTGCCCAAGCCGTCGTCTCAGCCAATAGCCGCACCAAGGCCATTTCGATAGGTCTCGAGAGTGGCAAGTCCGCCGAAGATGAAGGTTGGGGCGAGGGACAACCTGTGGTGAAAGTTATGGGCCGCGAGATCCGGGTCATGAAAAGATGGGGATACCAATGGGATGCTACGGATGAGGAAGGTGGCACCCAAGAGACGTTGACGGAAGAAACGAACGAAGACAAGAAGGAGGTCACCGGTAGCAGTGTGGATGAAGTGGCGTTGTGGGGTGTTGACCTGGAGGCGTTGAAGAAAGCAAATGGGCCAACGACAGTAACGAATAGGAATGTGTCAACCAGTCAATTGCCAATATACACTGCTCAGTCAGCTCGAGCGTATCTGCTAAAAGCCTTCGAGACACCGAAGAAAGATGACAAGAAGAGTACAAAGAAAAAGGCCAGTTCCATTGCTACGGAGAAAGAACACAATCTCAGCCTCCTTCTTGGTGCTTTGGATCTACTCATGCAGTCATGGTCCTCCATTCTATCCATAGAGGACTTGGATAAACGCGCCTGGGGCTGGTACGTCAACGTGCGACCGCAAGTGGAGGCTGGTGCGGCTGGCTGGGGAAGTAAAGGCAACATCAGATTAGCAGACATACTTGCGTTGAGGAGGGTGGCGGATTAGAATCCTGTTTTGATCTGGTTTGATTTCTCTCTATCTCTTCTACTGGCAATTATTTTCTTTCATGATATCTTCTACCGTCTTCCCAGATCTATATCCAGAACCCTCACCATTTTTTCCTCTTCTTTCTTTTCTTCTCTTTCTTCAAAGAAAAACGGGTTAATTGCCACATCCACAACCCCCTCAAAAAGTCCCTCTATCAATCCCTTCAACTCATCTCCCGTCTGCCTGAAATCTGGAAAGGCATTGACTTCTAATAAATACGTATCGAGTTTGCCATTCTCCCCAATTCCCACCATGAAATCAAGTCCGAAGATTTCAAAACTATTAGGCAGTGGCTGGAAATGGATGCTCATTGATCGTGAGGCAGCTTCGAAGATGGTCCCGGTGAGTGCGAGAATCTCGCCAAATACAGCGTCTTTCCATCGTAATAATTGTCGGGTTGAAAGGGCGGGTTGCGAGGGTAGGGTTTCAGGTAGCTCCCAAAAGAGTCCCACACTACCTTCGCGCTCATTGGTCTCTTGGAGACATGTATTCGTGAGGTGAGCCTTCAGGTCTTCTTCGTCGTTGGAGGATTCCCATGGCGGAGAGTAGGATTTCGTGGCAAAGAGCGCAAGCATGTCCTTATAGACGTAGACTTTGAGAGCGCCGACTGCGAGGACATAGGTTCGAATGTGAAACTTCCGGAATGTTGCTTGATCAGATGGATCTGATGATGGAGGAGGGAGAAGGAGTGGTGGGTGAATGTATGGTTGCGCGATAAAGTGACGAAGTAGGGAGGTTACTATACCGTTTCCTTCGTTCTTTTCCTCGTGATTTGCCTGATCGCTGTCGTTTTCGGCATCGCTTCGAACCTCGTCATCCTCATCTTCATCCTCTTCTGGGTCCCAGCCCTCGAAAATTCCGACTAACTCGTCCTCGTTACTGAACAGTCTGATCCCTTGGCCCCTCTCACTCATTCCTGGCTTCAAAATCCACCATTCTCTCTCCTCTTTACCCTTTCCCTCTCCTCGTTCCCAGCTCTCTTTCAACTCCCACGCCTCTACAAGTGCGTCATCTAAGAATTCCGCATAATCGACTTCGAACTCAACGCTTGGTTTGACGCCTTTCGCGAGCACTGAATCGGGATGCTTTGTTATCCAATTTGAGACTGTCGTAGAGAGATAGTGTTTGCGGATCAGCGCCTTGCGAATGACGTAGGAATTGCACAGAGATGTAGAGGTGTTGGAAACATGGTGATCAAAGTCAAGAGATTCGTACTGCTGAAAGTGCAGGATGGGAGATTTCGGCGAGGGAAGAGAGTTCAATGATTTAATCAATTGGTATGAATCTTGAGGTAGTTTATTCTTCAGAGCCGCTAGGATAAGGGGTTGAACATAAGGGTCTTCATAATCAACAAGGGCGTATAGCTTGGGGCCACAAGGTGTATTTGTTGGCATGTTTGTGTCGTGAGAGGCTCACAATCTGTAGATTTTCGGCGGGTGATCTCGGCTGGATGGCGCGATTCACTCTAGTTGAGAAACTAAATCGTTGGATGGGTGACTCTATTGATCATAAAGGAAACGAAAACTTTGAGGGATCATGGAATATTCATACATTAAGAAAGTCGTGATTGGGTAAAGAAGCTCTTGAGGCAAAGACAATCCCACCAAAAGTGGCTTTCACTCGCTTAGAAACGCCGATTTTCTGCCGGCCAATTGAAAAGAGGCTTGACAGTAACTTCAAACTAGAAAACTCCGTCAAACCCGACCACACTTCTGACTTCTGCTAGCCAGTGGTATCTGGTTTGTGAGATCCAAATGGGTATCAAGAGGAATTGGCTAGCCAACAATGTCCAAGTCATCGTCGTCATCATCCATAGCCGCCAACAAGCCCACATCCAACGTCCCTAAACTGTCTCTCCCAGGCTCCCTGATGCCCTTTTCAGGTAAAAGCAACCTGGCCCTTTTCTTCGCAGGGCTCGTCTCACGCACAATGCGAGCTGGAGCACTAGAATCTTTTATTGGAGACAGTAAGAGTCCCCGTTTGTATGCACCGCCCCATCCCATGGGTTCACTCGAAGCTGTCGACTTCCCAGATATGATGCGCTTGCGCTTAACAGGTGCCAATGATACATCGTTGGCTTTTCTGTTGAGCAAACTCATGGAATCCAAGTTTCCGATGGATGGGCTGTCCTGTTTGATAGCTGCGGATTGTGAGAGAAATGCATCGCCTTGAGTGGGCAAAATTGGCGTGTCAGAGGTCTTGACCTTCATGTAGTCACTTCCAGCGCCTCTGCCAGCGGCCCCGAGTCTCTTTGCTAATTCTCTTTCCTTTTCCTTCCCCGCAAGCTGTTTGCGATATCGTTCTGCCCGGTCGGCTCCTCTTTCAAAGCCTGTATCTTGCTCATCCATGAGTCTGGCGGCAGCACCAGCACTTGGCGCAATGTACACAGTCTCGTGAATAGTCCGATCGTGGAATCTGCCCTCCCGTCGTAAGTCTTCGGACTTAAGACCACTGCCTCTCCCCCCACCACCGAATCGACCGCCGCCATTTCCTTTCCCAAAACCAGTCATAGTGTTGACCTCCATGCGTCCTCGTTTGCTTTTCTCCACCTGCAGTTCGATGTGAAAGTCACAAAACTCGGTTTTTCTGCCATCAATCCATTGTCCGCAGTCTTTTCCATCTTTTCGCTTGGCATGGCAGAAGTCCAAATCACGAGCAGTTCCAATCTCAAGTATTGTGTCATCGGAGCTACCGAGTTTGAGCGAGAATTTTCCCGTATCACTTTGGCGGGGACGCATGATTTCTGGATTTAATATTGCGACCACAGTGCCCACGGGTAATTTCCAGAATTGAGAGAACCCGGTGTCGAACAAAAACAAGTCGAGTTCCCACTTCAAATCAGTCAGTCGGATGACCATAAATTTATTACTCTGGTGCACATTGGTGTCCTGGTTTCCAGTCGAGTTTTCCCGCCGTACATTCTTGGGTGTCAAGGGGTCCGATTTGGAAGCGATAACCCCCATTACAACGTAATCGTTCTCCATATCAGGGGGATCGTAATCGGGAGCTTTGACAGTCTTGAGTAGTTGTGGGATGGTAAGTATAGACTTTTCATCTAGCGCGCGCGCAACTTCGTTGTGCTGCATTGTGCGGGTCCTCAAGTGTAAGCTAGAGAACGACTCAAAACTAGCGGAACTTGAGCTATTGTCTCGCTCTGCTATCTCTGCATACTTCGTGGCAGTTTTTGAACGCGATTCTGGAAGAGGCGTACTGGAGGATCCCCTAGATGCTGCTGAGAACGGTCGCGGTTGTTCGCGAGCCTCTGCCCGAGTAGATAATGTTGATGGTGGTCTCGAACTCGAACCCGCTTTACTTCGCAAATCATTGATGGAGCGGCTTTGTGATATGCCCTCGCGCTTGGGTGGGTGCTCCTGGGTGTTTCTGGCACCGGACGATAGTGAAGAACTGGCTCGGGAGGAACCGTCGTCCACCTGTAGATTTTTCAACCCGAACCCAGTACTCCTGCTCTTTTCAATCCTCACTTGCTTGTCCTCCTTCTCCTTTTCTTTAGCACGGCTCTCTGCGAGCCGCTCGCTGAATGATTTGCGAGGGGGTTCGGCATCCCGGGTAGAGTTAGATCGGGAAAGCCCATTTCGTGGATTGAAACTGGGTGCCCGCTTGAGGCTTACATCTTGCGCGCGGAGGCCTTTGTCGATTCCCAAGACGATTCTGGCTGGACTTGTTTGCTCTTGAGGTGCTCGATACTGCCGTGTAGGAGAGACAGGGACTTGTATTGTGGAATCTGGCCGGGGAAGCTCAACTCTGCGTACACCAGCTGCTGTACTCGGCCGTGAAGATATATTTGTGCTGTCACTGTCCCCCTCTCCCGCAGCTTGTCGCGCCTTTTGCAGTTTCTTTAGCCTAAGCTTTGTCTGGATCGCCTCTAGCTTCAACTCCAGCTCCTCTTCGTCCTCATCATCCTCCTCGTGTTCCTCTTGATCGTCTGATCGACCGGCTGGACGACGCTTCATAGGTGATGGTGATACCGACTCGCGCTGGCGCCGTTGTTGGTACTTTCGGCGACCGGAAGGAGAGCTGAGAAGGGCTTCATGTGGAGATTTTGGTGGCCAGTTGGGCTGGTTATTTTTAACTTTGAGACATTACTACTTGTGTTGCCATAGCGATGCTTTTGGAAAAGCGCATACCTCTAGCCTTCGGGCTTTCTCTGACAATCATGATAACAGTTGCGGCGCAGGTTAATCTCCTGTAGCTTCAACGACACCCATTTCCCTCCCACTGGTCGCAATAGGTATACTGGCGCGAATAAATAATGCTAGATGGTAGATGTCCGAGAGTGCAAAGGATTCGGGTTGGTGTGTAGTGTATGTTATGTTATCATGGGTTTGTTTTCGAGCGTTGTGAAATTAAGGTTGCTGTTCCTGTTCACCTAACTGAAACCTGCAGGGTTAACGCGCTCGGTTCCGCCGACGCGGTTCAAGGCAGGGCTTCGCGTTTCGCGACGGAGACTATTTGCACTTCCACTTACCACAGGTTATCTGTATATGCTTCATTCTCTAATCGCGACCTTTTCATACAGTTAATAGAAGCGAGTGGTTTCATTACCAAACAGCCTTACAGTTCGCCATGGCAAGAGCGACCCGCTCCAAACCAGCCCCCAAAGAGTCCTCTCCGGAACCTGCTGCTAACGCAGCTAAAACGAATCCCCTTCCTCCAAGCACGATCAACCCTCCAAAGCTGTTTGTTCTACCGAAAATCATATCACCGGAGGCGCGAATAGTCACTCTTGACAATCCTTCCACATGCAATTCCTCCCGTTATCTTTTTTGCCCCGATCGCGGCTTCTACGAGTTTACGCGCATTGCTGCACCCAAAACATTACCACGGAGCTGGTTAATAGTATCGGAGGAGGACAAGAGCGTGGATACCAGAAAGCAGAGTGAAGAAATAAGGGTTGGAACTGGATACATCACAAAGGCGTCAGATCTCTTCATTGCAACTCCCATCGATATCCTATTTCTCATCCTGCCCGCTCTCGCACCGAAGTCGACGAAACAGGACAAGCAGCTCTTCCTCTCCCTGGATGACCATCTCGATACATTGTCTGCCTCATCGCGGCACTTCAAAGCCCTCTTCTCGAGATCGCCTGCCCTGAAATCATTGATAGAGAAGCGTATGCCCGACTTCTGCGACACTGTGGATGCTGGGGATGAGTCCATGTACCGACTCTCCCCCTCGAAACTCTACACCTTACTTGTCCGCAAAGCCGAACGCATGTGCGCCAATGGCCTTCCCACCAGCATGGAGGAGAAATTCATCAAGCCCACTCTCGACATTCCCATCATGAATATCAAGCGCGAAGATGCCACCACCAGCACAACCTCCACATCAGAGCTCGTTGAAACGGGCGACTCCCAAGCCACGACCATAACAACAATAACTGCAAACTCCCAATCTCCAAATCCGCCAGACTCCCAAGCAACCGACATCACCATCCCCGACGATGCTTCCACTCCTGCTCCCCGCCTCATAACCCCTCCTACAATCCCACCTCTCCTCCGTCTCCGCACAGCCCTAACCTACCTCTTTTCCGCCTACATCCCTCCCACTCTGCTTCCAGTTCTCCAATCCCAACTATCCACACCACCAACCTCGACCTCTCTCCCTGACTTCGTGCCCCTCACAACACACCTCTCAGCGCTCTCTGCCCTGCGTTCCGAGGCCGCTGCCCTTCGCAGCATGTCGGACAACATATCGCGCAAACGTGTGTTCGAAGAAGACGAGGAGAAGATTGCGGAGCGCGAAGAGAAGAAACGGAAGAAGGAGGAGGAGGACAAGAGGAAGAAGGGGGAGAGTCGGGGGATTAAACAGTTGAAGAAGGTCGATACGAAGGGGATGATGAAGTTGAGTAGTTTCTTTGCGAAGGCGCCGGCGAAGAAGTGAAAGGCACAGTTTGGGGACATACCACAGAGTTTCTGAAGAGACGAGGGTTATTGTGGCAGGAGTTGTATGGCATTCTACTGGTTTTCGGATGCTAGGGCGCATTTGGAGTCAAACCGAAGGGCTGAGGGTATCTGTTTCGTGAATAGTCAGCGGGGGACTCCACATATGCATTGGGGTTTTTAGGTCACCGCAACTGAAGACCACTTGTTAATAAAGAAGACATTGGGAAATATATATCACGTCACAGTAAGAAATGATTGTGTTATGGTTGTGTATTTCTTGCCTAGCTACAGAAAGCCAAGCCAAGCTGCCTCTGCATGAACAAGGAAGCAAAAAGTTGGGAAAAGTCCACAAGAAGTAAACTCTCGCCAGATTCCAAACTCCTCAGTTGCCCATTGACGCGTCGTCGGCCATAAGATATTCAAGACATTAATACCTTTGCATGCATGGGGAAGCTGAAGTTTGAGACAGGTCCACAGATCAGACACATATCAAATTCCAAGACTCCGACGGTGTCCATTGCATGGAGGTCCATGTCCACTCACTGTGAAGCACAATGAAAAAGCCAGGGTATTCCGCATCCGTACTCGTAATCGCATAGAGGAAGCATTTCAGACCCATTCCCAAATGATGACTCAAGAGAGACAAACAAGCCAAGTTACACTTGTAACAAGTAATTGCTTGTTCCCTCTTGCCAATTATTACAATCCGTATCTCGATGCCATCAAAAACTAGACATCCTGTACCCGGCCCGTCCTAATCATGCATTTCGTGAGGTGTGTCGTAACTGTTTTCCGAAAGAACTCCAATCCCAAAGGCGCCAATATGCAATAATCGTGCTGAATGATGATGCAAAAAGTTGATGTGACGTGACAAGTCACGGTAACTTATTCCAACGAGCCTAAATTGAACCGGCTGGACAGCCAGTCAAAATTAAATGGCAGACTGGGAAGAAGTTTGCTCGCTCTTCACACGCTTGCGTGGAGAGTCATCAGGTGTATCACTAGCGCGCTTCTTGCCATGGCTGGATTCCCCTGCGGACCTCTTGACCGACTTGACTCGACTCCATGATTCGAAGGAAAGTTCTGACGATGTGTCAACGATGGTGGGAGCGGTAAAGGGTGAGGAAATCTTACGTCGCTTGGCTGAAATTGTTGGTGGCGGGGAAGCCTCTTGCTGCTTTGAAGGCGAGCCCAAATCTGTTGTCTTGCGGCCCTTGCGGGATGGAGTGGCGATTGGATACTCGATATCGGTGACAGCTTCCTCATCGTCTTCGTCATTCTCACGCTGCTTCTTGATCTCCTCCTGGAAAAGTAGGCGAGGTTTCATATACGCGCGCGTGAGTGGTCGGTGAGCTTCGCTGCCGGCTTGTTTGCGAAGATCATCTCCGGAAAACACAGGCTGATCGGACTCTTGAGAGGGTTCATCATCGAACTTGCGGAAGATCTTCTTTCCACGGCTGAAATTGGTCAGATAGAGTCGTAAAGTGAAAGGAAGGAGGACTCACAATAGGTAGATCATACCCTCACCGCGATCGACCGCGTTCTGCATCATCGCTACTTCCGGTTCTGCCTTGCTGGACTTAGATGCTTTGGTTGGTCGTCCCCTCGCCTTGCCCTTGCCCTTGCGAGTGATGAACGGGTTGTCGTCGGCTTCATCTGCAGTGGGAACACGATCCTTCGAATCGGTATAAACTTCTATCTTTTCCTCTGGAAGCTGGTCGTCCAACGAGAACAAGTCCAAATTGCTCTTCCGGTTCTTGCGTGGGGTTGGCATGGCGTCCTCAATGATTGATGTACGATTGGCAAACAGGATGCGTGCGGTGGACTGAAGAGACTCCTCCGTTTGCAGTGCGCGTTTGCGTGGAGTTTTTGCGGGGGTGGGAAGCATTCCGCGCGAAGCCGATGGCTCTGAGAGGAATCGGTTGGTGACGTTATCCGAGTCCGATTCAATGTTGGTAGAGTCGAAGTGGGCGCGACGTGATGTGCGAGGAGAAGGACGTTTGTATGGGGAGGATACAGGTGACGCAGGTGGTGAAAGACCTTGGAGTGAAGCTCGGTTTGTCAAAGACTTTGCCCCGGTGGGCGCAAGTAGCCGAGAGGAATTGTCGTCGCGTTGAGCAGCGACACGGCCTGAGCGACGCGGTGAAAAGGGTACCCACGAGTCGAACTCACCGCCGTGGAGAGGCGCCGGTGGAGTGTGCATCCGGGGTGGAGGTGAAGGTGTCCGCATCATGGTGAAGTTGTTCGTCCTCTTGATATCGCGCGACACAGGGTGTTGTCGACAGGTAACGATGGTTGCGGTGGTGAAGGAAGAATGGAGGTTGTTGTTGCTATCCGGGACCAAAACAACTTGGTCAGACAGGCGCTAAGTGAAGCAACCAAGTGGGTATCTGATGACTAGCGGACTGCAGCAATGTTAGATTCTAATTCACAACGTGAAGCACAATGTTTAGAAGATAAAGATAGTAGGGCCAAATGAGGAGGTCTGCGATGACGGGCGACGGCGATAGAGAGTGATGTGTGGTGGCCGCAAGGGAGGAGGTTGGGCAATTTCCAGCCATGCGACTTGGCAGCCCACGTGATACGCTAACGTCAACAGGGGTACCACTTGAGCGGCGGTGAGTGCTCGAGGATCCCGCCAGCCCAGCCCCGCCAAAGCAAACGCGTCAAACACACAAACAAACCGCCTCATCGTTGGACAGACGACAAAGACAGTGGAACCAAGACCGTATTACCAATTGGAATTCAACCAACTTTTTCAGCCATCGAACTCATCTTCGTCTATTATACTATGAAACCGCCAAATATGGAAGATCTCACCATTACCGATTCCGACTCAGATGACATTTTTAGCAATCCCAGTACCAAGAAAAAGTTGGAGGCGGACAGCGGCGATGCAGGAGCTGGCAAGTCGCGTGGAAAAGAGTCCCATTACACCACAGAGGAAGCCCGAGAGGAATCATTGCGGCATGAATTGGAAAGAGTCCGCAACGTCAATAAAGTTATCGAGGGTGTGATTGAGAGCTTGCAGAAGGCTAAGGACAACATGAATGTACGTCAACTGTGTTGAATCATCCTGGAAGATTTTTCGCTTGCTAATTGTTAATCAGACAGTATCCAAGACGGTTGACAATGCCTCCACACTTCTTCACACCTGGACTCGTATTCTCTCCCAGACCGAACACAACCAACGTCTGATCCTGAATCGACAATGGCAAGGAGCAACGCAAGACCTTGCCGATATCCAGAACGAAGAAGTCCAGCGGCAGCACGCTATGGAACGAAGAGAAGCGGAAGACTATGCCAGACGAGAAGCAACAGCGCGGAGAGTAGAGGACGAGCGGAGGCGGGCAGAAGCGGCAGCAACAAGAGGGACCACGCGAGGAAGGGGCAGAGGTGGCGTCAAATCACGAGGCGCATCCACTTCTACTGGTTCATCCGGACAATACGTTGGCGTTGGAGGACAAACTGGTCGTGGTCTAACTCGGAGGGGCTCAACGGGCACTCGAAGCAGTACTTCAGGCAGTGGCATTGGACGAGGACTGCGAGGACGAGGTAGAGGTCCAAGTTGAGGCAACCAAGTAATTCATGAGTTTAAGGAAGTGGAATTTGTTTTCCAAGATTTGATACCCAACATCGTTATTCATCTCTAGCGAGCCATCAATGAGCACCACCAAAAAGCATTCTATGAATATTGGTAATTGCTTACTATGAAATCAAGCCAGTCTAGGCACTACATCCTCCAGTGATGCAGAACCATGTTTCCCCAATCAAACTACACGTTTAAATTCTTTCATATCCTAACATTTCCCGAAAACTTGAGAGTAGAAGTAAGAAGTAGATGTTGAGAAAGGGTGCTTATGTCCCAACATTCTACGCCAGAAATGTCATTCACCTCATGCAAGTGATTAGCAAGTGATTGAACCCTTGACGGCGCAGGTACAAAGGTGCTGCCGCGGTTATTCGCTTGCCTTGCCCAGGAGAGTTAGGTTTCCGCGCCCCGCCCCCGCGGTTGCTACCAACTTTCTGCAACAAAGCTCGACTGATGCATACTTATTAAAACCTCGACACTCTTTTCCTGAGCTCAGAGTTTCTATCAGTCCTAAGTAGTCTCTTTCGTTGAGCCCAATCTATTTCAGGACTCTTCTTACACAATCAAAATGGAAGTACCAACGGCAACCTCGCTGCGCGACATTTACCCCGAAGATGCGATTCCCGTAGAGACGAAACGATGGGAGAATCTGCTAGTACAGTTCAAAGAAAAGTATGGCAAGCAAGCCGATTTTGTGTCAAGGAGTCCTGGCAGAGTCAACATTATTGGCGAGGTGAAATAACACTCCATAAAACTTGTTGTTTTCTACTGCTTACGATACACCAGCATATCGACTACTCCCTTTATGAAGTACTACCAATGGCAATCACAGCCGACTTCATCATGGCCGTAGCCGTGAGACCTGCCGATGAGAAGCCGAGGATACGAATTGCAAACATCCAATCCGAGAAATTTCCAACGCGAGAGTTTGAAATTCCCACAGAAGGCGAGCTACCAATCGATGCCTCGGAGCACGAGTGGACAAATTATTTCAGGTCTGGCTTGCGAGGTGTGGCACAATTGTTAGAGAAGAAGCGGGGAAAGGGTCACTTTGTCCCTAGAGGCATGGATATTCTTTGCAACGGCACGGTTCCTAGCGGCGGTGGTCTATCAAGCTCGGCGTCGTTTGTATGCACGAGTGCTCTCGCAGTATTGGCTGCCAATGGTGAGGAAAAAGTGGACAAGAAGGAGCTCTGCGAGTTGGCCATTGTCTCAGAGCGAGCAGTGGGTGTTAATTCCGGAGGGTGAGTAACCATACAATTTCATGTGACCAGTACTAACGCATGGCTAGAATGGACCAAGCTGCCTCAGTCTTTTCTCTTCGTGGCAGCGCTCTCTACGTCACTTTCAAGCCCAAACTTGACTTTGTCACCCTAGAGTTCCCAAAAACAGACCCCGAACTCACTTTCGTCACTGCACAGAGCTTTGTGGCTGCCGACAAACACGTCACTGCTCCCGTATGTTACAATCTTCGAGTCGTTGAGTGTACACTAGCGGCAGTCTTTCTCGCAAAGGCATTTGGTCTGAAACGGGAGCTCCCTGAAGACTCCTCTCCTCTCGGAGTCAGTCTTCGTGGATTTCATGACACTTTTTATGAAGAAAAGCAAGGAGTGGCAGATAACACGAAGACTTCGGTTGCGGACTTCGAAAAGCAGCTTACAGAGCTTATTCAACTCGCTCAAGACTATCTACCACAAGAAGACGGATACTCAAGGGAACAAATTAGTTCGCTACTGGGGATCTCCGAAGAAGCACTTAATCAGCGATTCATGTCGAAGTTCCCGGTTCGTGCGGACAAATTCTTGCTCCGCCAGCGCGCACTACACGTGTTCAATGAGGCTTTGCGTGTGATTAAGTTTCGACAGCTGCTATCTTCGCCTCCTGAAGATGGTAAAGATCTCATCAAATCACTGGGCGACCTTATGAACGAGACACAGACGTCTTGCCGTGACATTTACGACTGCAGTTGTCCTGAACTAGATGAACTGTGTGATCTAGCACGTGGTGCAGGTGCATCTGGGAGCAGACTTACTGGCGCAGGTTGGGGAGGGTGCAGTGTGCACTTGGTACCAAAGGACAAGGTGGAAGCAGTAAAAAAGGCATGGGAGGAGAAATATTACAGGAAGAAGTTCCCTGACATCACAGAAGAGAAGCTGCGTGAGGCAGTAGTTGTTAGTAAACCGGGCAGTGGCAGCACACTTTTTAAAGTAACTGGAGAGAGTGTGGTCTAGAGCGATATAGAGGCACGTCTACCCGTACACTCTTCAAAAGTATGAGGTGGATCACTGTAAATTTCTTTCTAGTTGTATACCAAATGGACCCCATGGTCTCATAACTTTCCATCTGTCAGCAAATCGATTATGTTTATATTGTTGCTATGACATTATTATTTTTACTCTCACAATCAATAGCTTCAAATTTTTTCTTCAAGTTTAATGTTCTTTTAATTAACATGAAGAATGCGTATTTCACCACGCATCCGCGTTAACCCCTGCAAATACCGTTTGCGAACAGAGAATGACCTCTCCATGTGCGCACATAAAACAGTACACAGACTCTCTCCAATGAATTGACTTAAATCAAATGGACAACTCACAATGCGCACATTCGACTATGTATTCTGGGCTTGTGGCCACACTTCCTATCGACCAACTGTCTATACGTTCTGCGACCCTTCCAATATGCACGGAAATTTTACCATCCACGACGAGCCCGAGACAACTCCTGGTTCTATTCACAGAACATTCATCTCAAAGGACATTTGTGTCTTTTGCCAGACAAGCCCTATAGACAATACCCAAGACCCTTATATCAAAAATCTAGTCGCCATTAGCGGTCTACTCACTAGAACCCTAATCAATTTCAACTATTCTGATAACAAAGCCATCAGACGTGCCCGCTATGCTGTTACCCTACTGGCGCGAATGTCTCGCATATATCACGTTTGTTCGACCTCAAACCCCAGCCAAGAGGAGATGCGCAGGCATATTCAATCTGCCATCCGAAGCGTCGGGTATGCCATCCAGCAAGGGGAGAACCACGATTTTGGTTATCAAATTCTAATGCGCACATCTGTGCAACCCCAGTTCAGCCAGGGCACGGTTGAACGGCAGTTAGGTGGATTCACACCACATGTCTTTCCTGTCGAACCCAATGTATCATCGCGGACATATGAACTGAATCTATCTCGATATTATCCACCTCGTCGCTACTCAGGATATACCTTACCCTATCCTGAGTTATCAGAACCAGATCCGAACATAACAGCGACCGAGTTTTACCCTACCGAAGACATTTCTGGGTTCTCAGAGGATGTGTATGAGCTGAAAGATGGCGTATACATGCGGATGTCCACCCCTGCGCCAATACCCTCACCTACAATATCTGACTCGATACCATGGCGGAAAGAGCCGAGAGTACCACTTGTGAAGACTTATATTGAGGGGAGAGATAACTGGGCGTGTGACTTCTGTGGGCCAGAGTGCTTTTGCTGGAGATTCGATGATTGAGGGTGATGACTTAACGTGGGTCGATGGGGAATATTGTTGAGCGATGGATAAGAGGAGGATAATAGATGGAGGTGAATGGGCGCAAAGTATGTTAGATTCCGATGACAAATACAGGATACCTTGGGCTTGGGTTCAGTGATTTATATTCAGGTGATATCGAGGTATAATGTTCAAGGTCACTCCATCGATTACATTTTCCAGAAATCTTGGGTGGCCTTGATCAGGTCTCCAAATGATCACTCGTTGGGAGCAGAATCCAATCAATTCACAAGTGAGTTTCCAATCGTGCACAATTCTCATCTGACCGCAGTGCAATATTAGAAGTCAATTTTAGAGAACCCGGAGTTTTATTTTGACAATATTACTTTCTCCATAACAAATCTCCGTACAAGCCAACTTCGGGAAACAAGATTGGGAACCAATTATACCGACACACACACACCACTTCATCCATTTCCTACATCTCACTTCTTATCCCTACCATCACATGGTCCGTCTCGCTTCACACAACTCGTCCTCCTCCCCAAATCCTCACAACCCCCCTTCTTATTACACCAATACACATTATCCCAAATATCACCCTCATATACCGCTTCGTCATCGATATTCGTCAAGTAACAGTATCCGCAGTAGAGACCCTCATTCTTGACTTTGCGACATTTGCAGGCGCGTTTTTCGAGCTGGACGGGTTCGGCCACCGCTTCTGCGGCGCGGGGAATGATGGCTGGGTCGGATTTGGTGTTTGTGTTTGGGGTTGAGGCAGAGAGGGTGAGAGGGAGGATGGTTGTGAGGGTTAGGAGGAGGTTGAATGTGTGCATTTTGGTTTCAGGGGTTGTTGTGGTTGGAGTCGAAAGGTAAAGGTTGGTTTTTTGAATATTTGTGAGATAGGTAAATTGAGAAACAACTGATGGGAGACAAAGGTGAATTTATATCTATCACAACGGTATTTTTGAGCAAAATAATTTCAATGTACTGCCGAACTTTTAGACCGATTCGGTGGTTAGTGAGGGGATGGATGAAAGGGATTCGGTTTCCTCGCTTTCGGGAACAGTCTTGAATATCGGAAGTACCGCAACAACAAGCAAGTTTTGCGGTTCCCTTCCTGAAATCATGGTCATGTAATCTAAAAACTGAACCATGGCGTTTCCTATTACATAGAATAAGACATGGAAACGACGTTCGTGCATCCCATGATGGAGAAAGCAATTATTAGTCAGTTTACTCCGACCTCGATAATATTCCGATCACGAGAAGCTTTCCCAGGTAACACACAGCCTCATCGATAACACAGTCAATGTCTGGTTGTATGCTACTTCTCTCATTCATCGTATTATAAATTCCACTCTTCAATGGAAAATTCCGCGGAGCGTGTTGCTTGAACTCGGTAGATATATTGATTCCACACCACGCATCCCAAGCCACAATCTCGGGAAGTGAGCGCTTAATATACAACAAGGTTTAACGACATTATAGTAAAGTGAAACCCGAAGCGGGGTAGTGTGATACCTAGAAGATGAGTTACGGGCAGCCGGAATACCCACGTCCAAGGAACGCGATCCCGGATGGTGAATGCTCGTCGATTAACTCCAGGCTGTTGGAAGGGGTACACTGACTGTACAGCGAATATTCGCTACTTCGCAGGGAGATGGGTAGGTGATGGTCGACCTGAAGCCTCATTGCAAGTTGCAGTCTGGATAGAAGCTAGTGAGTACGTGATAACAGCTGAATTATCGATTGGCAAAGCCTTAGCGCTCAGCTACAGTAAATTTTTTGTGATCGATCTTCGCCAACTTCAACAGGATAGAGAATAACAGATATCGATTTGTGATGCACTAATGCTAATAAGCACCCATGCGTGGACCATTACATCCCTCTCGGATATTCAAAATGCTCTCAGTACTCACAGGACTAGAGATCGATTTCATCGAATACGGCTGTCAGGCCTTCTTCCTGTCTCTCGATGATGGCGCCCCGAGAAGACTGATAATGATCAGTAAAAAAAAACACAGACAAAGATGCGCAAGAAAACCATATAGAAAGAAGGAATAAGAAGGAAATACCGCGATGCTGCACGTACAGTTCTGCTTGCGCATAGACAAGCGCCCTGCTACAGAGACTGGGATTGGTGCTGGATGGGTAATACCAGGTCCTGGCGCGGAATGAACCGCTCCGATTCAAGTTGGACAAACGCCATCTACGATCCTGACTGTGGGATGTGTGGAGCGAAAGCGGAATAGTCATCCTACGAGGCTTTTGATTGGACCTGAACAGGCAAATCCGAGTGTTGGGAGGAGATGGAAGGAATGGCTCACGGACGTGGAGATGTAGCTGCTTGCTAGGGGGAATCAAGGAGAGAGCTCGATACTTTTACGCAAGATTTTCAACCCAAGCATTGAGGTACTTATTGATCGCGCTGGAAATGCAGGCCCGTGGAGTCCTGTATATCGGTACGAAATCGTCGCAAGAATAATTTGCAAGATGGACATTTGAATTCAAGTGCTGTTACGAAATGAACATAGAGACAATGGACGAGAGAAACGATCGGCAAAGCCCTAGCCACTTCAGCGCAAATGGCTTTGTTCTCACATGTGCAGGAAGTGGGACGGGCCGGATTACCCCCGGTCATAAAAGTGTAGAGTATTGGCTGCGAGCCAAGCCTACCGTTTGAGACATAAGCCCCGAAGACATACCTGACATCAACCATCTGAAGGGGAAAAGAGTGTGTAGTCTTGCTAGCGTCATCGTATTTTCTCACGGGAGCCTGTACTTGCGTAAGTTATAGCTGATAGGTCTGGTTAATTTGTTCATGTCAGAAGCTGAGTTGTTGGAGTTTGATGCATTGTCAGTGCACGCACGTGCAGTAACAAGAACTATGGCATTGTTTCTGCAAAAACACTTTTCCAAGAACCTGTTTTCCAAGGCTAAAAGCGTTGAAAACTAAGCGCGAATATGACTGAGAACAATGAGAAATCAAATTTCCTAACTTCAAATGTTTGCGTTTTTCTTTGACCCCGTCGCGAAAACGATTCAAATTAGCCGTCTAGTCAACAGTTGAAAACGAATCTCGACGATTTTCATGTGTGGGTATCTTACATACACAATAATCACTACCGGAGATGAAAATGATGCAACTAGTACACTTGAAGAACATTTCCTGTGCTCGGGGTGGGGCCAGTTAATTAATTCTCAAAAACGATCAAGCCCTAAATCGAGCTAGTAATATCCCTCTGAACTAATGTTCACTGCGCAAACATTGGAAGGCCACCTGCCCACTTGCACGTCGAAGTAAGCTTACGGGTTATGATAATCTCGATCTATTGGTCAAAAGTACCTTGAATTTTGCACAATATCGCTTCGCATGCCTTGGCCTGCCACCTTCCTGCTAGGCGACCTTTCCAGCTTGACATCGTTGGTGTGCTGATGGCTTTAGTTCTAGGCCACCCATCATTTAGCATAAACTTCATTATTCTATGTTGGGGTTCGCACCATGGAGCGAAACCCGCATTTCCAATTTCCCATCCAGAACACACCACGAAGATTATTTTTATAGCGGTTGCCTTGGCCCAAATGAGTGAAGACACCGAGGACTGAATCCTATGAATCTTCTATCCTGGTACTTCCTCCTGATATTGTTTCCATGATAGGTTCGAGGCCACCATCCTTTGCTCTTTTCCCTTGTCAAGATTGTCATCTTTGACTGATCACGCTGGCAAACGAAATGAATCTGCTAATCCCAATTCATGCCCACGTCTCATGGAAGGTGATCAATTCTGTTAGCATGTCAGACGGCTGGCTATCGACTTCAGCTCTCTCCGCTTGAGGCATCTTGCCCGAATAGTGAGGCCTTAATGGAAAGACTTCTTGGAAGAGAGAGCCAGAAGTATAAATGGGGATCTTGAAGCCGCCATTCTATTTCTTTCGTGCTTGTCATCCACTGTCCATTCAGTCTACGGTCCTACAGTCTTTCTCACTGTCACTTGTTTCCAGTCTTCAAGATGCCTTCTATTGTCAAATCCCTTTCTTTCCTCGCTTTGCTCGCGACCGGAATCGATGCCCAAAAGAGAGCCTTTCTACAAAACTTCGCTGCTCTCGATGCCTCATCTGATCGTATTCCTCCATCAACGGGTGTAACAATCAGTACTTGGGCTAAAGGATCATACCCCCGATTCTGCTACGATACAGCTCGCTCGCAACGAGGCAATGGAAACACCAACGTCAACTGCGCAATCGACAAGCTTGAGGTGTACACTGTGACCTACAGTGACTGCCCCAGCCGACCGTGGGTCTTGTGCCGATGCTCCGACTCCAATGTCAGCCGTCAACAGTACGCTACGGACTTCGGAAGAGTCCCACCAGGGATTCGTAGCCGTGTCGTCCATGCCCTCAGCATTCAAGACGGTGGCGGAAGTGCTGGCTCTAGCAACGATCGTATCCTCTTCCGTGGTGGTGTAGGACCGGCTGTCTATCTCCACGAGGCTATGCATTCCGCCGACCAGGGCTTCTCTGGATCCACCACTTTCAAGGGCGCCTACGACCGGGATAGCTGTGTTCCTGACAACTACGCCAATTCCAGCCCTGCCGAGGACTTTGCTCAGCTTGGTGTCTGGATTTCTTATGACACCAACCCGCAGACCAAGGTCAGGAGCTACGTCGGCGACTTCAGCTGCATGGGACATCAACTCGAGACTGTCGGAAGCTATGCTGGTGAGCAACTCAACAAGGCCACCAGCAAGTGTTTCGATCGTCGTCCCAATGACGCCAACGTCTCTGTTGCATTCAAGAGGAACGCTGGTGAGGTCAAGGCAACCGAGGTCGAGACCTTGCCTCCTGTCGTCTTCGAGTATGAGGACACCTTCTCCTTCTAGTGGATGTGGCAGGAAAGTGCATTCAAGGAGAGCCTTGCTCTAACAATCCCTGGTATATCATACCATTCAACATGTAAATCTTAAACTTTAATATAGTAGTACAGGAGCTCAATACGAGATGTCTGAAAGCTTAAAAAAATCCTTCTTTCGTGATCCCATTGTGATGTCTTTTGGCCAATGAGGTCAACCGTCATCCTCGCTTATTGCCTTTCTTGGTAAGCTTAAGGCCCTCAGCCCCATCTATTGGAATTAAAAAGGGGCACGATTGAAGCCTGGCACCATAAAAGCTCTGCGTGAGCTGACGTAATGGAAAAATTTAGTGCTACTGCTCTTCCTTTGAATCCTTCTTGTGTTTCCTCGTTTGCATAATGGAAGCCCATCTGTGAGCTAGATTAGATAGCAAAAGCACTGACATCTATAACATGAAATGTTTTGTCATCAACTAAAAACTAATCGACTAGTGATTGGAATGTATCTGAATAGATCTAGAGGTATTGGTAAAAGTCGTTTGTTACTTCGTTTCGTTTGATCGCGAGGCAGTGTTCACACTGCGGAGGGGAGATTCCGAGCAACACACTACATAGTGTATTTTCTACAGATTGCAATTTAACGCAACACCTTCACTCAAATCTCCTCGATTCCATTCTCATTTCCCTCGTTCTTCTTCACGCTCCCCTCTCTCCATCTCTGTAGAATTGGTAGTCCTACGCCCGTGAACAATGTCAAAGCGACCACAAACGCCAGCGCACTTGGCCACCCGTGTGTTTTCACAAACCTTGGCGCTTGTCCACTAGGCATCTGCAATTGTTGGAATGGAATTACCACACCTTGCCCAACACTAACCATAAAACCCAGCACAAAAGCGCGCTTGTGCTGGTCACCTCCACACGCTTCGTTTGCCCAGCCAGCGAGAAGAGGTGTGAAGCATCCATAACAACCATGCAGAATGAAGACAGCCATGCGAAGTTTGTGCGGGACAAACCAATGCGTTAAGATAGCGTAGTTGAAGATCATAAGCGAGCCGACAACAAGGCATACAGGCCCGCGGCGACCGATCTTGTCGGCAATGAAACCAGTGGAGATCATGAAGACAAAGTTGACCGCGCCAATGGCAGTAGGAATGTTGTTGATCTGAGGTATACTGTATTGTCTCGTGGAACGCAGATAAAGCTGGAAGTATTGCATTACGTAACTGATAAAAAGTTAGCTGACCATTCAATCCCATAGGAGAAAATGGGGAATAGGGGCAGAATGAGCACGTACCTCCCGCATGTCAAAGTCCAGAACGAATAAGCGGCCGTAAAAGCATATACCTGCCAGGATCCGAATATCCGCTTAAGTACCGTTTTGTCCAATTTACCAACTGGCTTGCGACCTTCTTCCTCAATTCGCTCGCGTGCACGGTTCTTTTCCCAATCATTGAGCCAGAAAGCCTGGGTTGTATGAGGTGTGTCCGGGAAACAGATCAAGCCGTAAATAACGACGGGGATTGCAAGCAAAAAATCAAAGATGAAAAGCCATCTCCATGCCGACATTCCACCTTTGCCATGCATGCCAGAATACAGCGCGGATTGGAGATATCCCGAGAACATCTGGCCTAGGACGCCGCTTACAACGAAAAATCCGCTGCGACGTGCAAGTTCACTTTTACGAAACCACGAGCCTATACAAAACATGACCCCAGGCCACGCGGCTGATTCGAAAAGGCCAATAAAGAACCGGAGGATGTAGAACTGATAGGCATGATTGCACTTATACAAGCCGAGGACAAGAACTGACCAAGCTGCCAAACAACCAGGAAGCCAAAATCGCGGACGTAGAACGGTGATGATCATATTGGCAACTGTTCCTCCAAGGATGGTGCCGATATTGAAGTAGGTGTTCATCCAGGATAATTCATTTCCAGGACCGAATTTGAGTTCGTCGGCCATGCCAGAGACGTAGGCGTTTGATACATTGTTTTGGTCAAGCTGAGATTTGATTAGATTCATGATGTGTTGAATGATATTGCGCTTACTAACCTGCTTGATAAAAAAAAGCAGACAGGAGAAACTGAGCAAAAACCAGTCGAGTTTGAAGATCAATCTTTTCTCTTCTTTTGAGGTACCAGGCTCGTGCCAATGCCACCACGCATGTTCTTCTTGCGGTTGAGTCGAGACGTTGGACTTCGACTCTTCGCCCGCGACAGACGATGTGGAGTTGATGGCATGTTTGTCGGAAGAACCGACCTCCGTGACGGGGATGTGATCTTTAGAACTTACGTTTGCCATTGGATTATTGTTCGAAAGTGGGTCGAAAAGAAACCAGACTGCTGGAATGAACCACTGCTGCAGTACCCCGACTTTGAGTTATATTTATCTATTGTGTGGTTCTTCGTGTCAATAAAATAACGTGCTTTGTGGGGGCGAGCACGTCGAAACCATTGTAATCACCATCTCCGCAAAGATATGGTGATTGATACAGATTTTGGGGAGTGGCAAGGCGATCCAAGAGTTTAGGTTGCTGTCGCTAGCTGGATATAGTAATTTTCGGTGTCGGGGCGACGCCGACATTGTAGCGAGAGCGGAAGAAATCAGCGAACGAGTCTCAACAGACGGAGGACACCATGATATGAAGTGGGAATGACTCGAGCACGATTTATGAACGTCGGCATAGGAATTTTGGCTCTCGCAGGATTATTGTTGATCTCAAACGTGCTGGTATAATTTATTTGACAATGGTCCAATTCGTGACAATTAACGAAGCGGAATTGGCGTATACGCTGAGCGGACCGGCGGATGCGCCTTTGGTAATCACACTTCATGGAGGGCGAGGATTTGGTAAGACCCACGTCCCAACATGCTTGTCTAAATTCACATGTAAGCAGGAGATCACAAGTCCGATTATAAGGTGTATAGTCGTCTGGATGGCGCCTTTCGTGTTCTTTCCTTCGATTATCGTGGTCATGGCCAGAGCTCACGTACTAAGCCCTACACATTTGCACAGCTCGTGGACGATATCGAAGGGGTGCGCTCACACTTTGCTGGAACCGATGCTCGTATTATAATATGTGGTGGCAGTTTTGGGGGGTATCTTGCCCAGCAATATGCCATTACTTATCCCCAGCATGTGTCGCATTTAATTCTACGAGGCACAGCTGCTTCTCACCATCGTAAGTTTCATACCAGCACAAGATGAGGATAATGCTTCCGATAATTGATAATCTGCAGATGAAGAAGGTGCCATTAAGACCTTGGAGGCGCGACTCGGCCGGGCACCTAATTTTTCGAAGGAAATGCTGCGAGACAAGGTCTTCGGATCTTTCGAAAGCGACGAAGAGTTCAAGCTGGTACACTTTGCGATGCTCCCATTATATCGAGAAGACTATGATGCAAACTCCGGATTGTTCACATGTCTAAACACAATATATGTTGCTGAATCACATAGTAAGTCATTGATGGCTGAGCTTTTGACTAGGTTTGAGTTGACGTTTCAACAGACGACTTGTACTCCCAGGGGGAGAAATACTTTGATTATAGGGAACAACTCGATCGAATCTCGGCTAAGACCCTTGTTATAGTCGGAAGTCAGGATTGGATATGCCCACCTGGTAATTATGAGAGGCCGAATTCGTACTACAGCTAATACTGACACTCAAATTAGAAAATTCAGCCTTGATTGCAGATCGTATTCCCGATGCTGAGCTCTTCTCAGTTTCAGGTGCGAATCACAGTGTACATGCTGAGAAGCCTGACCTTGTCATAGCAAAGATCAGAAGCTTTCTTTCGCAGTAAATGGAAAACCCGGTTGCTTATCTATAGAAAGCCCAGTCCCATGGAGCCCCAATCAAAATCTGCTGTTCCGTCGTTGCTTGAGATTGATCCCGTCGTGGAATTAGGTGGATGCCACAAAGGCGCAAATGATGTGTGCTGATTCCGGCTGAGCATGGATATGTCGTGCTCATTTTTCTCCTCTGGGAGTTCGTGGAAAATATACGACGTTCCTTTACCCAGTACCTCTTCCATAAGCAACACGAGATTATTAATAAGGGGGGAGAAAAGTGCAACAATCGAATCTTTACTCCCCCCTATTTGGCCATTGGTAAATACAGTGCTCGAAAAAAAAAGCGGTGCGTAACTTGAAATCATACTGATGAAGTTCCGAAAAATGCTAGAAGCCCTATGTGCATATATCCAAGGGTCTGGGAATGCATCAAAAATGCTTGCGATAATGCTCAACTCATCATTTGCAGAGAAATGCGAGTCATGCGCGGCAGAAGAAATAGATGCATGCACAAGAACTAGCCCAACTGGAAGTAATCGAGAAAGGGTTGGCCAATTCAGTGGTAACTGACGGCCCTGCAATAATGCTGAAGTCGATTGCAGATGCTTCTGAGCAAACCGCAATAATTCTGCGGCCGAGACTCCCGAATCGAACGAATTGAATGGGCATGGATAGTGGAGCATTAAAAGAAGGTGGTAGTAGCGAGCGCTAGACCAAATGATCGAATCATGAATCCCAACATTATCCATTGTTTGAGGGGAGACGAGAGAGCCATTAGAGTACCACGTGTCGATATCCGATCGAATCTCCTGAGTAATAATTCTACGGTCTCCATGAGATAAACGGGTTATCTCCGAGTTCTTTCTGTGATGGATCTCGCTCATAATCCTACTCTCAATCTTGCGTAGTTGAATCACATGACGATTCGTCTGCAGCATGGACGCATACTGTGACCGTTCCGATGAAGCGAACTCTTCGATCATGAGTCCAGGCAGTGGTATATCGGCATTGTTGTCAGTCAATGTACATGGGAGACCAAAGCAGAACGCGGTCATTCTATCAAGCACATAAATGCTCCAATAGAGACGGTAACGCAGCTCAACATCGACAGCCGATCCAGTCTTTGCACTAGATGCACGCCGACTCAGCCCAAGCATCATTGTTTGTCTTGATGCCATCCCAACTACCGACCATGCCGAAGACCCCAGAGGATCGAAAAAGGAATGAATTGCCAATAGTACCAATATTTGGATCGATTCGATTCTTTCTGGTGCGAAGCAGTAGTTTATCATGTCTGCATATTCGACTGGAACTGGAGAGACGAAGTTGATGGGCAGCTTCCCTGCTCTTTGCAAAGTTGTGTATCCAATGGACACAACCAGACTTAACAGAGTGGAATCATCGTTTCGAATTTTCGGAGACGCATGACCGAGGTTCTCTAACTCTTGCAGAATTTTGGCTCGATTGACAAATGGGTACGCCCTATTGACATGTTGAAAGTATGCATCCACAAATACCCGAGCTGTTGAAACATCTGGTCGTAACTCATGACCAGATACAGGGGAATCATGACTAGGCTGTCTCTCTGAAGTTTCAAAACTTTGATGATCTGAGATATCAATCGGGGAGCAGTCAGGTACAAGCTCATGGATATTTGCACCGGCCGCCGATGCCAGAGGAAGGACATCGCCCAAAATCGACTTTAGGTCGGATCCAGTATCGATGGAATCTACTGATGCAGTAGTGTTGGAAAGAATGTGTTCGTTAAGAAACTGAGATAACCATTCAACCCGTGCCTTTAAATGATGTGTCTGAACATCGTTGGCTTCGACTCGGACGGAAAATGAGCATGGATGGCCAGCATGCGCACAAAGTGTACAGACTGGAAATGTACGACTACATCTCTTCTTGAACTGGCGACATCTTTCACAGGCAGGGATATCACGTGGAACCTTAGGCTCTACATCTTGCTCTCGTATCGAAGGAGACTTTTGCAGCCGGAAACGATGGACGTTACTTCGCATCTGTTCCGAAGTTACGAGACGATTGAAAGGCTAAAACAATGGGCAAAGAGAAGTTCGATCGGGGACTGACCGATGGCGCGGAATTTGGCCTGGTTATCTTGTCGGGGCACCAACTCGTTTAGGTTCGAACGTCGGGCACGGTCCGACATAGCTTGAAAATATCAACAGGCTCAACCTTGCCGTGATGTACAAGCCGTCAACGCGGACGAAATCGCAATCACGCAATCGAAGAGTGCGATAACGAATTCCTGAGTGATTGTATTCGAAATGGATATCGGGAAGTAGTCCACTCTTCTGTAATCCGGTGTTGCCATTTTCGGTACAATGAAGGGAGATGCGTCGAGAACACCAACTACATAAGCGGGCTGGTAGCCTAGGCCAAGGATCTTATCATTTGGGACTGATTCGATTCAGCTATGGCAGATATACGAATTGCAATTGACAGGGGCGGAACGTTTTGCGATGTAATCGCAACGGACAACGATGGTCGCAACCCTATCATTTTCAAACTTCTTTCCGAGGACCCAGCCAATTATACGGATGCCCCAACCGAGGCGATTCGCCGGATATTAGAAATCGTCGAAGGAAAAGGAATTCCAGTTGGCGAGAAGTTGGATGGATCCCGAATAGGTACGCAGGCTTCAGATCGACATAAAGGTAGCTAATTTGTTGCAGCATCTTGTCGAATCGGTACGACAGTTGCGACAAATGCGCTTCTCACTGGTAGCGGAGCCAAATTTGTATTTGCAACTACAGAGGGTAAGATTTCTTTCCGTTTGGGCGACGAAGATTGTTCTTTGACAGTTTTTACAGGCTTTAAAGATGTGTGCGTAATAGGAGACCAATCTCGCCCGAAGTTGTTCGATCTTCAGATTCGGAAAGCGAAGGCCCTTCATTCCCATGTGGTCGAAATAGGTGAACGGATTACTATCGAGGATTATGACCTAAATCCGTTCCCCCAAGATAAAGCCGCCGAAATAACCAATCCTGATCTTGTTCGAACGTCTAGTGGTGAGATTATTCGAATTTTGAAGAAGCCGGATTGCGAAGTCGTTCGCAAGCAACTTGAGCAACTGAAGAGAGAAGGTTATGATTCAATTGCCATTTCCTTTATGCATGCATATCTCTTTCCCGATCACGAAGACATTGTTGCCGACATTGCCAAAGAGGTGGGATTTCAATTTGTGACGACATCTGCGCAAACTAGCCCAACGATTAAATTCCTGGATCGAAGTCAATCCACCTGTTCGGAAGCCTATCTGTATCCTATCATCCAGCAATATGTACATAGCTTTCAGCAAGGGTTTAAGATTCTTCCCAAACGCGTCGAGTTTATGTGCTCGGATGGAGGTTTGACACAGGCAAACAAATTTCGCGGAAATGCAGCGTTGCTGAGCGGTCCTGCAGGAGGTGTTGTAGGCATTGCCAGGTCCTGTTTCGATGGCACGGATGGCACGCCGCTGATCGGTTTTGATATGGGCGGGACGAGTACCGATGTATCGAGATTCGACGGATTTTACGACTTGCTCAGTCACGCATCTATCGCGGGAAGGACCATAACGATGCCAATGCTAAATATCAATACCGTAGCTGCAGGCGGCGGTTCCATTCTCTTTGCCAGGAATGGGTTACTCACCGTAGGACCCGACTCCGCTGGTGCGCATCCAGGACCTGCGTGTTATCGGAAAGGTGGACCATTGACTGTCACAGATGCTAACCTCTTTCTTGGTCGATTGGTTCTATCGAAATTTCCATCCATATTTGGAGACAAAGCAGATCAGCCATTGGATGTTGAGGTGGTGACTCGCAAATTTCGGGACCTCACCCGAGACTTCAATCGACAAACATCTCAAACTTTGACGGCCGAGGAGTTGGCGATCGGCTTCTTGAATATTGCCAATGAAACAATGAGCCGTCCGATCAGGAGCGCAACAGAAGCGAGAGGCTTTGCACCAGAAAATCACCATCTTGTGAGCTTTGGAGGCGCTGGTGGGCAACACGCCTGTGCACTTTCCGACAAACTTGGTATCAAACGAGTTCTAATACATAAATGGTCGTCTCTCCTTTCTGCATATGGCATCTCACAGGCAGAATTAGGATCTGAGGCCCTCGAACCTTTTGCAGCAGAACTTGGTGCCGTTTCCCCAAAAACCATGGATCAGCGTCTTTCTTCTTTACGAGAGGCAGTGAAGAATGAGCTGATATCACAAGGAGCGGAAGAGCCCACTCTCAAATTTGACGAGTCACTTGTGCTGAAATATTTTGGCACAGATACCAACTTATCTATTTCTAGGCCCGCAGATGGTGACTATGCGACTGCTTTTAAATCCAGACATCTCCGCGAATTCGCTTTCTCTATGGAGCGAAAAATCATCATCGAATCATTGAAAGTCCGAGGCACAGGAAGCGCAGGATCACCTACAAGGTCACCTTCTCCACTCAAAGAGTTAGCATCGAACAGCCTTTCGCCAGCTGAACCACCGAATAAGACGCAAAAAGTATATCTAGATAAAGGATGGCATGAAATAGGCGTTTATGAGCTCGAACATATTCCGGTTTACAGTGTTGTTTACGGTCCCGCATTGATAATCGACAAGACCCAGACCATTCTCGTAGAGTCTTCATTTAAGGCACATATTTCAAGTACTCATGTTGTATTGGAAAAGCTTGACCAAAAAGACGAAGCCGAGAGTGAGTTGCAGTCCAACCATGATCAAGACATGAAGGATTGGGATCCTATACAGCTCTCCGTTTTCGCGAATCGATTCATGGCCATCGCCGAGCAAATGGGAAACACCCTCCAACGTACTTCCATATCCAGTAGTATCAAAGAGCGGCTAGACTTCTCTTGTGCGATATTTTCGCCAGCAGGAAAACTAGTCGCAAATGCTCCTCATATTCCAATCCATCTGGGGAGCATGCAATTTGCTATTCAAGCTCAACATCGACACTGGCAAGGCAAATTGCAGCCTGGGGATGTTCTGCTAACCAATCATCCACAATGGGGAGGTACACATTTGCCAGACCTGACTGTTGTGTCGCCGGTGTTCATAGACACAGAAGTTGCCTTCTACGTCGCATCCCGCGGCCATCACACCGATATTGGCGGCAAAGGGATTACCAGTATGATGCCAGAGTCGCGTGAACTTTGGGAAGAAGGCATCATCATTCCGAGTTCGAAGATAGTCAGTGGCGGTCGGTTTCTCGAGGATGAGGTCCGCGCCGCATTCGAAAAAGCAGGCTCGTACCCAGGCTGCTCTATGACACGCCGTTTATCAGACAACATATCCGATCTAAAGGCTCAAATATCTGCTAATCAGCGAGGTAGTACACTTCTCCAGCGCCTCTGTTCCGAGTCTTCTCTATCCACTGTTCACAAATACATGACAGGCATTCAAGCCAACGCTGAATCTGCTGTTCGCACTCTATTCAGACAAATCGCTATCGAGCACCCTTACCCATTGACTGCAACGGACTACCTTGACGATGGTACTATTATGCGCGTCACTATTACGCTCGACCCACATACCGGTGGTGCTCTGTACGACTTCACTGGCACATCTCCACAAATCTGGGGAAATTATAACTGCCCGCCTTCTATCACGCACTCAGCCGTCATCTACACTCTTCGTTGCCTTATCGATCTTGACATTCCCCTGAATGAGGGCTGTCTTGCTCCTTGTGAGATTCGCGTCCCTAAAGGCTCGGTGCTAAATCCCAGTTCTTCCGTCGCAATATGCGGTTCGACACTCGCAAGTCAGCGCGTGATAGATTTACTCTTACGCGCTTTCTCTCGCTATAAGGGATTTGGTGCAAGTCAAGGCTGTGCCAATGCGCTAGGCTGGGGAATGGGAGGCAAAAATCTCGACACGGGGAAAATTGAACCAGGCTGGAACTATGGAGAATCGATTGGTGGTGGTGTTGGTGCTGGTGAAGGGTACGATGGCGAACATGCTGTACATGTCCATTCGACGAACACAAAGCAAACAGATAGCGAAGTCATCGAAAAACGCACTGCAGTGCTAGTACGCTCGTATAAGATTCGCGAACGAAGTGGCGGAAATGGAAGATGGAAAGGTGGTAATGGAATTACTCGTGAGATCGAGGCACGTATTCCACTGAAGTTTAGTATCTTGAGTGAACGACGAGTCTATAGAGCATGGGGAATGGCAGGAGGAATGGCAGGTAAAAAGGGTGAGAACTATCTCTTCAAATTTGGGAACGGCGAAAGTGAGGACCAGAAGATGGACAAAATTAACCTTGGTGGGAAAGCCATCATGCACTTACAACCTGGAGAGTATATTCAAATCAACACTCCTGGCGGCGGGGGTTACGGAAGAATTGATAGGATAGAGAATGATGATGTAGAGGCGGACTTTCATCAAGCATATACATAGGCAGGTTGACCCAACTATCAGGCGAAACACAATGTTTCTCTCAATTGGAATGCGTTCCCATAATACCTTTAGCGGGAAATATGACTCGGTTACAGTTGTGGAACAGGGTGCAAATGTATGGCTATCCTAAATTCGGAAGAAACATTGAGTAAGGACAATCTTTGATCTCTCTAGGACATAATTTATTGCTTGAATTAAACAGTACGTATACTATGGATACCATTAAATCACAGCTCGTTGATTTCATTCCTTTTTCAATTCCATGATTTGCAGGGCTGAAGAGCCTAACAAGGTCGCTTGCATGCTTTGCAGCATAGCCAATGAATACCCTGGAAGACTATAACATCTACAATGTCTCATGTAAGCAGACGTAAACGAGAACCAAGAATAATTACAACTAGGCATCCACTGACCCCGCACTGATGCCATCAGTTTCTCACAGTACACTTACCTACATCTTCGCTATTCTTTTTTGTAGTCAATCATGCCGACCTACCAGTATTCGCCTCTTAATCAAGATGCAGAAGAGATTCGGCTGGTTACTTTATTTCCTGGAAAATTCGATGATCCAATCCAGATATCAATTCATCATGCATCCTTTAAGATCCCTGATCCTTCGATATCCCAGCGCTTATCCATAAAGGAGCTAAATGACAGCTTGCCGCTAGGGTGGTGGGCGGACAGGACATTGGAAGACCGAACTCTCTTTACTTTTACGTCACCAGAGGGAGAAGTGCACACCACTTGGACCCATCCGGATCCTAGCTTTGCGCGGCATTTATATCAGACTAGAGAGGGTGAAGACGTTTCTCTTTTCACCCCAAAGTTTGAGGCATTGTCGTACGCTTGGGGAGACTCCAACTATCCGAAAATTGTGGACGTTCTGCCCGATTCATCTCCTAGTCAAGCGTCAGGAGACTCAGATCTAGATCGTTCAGTCTTTGAAGTACGCCGAAATCTTGACGATGCTCTTAGGCATCTTCGCAACACCGAGGAAACACGCACTCTATGGATCGACGCGATTTGTATCAATCAAACCGATCTGACCGAGAGAGATCTGCAAGTCAAAAGAATGCACCATATATACAAATTTTCTCATCGGGTGGTCGCATGGCTTGGGCTAGGTTCCGAATCTTCTGGTCCAGCGTTCTCTATGCTAGACTACATTGGTCACCAAATTGAATATACTATCGACAGACGGTTTCTCCCAGCACCTGAATGTGACGAGCCTGACTTGTGGAAACAAGACCAAGCACAACGCTACGATACTATAACTTGGCAGACAGTCAGAGATTTGATTTACAATAATTATTTCCAACGGCTTTGGGTTTTTCAAGAGATACAACTCGGATCCCATCGAGCTGTTGTTTCTATAGGCACAGTCCAGATTCACTGGTATCATCTTCGACGGGCGCTTTTGCTTTTTGAGGGTGAGTCTTTGTACAAGGAAGACCTTCCGCCATGGGCAAAATCCGAGCTACTAGGCATGCTCAAGCACGTGCAGCATTTCGCTTTGAATGCTTCGGTACAAGGTATGGAGAAATTAGTCACCGGGGCCATGAATAGTTCGTGTTGTGACCCTCGAGACCGAATATATGGTTTGTTGGGTCTTCTTCCCACACCTATCGTCCATAGAATACGGCCACAATACTCTCAAGACGCGTCAGAGGTCTACAAGGAAGCTTTTCTAGCTTTTACTGAGTGTTCGAATCGCTTGGATCTCCTTGGCTTCGCCGTATCGACGCCTGGCTCATTTAGAAGTCTTCCTACTTGGGTTCCGAATTTATTAGTGGCTTTCCAAGTGTACCCTGTCGAACAGCTAAACAACGCATATGGTAATTCAGCAACCCAGTTCACGCATATAGTCCCAGATATGCTCGACTTGGAAGGAGTTTATCATAGCACTATCGAAGAGGTTAGCGAGCCTCTACCAGATACAGATAACTCCATTCTCGCCGCACTAGTATTTTTGTTCTCGCTTCCGTCCCATTCTTCTGATACGGTATCCTACACGGAGGCTTTCATACGTGTGCTATCATTGGGATCTTATAGGAATAGGTTACCCAAGTCTTCTAGTCTTCCCTGGTTAGATGAAGCAGCGGAAATTTTCAGGCGCATTTGTGAAGGCGTTCTGCCCGAGAATCGATGGAAGACTTGGATCAATGAGCTATCTCATAGAATCTTGTATCAAAGGGTTTTCAGGACAGATCGAGGGCTTATAGGGATCGGTACTACAGAATTGCGGCCAATGGATCGCGTGGTAGTGTTCTTGGGTTGCTCAGTTCCTTTAATCCTGAGAAAAGAGTCAGATGATCATTTTCGAGTTATCGGTCGATGTTACCTAGATGGTATAATGGATGGTGAAGTCCTTCTTGGACCATTTTCAAAGCCATGGTCAGCTACGATGGTCAGATTCATGTCAGATGATGATCGCGCAGTGACAGAGACCCAGTTCTTCAATGATGAGACACAAATGTACACCAGAGAGGATCCAAGGCTGGGTACAACATCAGACGAATGGACAGAGGTCTTCATGGAAGACAAAATGCGTAGCCCGTATGTGGTTCAACATTATCGAAACAGTCGCACCGGAGAACTCATCAATTCGGACCCAAGGCTTCTCCCAGATGCTTTGCGGGCCCGGGGTGTACTTCTAGAAACTTTTCGTCTAGTATAAGGCAAGTAATGACCACGACGTAGAAGGACGACGTAAATGAAAAGAGTGAAGCGTATCAATGTGAGGAATTACGATGGTCGAGTATAGGGGTGGACCGGATGGTCATTATGCCTGGATGTGTAAGAGAGGACACGTGTGTAATTTAAACATCTTTGATTATGTTGTGTTTCTCTAGACTCCGCTCCTCCCCTAGCTAGAGACATTATTCCCCTTCTCCACAAATTGCTTTTCCCTCTTTTCCGTAATCATATCGACATCCTTGCCCGAGACACCGCCATGACCATACGGATCCACAGTGGTAGTCGCGAACTTCCTAGCCGACACTCGTTGCTCAAACAACGCATCTAGTTCACCATATGTTCTATTCCTCGGCTCTGGTAGGCGGAAATAAACCCAAATAACAACAATACCACATGTGCCGGCCCAGAAATACGCGGTTTTCGCGCCCCAGTTCCAGTTGACCTCGCTAAGTTGGTAATTCTATAACACAGTTAGCGAAGCTGGATTGACACAAACGGAGGGGAAGAATTGCCTACCGTAAGCACGTTTACCACGCAGTTGCTTGCATTATACAACGCCCGGGCCATGACAATCGTCTTGGTCTTCAACCGTGTTGACGGAATCTCCGATACAAGCGAATATGTAACGGGACCAATGGTGAAGTCGTACACGAATACGAATAAGATAAGCATGCCTCCGATACCCCAATTTGATGCTTGGGTACCTCCAAAAGACATAGAGCCCACAATGATGAGGATTACGAAAAGGGCACAGGCGCCGCTGAGGTGAATTGTCCGGCGGCCGAAGTGCGACATAAGGAACCAGGAACCCATCGTGCCGATAAGTCCGAGAGCGAGGGAAATCATAGACATGTTAAATGATTGGATAGTAGGAAGACCAGCCTTTTGCATGAAGTATGCGCTGTGGAGAAGTTTAGTCATCCAATTAGAGTGAATTGAACAAAGGTAGATACTTACAAATAGCCCATAATGTTAGTTCCGACTAGAGTTTGAGCCCACCAAGTGCAGCATACAATTTCAGTTCGCCTCAGGTCTATTCCCTTGAAGCAATCCAGATAGGATGTACCCGCCTGCATCGTCTTTTCCATTTCATTTGTGTGCTCAATCATGGCAATCGTCTCATCGGGGTTGAAGTTGGGGTCTTTTTCCGGCGATGTGAGTCTAAGTAGCGCTGCCCGAGCAGCCTCACGGTTGCCTTTGCGGATATGCCACCATGGACTTTCGGGAGCGAAGAGAACGCCGATAGCAATTGGAACAGGCCACATCCATTGCAGAGCGAAGGGAATGCGGTACGCCCACTGATCATTTCGCGTCACGCAGCCACGGTTGACACCAGCGGCGATGAACTGTCCCATCACCCAGCACATGTTAACGAAGGTGGTAAGAAGAGGTCGTAGTTTAACTGGAGAGACTTCGGAAGCGTATTGAGTCGTGATTGTTTGGAACTGTGTGGTATGAGTAGGATGCAGAGAGGGATGCAGGAGATACACACAATTCCCCATGGAATACCGCAGAAGACTTCTCCAATGACCAATGTCTGAATGTTTGGTGCAAAGAACAGGATGAAAATGAAGCCAGTCATAGCGATAAGAGAGCCTAACATGGTTTTCTTGTAACCATATTTTTCCTGAACGAAACCACAGAAAAGCAACCCGAGAACTTCGCCAGCTCTAGCTCCGTTTGACCTGCACTTTGTGTTAGGCAAATCAATGAGCGAATGGAGTCGTAACTTACAAAGCTGATTGCCAGTTCGCTGGGACAGTATACTTTCCGGTCCGGGGGTTTAGCACTCCATACTTCCTGTTGAACTGTGGACTGCCATATAACGACCCCAGAAGTGCAAGATCGTATCCCTCCATGATCAGTGCGCTTGACAAGACGACTGACCAACCAACTGCCTTGGGGTATAGCTTGATAGCTTGAAAGACGGACATCGCCTTCTCGTCAGACGCTGCATGTTGAGCCTCGTCATTCGCGCCGACGATGTCGGCAGCACTCGTAGAATGCACGACATCGTTGCGAGTCTTTTCATCTGCCATGTTGAAGAAATCTCTGTAATACGAGGCAGATCAAGAGTAAAGTCTGTGAGAAAGGGGGTGGAATGTTTGCCGTGAAGAGGTAGGAAGCAGCGACCCAACTGCTGATTTTATACATCACACTCTCAACTTTTCGACAGGGATGATCGTTTCCCAAAATCAAGTTCAACCACGAGGCGGGGATGAATCGCTAACCCGCAGATCCACTCTCTCCTCATTCACATCAGTTCACATCTCACAATAACGTCCCAGACCGTTCGAAATGCCTCACGCCATGCCTCAATAGAACAACCAAGCCGCGTTCACAAGCCCCTTCAACATTTACATCGATCCGGGTGTTGGGAAAGGGAGCGGAGAGAACGCGGAGATGAGGTGCAAGCTTCGGATGGTTGTCGGAGCCAAGGCGGAGCCAAGGTGGTATGAACACGGGGCGTCGAAATTTTGCGGAGAAGCATGGCATGAGGCGGGCCTTGCATTTGCTTCGTTTACTTGTTGAGCTTCGATAATCATTGCAACGACGCATGGGGACGCGAGATAGTGATGTTGCAGCAGCGGTGGCGAGGTTGAGCCGACGGCGGATACTTAGGGGGGAAATGGATCTCTTGATGAAAGTCACTTCTCTCATTCTTCACATCTCCATTCGCTTCAGAAGTTATTTTCATTCGAGTGCCTCGACTTTGGCCGAAGGAAACACTGGCTCGATATGTCTCCTCATGCGGACCCTCTCCTACACAAGCGCGTGTGGTGGAAAGAAGCTACTTTCTATCAAGTTTATCCTGCGTCTTTCAAAGATAGCAATGGTGACGGCTGGGGGGATATACCCGGGTTATTATCTAAGATTCCATACATTGCGTCGCTCGGTGTGGATGTAGTATGGCTCTCGCCCATGTTTGAATCCCCGCAGGTGGATATGGGATACGATATATCAGACTACGAAGCCGTGGACCCGTCGTATGGAACAGTGGAAGATGTTGAATCATTAGTCAAAGCATGTCACGACAATGGCATGAAGTTGATTCTTGACTTAGTTGTCAACCATAGCTCAGATCAGCATGCATGGTTCAAAGAGAGCCGTAGCTCAAAAGACAATCCTAAGCGGGATTGGTATTTTTGGAGACCGGCAAGATATGACGAGCACGGAAATCGAATGCCACCAACCAACTACCGCAGCTACTTTGCAGGCGGCACATGTAAGTATAGCGCCAGTGGTTCAGCATCGAAGTTTTAACAGTAATAGGGACATGGGACGAACACACGCAAGAGTACTATCTCCACCTATATGACAAGTCGCAGCCAGATCTCAACTGGGAAAATGAGGACTGCAGGAAAGCGATTTACGACTCCGCGATGCGGTTCTGGCTCGACAAAGGAATTGACGGATTCCGTGTTGATACTGTCAACAAGTACTCGAAACATACCGATTTCCCAGACGCACCGATAACCGACCCGACTACTTTCATTCAACCCGCAGCACAGTTTTGGTGTAACGGTCCTCGAATCCACGAATTCATTAAGGAAATGAATAGCAAAGTGCTCGCTAATTACACAACGTACGACGGCCAGCCAGTAGTCACGGTAGGCGAGCTCTCGCTGACTCCGGATCCTGAGGGTGTGTTGCCGTACGTAAGCGCAAGACAGAAAGAGCTCGACATGGTATTTCAATTTGACATTACACATTTAGGGCAAGGGAGCGGCTTCCTTGACAAATATGACTTCGCCCCTTGGAAGCTCCCGGAAATGAAGCGTATTGTGGAGAAGTGGCAGACTTTCATCGAGGGCACAGATGGGTGGACCACCGTGTTTAACGAGAACCATGACAACGGGCGAAGTGTCTCTCGCTTTGCCTGCGACTCTCCTGAGTGGAGAGAACGGAGCGCGAAGATGCTTGCATTGTGGCTTGTAACACAAACTGGAACGTTATTTCTGTATCAAGGCCAGGAGATCGGTATGATCAATGCGCTGAAAGATTTCAGCATTGAGGAGTACAAAGATGTTGAGTCACAAAACTTCTGGAAAGAAGCAGTACGGTTATCGGAAGATGGTACGGATCCGACGCGCAAAGAGCGAATTTTGCATGGGTTACAGCTTATGGCAAGGGATCATGCCAGACTGCCTTTCCAATGGGACACGAGCGCAAATGGAGGCTTTACAACAGGGGAGCCATGGATGCGCGCGCACAGCCTGTACAAGGACATCAATGCCAAGTCTCAGGAGAAGGACCATGACAGTGTACTTTCCTTCTACAAGCGTCTGTTGCGCCTGCGTAAGGAGCACAAAGATGTGTTTGTCTATGGCACATTCGAATTAACCGATCCTGAAGACGTCAATACTTTCGTGTTCAGAAAGCATTATCAAGAGAAAACAGCGCTCATAGCTCTTAATTTTACCAAGACACCGCAACCGGCACCTTCGCGGGACGGCATGGCACTGTTGGCAAGTTCATACTCAAAACCCACTGGAGATACGCTGGGGCCGTTCGAAGGAAGAGTGTATATTAACTACTAGGGGTATATCGCAGTTAGTTCCATCTACCAATCAATGGAATCGTCTTGTACAGTTCATCAAATTCTCTCCCTATCCAACCGTCTGTCTTGCCATCTCTTCCCACTACTGCCAGTCCACCAGCAAGCCATATGCCTGCTACAAAAGCCGAGAGCGCATTGATGCTATACCACCGTCTCTTCTTGATCAAATCTCTGCTAGAATCGGAGTACGCGACTTGGTTTGGCGTTAGGCCTAACCACTTGGCCGCACCCCACACAAAATGCCATGCACCTACTCCGGCCAACACCGTGAAACCTGAAAATGAGACAAATGGATGTGACGCGAATCCGTGGCTGATGTATGAGAGGTTGATGAGAGAGCTGTCCCCATGCATATATAACGGTAGTAACCGTGTCGTCCATACATGAAATCCTGCAAGCGGAATCAGGCCATACCCTAACGCACTTATTCCACTAAGCGCTGGCCACGGTATCTTTCTCTTGTCTTGATGTGTCTCTGCGCCATATCTCCGCAATGCTTGGCTTCTTCGGTAGAATCGCAGTGCAATGCCAGAGGACACGTGTGCGATAAGGGGTATGCCAACAAGAAGTGGCTCGGTAAGAGACGATTGGTAGTAGGGCCGGGTCAGTAGCAGATATCGGCTGCTTTCAGGAACGGATCGGGTGAGGAGCGGTATTATCGATGTATTTGCGATGTGGAAAGAGGCGAATATGGTAAAGGCATAAGATGAGTATTTTTGTACTCGGAGAACTTGCGCTTCATGTCAATAGAGATCTTGCTTTCACTGGGAATTTTTGGCAACTTACGATAATATGCTGGCCCATGATTGCCCAACCCGAGTGTTGAGGTCCTTGATTCTTCAACCGGGGGAAAGTAGGCGTCTTTGAACTCAGCAGGCGTTTCTTCGACTGGTGACGGGTCGACCTCAGTCAGCCCCATGACTCCCTCACCACCATCCAGCGTTTCGAGCGGTTCATCCGACATGTCAATGATCTTTTGGCTCGTCCTCTGCGGGTCGCGATGCTGACTTTTGGTGTTGCAGAATTGCCATGACGTTGATTCGTCGGTCTGCCAAGAGCATCCGTGCATGCATGCCCGCGTTTGCTCCGCGCGCCGACATTGCTTCGAACATCGACGTGCTTATAAGTACTCCATCACCACAAACCATTTTCTTGACTCAACAGATCATAACTCTTTAAGAGACATAGCAAATCAACCTCGCATCGCTTGACTCCTGAACCGTGCAACTCATTACTGATCACCCAAATTCAATTGCCTCCTCTAGTTACAATGCCTCCAGTCAGTTTTCCTAAGCTTGATTCACCACGAAGACCCCACTTCGACATTTAGTCCACATTACTGATAGTTTTCTAAAGAAGAAGAATGTCGCACCTACCGATGCGATTCGTCGCTTCTGGTGTGATATATGCAGCAAAGGCTACCCGCGCCAACCAGATTATGAAAACCACCTCCGCTCGTACGACCACAACCATCGACAGCGTATGGCTGACATGAAGAAATTGACAGCGCAAAACGAGGCTGATGCCGTCCAGAAGCGAAGGGCTGGTGATGATATGCGCGCCCTTCCAGTGGACGGATCTTCGAAGAAACCTTCCCTTGGACCCAGGTTTACCAAGGTCGGTGGTGATAAGGGTGGTGCGCGCTTTAAGAAGGTTGGGACCACTACAAAGACTGGGGAGGAGGATGCGACTGTCCCTATAGAAAAGAAGACAGTTTCGGTCGCTGAGCTTTTGCGGCAGAAAGAGGAGCTTGATCGGCAGATTGCGGCGGCGCAAGCCGAGGAAGAACAAAAGAGTGTGCAGGTTGTCCATGAAGAAGAGGAGATCGACTGGGTGGAAGTCCCCTTCGTAGCCCGAATTCGAGCGGGTGGTGACCCCTGGGATGGAGTAGAACCGGAGCTACGCGATGAGTTCCAAGAGCTTGTCACGCAATACGGGCTTGTATAGATTGGGATCTGTTCTACACCGATGCGTGGAAACTGGTTTTGATCTCATTGAAAGGCGTACAATTGTTGTTTATTAATATTTTGTAACGACGACGGAGTTTAGGTGAAAAGATACCCAGGGACAGAAATTTCATTTTCATCTGAATTTTCCTTCACATTCTCGTCTCCTTACGTGAACCAAGAAAAGAAACATGCCATGCTTAACGCCACCAACACGCATAGAGCGCTGTGTAGTTTGGATCCAAAGAGGAGGTTGGCCCCTTGCACACCAGCTTTCGTTCAAATACTAAGATGATTTGCATTTAATCGAATACAGATTCCGTTACGCAGGGCACTGCGTATATTTGGCGAGGGGGACCGATCAAACTATCCCTACATCTCATTGTCCCTATCATCAATCCACTTTGCATGGAACTCAGGAAGCGTAATTGCTTCAAGGCTTTTGATGACGGAATGAGTCTGCGATGAAAGCTCCCGGTCTATCAGAAGGGAGTTCCATTTTGCCTGCCTTGCACCCTCGCCGTCATGCTCGTTTGAATCGCCAATGTACAGTTTGTCGAAATCTTCCATTGTGTATTTTCTGTTCTCTGCAGCAAGAATGCCATTTGTTAATTGGAGAGCGGCGTCGAAAATGCGGCGATCCGGCTTCTCGAAGCCGACATCGTAACTCATTATGACGAAGTTGATGTCTTCGTCTTCAGTCTCCGATTCAAGTTGCTCCGCAGCTTCGCTTCCATATCGACGGGCACCAACTTTCAGATCAAATGATTCTAGGACATGAGGAACTCGAGCGTCAGAATTGGTGATAACGCCAACAATGGTTCTCTTCCACGGCCAGCGATTGCCCCCTCCTTGGGCCTTGAGTTCTCGCAGCTTCTCAAAGAAAGGTTTGACATCAGGATAGAGAAGATATCCCTCCTTTGTCGAGAACTGGGTAAGAAGTTCAGATACCATTACTTGTGGAACTTCTTGGCCGGGTCTAAGGAAGGGTCGAAACGTATTGGTGATTATCTGTGAGTAATTGGTCATCTCATCAAAACAGAGAGACCATATGGAGAACACACATTTCCCCACCATGTCTCAGCACCCATCCCTGTAGCACGGCCATAATTTGGGTTCTTCTTGGACTCTTCTTTGAATGCTTTCTTGAAGGATTTGTTGATGTTGTCATGAGTGCCCCATTGAGACTGGGTGATACCATGACGAGAGGCGAAGGCCGCGTACTGCTCAGGGATGGGTTTCTTCGGATGGTATAACGTGCCAAATGCATCCAAGGCGAGCAATAGATTCTTTCTGCGTGTCATAATCCCAAGCTTACCGTAGCCGAGTTGGTGGAAAGTTGGTGTGAGCTCAACGCGACTATTAAGTAGGTTGAGGTTAGCATGTGCCCAAAAGGGTATAGCGTACCAGAGCTCCAGATGGACACGACGACCTCCGCAGACGAAATCTCCAACTCCATTCATCTCCCGCGACTTCGATTGCGCTTGCAACCCAGATCTACGTATCAAGTCCGCCCATAGTCATAATGGCGCCCAAACAGACGAAAGACAAATACTCTGTTCTCCTCCCCACGTACAATGAGCGCCGCAACCTCCCTATAATAACATGGCTCCTCGAGAAGACCTTCACGGAGAAGTTAGTCTACCAACTACGGCGACCACAGCACCTTGAGAATCCTTGCACTAATTCCGCCTAGCAATCTTGATTGGGAACTCATCATCGTCGACGACGGCTCTCCCGACGGCACTCAAGAAGTCGCTGCTCAACTCCAAAAGGCCTACGGTTCCTCCCGCATCCTCGTCAAGCCGCGCGCTGGCAAACTTGGACTCGGAACCGCATACGTCCACGGCCTCCAATTCGTTACGGGAAATTTTGTCATCATCATGGACGCCGACTTTTCACATCACCCTAAATTCATCGCCGAGATGGTCAAGGTGCAAAAGAGCAAGAATTACGATATTGTCACGGGCACGCGGTATGCGGGCAATGGCGGTGTTTATGGCTGGGACCTGAAGAGGAAGTTCGTTAGCCGTGGGGCGAATCTCTTCGCAGATACAGTATTGAGGCCCGGTGTTAGCGACTTGACGGGCAGCTTCAGGCTATATAAAAAGGAGGTTCTGGCGAAGGCTATCAAGAGCACCGAGTCAAAAGGATACACGTTCCAGATGGAGCTGATGGTACGCGCCAAGGCAATGGGCTTCACAGTCGCCGAGGTGCCCATCTCTTTCGTCGATCGACTGTACGGAGAGAGCAAGCTCGGTGGTGATGAAATTGTCGAGTATGCAAAGGGTGTACTAAGCTTGTGGTTGAAGGTGTAGAAGAGCAGAATTGCATGGCGTAGGCGTTGGATAGGGGCCATCTTATAAGGCTGACGGACTTCTAGATTCACAAACATCCAGATATCCCCAGGTAGGCGGGTAAGAACAACAGATTCGCTTGGTCTACCTGTCATATTTACACTCTTCTAATACCACTTTTCTCTGTCCACATTCATGTCTCCCTTTCCGTCACCCTCACCCACATCTCATCCTGCATGAAAAGATTGAAGTTTGCACTCCGCCAAGGCTTTTCCGGATTCATTAATTCGAAATCGAAATGTCGGAGCAGCTAAATTTATGTCAGCATATCCTGGTACTTCAAGATGATTAGATGGAACTAACCTCGACAAAAATCTTGTTCAGTTCGATATACGCCACGCTCTTACCCAGACAACCCCACCTTCCGTATCCGAAAATCAACTCAAGCGTCTGTTCCATTCGCAAGTGTCTTTCCTCACTTGCCTCGGTCCATCTTTCTGGTCTGAAAACCTCACCATCTTCCCCATAGATTGGATCTCGTTGCACCGCCCACGTGCTATGTCCGATTCTCGTTCCTTCTGGTACGAATTTACCTTCAATTGTATCGCCCCCCTTAGGCACCTGCTTCATAACCAGTCCAGTAAACGGCGGATATATTCTTAAACCCTCCTTCACAACAGCTTGCAAGTACGGCAAGGCTTTCGACTCGGCGTTCGTGATGGGTTCGGATACCCTACCATCGCGCACGCCGTCGTCCAGTTCTTTGCGGAGTTTGGCTAGCACGCGCGGATGAGTAAGAAGGTTGAGGAAGGTCGCTCTGATACTGGTCGCAGTTGTATCCGAACCCGCGACGATTTGCAAAAGGATCTCCGATTCAATCTGGCGCTGCGAGATCCCGTTACGAACAAAAGAACCGAGCATATCCTTTCGATCCTTGGCATCAGGTCCGAATCGCTCGCTAGCCACCTGTCTCGCAACACTAAAGCAACGTCAATATCAGCAACCACGCGTTCTCCAAATGAACAAGTCCAAACCCCATCAGAAGACCAAGAGAAAAGAGAACTCACCCCATCAACTTCCCCATCCCCTCCTTATCATCCGGCCCCGGTCCCAACTTCTGCTTAACCCAGCTCCGATTCAACACCGCATTCAAAAACGGCACAACCGCAAACAGCGTAAGCCATCCCACCACCTCTTCGGTCGTCTCAATATACGCATGCAAATCCTGATCCTTCTCCAAGAACCCAAACCCCTCTCCATACGCAACCTGTGTGATCACATCAAGGGTAAAGAACTGCGCCTTGCGACCCAAATCCATGGCGCGCACTTGGTCACCCGTGGTCAGATACTTGGATCGGATAAGCGATACGAACGATGCGATACACTGATCGATGTCTTTTTCTAGAAATGGATTTTCCTTGCCAGAGTATGCAGTGGCCATGCGGGCGCGCCGCGCGTCGTGGATCCCGACGTTCATTTCGGAGAGGAGCGAGTCGACGTACGGATCTAGACGCATGGCTTCGTACCAGTTGGAGCGGGTGTATGTGCTGCGGGCGGAGGACATACGGCGGATGATGGTCGGGGAGGAAGTTAGGAGGTCATTGGGGCCGATGCGGGCAAGGGGGCCGTATTGGCGGGATGTGGATGTGTATATGAGGTTCCTGGGAATGGTAGTGTTGGTGGTGTGTATGAGGTTCTGTTCGAGGGGGGGCACTTACATGCGACCTGAGTTTGCGGTGCGAGCCATGAAGAGATGAGAGAATTTGCCAGTAAAAGGACCGGGGAATTGACGCAGGCGGAGGTATGTCCGAGTACGCGTTACAACAAGATAAACAAGGAGAAGGAGAGAAGTATATGGGAGGAGAGCTACGAGACGGGAGGGCAGAGAAAGGGAAGCCATGTTGCCTGCAAGCAATTCAACTGAACTGAACTGGCTAGGTAAAGAAAGAGGAATTCTAAAACCACATCTCCTGCCCTGCCCGCACACTCATACATGATTTATATCTCCCGTCTCCAAACACCGATCTAAGCAAAGAAAACCCTCCACCAATATTTACGCCCTACATGATGCCGAATCACCAGCACAACTTATCATCCAACCCATGTAAAATCAGCATATGCGGCATCGCTACCCGCGTCACTCATTCCTTCTGCGACCTACCTCCGCGTCTAATCCCATTACTAACTCCAAGGCCCATATATGCTTTCCATACTATCGGAATTATGCGCGCTGGGCACACTTCCCGATTAGGATTTTGTATAGAGCGGGTATGCATCTCGGCATGCGCCAAGATATGTAAGCGGGGTTGTACTACGTGACTTAGTGTTCAGCGCGACGGGATTGGAGAAGATGGATTTTGCAGCCTAAGGTTTTGCATATAGGACAGGAAAAAGGTGTGGAGGGATCTGGAATTGTGGAGTGCGATGCTGATGCTGCTGACGTGGTTCGTGGGTGAATAAGCATGCAAGGCTGCATGCTCGTAGATAGGTGCGGATATTGGATCTCAGTCTTATGTGCAGAAGTGGGGAGTTTGAGCGATTGAGGCACAACGAAGATTTTATTTTTATTTTCACGTGATAGGAGTAGATGATGATTGACGTAACGATTGACTAAAGTACTATAGGATTACGGGATGATAGAAAGAGGGGTAGGGAGACGACTAGGTTGACATGGGTTATATACCTCGCTGTTCTTCTTCTTCACTATGCCTTGCGATGCAGCATGATCTTCTCCTTTGACCTTCAACCGCCCACGTAGTTGCTGGAGTCCGAAAAGCAGATGCTGGCGGCTCCTGCCCATCATCGTCGCCGACCGACGAAGTGAGAGATGGTTCCTTGTAATTGCTTTCCCTAGGATCTGGAACCACTGGCCCCACCTTGTGCTCCACACGCTCTGGTTTCTCGATATCCGCGGGCAAAACGACCTCGACCTTTGGCCCATCCTGTTCCGCCACCTGTTCGATCTTGAAAAATTCCTGTGCGGTCAAGCCTTGCTCTTCATAGTGTGAAGACCCAGATCTCGTACTTCGTCGTCTGATGGTTGCTCTTCTTTTGAGACTCGAGAGTGAAATTCTCCGGGGAGGAATCGCGTTTGAGGGTACCGACACATTGGTGGGTTGAGGGGAGACTACACTCATCCGATCACTGTCCTTGTTCTTGTCGCAGTCCTCAAGCTCGATTTTCTCCAGGTCGTCTGAGAATGAGCGACGACCAAACCAATGTTTACTACGTTTGGAAAATCGTTGGCGAGGACTGGGCTTCGCAGGTGGATTGGAGCATGGCATCTGCTTGGTACCGCAGTTCCCATCTAATTGGGCCATTTGACAGTCAAATGCAGTGTCGGATAATTGTGTTCTCAATGATAGGACGGTACCTGTCGAATGGTCTTCAAGAATATTTAAGCATAGGAAAACGGATAGCATGTTCGTGGTGCCGATGCGATCGAAGTCTTCGCTACTCGTGCTGCCCATATTGTCAGTTGATACAGCTCGACCATAACACGAGCTTGTTGCGCCTAGTGTCTGAGTTCGCTGCTTACATTGACAAGTAAAAAATACTGGCTGGACGAAGAAGAAAGGCCTGGTATGTATGAGAGGTCTAGGATAGGAATATGGAAGGTTTAAACGGGACTGAAGAAGGGGTTATGGAAGTGCGAATAGTGGTGTAGGTAGTGAAATGCAACAGCCAGTGGGATAGCCTGGGTACATGGTGTGCTCCGAAGATGTTTACCACGTGGAGATAGCACTGAAGCTTTATAGTCAAGTAGGAAAGTGCTATCCTAACATGTCTCTCTTCTGATGGCGCCGGGCATCATCGTCGAGTTCGTACCAAACGTCCGGATTGGGAATTCAACATACCCCCTAATGTAGCTATCATCGTTCTCAAATGATATGTTGAAAAGCAATTCAGTATGCCTCTGAAGTGAGTATAATAACGGAGGTGAGAATTGAAAGAAATGAGCAGAGAAGCGGAAGGTGCCATAGGTGTTGGGAAACGTGTGTACTAGCAACCCTTCCTCCTTCAGAGCAGGTCGACCGTAGTGTACTTCTTTCTCTGTTTTGTCTTCTGACTCTTCTCTGCTTTCACTCTCCCACAACCACTGAACACATATTCTTGGTGATACATGTCATCCGATACCACATTATTTACTGAACTTTTTTCATTCATTTCACTGTCCAATCCAATCAGCATTCACTATTGCCGATTAATTCCGCTACATCGTACTCTATAGTCACAGCTATATACCATGGCTCAAAACGACTACGGCTTGGTAGTTAGTAGCAGGCCTCCAAAAACCGCTATGCACTGTGACAGATATGCTGGTCGACAATTGCCTGATTCATGGCACCGTGGAAGTATTACGACACGTCGCTACGGAAGTACTCCTGAATTCAATCTCTGCCTTTGCCACTTCACATTTGCTACCCCCTACCAATGTGGGCTTGGAAGTGACTGCATCTGGCGTCACTCTCCATTGACAGATAAGGAACATGAGTGGATTGTACGACTGGGCTATGAAGAATTCTCGGAGAGGTGCAAAGAAAACTGGTCAACGCCTCGGGTGCCAGAGCCTACACTACCTCATCTGTCCCTGGAAGGCCTGGAACGATCAGAACATAGTTCTCAAGGCTTATCGCAACGCGAATCACGAAGTCAGAAGCGGAGACGGCTACGGAAAGCACAGCGAAAGCGTAAACAGGAAAGGTCCCGGCATTGGTCACCAAGTCTAGCAAGCCAGTCTTACGAAACATCTCCATGCTCACGAGAACATAACCGACGCACAACCTCGCCACAATTCCATTCATCAACCCCTTCTCACCAACGCCATCGCCATCCTCAAATCTCGCGCTCTCGCTCTCCATATCGACACAGACGATCCCCCGAATGCCCAGCTCCAAACCACTTCCATTCCAAAGACGAGGACAACAGATGCGACAGCCACGAGCAGGAACGCCGTCCCGAGCAGCTTCCGCACGAAATATCACAAGAGCAAATTGGGAGCCCCTGCCCCAGGCAAATAAGTCTATCTGCGTACATCTGTAAATCAAAGGCAAGAGAAATAGAGAAACACGACCATTCCAAATTCAAGAACAGCAAGCGCCACAACCGTGCACAGAAACGCCGTCTCAAAGCGCTTGAAAACAAAAGACCACTGGGACAAGGTAGTCGTCTTAGCCCTATTCAGTTGAGTCTATCTGAAATTTCGGATTCATCGGAGGATGATAAGCGGGGTGATGGAAAATGGGCGGAAAGGGAGTGGGTGGACGAAGAAGGGGAGGATGAGTAAGTGGAAGACGGAGGATGCGAAGATGAAGAAGTAGAGGATGATAGCTCGGATTCGGAGTATGCTGAGAGGCGAGGTGGGGTGAGAGATAAGTCCGAAGGGCCATACAGACGACAAAGCAGTGTTCATGCAGTGGATTCGATTTCGAATTAGGAACTCGAATCGTGCCGAGCGGACAAGGTGCGGTTCTCGAGGCTGTGATTTTCCGATAGAAATAAACGCTTCAGTTCCAAATGTACCGAGTATTCGTTCCATATGCACTGATAACTCAGTCCTTGCACTGGTCTCGGATTCTTTGTTTTGAGCGGAACAATATGAATCGATACGATGATTTTTGATTTTGGGGTTGCGAGATCGCAAGCCGTCGTCGCGATCTCAGCTCTAGTTCTCTTATCCGTCTCATGACAGGGCATGGCTCGCTGACCTGGCTGGTTCCTAGCTGACACGGTAGTACTTGATACCGTGCATAAATAGGATCCGGACATTGTTTCCTGCAAGAGAATTCAATTCCTTTGACTTTGACTTTGACTTTGACTTTGACTTTGACTTTGTCTTTGTCATTGTGTATATCGTCATCTCGTCGCACTGCGTTGGTTTGACATCCAACAATCGATTGTGGTGTTGTTGTCACCATAGCTACCAGTAAACAATCACAAGTATTCCCATTTAGACCCCGAATCCATACACACAAGAACTATACGGATACTTTTAATGTTTCATCTTCGAACTAGACAGATAAAGAACCTTTATTTTTTATATCACCAAAGGAATGAATCATTCGTACATCCATACATCCATAGATACATCATCATACCCCTCGTTTCAACCTCATTCCGACCTATCGTACCATATCCTAGTTAAAAGCCCACTATCATGCCCTTATTCTATGCTCCAACTCCATCCCCTCATTCTATCCCTCATTCCATCCCTCACTCCATCCCTCACTCCACTCCTCCCTACACAGCAACCTTAGCATCCTGCCCCGCGTCCCTCTCCTCTCCCTCCGCCGCCGCAACCGTCCTTTCCGCCTGAACCGGTTCCTGCCTCACAGACTTCTCCGCATGCACGGGTTCTTGCTCAACTGTCCCAACTGCTGGCGCCGATTCCTGTTTCTGAAGCTCAGATCCAACGGCCGCAGTCGGTTCCGGGAACGAGCCGGGCAACGTGACCTCGGGACCCGTCACTGCATCGAGCGGGACGCCGCCCGTAGCATCGACAGCAGCTGGGGTTTCGAGGATGTCCGGCTCAGCTGACTTAGTCGACTCCTTCGTCGATGTCTTGGCAAGTTCGGGTTCCTCGATTTCGGCAGACTCAGACTCAATGGGTTCCTGAATGTTCGTCTTCTCGGGGATTTCTTGGGTCGTTGGCTTTGTTTCGGCGGCGGCGGCAGTCTCGGTTTTGGCTGGCTTGAGCACCTCTTGGATTTTAGCAGCCATCTTCGCGGCAGGAACATCGACATCGCCATCGTCGCCGATACTCCAGATCGTGCTTATGCTTGACACTTGCAGTTTCACCTGAGGTACGGCAGCATCTGCACCGACCGTTGCCGCTGATGCCGGCGAAGGAGAACTCTGGGGTTTCCTGCGCTGTGGACCCTTAGCTCTACCCTTTCTTGCATCTTGAAGCGGCTTTGGTGGTTCCTCTTCCTGCTCTGGTTCGGGCTCCTTGACCTTGGGTGCTTGTGGACCAAGACCCAGCTTGCTGTTCAAATCCTTCAGGAAACCAGCTTGAAGGGCCGCAATCTTAGAGCCACCAGGACGAGCGGGAACCTGTGGCTTGGCCTTGGGCTGAGGTGCTTCGGTACTGGCTTGGGATTCTCGCGTGGAGGCCTTTTCTGGAGAAATGGCCCTGGCAGGACGAACGGGGATCTGTGGCTTAGGTCTGTCGGGAAGAATTGGAGCCTTCTTATCGACTGGTGACGTCTCCTGCTTCTGTGGCCTTGAAGGTATGCTAGATCGTTCTGGGAGGGACGGCTTCTCCGCAGCAGGTAGATCGTCAGCATATTCGTTCGTGTCCTCCGTCTGAGGGGCAGAAACAGTAGTAACGAGCTGGCCATGATCAGGGGCATCTTCCCAAATGTCATGGCTAGGGAAACGCTGTTGCATGCCAGGACGCGTGACACCCTCGGCTTTGGTCAGGTGCTTGTTGGCGAGACGTTTAGTATGCTCGGGGAGGAACGACTCTTGGTCCTCTTTGGAAACCTCTTTGCGAGACTCCTCGGTCTCGGCCTTCTCAAAGACCTTGCTTGCAGGGACATCGACTGGAGTTTGGACATCTTCTGGCACCTCTGGGGTGTCGACAGTGGTCTCGAGCTGCAGACTGCTAGGGGTATCCTCCCAAACATCTTGACTAGGGAAATGGTGACGGGCGAGTTCTGGGCGCTTGAATTTTTCGGCAGCGTTTTTCGGTTTCTTATGATGATCGTCGTCTTCCGGGAAAAGAGGCTCATACTCCTTGTGTGATTCAAGTGGGGTTCCGCTTCGGTCCACTTCAGGGCTTGCGAATCGTTGGATATGTTTTGGCGAAGCAACGCTGTTGTTCCTGCTCGAACTCCTGCTATGAGTTCGTTGCTTGGTGATATACGCAGGCTGTGCATCGGGGTCATTGGCGGTGTATTCGCCATCGCGACGACGTTCTAACTCAGGATGCACAGCAGGTGTGCGGTATTCAGCGCCAGGGTTCTTAGTAATTTCGTCCGAGGCCAAAATAGGGATACCATAACCACGTTCGGAAACCCAGCCACCTTGTTCTTCCGTATTACCACCCCGTGGGCCCAGATCTTCCGTTGGTGGGTCATAACCACCACCATGGATTTTACTGCTAGGGTGAGCTGGCGGGTCAATATGAATGACATCCTCATCAGCCTCGCTCTCGCGGGTCTTTTGCTTGCTGAGTCCGTTATCAGCAGCATCCTCTGCATGTCGCAGGGGAGAGTCGGCATGGACACCACTTTTGCTACTGATTGAGGCTGGGCGTCCAGACGCAGGACGAGGAGATGCCATTCGAGAGGCAAATTCCTCGCTCGCCATATAACCAATGTGCTCATCAGGAGTACCAACAGCTTCCCGAGAAGTACCTGAAGAATACGTTAGCTAGTCATAGAGCTAGGTAAAATTGATTGTAGCGTGCAAGCACATACCGAATCCGATACCCTGGCTAGCTGAAGAATGAACGAGCTTGGAAAGATCATCTCCAACCCAGTGATAATCCTTCCTGTTTACCTGGACGTGTGGTCCGTATTCACCTTGCTTCTCGCGTCTCAAATCATCCGGATGTTTCGCATACCAGTCCTTCTCAAATTCAGTACTGTTGACTTTTCCATGTCCATGCATGCCGTAGCTGCCAGGCGGGCCGTGGAAGATTTCCCGTCCGCTCTTAGTACGTCCGTGATGGCGACCACCAGGCTTGTTGAAGAAGCCTACGCCTGTGGCAGTGGCTCCCGATTCGAAGGGTGATGGGGTCGGGGCCTGCACGTCTCCAGCGTTCGGATACATTGGCACTTGGACGCCAATTTCTGGAATACCATGTTCCTCGTCATCCTTGTATACGGAGCCCGGGCGAGTGCGGTTGCCGGCCGATGAGTCGGAGCGGCCAGAATCGCCAGATTTGTCTTCGCCAGGAATTGAAAGTTTGCCAACACCCATAGCAGCGGCCTGTGACGAATCTGTGCGAGTGACAGTCTGGATCCTGCTCTTGGCCGTAGAGCTCGGAACCGAGGCCTTTGGAGCATGAAGTGGAAGATCTCCAGCAACATTCTTGGTCTGTTGTGGGGAACCATCCTTCTCGTTTGTGAGTGTTTTTGAAAGGTCCTCGAAGCTTGCGTACTCGCTGCCCTCTTGACCAATGGAGGGCAGAGTGACGCTCGGAGGGCGGGGAGGCAGCTCGGTGCTGAGCTGGCCCTCCCTCGAGGAATGGCCGGTGTGAAGGAAGGATGGGTCGTTCAAGGGAGAGCGGGCATAACGGCTGGGAGAGACGGAGCGTTCGATGCGCTTCGATGGGCGCGGAGGAATCTTGGGGACCTCCATGGTGTCTCCGCTGCCGGGCGCTGTGTTCTGGGTGCGTGCAGGGCGCGGAGGTATGGTGGGAGTAGCCATTGTGAGAGAATGGGCGAGGATATCGAGGTGGGTTGTTTGGAGAAAGAGCTGGTCTGCGGTTGGTGCAGCTTGGAGGAGAGAAGAGCAGTAGTAAGTACTAGGCAATTGGGTGGGAAGGATGTATAGGTAGCTGTGAAGCGTGGAGCACGTCAGCGCAAGGCCATTGAAGGGTGCGTGAAACAGTCAAGCCCTCAAAGATGAGATAAGGCGGCGGCTCGCAACAAATGGGCGATAGCCGCAACTCATGGACTAGAAAATGCCTCCAAGGCTTCGTCGACAAGTGCAGAAGCTCCTCGGCTACCACGGTCACGGCCTGAAAGGTGCCTGGCCAATCACGGCGGCGGCGATTGATTGACCGCAAGATGATGAAGCTGTGCAGGGTGCAGGTGCAGATAACAAAGAGGCTTTTGCTCGTGTACTCACCTTCTGGGCGGGCAGTTTGGGGCACGGGCTTGCTCCTCGAATACGGGGGGATATGGGTGGATGGGTGTATGGGTGTATACTCAGGACACTGGCACCGAGGACAAGAAGAGAGATTTTCAATAGAGGCACGAAAAGGCCGCAGGTCAATCCGGTGGTGAGCCGGGCGTGTTCAAGCGTTTATGTAGTCGAGCGTGCCTTGGACCCGCAGTGACGATGGCGCAAAAGCCCATGCAGCCCATACAGCCAAGAAAAGACCTCTCTGCCTCTCAACGGCTGCTGCTGCTGTGTAGATGTATTGTAGACTCCAGAGAAACTGCCACATGGACGCTGCGCCAATACCGAGTGCTCTATTGCCATTGCACGATTGCACAAGACAAGCTGGCGCCGCTGATGGTCCTCCATGCCCATGCCGACAGATCGTTTGGCACACAACCCCACTATTCCCCATCGGGATCTCGTTTGCAAGGGCCCATCGTCCGCCTCCAGGACTTGTTCTTGCGGTGCCAGAGAGAGCTTGCGCTTCATCGGCTGCTTGCTTTTCTCCCACCCCCTACCAGACAATCCCCTCACCCTGCCATCCTCCACCTGGTCCTTTCCCACCAACTAGCCCCTCGTCGTTCCTCACGGCTGAGTGAGTGCAGTCAACTGCGTCCTGAAGAATCTGCAACCATGCGTGAGCTCTAGAAGCTTGCGCCACTAGCTTGGCCACCTGCTTCCCCGCGCCCCCGTGATCATACACGCAACCCGTTCCTGGCCACACCACCGGTATCCATGGGAGTGCGGACATCATCCAGCGCCACCCAAACCCCGTCAGTCAGACGTCTACTCTGTTCTGATCTGATCTGATCTGATCGCAGTCGTCGGTGTCTGTGACACCAGGTGACACCAGGTGGCAGGCATGCGAGAAATAGTTCCTAGCTGTCATGCTTTGCCCAAGACCTTTTTTCCCACGTTCCCCAGGTATGATCCGACTATGGCGAGCCAGCTTGACCATTGACAAGAAGACCATCGCAGTCCAGATCCCGCGCACAGGTACCAAGAGACAGGCACTGTAGGCCCCCGCATTCAACTGGTGTTGCACAAACAAACATGTCCGATCGTTCCGCGGACTTTCTTGACCCATTCCCATTCCCACTCTTACTCTCCATTACGTAGGGTGGCCCAAATCCTACGACGTCATCTCACAATCCCCATCTCAGTTCAAGTCAACCTCAACGAGCAGTTTACAAAGTCATATAGTCACCGATGCCATTGGCTACTATTATTCGTGTGTCTATAAATCCATCAATCGAATGAAAGGAGAAAAAAAATACAATTGACCTTTCTTTTCCCGTCCAGAGAACATGAGAGCATATAGATCCGGGTCGGATCCTGCAAGAGTCATCCCATGTAAAACGCCGAGCTGCCTGCTCATTGATCATACAAGAAGTAAACTTAAATCTCCAGCGTGGAGAATCAAAACCCAACACATGAAACATACGGGACTTTGGCGCATTCGCGACCCCATATGCTAAACCTTTTCCCCATTTCCTCCACCTCTGCATTCCTGCCCATAGATGCTATTGTCATCCGCGTATACGATATTTGGGGACATCCAGAGGTCCCAGCGCGGTGGACTGTAGGGGTGTTGACACGGCCATTATATGATCATCTGCGCAACACCGTGTCCGCCGAGCGTCTTACTACCTTGGAATGCCTGTCCTTTGATACCAGCCAGGAGGTAGAAGCAAGCCGCAAACAGCAAGACAACTGCTGCAGCAATCAGACTGGTGACCTTGACAGAAATACTGATCCACTGGATAACACTCATGACTCCATAAATGGCAGCGCGCATATAGTTGGTCTCGAATCGGCGAATGAAGGCATCGAAGCTGGGCGAGGTCGGGCAGATGCGCAGCAGGAGCGGGATTTCGATGAAAATAATCAAAAAGGCATTTACTCTGGTCAACAAGTCAGATCCTCCGCCGCACAAGTTAGAGGTTTGATTCAGTAGACGTACATGCAGAGCGCGGTGAACAGAATGATCAGGGGTCGGTCAAAGTTGAAGATGTTGGCGATTCCTAGCGCAAAACAGAGAACTATGCACAGCACTCCGGTCCTACCGATAGTTAGCACGCTTCTTATTCCAGTATTGGTATGGTTCTCCATTCGCATGCACATCCACGTTGATGCAACTGTTTGGTGGTGCCCACGAGTCAAGCGGTCGACTCCGACGACATATCGTCATCATCATCAGCTCCGCAGTCCCGCAATTCCAGAACATGTACGAGCTTCAATCGCAAACAGCTGGCAACTCAAGTGGATACTGGAAGGCTCGAGGGGAAAAGGCGCGACTAACCATTGACCGTAGATACCTGTGGAAGGTCAGCATAATTGCAACAACATCTTGATATCAAGGGGGGGTTCCTTACTGAAATTCCTCGATTTGAACTCCTCAGCAAGCGTCATTTTGATAAATGTCCTTCCGGGAAATGGTAGATGTAAATGGGGTGCGTGGAGGGAGGACTGTCGATGGCGAGTGGTGTTGGAAGCTCTCTCCTATTGAGCTCTCGTGGCAGCTTTGTTGGACTAGTCGCAGAAGCAAGCCGGCAAGCAATCACAATCAGCTCAGCCCTACTACGCCAGCGGTGGAGGTCGGATGATCGGGAAGTGTTCTGTCAAAGGCGCGGGCTTGCTTGGATAAAGGGATCGAGAGGCGGCAATGGTGGTGCGTGGTGCGTGGAGCGGTGCGTAATGGGAGAGAGGCGGTGCCTGGGGAGAGCGATTGTCCTTGGTGAAGAAGGTTGTTGAAGGGTTGCCTTCTGCTGATTGTCGTCGTGGCTTTCAGTCGCAGCTGCTCACCTTCGCCGTGGCGCTTTGCCGTAAGGAGCCTTGGGGCGCTCGGCAAGGGCAGCCAGCTCCGACTACCGACCAGTGGTCCACTGCTTGCGTTTTGGGCACCATCTTTTCTGTCTCAGCTTCCAGTTCCACCTTCAGAGACGCGACATGTAAAGGGCAGTCGTTGCGAACAAACTCCCGTCCCAAGCGTGCTCTTTCCAATTTCCTACGCTGCATCGCACTTTCACTCTGCTCCAACCGGCCAGACTGACCCCGTGATTCTCTCGCTGCCCATTCCCAAGTTTTCTTTTCACCTCCGAAATGTTCACATCGGCTGCCAAGTCCAAACCACTCGTCACGCCCACCCCGCCATGAACCCGGAGGAAAGAGTGTATCATGAGCGCTTCATGCGCGAGGCCATCAATATGGTACGACCAAACCCAACAAGCCCGGTTTCATTCAGGCACCCATCACTCACTCCATCTATAGGCCGAACTCGCACTCGTCAGCGACGAAACACCCGTGGGCTGTGTCTTCGTCAAAGATGGCAAGATCATCGGCCAGGGTATGAACGAAACAAACAGGACCTTGAATGGCACCCGTCACGCCGAATTCGTCGCTCTTGCCGCCATCTTCTCCAAGCATCCCATCTCCATTCTCAAAGAGACCGATCTCTATGTCACGGTTGAGCCATGTGTCATGTGCGCTTCTATGCTAAGGCAATATGGCATTCGAGCCGTGTACTTTGGATGCTGGAATGAGCGCTTTGGAGGCACTGGCGGTGTTCTGAACATCCATGCAGAGTATGGGTTGCACTGCGAATATTACATAGCGAGTCATTACTGATCACGTGCAGTCCAAGTGTCGACAAACCATATCCTGTCCACGGCGGCATCTTCAGGGAAGAAGCCATCATGCTACTCCGAAAATTCTACGTTCAAGAGAATGAGAAGGCACCGGAGCCGAAGCAGAAGAGGACCCGGGAGCTGAAGACAGAGATCCTGCCAATGGATATCCACGCACCCAAAGCTTGATGTCGCCGACACTATCACGACCCTCGTAGCTTTCAAAGAGGGGGTTGAACAGCTCACGACGTATCTTCCGCACTATCGACTAAAGTATGACCACTAGCCAATTCAAGGACAACGCCTCAAACTCGATATAACTGCCCAGAGATCAAGACTATGCTGCACGAACGAATCAACTCCGAGTGCTACTTACGAGTACTTCGCGCGTAAATCCTACGTCCAAGTATTCTAAAATACAGGAAATTCTACATGTGATCACTTTTAGCTAATATGGATCACACTTCTTCTACTTTCGCATGCTTTTCTCTTGTGCACTACCTCATGCTGTCTTAATCGCTAATAGATCTCATGTACAAGCCATGGCTATTGTTACATCCTTAATTCTTTACACATCTTCGGGCGAAATATATGGAGCATTGTGACGTGATGCCTCACTACTACCCTTTTTAGTTACATCAACATCACTGGAAGATAGTTTTTTGAAGTGAATTAGTCGGAAGTGGTGTGGGTCGTAAGGTATCGGCTCCGATGTGGTTGCCACTGTTTCTGTAGAACTAAGTCAGACTCCCCCTGTCTAGCGTAAATCGGTTCCGATGACATGCTCGGATCCGATGTGTACATGCTACTTTTGTCAAAATATGCACTGTGGTATGGCTGTTGATAAGTTTGAGAATTGGTTGATAAGGGATGTATAAAAGGGTAGGTACAATCTTCGTTATTTTCTGGTTGGAACATCATTTACTTCCATCTAGTTTTTGATAGCGGATTCTCAAGAATAGTGAAGGATTACTTGACTCGAGACTTTTCAGAGCGGATTCTTTAGGTATGTTTTTGGGTTATTTCTGCTTGAATGCCCAAACTAATTACTATTAGCATTCGCAACACTTCAAGTGCCCTTCATACCAAGAAATACAATGGATCAATCTCAAATCGCAATCGCCGGTGCTACCGGTAATCTCGGCCGCCCCATCCTCGACTCTCTCCTCAACGCAGGTTTCCAAGTAACAGTTCTCTCCCGTAAAGGCGGAAACTCGTCCAGTCTCGATTCACACCTAAATCTCACCATCAAAGAGGTTGACTTCAGCTCCGTCGCGTCCTTGACCCCTGCCTTGATCGGAGTCGAAGTCGTCATATCCTGTCTCGCCACGCTAGCCATATGTACCCAGAATCCTTTGATCGATGCCTCCGTCGCCACAGGCGTGAAACGCTTTATCCCCGCCGAATTCGGAATGGACTCTCGAAATCCCTTATGCATGGAACTCCCGGTTTGTGCACCCAAAGTCGCAAATCAGGAATACCTTCTCGCGAAGTCCAAGTCCAATCCTGGATTCACGTATACCGGAATCGCTAATGGGTTGTTCCTAGACTGGGGTCTCAAGATGGGTATTATTGTTGATCCGGCCAAGCATACAGCGACACTGTATAACGGCGGCGACGTGCCCTTCAGTGCTACGAATCTTGCCGACGTTGCGAAGGCTGTTTTGGGAGTCATTAGATACCAGAAGGACACTGCGAACCGTATTGTTTATGTTCAGTCGGCGTTGGTTACGCAGAATCAATTGATCCAGCTTGCGAAAGAGAAAGATGGGAAGGAGTGGAATATAAGTACCAAGCATACGGAAGAGATCAAACAAGAGAGTTTGGTGGAGTTGGAGAAGGGATTGAAGGCAGATGTTGATGCTGCAATGTTGGGGTTCTGCATTTGTGCGTCTTTTGATACTGCGTACGGGTGTGACTTTTCGCATCACTTGGATAATGGATTATTAGGTGTTGCTGAATTAGGTGACGAAGAGCTGGAGTTTTTGGTGGCTAGTTTCCTCCAATAGATCGATGATTATTGGCTAGTTATATGTTGATAGTAAGAATCATTCAGGAAGTTGCACTCGCATTTGCACACTAGAGTGGGTCAAATTTGTCAGCCAACAATTCACCTCAACTTTGTCTCTAGCTTCCAATGAGCGTTGCTATTGGCACAAAACTTATATCACAATGCCGAAGTTAGCGACCCAAAAGAGAACTCAATTTTCCAGTTGCGATGCTTGCCGTCGCTCACGCGTTGCATGCGATGCATCAAAGCATCGTCGCCAACTTGACCGGTCGAAGCGCTCTGAATCGTGTTCAAGATGTTCTGCAAAGAAGCGGCCGTGTACTTTCGAGGTATGAGATGCTATTACACTACCCTGCGGATAATATCACCCACATATTGTACAGTGGATGAAACATGCAAAGGGCGACCCTTTGAATGTAGCTCAAACCGTAACCCCGCCGCCCTCAACCTCAACTATTCCAGAACCTTCACATCTTGAGCAGACACACATTTCGAGATTCTCTGCACCGCAAGCAGAACAATTTCAAACTTTCACCTTACAAAAAAAGCCGCTGGATCCCTTAATGGCAAAGTGGTGTGATCGATTCTTTCGCAATGGATTTGAGGCTGTCTTTGGTACCATGGTTGGTAGATACGGTTGTCCAATGATGTAAGTCCTATTTCTAGTAAACTTGACTGTCACTGACAGCATCAGCGATGACATGGGAGCCAAAATCAATATCCCCTCAAGACAATTGGTCAATACGCTCGACACTTATCTGAAAGGGAACTCAGAAAATGAGAACGTTGCTCCAGCGGTCCAGAATCAAGATCAGAAACACTTGAAAGATGCCCAACTTGATCAGTTCCTGGACAGCACAATCCGGGCTTATACGGCTCGATGGCTATCACTGACATCGCAAACCCATGGATATGAAACAATGGAGATCGAACACTTCATTCGACAAAGCTGGCGTAAAGCAAGAAGGAACATGCACCGGCTTGTCAATCGCGTATCATACAGATCCATCCTGGCTCTTTATCTGTTTTCCCAGACCCCGACTCCCATAGGGATAACAGAAGAGGAAGAACAGGACGGAATTAGTCGAGCACTGTGTCTCCAAAGCATCTACATGCAAATCCAAGAGCTCCGACAACGACATAATCGACAATTTAGCTATGCCAACGAGGAGTTGATTATCTCTTTCTCTGAGCCCGGAAAAGATATCGCGCAGACGTACATAGATCTCGAAACCAGAGCGTACTGGGCGGTGGTCATGTGGGATACTTCAAATTCCCTCACTTCGAGTTGTAGAACTTCTTTTACTTCTGGGTTGAAAGGCGCTTGTTCAGAACCGACATGGAAGATAGTCTTTTCTTATCTGGTGATTTCAGTAAAGATCAACGACGGGGCCTGTTGGAAAAAGGACGTCGAAATGACCGAAGAAAACGCTTCTCGTATCATATCTGCGGCTGAAATCTGCAAGCTATACATATGGAAGAACATCGCGTCACTGAAAGAAGCATTGAGGGAAGGTGTCGAAGAGCAGGAAGTCTTGGAGGTATGGCACCAACTGGTCTGTGGGCTTATGATCTTTAAATCACCAATCCGCACACTGCTCGGTCGTTGTGAAAGAAGACTCCAGTTTCTGGACCAGTCAATCAAGCTGAGATGGTATATGGTGTCGCTCCAATATCATCTAGGAATATTAATGCTGGCCGAGATCCTCGAAAACACCGGTCGGATTGAGCTTCTAAAGAAACAACTAGAACTCGTTAAAGACACCGATCATGAATGTTTCAACGTCCTCAAATTTGGCTTGGAGAATACCTACACAATTTGCCTGGCCACGGACTCGAAGTCAGTCACTGTCTCTGCTAAGGATGCTACGACAACCGGTGTACTTCAGCGACCGATCACGGTGTGTCTAATCGCCTGTGATCCGTTTCCCCACTATGTGGTACGAATTGTGCAGCTGATGCATAGGAGCATGGATCGTGGAATGTACCAATGGGATTGGAACGTAAATAGCCTCTGTGATCTGTCTTCAATCTTGGAAGAAGCTCTCGGAGTATTGCCTCAAGATTCCAAGGATGTCCAGGCTGGCCGGATGTATTTCAACAACCGAGCTTTTCAGCAGCAACGTAGACGATAGGGACATAGGAATAAGGTAAAAGATAGAGGGAACGTGCATAAATTCACAGTTGTCCGCCTATCAGGAGAAATTATTGACTGTAAATGATTATGATATGATCGTAGCCTTCGAGATGAAAAGAAGGCAGCACCATGTATCAGTGTCAGTGCTCCAATCCCTATTGCTACCCACACGCTCATAATCATCCTACTTCGTCACCATGCTCTACCTGACCTCCTCATTGCTTGCATTCCTCCAATACGCAAGCATTGCTTCTGCTATTCCACAACTAGCTGACCATGTTGGCTATACTCGCCACCCCAACCGAGCTCCCCCCCTAAATGAATCCCTGCCTGGAAAGGAGATTCTGCTCCAAAATTGGGTCACTCCTGGACAATGGAAGTCCTTTGGAGGCATTCTTACCACTCCGCCTTCAGCAGTTGCCTGCCTGGATCCGCCAGTGCCCTTGAGAAGCGCCTCCCCAGCCACTATTGCCGACAACTGCAATGGCTGCTTCCCTCGGTAGCAGTCTACCAAGTCGTGTTTTTCTTAAACGGCCTAATGCTAATGAGCAGGTTGAGATTGCGGCGGTGATTGCGAATGAAGGCGAAGTCTTAAAACGAGAATTCGATTGGGGGTAGGAGGATCAGGTTAAGTGTATTTTTGAATAGCAATGATCCTATTCTTCTCTTTCCAAAACCCTGGGTGAAGTCTTTCAGCATTCTGGATTTGGCGTCGCTTCATTTGAAAGCTGATCTTCACCATGTCCTCGTGCCGGTGGGCAATGAGCTTTGCAGAGTTCGACGCCTTCCAATCCTGGTGGGAGCCGAGATCGCAGGGATAGGGGATAAGTTTCCGAAGCTTAAATTGGTCAGACTGGTTCATATAAGTAATCTGGATGAAGAATTTGCATCCGGTTTCGTCGCTCAAACAGCAATTGGCGTGGAATTGTGTTGGATTGCAAGAAGTTACTCTGTATGAAAGTCTTTGCGTAACCATGACGTGAAGAACTGACTCTCTTGCGGCTTCGATTGATGCGAATGTGAGCAGATTCTGGGAGGTGACCACCGTAGTTTATTCGTTGTCGATTTTGGTGTTTGGCGGTAGAAGCTCTCGCATCGAAACGCGCCGTCTGTTGAATCGCGTTGGACACCTTGTGCGCCATTCCGTATCATTGAGTCGGGCCGTTGACTTGGTGTAGTTGGGTGGCTTACCATTGAAAATGGTGGCATGTGGGTCGGAACCAGTGGCATATTAACCCCTTTTTGAGGCGTCAATAAAACCAGTGGTAGATTAGGAATTATTAAGCCAAGTAGTGGTGCGGCTGTCTTTTGCAGAGATGCTGGACATTCCTTGGGAAAGACCATTTCCATGCCCATACGATCGTATCCATCGATAATCTACACACGTTCTTTGACTGGCTACTTACCACAAGCGGCATCCCTTCTATAGCCTACTATACACGCCATATATACTTTTCGTCATGACCACAGCTTCTCCTCTTAAACCTTTAATCTATCTCGAACCCTCGAAACCAAGCGTGATCTAAAGCCTGCTGAGCCGAAATGCGCCTCGCAGGATCCAGCTGCATCATTTCTGCAACAACTTCTTTAAACAAAGAATCCTCAACGTCTTTCCAGCTAGAAAACGGCTCATAAGAATGATAATCCGCAACCCGATCATCCCAGAGCATGCCAAGGACCTGGCAACTGAGTTCATTATCTCCCACGTGCGTAATAAGCCCATTAAAACTTTCCCGATCCGGAAAGTAGGATATCTGACGCTGGAGGCGGACCATCTCAGGGAGTGCGCCCGCCGCCTCGTGCTTTTGGGAGTCGGCATCGGGACCAAAGATGACGCGGCCGAGCATGGCATAGATGCACTGATACTTTTAGCGACAAAGGTCTTTGCGAGTACGAAAATGGGAAATAGTTACCACGGCCCCGAATGAGAACATGTCGGTCGGTTTGTTTAGTTCGCCCTTGAGGTGACCCTCTGGGCTGCGCCAGTTTTCGTTTCCGGGGAGCATCCCCTTAATGCATTTCTCTTTCGGGAGATAGGCGGCGTTTTCAAGGTCTATGATTTGGACGCGTTCAATTCTTATGTCTTGGCCCTCCTGGTGGTAGTCGACCATGATGTTGTCGGGTTTCACGTCTGAAAAACTCTTAGTTTGGAGCTGTACACAATGCTCAAGTCAACTTGCCTAGATGAACAACGTCTCGGCTGTGCAGCTCGGCTATGCCTCGTAAACTTGCTTTGAGGATTTGTCTCCGAGCTTTCATCGAAACACTTCTGCGTATGAGGCTCAATAGGTCATCGGTCAAGTACTTGTACACGAATATACGCTGGTTTGGGATTCTGTCACATGGGAGCCGTATGTAAGGACTTTCTCTAAGGCGGGGCTTAATTAAATCGTTGAAGTTAGAAAATATCGCTTCAGGAATATCCTTCAACACAAATTTCTCGTTTTCGGATCTGCAATGCTTTAGTACGGGTTATTGGTAGGGTACCTACAGATGCACAAACGTCGCTAGCCACACCCGTCCAAAATGAGCTCTTTCTTGTAGTAGCTCCTTGAACTGGTAGATATGTCCCGATGAGCCAGTCCACTCACTCGTAGATGCCATGCTAAAGCCCCTTCGAGGAAATGTAGGGGCAACTCTGTTCCAATTGCGGTTAAAGAAGATTCGACGAACACTGGAAGCTCGGCTTTCTGGGAGCAGTGCTTTCATAGGTTCGATTCGCAGCACAGTTGATGTTAAGTAGTAGTGTTGTTTGGAAGGAGTTGGAGGTCAAAGGGATGTCGAGCAAATGAAAAGTTGACCGCTTAGTAATGAGCGCTGAGTTGGGACACGCTAGTCTGTATTGGTCTGATATGATGAGAGCTTTGATCGCTTGAAAACTACCTATAGACTATCAACCATTGGAGCATGTCAAATATTCATCTTCGACCCTGTGATGCGGATTTGCGCTGTGACGGCGCCATATTCTTCTGCACTCGAACCATTGGCATGCGCTGTACCGCACCCGCCACTGGCGCATAGAGCTTGGTATTCCGAAGAGGCCTGCGAAGTGACTTTATTTAGTAACCGCGGTCAACGCACAGTGAATGTACTGTGCCGTAGCGCTTGACATTGTAGTCATATGGCTAAGAGATAAACACCGAGGCATTGCCTCTTTCCAGCAAGGGCTTGGAAGACGTATTTGTCTTCCTAATAATTTATGATGCTGTGCCGTAGCGCTTCGAGACATTGGATATGCATTCAATGCAGGATATCCAACCATTCTGTAATTACTATCACGAATTCATGACGTCTTAGCACTTCTCGTACATAGAATGTTTCCTCCGTCCAACCACGTCTTACCGGGAATTTCGTCTACCGATACACAGCGCTAACAGCTCTAGATGAATTACTATGCGGAAAAGAACATATATAAACACGTGCATTCGCAATATTGCCTGAAGCAACCCGCTTTCGTTGCCTTCTTCCAATTTAAGAACTTCTCTTTGATTATAATAAAACTTCCAGACTCCTAATCGGATCTCTTTAACAGTCTTTGCACCAACTCAACCCGTTCTAGTTTTCGAAAAGATGTACAGAGCCAGCCAAGCGATAAAGAGAATCCTCACATCTACAGGCAAGGAGATTTCCGTTGAATATGTCACCAAGACTGACGCCTGGGAACGCACCTATATCGCACCGGAAAAGATAGCCGAGTTTGCAGCGATTGTTGAGAAATACAAAGACACTTTGAAGCCAACCACGGAAAAGGTTGCCATTAAGTGAGTGGAACTACTACAAAAATAGTGATTAATGATGAGGCTAATTTTGTTCAGGGAGGCAGAGCATCCGAGCACAAATGACCCAACACCACACTACTCGGCGTTCGAACTGGACAAGGGCGGCAACGTCATCGCATCAAAGCACTACTACAAATAAGTACGCACCATCACCGAACTCGAGAACCGGGCATTGATATGAAGTGGGCACTAGTGGCAGGCTAGCAGGATACTAAGATAGTAGGTTGGAAATTAGCAACGCTCTTTTAATTAGGATGATATTAGAGGGACCTAGAGTTTATGTGTATTATCTAATAGTTATTATAGTAGCATCTATAAATTAACTATTATTCTTCATATAAGTATATATAAGTATATATAAGAGGTAACTAACTTAATGTAAGGCTCCGTCGTCAATACGGTCCTTACTAGCCCACTATAAGGCATTGAGTGAAGGACTACGGTTAGGCGACCCAGTGCTTCCTAAGGCTAGTCGCCTTGTTCTATATCTCCTCATATTCATGTTGCTGTATGCTTTAGTCATTAGTGATTTGTCTATCTTTTAAGGGTACAAATACTATCTTATTGCTGCCTCCTAATACTTTGTTTATTACTATGAACACTGCAAATCCTTGTAATCCTATAAGGCCTCTTTGTAGACCTTATAACCCTTACACTTAAGAGGATCTAATTATAGATCTCTGTTTTATTTAACTATAGAAAATTAGTAGTTTACATACATTAGCTTAGATAATGTGAGGAATAAAACTACGACAATTCACCAATTCCACTGAGGATTGGTACCAGTTCTTTTTGGTCTTACAGATAAGCTTTAGCTAAAGCTTATTAAAGTAAGTAATAGAAAATATATATTATTTATAAAGCTAATTAGTAAGGTATTAAACAAATAAGCTTTTATAAATTAAGAAATTAGATGTGATCAGTCTTCAATCCTGGAAGAAGCTCTCGGAGTATTGCCTCAAGATTCCAAGGATGTCCAGGCTGACCTGATGTACTTCAAAAATCATGCGATGACCCGGAATGTTTCCAATCTGATTAACAATGGAGGAACCGAAATGTAACAAAACAACAATCCTGTTTGAATCGAATAAGCGCGAGTCGTGGCATATCGTCAAATACAAAATAGTGGCAGGCGCGACACCAAAACCGGGATAACTATGTGGGTCCAAAAAAACTTCACGATTGCAAAAAACATACAACAGTCCGCATTCCCCTCTGGTCACCCACGAGAGTACTACTGGACCAGTAGCTGGCTTGTATATGGTAGAACGGACGGGGTACCTAATATTACAGCTCTTATGGTCGTATGTGAAAGGAACACCTGTGTGACTTGTCAATATTGCGAGTAATTCTCCCACAGCGACTAGTGCAAAACCAGCTCGTGACTGGAACAATAGAATTGGACCCTTTCTTGCGCTAATTCCCCAATACATAACCCATCCTCCTATGCATCATTCTCAATCCCCGGAACCAAATAGCCTCCACACCGGAAACGGAAACACCCAGTCCCGCCTACACCGATTCAGAGATCCATAATGGAATCGGCCCTTCCACTATCCCGGACTCCCAGCCCGAGTATCAAGAAATACCATCTAGAATCGGACGAATTCTAGTGTTTTCGCCCGTTTTTAATGCAACCCCGATTGAGGTGTTGATGTGATGCGGTACTCGGGTGATGAAATTCGGAATCTCCGATCATGTTGGCGTGTCGCATGTCGGGGCTCTTGGTTGATTGACCAATCACTTGGGGGAGTTATGGAAGAAAAGGTTGAAGGTGGGGAACGGGGGATGGGTAGATTGTGTATGCTAGGGTTTTGGTAGCGTTGTTTGGGTTTGGGTTGGTAGTGTAGTTATATGTTGGGAATATGTATATATTGTAGGGTAGGTCTGCGATGAGCGTACAATGTCCACCGCACTCGATCGTCTCAGTCACTGCTCATTCCTCCAAGAACCAATCGCTCCAACTGTTGGAATAAAACCCCAAACAAACTACAATGGCATCAACAAATGTCCTCATAACCGGCACAAACAAAGGTCTTCCCATCCCTTCCCCCCCCCCCCCCCCCCCTCTCATGTACACTCCTCTCACAACTCCAGCAATCGGTATCGGCCGCAGCCTCGTAACCCAATATCTCTCCACCCCCAACACAACCGTTATAGCCACGGTCCGCGATCCCTCAACCCCCGACGCCCAAACCCTCTCATCGATCCCCTTAGCCGCAGGTAGCAAGCTCATCGTCCTAAAACTTGACGCCGCATCTGCATCTTCAATCGCCGGAGCAATTGAAGCAATCACGAAAACGCACGGAATCTCCGTCCTGGACATCGTCATTGCGAATGCCGCGGAAGCGAGCGAAAGCGGGCCGTTGCGAGATATAGATTTGTCGCTTGTGCAGAAATTCGTTGAAGTGAATTCGTATGGGCCTTTGCTGCTGTATCAAGCGGCGTTACCGCTGCTGTCCAAGTCTACGGCCGGGACGGATAAGAAGGGGAAATTCGTTCTGATATCTAGTGTAGTAGGGAGTCTGACGAACATGAATAACATGTTTCCTTTGAGTCTGTACGGCGCAAGTAAAGCACTCGCGAACTTTTTCGTCAAGTGGCTTGCGATAGAGAACGAAGAGGTGATTGCTTGGGCACAGCATCCGGGGTATGTAATTTTTCCCCTCCCTTTCCTCTTCTTGTTATCATGACCTTGCAGAGAACGCAGTGCTGATTCATGTGTTCCGCGGCTCAGAGCTGTTCTAACGACGAACGCGTCGAAGCATATTGAAGCGTTGGCGGATAGGGGGATCGACTTCACGCAGTTTGCGATTTCGGCGGAGCAGAGTGCGAGCGGGATTAAAAAGATTGTAAGTATGGTTGAGTGGTTGGGAGCCTGGTGTGATTTTTGGCTAATACGGTGGATTAGATCGATGATGCTACTAAAGAAAGTACGAGTGGAAAGTTTCTCTCATATGATAATACGGAATTGCCTTGGTAGATGGAGCAATAGTGATTTTTGTATGGGGCAGATGTCTACTTGGGATGAGATGGGGGTGGATATCAAGGCCGGAGGTCTTCATGTTGCTGCTCTAGGATTCAACTTTTTTTGAGAGGAAAAACCATGTGTGGAAATTATATCTGGGGATTATATCGCTAGTTACGACTTGCTAGACAGAATCAGCACACATAAGCAATCTCAAAATCATAGCCTGCGTTTTACAAATTGGGTATCAATATATTGGATGTGCATCTACAACCATGCGAGAATGGGGGCTATTCTCCCTTTTATTGAAGGACCGTTCTTCTTCGCATTCTTCCCATCACACCATAAAATGAGTGTCGTACCAAAATCATAGTAGACAAGATTAGAGATTTAACCAAAAATAAGTCCCGCAATTTGCGGTCTGGAAAAGCGAATCCTTTCTCAATTGATGGATTCTGGATCTTAAAAGAGGAAAGAAAATTGGCACAGTTCTTACGAGAAGTTCGTCAATTTTGCGAGTTCTACCTCGGCTGCTGAGGCTGAGGCTGGTACACAGGCTGTGATGGATACCCAGGCTGTGGATATCCTGATTGGGGCTGCACATGCTGGGTCGGTGGGGTGTATATTTCGCTCGGCGCATTATGATATGGTTGTGCCATCTCGGCAGGGGCGATTCCTCCCTGGTTTTGATACTGATATCCAGTCGAACTTGTGGGGCTTCCAGGCACGCCCGGGCTGACCGAAGGGCTTGGTGGCTTGGGATAATTGTATCCCTGTTGTGGGGTAAGTTGCTGCTGCGGTGGTGGCGAGTTTTGCACAGGATAGACAGGCATAGGCGCAGGAGTTGCGGACATCTCGTAACCTGAGCCTGGTTGTGGAGGATAGCCGTATTGGGGTGCTGGAGATGGTGTGCCGTATTGACCTGGATGCGAGTATCGTGGGTCGTAGTATTGCTGATTTATTTGATTGGGCCCGGGCGATCCAACAGGTGCAACAGGTGCAACACCATAACCAGGCTGTTTGTGGTCGTTTGAATGGGTCGCAGCTTGAGCTGCAACTGCGGCTGTGATCACTGTTAAGGTCAGCAATGCACTTCAAAAAAGAATGGTTTTGTCAGGGTTTTGCGCGACAGGGTTGTACGTACTCTCGTTTGCCTCCTGCTTCTTGCTCTTCCTCCGTCGCCAGAAGAAGAATCCAAGAATAATACAGATGATCAGAGATCCTGCTCCGGTGCCGACACCAATGCCCACCTGAGCACCCTTGCTAAGACCTCCCCCACCTCCACCACCTCCACCGTTATTGTTAGTGCCTCCACCAGCCGGAAGGGGGTCGGTCTGCTGAGGAGAGATCGGATTGATTGGAACCGTCTGCCCTGGTCGCATTGTAAGTGTAAGTGTTGAAGTAACCGTTGTCCTCGCATTACGTGCGGTAGTGCGGGTAGTGAGAAATGTGGAGTAAGCAGTGCTAGTCGACGTGATGAAAACGGTTGTTGTAGTGTAAATGGTGCTTCCAATGTACGTGGTGCGGGTACTCGTTGTGGTGGAAATGTCAGTTCGGACCTGGCGTTTGAATAGCTGCCCTCGAATTTGAACGACTCTGGGCGCTGGCGTAACATCAGCTCGGAGCTCGATGTGTTCTACTTTAGAAGCCGATGTCTCAAGTGGTACTGAAGAGGTATATGCAGGCACTGCAACTGACTCTGGCGACAAAACTGCGGTTGGAATCTCCGTTCGCCGAGCTTTTGCGGCAGCGGCAGTGATGGTAACAGTTCGCCAATCAGTCAGTGTGTCAACATCATTTTGGGTGACAACAACCACAGAGGTTGAGACGAGAGTGGTGACATAGGTTGATCCAACGGCGGTTGTGGTGACAGTCGAATATGATGAGCTTGAAGAAGTCAAGGTTGTATAGAGAGTGGTCCATGAACTGTATGCGAGATGCATGTTAGATGTGTCAAAGGCATTGATGACGAAGCGCTTCTCACATACATTCTAGTAGTACATTTTCCCAATGTTCCGGTGCCTGGACCACAGCCAGCAGTACCTGCGCAGCACCATCCATCTTGGGCGTTGTTCGGATCAGGGCAGCAGATGTTGTCAGCCGTGACACAAGTCCTTGCCTCTCCGCTCCTGTAGAAAGTACATCCAGCGCGTTTGATAAGGTTAGCAAACGCCAATGGGTTGGTGTTGATCAGCTCTGGCTCCTCGCCGCCATTGTAGATATCACTTCCGTGTCCTGGACATTGCTCAGTCGCGTTTGCCGGAAGGAGATGCCCGGGGGCAAGTGTCAGGACTTCCTGAGGCTCGAGGATGTCGTCCTTGACGAGATCAGCACTCGCGACGATCGATGAGAGCGCGAAGAAGGCGCTGAGCAGCGACAGCTTGGACTTGAGCACCACCATATTGCACGAGGTTTGAACTTGGATGAACAAAACAACTCCTCAGCCTCGCGAGTCGAAGGCAGACGCCCTCTTTTACATACATGTTCAGCCTTTGCCAACCTCGTATTAGCAATGCGACCATATCCCTGCCATATGCGATAACTCATAAAACAAATGTATCCGGTTAGTGTTGGCTGAAGCTGATCGATACGATTGGATACTTGTTTCAGCCCACGGGACATCGCATGAATTGTGGCCCCCAACTGCACTTCTCGCGTGTAAATCCCCTACAAACTAGGATTGGTCGAGAAGTGCCCAAGCGGGCGCAGGGCCTTCGAAGTCTTTGTGACTCTAGTTGTGCCGTCCCATCGTCCTAGCGCTCCAATGGCGCCCTGGTCGAAGGATTATTTTAAGCTCACCCCACCTCGACCGGTGAGGTTGCCAGCAGTTGTGACAGCACTGAATGCGACTTTGCGGCTCTCAGGCTGTAAGGCCATGATATTCCAGAGCGGTACCAAGGTCACATCTAGTGAGAGTCTGCCGAATGGGAGTCGGGATTGCATGGTCGTTGCACAGTCTGGTGCATTCATGTGGGAAGAACAGGTTAGAAGGAACTGCTATGCGTATGCTTAAGCTTGAAAAAGAACTAGCGGCCTCGTGATTCCTTAAAATCTGCACCGTACCTACATATCCTACATAGACTTAGGTACATGAGCAGTATGTCGAGTGTAATACAGAATTTCACTTCCCTAATCTCTTTAAAATCCTAGAGGCGTTGATTTGCGGCCTGGTACCTGCGCCAAACAACCAGCCCCTGATCGAATTTATCCAGCCCGTAGCTCCGTGAAGAATTCCCCAGTAGTTCGAAGTGTCTGGTCGCATACAACAATACTCTCAATCTTGAATTTCGTGAAGTAGACGAAAGAGAATCGTTAGTTTCGGCCGAAGTCCCTCGTCGGGCATGCTCCAGAGTTTGCGCTGAGAAATGGGCGTTTGGGTAGCCGAAGGAAGCGAACCCGCCAACTTTTTAAGGCCTCCAACTGGCTCAAGCGTGCACTTGATTCAATGAAACAAAAGCATCCTTCGTACCATTCCCTCTCTTTCGATGGCTGTGCTAGTGGCCAAGATAAGTAGTTGGCGATGGCACACAGGCGCAGTAGCAGCCACTATCTCGCATATTGCATATCGCACGTAGCCGGCTCCAGTGCGACAAGAGAGAGCATATGCATGTCTCCTCCTTCGGTGGGGCTGTGTTTGAAAATTTATTCCAGCGAAGACAGTATAGTTCAAGATCCTGGTGGCTCGACCTCCATCATGTCTAGCCACTCCAGAACAAAAGCCGTAACAATCCTCGTCCAATCGCGCACAGTAGCCATATCCAGATGCTCCCCATCATCCTCTATCTTGTGCCATACCTCGTGCGGAAAGGGGCTGGGAATCACGTGTAGTATAGGAACACCTCTTTGTATGAATGGTAGATGATCGTCCGAAATGCCGCCTCCAGACGTGGTATTGCCATGGTCTGGAAGAAATGGACCATTCGGTGTTGATTCGAGCAAGTTGAGGTCGCGCATGCGAGTTTCGATATTGGCAAGATTTTTGTATGCCCAGTGGGTTTCCTGAAAGTAAGAAGGGACCCTGGGATTCGCGGAGCCTAAAAGATCCAAGAGCATGAAGAGAGAGATCTGATTCAAAGGATTCCGGTACTTGTAGAACTTAGCACTTGGAGGATTAGGTGAGGATGCCCAGGTCTCTGCCAAAGATCTAGACATATGTTAGGAAACGGCTCCATAGTTCATAGATTTGTACTTACCTCGATCCATAGAGAGAATCTGTGTCGGTCCACTTGTCGAAAGCCTCTTCACCATCCAGAAGAATTATTTGAACACCCATGTCCATCTCCACTGTCCCACCTTCTCCAAGTTCAGCCATCTCATCATGCATTTGCGTGATATATTTGTCAATGCTTTTCGCAGCGAACATCAACATGGCGCAAGGAGCTGCACTATCAACTGCCCCGATGAAACCCTCTGGCATGTATTTACTGTCATAGTGTGCCACAAGAGTAAGAAGATTCGATTGTCCTGGCTTGGTCCATGGTGGTTCTCTCTTGAAGATAATATTTGCAAATGGCAACGCAATGTTGCCGGATATAGGCGTCTTGGAAGTTGAATTTTGCCATTCGATACTCCATTTGGGAAGCTCGCGCTGGAAATAGCTGACGAAATGTTGCTGGACCTGCTGTTGTCCGGGAGTTCCAGGAACTCGTGGTATCAGGATCGGCGCAAGGATCGATCCAGTTTTGATGTCAAAGTCAGAATAATCCGGTGATGGGATTGCGCGAAGGAAGCTATCCGAAAGGGGCTTGTAGGCGCCAACGCACGAAAGCAAAGATATAAGAGGCAACAACTGCCACGACCTAGAAAACGAAAAGAACATGTTAGCGACCCGACTTCTCGTTGAAAGTATGAAGTCAGGACAACGTGATGGCGGTAAAGTGCGGCGAGGTGGCCTCCAACTATGTATGCCAGCAATGTTCTGCGACGTTTCAGATCAACTCTAGCTCGAAACTTCCGAGGCGGTCAGGCACACGCCCAGAGGAATATGTGTTGCGAATAGTGCCGTGTTCCCGAGTTTCCGGCAACTGAAGTTTGAATAAGCATTGAGATGCAACGTTACGCTTTGGCAGAAGTGTTTGAATTCCGCTGGTACTTTGCCGGCGCGCCAAGCCAACATTATCAATTGAACGCAGTCCCGACCACGAGCTGAAGTCTCCACACCCACAACGAACAACAATTATGAGAATACAAAATGCACATTGCTCATCACTATACCAGCGATGTAAAGACGGTTAATTCTACAACTTGCTCTTCGAGCCCGAAGTCCTCACGACCGCCCTTCCGTTGGTCAAAACTGTCTTTCCGCCCTCGACCCTGACGATGAACCTTACCTCCTCCCAGCCGTCCTTGTCCGCATTTCCTAGCTTCCAGAGCTCGGTGATCAGTTTGTCGCCTGGCTTTACTGGTGCCGCGAACCTCGCCTGGAATTCCTTGAGGTTGGCCGATTCCGAGTTGCCAAACTTCTGGAGGACAACATGAGCAGCTGTGTTCCACGAGTAGAGACCATGAATAATCACGCCGCCAAAACCCATTTTGGTACCCGGCTCAGGCGTCGCGTGGAGAGGATTATAGTCTCCGTTGAGGCGATATAACAGCGCGGTCTCCTTTGTAGTTTGTGTGACGTGGGTCGCGTCCGGGGAGCGATTCTCAGGTGGTGGGAAGTTGACGGTCTTGGGACCTGTACAGCATTAGCTTTCGGCACTCCACCCTTTTGATATCTTCACTTACCCTTAGGGCCGCCCCAACCGCCTTGACCGACATAGAATCCGCTGCCAACCGCCCTGGTGTATGTCTCCCCGGTATCCTTATCCACGAGCCTCTGCTCAGTCTCGACAACGGTACCTGGCTTCCCCTTGTCATATACGCCAATGACGGTGCTTCTGACCTCAAAGTTACGACCCTCGGATGTGACTGGGAGAGGCTTCAAGAACTCAATCTTCCGCTCGCCGTCGACAACATTCTTAGTGTCGAATTTCGGAACACCATCAATTGGCGTGCTGTTTGATCGGGCATAGAAATCGATGACTTCCTGATCAGTGTGCTTGAAGGGGAGAATGATAGGATATGTCGGGAAAGCCTGGAAATTCGGGTGTAGCTCCTACTATGTGTTAATACCTGTTTAGAAAAGGATGGAGTAGTAATAACTAACATAGAGGAAGTGCAGCTCATCGTTCGTCGCACCAATGCTGGCAGCAAAAAGCAACAGATCACGCTTCAGCCATGAGACCGGGATGGAAGGGTACTCGAATCCGACGCCTGGGCCACTCATAATGTCTTTTCAGATATCGATCAATCGTAGAATTTAGAGTAGAATGAAAAAGTGACCAGAATCAATATTCACAGTTCGCAAGACGAAACTCGGAGCTGGCTAACAAGTTTAATACAACGCGGGGGCGGCAATCGGTCCCCATCTTTCGAGCTCCCCCAGTTGCTTCTTGCCGAGGTCGATTCGGACGCATCGTCGAACCCCCAGCCACCATGTCGCCATGTCGTGCTAAGCTCGAAGCGGTAGGATGTCCTGGGCGGGCCGAAATCGGATCAAAATCGGATCAGGGTCCACGCCATCTGATAATTTGTCTTGGTCATATGCACGGGATGGGTGGAGGTCAGTGACACGGTATCTTGAACAAAGTAGTAAGCAAAAGTTAAAAGTAAAAATCTAGACAGAATGGGTTGTTTCATTGTTCGAAATTCTCTATGTTGAATTTGAGGACTTTGATGACTATCTTTTGATAATAGGTAAGAGATCGCCACATGAACGTCGCTTGTGTATAGATAAACACCTTGAGGAAGGGAGAAAATTTTATTTTCTGGCTCTATTATAAGTGCAGGATATAATATCTTGGAAGTAATATATTTGATTAGCCGATCATTCATATATCCTTCATTGTTTGGTGTCAAGCTCCATTATTTTTGCACACCAGCACCTAAACTACTGCGAAGTCACATCTGATAAGAGCGCCAGTGGCCTGTAAAGTCAGCAAGTCTTGTAGTCGTAGTAAAAAGTCAATAATCAAAACTTGAAATTGTTAACTAAGGATGATTAAGTGCTGCAAGTATTCACGTTGATCAATACTTGACGTGTATAAACTCCAGATCTCTTAACGATTCAACGATGGTAGATACTAGAAACCCGAGATCATATGCTGCAAATGGGCGATACGTGTTTTGAGTTAACGCGCATTGCCTTTTCATTAATGATGAATTTGGTTGTGAAATTCTGTTTCTATTTTTTCCTCCATCCACGCCTAGATTCGGTCATCGTTCGTAGCCAATTCTAGGTCCATTCATCGTTGGTCCGTGCACTAAAGGGCTGAGGGCTGAAGCTGAACCGTAAAACCGGGGCAGTGCAAATGACTCAAATTAGACAACAGCCTATATATCTTCAAAGAATTTCTAGTGTGACCAGCACAATATTATCATCCATGGTACAGAAACAGACCTATCAATGGCAACCCCAACCCCCTACCGCCAAATCCGCGCCTCATACGACGAAAGCACGATCACCGTATACCAAGCCTACTCAGAAACAATAGCTTCCGCAGCAATAAAACACCAAAAGCTTGACGCATCGCCGGCATTCAGTTTGACGCGAATGACATGGATCAAACCATCCTGGGCCTGGGTACTATATCGCTCCGGCTACTCGTACAAAGACAAACGCCAAACGCATATTCTCGCTCTCAAACTTAAAAAGGATGTCTTCGAAGACCTACTTCGTCAAGCTATCCTGTCGCATAAAAGTGAGATGCAGAATGCGGATAGCGGGAGGAAGGCAAAAGCACGCGGGGAGGCTAAACCAACGAGTGTGAGGGTACAGTGGGATCCAGAGCGTAGTATTCGGTTGGAGAAGTTGGAATGTAGGAGTATTCAGATTGGAGTGCCTGGGGCCTTGGTTCCGGGGTTTATCAATGGGATTGTGAGCATTGAGGATGTTACTGAACGAGCGAGGGAGTTGAAGAGGGTGCTTGATGGGGAAGGGGAAGAGAGGGTGGGGTTGGAGGAGCTGATTGGACAGGGGTTGGTGCCTGTTGAGAAGGAGTATGAAGTTGGGGAAGATCTGAGAATGATACTCCGGATGGAAAGTCTTGAGAACGGGGACGCGGCGTGATTGGTGATGTTTTGGTGGAGGTAGGAGGGAGATGTGATATACCCCGCATCCTGATTTTCACATGCGAAACTAATCGCTAGATAGAAGATTAGATTGCCAATGGTCATGTTTGAGTATTTACCTAGGAATGAGGACAAAGTTGGGTGAGTTGATAGTCTAAGTGCGAGCTACCTTTGTACATGTGAATGTTAATTGCCTAAAAATCCATGGATTGATATATATGGAACTTTCTTCGAGCTGGCCCACAAAAGATGAAGATAAGAGCTAACGAATGAGAACACCGGCTCTCCCAATATTGGCTGTATGAACATTGCTGTCAAGGCAGTGTGTAAATGCCCCGACGCCTCCAAAGTCACCTGGAATTAAGATCAGATGCGGTCGGAGGTGGAGCGTGGCAGTCATCTGAACTCCGATAAAAGGCTACAGGGGAAAAGTTCCCATTGGCCAGATAGGATGCTCTTAGTCAAGCGATCAAATTTTTAGACCTCATGCAACATCGCATGTAGCGTGACCGATTAGGAGCGCTACATAACACGGATATCCTTCCGTTCCTTCACAAACATTCTCATATCGACATCAATTGACGGCTTTGAACTTGGGTGAACCTCGATGATGAAACGAATGATGCAGAAATGACGTTAAAGGAAACAAACGTCGCACGACTAAATTCAAAACTACACAAAACTTTGGGCGGAAATCAGGTCGCGGGGAGGCTCTTTCTCCGCGCTAGGCTAGATAGAGCTAAGTCCAGCGGGTACTAGCGTGACCGTGCATCTCGGTTACAAGGTTCCCCGACTCACTCTAAAATGGGTTCCTTTTCTTCAAAATACCATTGTCAGACTGAGTTGCGATGGGATGGAAAGAAGCAGATCAGCATGGCGATGCAGAGACAGCAGTTTGGATGTGCAGTACAAAATATAGGTACCGCATGCAGCAGAAGCCGCAGAGAAGGCCAAGCGATTGGCAGATGCGCTATCGGCCCTAGCGCCATGACCTGGACCGACCCATAGGGTTCCCGCCTGTCTTGTCCGTTGATAAACCCTCCCCGCCCTCAATCTTCCTTTTGCACCTGCATTTCTTCCATTCCTCAACCAAACCTTGTGCAACCGCCGTGACCTCACTCTGCTTTTATCTTATCTTTCTCTACTGGGGATACTTTGAGGCCAAGCGCAGATAAAAAGCTCTACTTACTACCAACAGCCAGCCATTCTTTCGCCTTCGCCTTCTTCTAGCTTTTCTGCGTGTTGGTATAACCGTAAGAATCAAGTCAGGTTAAAGGATATGTTTCTCACCAAAACAAGAACCCCTCGTGATCATAGCAAGTTTCCGGCTGCTCAGCTTTTCCTCCTTGGTAAGTGTTATTCTACCTGCGCTAGCGATTTCCGGTCACATATCAATTGCCAACTTGTAAATATTCATTCGCTAATCTTGCCACAGCACTCGTGCGAGTTGCAGAGCCAATCGCCCTTACATCCATCTTCCCGTATGCCTGGAAACTCGTCCAGCGTTATAATGTCTCTACCGATGCGAACGCCCCCTTCTTTGCGGGTATCCTCATATCTGCTTTCTCCTTAGCCGAAGCATGCACCGGCATGTATTGGGGCGGTCTATCCGACAGAGTCGGTCGTAAACCCATATTACTTCTCGGATGCTTTGGCACAATCTCCTCCCTGCTTGTTGTCGGTTTTTCATCTAACTTCTGGGTTGCTCTTGGTGGTCGTATCCTTGGTGGACTACTCAACGGGAACATTGGTGTGATACAGACCATGGTGGGCGAATTGGTTACAAGACCAGAACACGAACGTAAGTCGCACAAACGCACATTGCGATTATAATATACTAACGAACCAATAGCAAAGGCGTATGCTGTGATGCCGTTCGTATGGAGCATTGGTACAATCATAGGACGTAAGATTCCCATTTCCCCTAACGCACTTGCACCAACGCTAATAGTGTAGCCTCAATTGGTGGTTGTTTTGCAAAACCTGCTGAGACTTTCCCTTCTTTCTTCTCCTCTTCCGGTCTTTTCGCAAAGTTTCCATACCTTCTTCCGAATCTTATTTGCGCTCTGCTGCTCGTTTTTGCGGTTTTTGCCGGTTATTTTTTGCTCGAAGAGACTCATCCTGACAAGCAGCCATGGACCGCTCAGCAGCAAGATCTACCTCCTACTGTCGAGACACCTCTCTTTCCAGCGCAGGGCGCAACTGCGAATGCTCCAGTGTCTCTCGTTAGTGAGAGCTATGGTACCTTCGACCAAGTCGAGATTGATCGAGACGAGCTGTGGCACGTGAAGGCGAATGGTGAATGGATCGAAACGTCTTCAATGCAGGAAAAGGTTATCACAAAGCCAGTTATTATGTTCGTTGCTGCTTTAGGAATATTCACCTATCACTCGGTAAGTCCACCATTGTTACATATCAATATCACCCGGGCTCACCGGTATTTTACAGATGACATACGATCACCTTCTACCAATCTTCCTTCAGGACAAGCGCGCCAATGATGTATCTGCATTCAACCTACCGTCTTCATCATTTGGAGGTGGGCTCGGGCTTTCCATCCAAGATGTTGGCATCATAATGTCCTTCAATGGTATCATCCAACTGATTGTTCAAGGCGTTGTCTTCCCTCTGATGGCATCCTGGTTCGGAATCTGGAGACTGCTTATCATCTGCACGATCGGTCATCCGCTCGCTTACTTTATCGTTCCCTACTTGCCATTGCTTCCCGAGAGCTGGCTCTACTCTGGTATCTACACCTGCCTTAGTATTCGAAGTTTATTTTCGATCCTTGCGTACCCGCTTCTGTTGATCATGATCAAGGAAGCTGCACCTTCTCCTGGATGCCTTGGAAAGATCAATGGTTTAGCTGCTGCTACCGGTGCTGCTTGTCGTACTATGGCTAGTCCCGTTGCCGGCTTACTCTACGGTCTATCCATTGAGTATCATTTTACACCTCTCGCATGGTGGGCTTCAGCCCTGGTCGCTCTCGTCGGTGTTCTGCAGATTCCCTTGCTTAGCCGCGAGGCGACGAACTGCCATGCTAGAATCACAGCACCCCGGGTAATGCCATCTTGTCTCCAGCGCGAGAGTGTTCCGAGAAACGATGTAGTTCACATCATAATAGAGGATGCTGACGAGACGGACGATCATGTTGAAACGGTCTAAAAACACATACTCGTATATTCTAAGGACAGGTGCTGGTTCATGGAGGCGTTTGGCATAATGTTTTCTTTTCAATTTTCGGGCGTTTCAGGAACAAAAAGGAGGCAAAATGATACCATGGCATGACCATATTGGCGTTTGTATTTGGATAAGCATTTTATCTGGCAATGTATTGCTGGCATTACACGGATTGTCTTACGCGCGCATACCCATGTTGGAAAGAACACATACATAGTAGATTATAAAACGATTCGTATGAATATATCGGGTTTTGTCAAAATCTACAATTTTTTACTACACTGTGATCATACTACATGAACATGACGTCGTGTCAAGACCATACTCACCATGACGCCACCCGACCACTACAAATAAAGAACATATTAAGTTAGCAGACACCTAGTCCTAATCATCCATACCACGTTTCACCTCTCTCCGTGAAAAAAGAAAAAGCAAATGCCCCTTGATCGGGTTGAACGATCGACCTCGATATTGGCGTATGTATGTTCCAGTCTATGTGTTTAGCGTTGTATAAGAATGACGCGCTCTACGACTGAGCTAAACCGTTCTTTTGGGTGCAATTTGTTGTGGTTCGGAGGAATTAGAGAGATGAGGGCGCTGGAAAGGGGGGAGATTGTGGAGAGGGGTTTGGGGTTGGGGGTTGAGGGTCTAATAGGATAAGAGAGAAGATATGAGTGGAATATATTTGTATAAAGGCGAAATGGAAGGTGGGATTTGAACAAGTAAATTTTAGATACTGTTGTGGTGGAAATTAGGGTGGGTGGGGGGACGATGTTGAAAACCGAGAAGGAATGCAAGCAGAAGCCAAAGGGAACAATTGGGTATATAATGTACCTAGTATTCAATGAATCTCGCATCGGTGTGAAGGACTAAAGGGATGCAACGGCAAGGCTTTAGAGTCTGTTTTGGATCCATGCCCAATAGAAAAATAGTAAGGAAGTAAGAGCTGAGATGACTGTTCTGATCAACGGGATCACGTATGATTATGAATTTAGAGATACCGGCAATCTTGATGATTCATCGATACAAAAGTGACATTTGCCATATGTACATTATCTTCTACACATACCTCCACCTTCTGTTTCCTGCACCCCATCATACATACCAAGTATTTACACAAGAATCCCAGAATCCCGCTGACGTGCCATGTCTACATGCTCCCAACTCTCATCGCCATCTCCCTCCCTCTAAGAGCATGTGCCAAAACCCCCCTGGCACCCCTCTCCACAATGCCCTGTCGTAGTACCGCACCACCCGTACTGGGAGCAACAATTTCCAAACGCCGAGCCCTGGCAAGTGAACCCTGCCGTACCCGCACAGGTGCCGTCATTCGAGACGGTCGCCACAGGCGTAGGCGTACCCGTTCCAGTTCCGCTCCCACTACCCGTGCAAGTTCCGAAACCAGTCTGGCACCCATCGCCGCAGTGTCCGTCCGTGGTACCGCACCAGCCGTATTGCGAACAGCAGGTGCCGAAGGAAGTGCCGGCGCATGTACTAGGGAGTCTTAGTAAGAGATGTAATGGGATAAGGTGAGAAAGGATGGGATGAGAACTTACAATCCACCGGTTCCAGCACAGGTTCCATCAGTCGAGGGTGTCTTTCCGCCTGTTCCAGGGGAGCTAGTCGAGGTTGGGGTTGATGCGGCCTAGGAGAGAAAAAATGTGTTAGATTGATCAAGTGCAGAACCAAATAAGTTTCCTTCTAGTGAGAGAACTAGGTGAAAGATTCAGATTAACTGAGTTGTGATATGACAGACAGCTTCCGTAGTCGCGGGAACAGCCTGTTGAATAGAAAGATGAATACTTACGGTAGTCGTAGAAATCGAACCTCCACTGCCAGATCCAGAAGAGCTGCGATACCAATTCGCCTGCGGATCACCGAGACATTCACCAACCGTCACGGCCCTATAGCCCAGATTGGTAACAGTGGAAAGCATGAATTCTGTCAAATTGTATACAGTCTGTTGATGGATATCGTGGCCAATAGCGAGCCACTCGTTGTTTGCGGGCGTAGCGCCGCCAGCAGTGACATTGCCTTGGAACCAGTTCTTAGAATTCTGAATCTGGTTTGGGGAATCTTGGTTGTAGTCGTCGGTATCGACATTGAAATACGTAACGTGATAGCCGAGATCAGCCATGTCTTGTTCACAGCCCGAAGCTGCGGTGCAGCTTGAATACGGTGGGCGCATGTAGGTGGGGAAGAAACCGAGGATGTTGCGCAGGGCCATTTCGTTCTTGTACATTTGATTTTTGCGGTCCGTGGAGCTGACGGCGGAGAGGTCGAGGTGCGTCCAGGTGTGAGAGGCGATGTGGTGGCCTTCAGTGCGCATGCGCTGGATTACGGAAACGAATTCGGGGGTGGTGTCGATTTCGCCTTTGTTGATGTTGTTGCCGCTAATGAAGAATGTGGCTTTGGCGTTGTAGGATTGGAAGAGATCGAGAACGTGCGTGGTGTAGGCTGGGTAGGGTCCGTCGTCGTAGGTTATGGCGACGGTGCCGGGGACGGTGCATTGGTAGATTCCAGCTCCGCCGTACTGGACAGAGCCGACTTTTGGTCGAGCTACAGTTGATGTGTCGGATCCAGCTGGAGTTACGTTCTCGGGACAAGCGGGACCATAAGCATACTTGCAACCGGGTGAATAGCAGTAGTCTGGACCTGTTCCGCACCCTAGATATGCATGTCAACGAAGTTCAAGAGAAGAATTGTGGCAGATCACGTACATCCACCGGAGCTGCAGCACTGCCCAGCGCCACAGGATCCAATTCCCTCTCCGCACTGTCCTACTTCTTGTCTCTTCGCGTGCGTCTCGTGAGCGGCGTGGACAACATCTTCGCGAGCTTGGATGTTACTGAGCAAGTGTCTACTCTTGAGGTCCCTGACATTGAGACCAAACATCTTCGGAACACCAGGAGCATCTCCATGAGCCTGAACGAGGGGAATCGCGGCCGCCGCAGCAGCAACGACTGCTGTCGAGAAGTGCATATCGTATTGAAATATTAAGATTATTAGAATTTTTTAAGGCAATCGATTTTGAGCAAGCGAGTGAATGACGATGCTGGTTGATTACTCCAACACGCAGAGGACCTTTTTATGATCAAAGAAAACGAGAGTGAAAGCCGTCACACTAAGGTGGGCTGGAATAGAGTTTGGAGGAGAAGGAGAAGAAAAGTGAAGAGGAAGCAAGAGTGAGGTGACCCCAGAGATATAAGAGCGGTCTCAGAATCGATCCACATCGGACATAATGAGCTCAACACCCGATCCATGTTAACAAAGTATTCGACATGGTCAAGTCAAGTCTGTGTGCATGCTCTATTGTTGGATGATGCATGACCATCAGCCCAGCCCTAACACAGGCCCGCACCGGTTCCCCTGCGCAATGGACTCTTGGAGCTTGCGTGGACCCATTTCCACATATGCAAACCCGGACCCCTCCCGTCCAAGCGGCCGGACTCGCTTCGGAAAACGATAGGGCGACGGCAAGGGTGACGCATGCCACCCTTTCATGCTTCCCCCTCTTTCAATTGCTCAGCCTACGGCTGTATCGAGGAAAAACAGGGGCAAGCTGGCTATGGAAAAGCTCTGAGCTGTGAAGACAAGATTCTCTGCATACCGAGGCCCAAAGTAGTTGCTAAGCGTCTGTTTAATTATTTAGTCATCATTTAGATATTCCCGTGGAAGTAGAGACAAGACACGAAGCACAGTCGAAACCCGGAGTCGAATAAAAGAATGCACCCCAGCGCTCAATGATTTTCCACGCCGTCGTGGCACCATTGCTGGGCGACGGCTTGCAGCAAAGGCTTTCTTCCTTGTCTCCGCTTTGTGTTAGCGCCTGCGGGAGGAGGTTCTCGTATTGTAAGTGCGAGGTCGGGGAGCGTGGGAAGATTTTAGTGCGGGTGAGTGGTGGGTGAATGGTTACACTGACCCCCTGGCGCACGTTGAGCGTCTGGTCGTTGATTTTTGTGGCTTGCCGAGATTTCCATTTGGTGATGCCGCGCGAATCTTGGGATGCTTGTGTCAGACAAGACCTCAAGGCAGCTGTCGTTCTTCAACTAGTTTAACTGTAGATGATGGACGTATGGCTTCTTGGCCGACATGCGACAAGGAAGCGTCGTGGCGAATGAATCTTCATGTCATGGTAATGTCTAAGTCAACGAAAGGAAGTTTTCTTCTGATACCCCTAAAACTAGCGCTGGGACATTATCCACTTGATTTGTCGTAACAACACTGGGTCTGAATGAATCGGTTTCCACACATCTTAGTTCATCTCCGATCAGATGTCTGTATCTACGCGGGTCTTTTCGTGCAACTGCGTGCCTAGAGGATGCAACGCTCGCGATCGGCGCATGAGCTCATGGGCTGAGCCTGCTGACCCCGCTTCTAAGTCATGCAATTCGAAAACTGTTGTCAGGGGTGCAAAAGCTGCCAGCAGCGTCGTGGTGGCGGACAGGTCACTTTACAGAGTTTTGCTGTACCGTGCTGCAACAAGGATCAAGAAGCAATATTGTATGCCGACAGGGCGCTTGGGGGCATGGCTCCTTCGTGTATTCTCCTTTAGGATTGGTCTACGAGGATTGATTCCTCAATCATCAGACACTCGCTCAACGCCTTCGGCTTTTTCGGCATTTCAGTGGAGGTGTCGCATTCGGCAATTTTCATTCACTGCCTTCCTTTGCCATTGGCAGTCCCTTGGAGTTAGAACGAACATTATCGATTTCGCCGATCTCTGTTCGTACACGATGGATTTTCTTCAGCTAGGTAGTAGTCTCGTGTTTAGTTATTCGTAGCTTGTCGGAAGAGACGTAAATTAATCGTCCACCAGTCCGAATAGTGTGTGTCCACGGAGCGTACTCCACGGAGCGTACCCGATTGAAAGGCTTAGCGACCTCCTCACGTTTCTTTGGTTTCTTTGTTGCTGTTTATTTTCGTTGCGTTGCATACGGCCGAGAGCGCTGGTACGTTACAATGGAGAGCATTCCCTTGCGAGACTTTGAAGTCCGGACAGCTGCGCCTATACTACGATCACTTTAACCCTTAAAGAGAGGTTGTTATGGGTTACTTTGCTCTTTGCGTTCAAACTCTACAATAGCATGTGTAAGGACTTTCCTTGGCTTCACAGTCTTAAATCTCCCCTTTGCCTGTCCTCTCGGACGGCCTGCGCTATCATATCTTCCGGGGAAACCTGTCCCCTGAGAGGTACTCTGCAAGCTCGCACCTTGAATATTAGTCCTGTCAAATCTCTATGCCCATTTATAACCTGGGAAACGCAAGCTGCAGCGAGAAAACGGGCCGAAAGTCAAACCTTGCGGGTGTATTTATGGAACAGTTCCGATTACATACAAACTCTGTGCTGTGGGGTATCCAATTTACGATATGAAACATGCCATCGTCTCATCACTTCTTTCCAGTCACATGACTATTACTTCCTGCCTTTGCATTATTTATCGCAATCGCCAGTGACGCAATATCCGAGTTTGTCGAAACGCTCCTCGGCTTGTCAAACGGGAACACAACAGGCTTGTCTCGAATCCCGATCGAATCGACGTAGAGCACATTTGGGAAAGATTCGGGCGTGAAGGCGTTGAAACCCTTTTCGATGAGATCGTCGAACACAGAGACTCCAAGATTCATTATAGCTTTGTCCGGGTTGAGGACATCCTCGGGCTGCTGAGTAAGTGTCCAGGAGAGGATGTGGAATTTGTCCTTTCGTTTGCCTGCATCCGCGACAATATTCCTGTTATCTTTTAATTTCTTCAACTGGTCGCTCTGCATATCCGAGGCTTTATTGGAGTTGGAATACGAGTCGTATAGCGGGAAATTGTCTTGGTTGAAGAAGCCTTGGTTGGCATAGTTGCCCAAAGATATGTCACCGGGAAGCTGAGCAAAGATGAAAACCGAGGCGCGATCGGTAATGAAGTCGCCCAGGACTTTGTTTGTGAAGTCCGTCTTTCCAGGGTTCTGAACGGTGAATCGGTTGTTGATACCCTTCAGTGCGTCGAACAACTTGTTCCACTGGTCCTGCGAAAGGTTCTTGTAGTCGTGATCAGTATCTAAAGTATGACTGAGATTGATAATTACGAGCTCCTTGTGTTGTTTTGTGAAGTCATTGATTTGTTTGACGATGTCCTGCAATCGTGTGGTCAGCAATTGTCCATTATCAAGAAAGTTGCGATGCTCACCGAGATTGATTGCCCGTTTCCTCCAAGCCAGACATCACCGAGCTTAGAGTAATGTCCAGTCACCCACTGACCATTCGAGATGACTGGCCGAAGATCAAAATAACGAGATCCCACCATAAGTTGCTGATAGAAGTCGAGATATTGTGCTTGAGTATTTGCATAGTTTGCACCAATCGTACCAGGCTTGAATGTTGTCATTCCCGCATCGTGCGACCCAGGCATCGCAATATGTTTCAGCGTCCGGTTAGTAAGAGAGCCCAAACTTTGTTGCATCCAATCCGTTGTTGTCCCGCTGTTTGACCACCATTTTCCAGCTTCATCCGTAGAAAGAATCCAATTAACAGCAGCATCTTGTCGGAATCCAAGGTCAATGTTCGAGCCTTTTTTGCTTTGTTTTGTTTCAAGATCGTCGAGAGTGATTGTAAGCTTAAAGTCTGACGGCTTGCGAGCAAGGACTTGGAATTTGTTTGAAGTTCCAGCAATATTATAATAGGCCTCGCCAGCATCATCTCTTGTATTGCCTTTTGTTCCAAACTCAACGAAAACCCTGGAGGCCTGTCCAGCTTTGATTGTTGGCCATTTCCAGGTATCCATTTGGTACGAGTGTTGCCCACTCAGCGTCCAATCATATGGAGACCCATTCACAAGGGTCAAAGCTCCGCCTACAACAGTCAGTAAACTCGCTGTATGATACAAAAAGCATAGGCTGACCGTATCCCATGACTGCAAAGCCTTAGAGGTATGTTGCGTAAGATGTTACGCTAAGAACTACGGCAAAGAATGGAAAGTAAATATGTGTCTCCAAAAGAAAAAAAATCACAGCCTACAATCATATCCCGCCATACAGCAGCCATCTGCTATATATCCAGAAACCAGCCCCGGGTCCAAAATGGGCGCGTCTGACTGTCAAGAGTCCGTGCCATAGGCATGGCGATAGACGCATCGGTCTACCCGTCGTATAGTCAGATACCAAGCGTCGCGAGGTCGGATCATTGGATACTGGATAATTGTTTGCCTGGATAATGTCGCCAACACCTCAGTCTTCCTAACCCCTGAGCAGCTTCTTCTAGGATCAAGCAACGACTAACTCTCACGAGGGCTGTTTAGTGGGCGCCCTCCATGTCCGCATACTTAATCTAGTAAAATCATGGCGGGCAAATGTTTCAGGAGAGCTTTTTCTGGCCACTCCGGATTCCGATATGCTGGACCGACACGGCCAAGATTTACTGTGCATGTGAACGCTGCCAATCGTAACGCGTCGAGAACACTGCCCAGCGTGGCGCAGGCCTCATCTTCACGAAACGGCAGGTACCTGACGATCCGCGCCAATGGCCGAGACACGTCTAATATGCTAAATCAGTATTCGACGGCGTGGAGAAGAGAGGAATTCAAATCACGAAGACACGCATGTATCAATCCAGCAAAAAGCTGTTTGCCTGTGTCGGTGATCCGTCAAGGTAGTTAGTTTACGGAAATCGTCACAAACATTACGCGACGCTAGGACTAATTCAGATTCACCAATGACCTCCTGCCTACGATGGCCGCACCTTTCCGATCGGAAGATATCTAGAAATTGCTCAGCAGAATAAAATGCATTAAATTTGATTTTTGCTTTCCCTTTTGATGCAGTAAACATTTCCTCCGCATCCGGCAAGACTTTGTTAGAACAATCTCCGTGTAGACAACGGCATGACAATGTCCGCCAAACTCCGATCCCATTCACGTAAAATTATGAAACAGAGGAATAACAGGATGTCGGAAATTGTTGATACCTAAATTCATACGCTCTCGATTACAGTTCTCTATGCCGTGATGGCAATTCTTGGTTTCCTTGCGTACAATCCGACGACGGCATTTAACAAATCTCTGACTGGAGGAAGAGCATGCGACGGTCCTACATCGAACACATTCTGAAGCTGCTCTGGCCGTACTACAGGCTTGTCATTATCTGAACCATCTAGCGCTTCCGCATGAGATGATGATTCCACAAAGGAGTCTTGTGCATCTTCGTCTTCCTCGTCCAAATCATCGGATGACCTTCCTACTTCGAGAAAATTTGGCTTCGACTCCGCTTGAGCAGGGAGCAACTCAAAGGCGGAGTTCTTCGGTTTGATCATTCGCAACGAAGAATTGGAATCCAGGGCGAGAAATTCGTTCTCATTTCGAGTGGAGATCAATGACAATAAGACGACGTCAGGTATTGTAGTTGTCCACAAAGGTACCGATTTTTGCGCGTTGAACATAACAACCTGAGAACTGCCAGTCTTGGATCGTTGTTTCGCAGCAGTGGATTGATCTGTCTCAAAGCGAGGATATGCAACAGCAAAGGTATTAGACCTCTCATTAATCGCCAATCGGATGACTGATAATTTCGCAAGGCGGCCGGGAATTTCCGATAGATCGAGAGGAGCTTCATAGAGTAGCAACTCATTCACCAAATCCCAGACTAGGACTGACTCCCCAACCACCACCAAATATCGTCCATTTATACCAAGAGATGCCACAAGTCGGAGGTTAAGCTCAGTGATCGAACGACGAATGGTTCCAGTTTGAGCTTCAATCACATGGACAGTTGCAGCGTCAGTTGCCACAGCCCATGTGACGCCGGCGACAACTACTGATCCATCGGCAGAAAACGCCAAACGCGAGGAGAGTGGAGCAACTGAAGAGGTCTCGTTGGATGAATCCTCTAGAATGTTCAGGCTACTAGGTAGCCTGACAGCCCGATGAAGCGACCAGCTCATCAGGTTGGATCCCTCGCCCTTATTTGCTCCGCGTAAGGTGACTCCACCTCGTGTTCGTGTTTTGGGTTGCCAGATGCGTACGAAACGGTCTGCGCCGATAGTCGCGAATCCTGTTCCAGATGGATCAGTGATCAGATCGAAGACCTGGGCACCGGCCCCAATGCCTTCAAAGAAATGAGGCGCATCAATCCTTGATACAAGCGACCATTGTGAAGTCTTGCTATCCCACTGCCAGAATTTCAAGTAGACTTCACGACGAAGAGCCTGCTCGACAGGCGCAAATTTAGCGACTCCATCATACAAGTGATCCAAGTCTACCTGTGGAGGTTGCCATTCATCAACCGTGGCCATCCACTGGCCATCATGGCTTATTTGAACGAACTTGACATTCGGTTCTTGGAGCCTGATCCCTCCAGGCCCGATGTTCGCGTCAGTCGCATTATTCCGTGTCAAGGCTTGTCGTGAGAGTGGACGCTGGCTGGTGAGATCAAAGGTTTGCAGATAGGGTTCTGCCGATACCGTGAGGTGTAAACGGCGTTGAGAGGATGGTACTGAAAAGAGGACTCGATTGTCATCCTTGGGATCTAATACCAGCGGCACAGCTTCGTAAATGCTGAATGGATATCTTTGTTTCGATCCGGAAGTTTGGGCGACTTGATTAATATCGATCTTCCTTGATTGTATGCCCACAATATTAGTTTTCGGTTGTAGTTCGGTTGTCGAAAGAACTATCACAGAATTGTTTCCGAGAGATACTCCGTAAGATGCGCCAGATGGAGACACGGATATGTTCTCGATGGCTGCAGTAAGATGGGGAAGGTATTGTTGCTTGCCAGTAGCAAGTTGCCAAATTACTAGAACCGTCTCACCACCTCCAGAGATAAGGTAATTGCCTATATCTGTTAGTGATGTTGAGCAAAAAAATCGATAGAAGAACTTACCATCGCGGGACCACTTGACTGAGCCCACAGAGTCTCTGTGCCAATGTAGACGTCTCGGCTCACGTATGTTTGTGTCACTTCGTACGACCACTGTTTCTATCTGCTTTTTCATTGAACCTGCGAATGAGGTTAAGATATCTTCGTACAAATAGATGACTCCGTCTATGTCACCAATTGCGATGTCCACATGATGCCTCTGGTTTTGCGATGGCCGTTGATTCTGTCCAGAAACGTCCGATGTCCGTACATAAGCGTTAAATGTCGTAATAGGTCGAGACATATGGATCTCGTGCCACAGGTACTGAAAGCTCTGCAGGGCCGACTTATGGATCTTTGTTCGCTTCCCGACTAACATGGAATTTTGAGTACTGACAACAAGGATATTTCCCCCGGAAAGAACTTGAAGGCCAGTTATGGAATTCGAAACCTTTAAAATTTGTTTGCTCTCGGTTTGAGCTGCTTGATCTTTCGTCCGCAGAGCATGGGCAGTAATTCCATCGCCTCCGTTCGCGCTGTCTTGAACAGTCTCTTGACAAAAAACCAAATCCAAGGCGGAGTCTTGCTGCTGGACCACAGTGATATTGTGAATGTTGGACCCAATATCCCACCGAGCAACCTTGTCCGCCTTTGTCCAGTCCCACAAAGTGATCAAGCCAGCAATGGTCGCGACATATATCAGATTCGGATCTGCTGATGATAATGCATATGACGCTACTCCCTTATGCGGAAGGGAATGAACCAATAGAGACGTTTCGGCTGACCATATGTCGACAGCATCGTTTGAGGCGAGAAATATGTGCTTCTCATCCACAGAAAACACAGCATCGTGGGCTTGAAACCATCCGCCTATCGGAGAAGAAACAGTCCAGCTTGATTTTGTGTTCCCTTTGCCTTCACTCTGAAGTTGCCTACGGCTCTTCTTGTCTTTCTTATCTCGGAGCTGTTTCGACGGCAACGCTTCGATCGCATTGATGGGGATTTGTTCGAGAGTCTCTGGCGCTGGCGCACTCGTGGTTGTAGTATTGAAATCCTCCTCTGTGCCTTCGACTTTAAGATCATTTGGCTTTTTTTCATCTTTTCCCTTCTTCTGCTTTCGCGAGCCTGAAGGGGTCCCCGTAGCTTCAGCTACACCCTGCGATGAAATTGGGTCTACGATATTATTGTTCCCTGGTGTCTGTCCAGGTGCCGTTGCCGATGTTGAAGTAATACCCTTCTTCTGGGGACTGCGACCATTTTCGCCAGGTCCTCCTTTGCTCTTTCCGTCCGTCTTCAGCTTTTTTCGTTGCGATTCGGCGCCTTCTCTTCTTCTCTTCAATTTGGGTGTACCCGCTGCATCAACCATTGTTTCTGTCTATGATTAGAAGACGAAGGCGAGAAATCTCAGTGCTTGGTGTTTCAATCAAACGCGGAGGTCCGACCTTGGAAGAGTTCGAAATATTTTTGACTGGATGGTCCAAGCTTTTCACCGCCTTTGGCGCGCCAAGACTATACCACTGAAGGCGACCACTAAATTTCTTTGATCGCGACTTAACCTGTACCTTTGCGACCTTGCTCCAACTAACGACACAAAACACCATCGCCTTCGCGCGCTCAAAGCTTCATTTTGGTCGCTACATCATACACACCGGAAGTACACTGCTACGAGCCTCAAAATGATTATCCCCATCCGTTGTTTCTCCTGTGGAAAGGTAGACGATTATGAACCTGTACACGAACAACTATCACTAACTCTTTTTCAGGTCATTGGCGACCTCTGGGAGAGATATCTGCAACTCATTGATACTGGGCTCTCTGATGGGTAAGATCATCGCCTTCCTTGAACGTTTGCTTTACTTCCGAACTATAAGAATCATGTGTCTGACCGACCATATCATAGTGATGCGATTGATGAGCTCGGCCTCCGTCGCTATTGCTGCCGCCGCATGGTTCTCACCCACGTCGACCTTATCGAAAAACTCCTTAAGTATGTCCCCGTTTCCGAACGCGCAGATAAGACTCGCAAACTTCGTTCCGCCGCAGCAGGCACGTCCCGGTCAGGGGCTAACAATCGGAATTAGATACAATGCGAGCGAAAGAGAGGCATCTAGAGCCAGAGGAGCTGGGCGATGACGGATTCTCTGCCAGTCGAGGGCGATACCCACGGAATGGAGTTAAGAATGCATTTTTTAGGCGTTATGGTGCAGGATGGATTATTTACGAGAGTAGTTGAGGCTACGAGAGTATTTGAATGCAGAGATGACAAAACTGGGAATTTCATTTCTAGCGTGATCATTATCTCTCACAGCATATATTCGTGGAACTTCTCGAGACATGTGACTGAATTGAACATTGCATATCTTTATTTCTGTAGTGGTGAAAATATAGGATCGTGAGAGAGCCCCAAAGCACACATGTATTATTACAATCTAACATGCACAGTAATTTCCATGTGACGGACATAGAATCTAGCCAAGCCTAAGCAGATCTGTAGCCATACTAGATCCAGATGAAGCCAAGCCTATGTATGTCTATCATGGAGAGCACCCCCCAGGTGCACTGAAAAGAAATACGACCGCACGCTATGCAAAAGAGAACTCTAGTAAATAACCCCATGAACGCCATGTATGCCCTTATGCGGGTATCAAAATCATAGACTACAAATCAATCTGCCGTTCCTTCCAAAAAAAAAGTGTCTCAGAGATGGCTTCGTGAAAACTTTGTAAGACATGTCACTCCTCAAGACTCTTTCAAGCTGGCGAGGATAGAGTATTGACCACCCGCTCCTGCCCATGTGAGTTTGGTGTCCTTGACAGCTGTGTTTTCGATCCGAGTTGGCAGTTCAATATCGTCGTAAGTGCCTTGCCCAGTTTGATAATTGGCAGAGAACCCCCAGCTGTAGGCTTTTCCATCTTTGTCGATGGCAATGGTGTGCTCAGGACCTGACGCGGCGAATACAATATTGCTCAGGGCTGGGATAGCGGTAGGTTCAATGAGAATCTTTGGCTTGTTTGCTCCGCCCTTGAGCAATCGCGATTCGTCGTTGATGGCGTCAAGGTCAGCCATAGGCACTCCAGTCTGGAACCCGTCACAGCGTCCCCATGCAAGCAATTCCCCGGAAGCGGTTGTAGCAACATTGTGATGCGATCCACAAGCTACAGATGTGACCTGACGCCCTTCGAGGCTATGCACAATCTGGGGAGCGGAGACATTGGCATTGTCGTCGCCAGCATTATCAGGGTAGCCAGTCTCGGCGTAATTGTTCGCTCCCCAGGCCCATACATGGTCGTCAGTTGCTATGGCGATGCCGTGATAATCGCCACAAGCGATCTTGGTGATCTTTTGACTAGGTCGCGAAACGGAGCTGTCATGGAAACCAACACGGTTGGGAACCAGAGACTCAATGAGGGTACGCTCGGTGACACGACGTCCAAGCTGATTTTGTTGACCATTGCCCCAGGCCCACACATGCTGATTTGTGTCTAGGGCGAGAACATGGTTCGTTCCGCAGGCAAGATCGGTGACCTTCTTCAGACTGTCAATGTAGATGGGTGTGCGAGCAGTATCGATGGTTCGAGTAAAACCTAACACACCCTCATTTTTCTAAAGCTTCGTTAGCGTATAGCATCGAAAGACAATCCACAGTACTTACGCGGAACGTTCCCCAACCGTATACAGCTCCCTCGGTGGTGAGGGCAAATGAACAGCTGTCACCAGCAACCACATCGACAAAAACAGTGTCTTCAGGGAAGTATTCGGCCGAAACGGGACGTGGGTTCGCTTCAGCTTCGTTCAAACCACCAGTTGGATCATCGTCCGAGTCGGAGTCGGAACCTGCATCCCCCATATCCTTCAGAGTAACGGTGGCCTGAGATGTGTCGCGGCCGAGAGCGCCATTGTCATTAACGCCCCATGTGAGAATTTTGTTATCTTTCGTCAATGCAACCACGTGCATCCCACCGGTCGCGATTCGTACAACGTTCAAGTTCGTCAACTGTTCGTTGAAGCGCGGGCGCTTTACGTCTTTGGCCTTTGCGAACGCGCCGAGACCAAGCTCCCCATTTCCGCCCTCTCCAAAAACGAAGACCTTTAGAGGTTCAGTATAGCGGATCGCGTTGATCTCGGTCTTCTTTCCACCACGGCGAAGAGGTCCCTTAGGCTTAGGTTTGATTTCTTTTTCCACCTTCGGTGCGGCTTTTGTTCGTGCCTTCTTAGGCTCTGGCTTGGGTACTGGCTCGGCCTCTTCATCGCTATCATCGACCTTCTTTCGTTTCTTGATGGTTTTCGCGGGAGCATCAACCTTCTCATTCTTGCCTGCGGATTTTTTCGCAGGTGCGGTAACACCATTAGTCACTGCTGTAGCATCCTTTTTCGGACGTCCTCGACCTGGAAATCAGACGTTAGATACAATTTCTCGAACGCGTCCCTGCGATAATTGCCAGTAACAACAGATGCTCTGCGCATCTTCAATAGTTATAATAATCGCGCGCGGTGTTCGTAACTCAATCTAGGATGTGGAAGAAGACACTCGGTAGAGAACTGACATACCATTTGCAAGCTTTTTCACGTCACCATTGACAGTAGGTTCGGCAGGTTTCTCGCTGGCTGCGCGAGCTGGAGCGCGACGTGGAGGCATTCTGGCGATTTCGAGCGCGATTAGTCTGCACGCGTAAGGAAGAAGGTTGATGACGGAAGTTGTCGTGTTGTTGTGGTGCTCGAGAAAAAGCGACCAGGAACGCAGCTTAAAAGAGACTGGGGCCAACGACCGGGTTAGGGCGCTAGGATATTCACAGACTAAACACTTTAGCTGAGTCAGCGTAAATCTTAACGTGTCTTATCAGTAAGCTGCGCACATCAGTAAGCTGCGCACCCCATCAAAATTAATGCGCTTCTAGGTGAATAGCTCCACAACCACAAAATATATAGTATAGAAAATGAGTATATTTGATGCGCACTATCTGACTGTACACTGAGTCCTTTTATGTCCTTGCACATGACACTTGCTGCACGTTGGTGGCGCTCGAGGGCGCCCTGGTGGACGAACCTGTTCACTCTCCTGAGCCACCCTGTCAGCCTCTGCAGCAAGCAATTGACCTTCCTGAGCCTGCAGAGCGCCTCCAGAGGCAATATACTGTCGGCGCTGCGTCTGCTTGCGCTGGCGACGCTCATTTGTAGCACGAAGCTTAATATTCTCCTCTGCAAGGATAGTAGCTGAATGCATAGCTAGTTGGCATCCCTTTACAAGCTGTCGAATAGCCTGACTACTAGGGCTCTGTGACTGACGCTGAAGCAATTCTTGAACAAGTTGAGCCTGCTTCTTAAGCTGATCAACTGTATGAGGTGTCTCTGCTGTCCATGCTGCTATCTCTCTAGCTACTGTCTCTGCTGGAGACGGCGTCCGGACGATAGTAAGCAACTCTAAGATGCGCTCTGGACTGTATGGGACAAGCCCTGCTGCTCTAAAGCCTGCTATAATATTCTCCTTTATAAAGACTATCTCATGTATAGCTTTATATATAGAAAGAAACTCTTCTTTGTTAATATGGAAGACTCCTTGGCGTGCTAGCTCCTGGACCTGATAGCCGTACGCACGCTTTAGAGGAGAGAAGCAGCCAACGTCAAGCGGCTGTAGGAGATGTGACGTGTGCGCAGGCATACAGAGACTGATTATCTTGTGCTCTGTACAGTACTGGTCGAATTCTGGCGTTGCGTGGCTGCTATGGCCATCTAGAATAAGCAGGCGGTAGGCTCCAGATGTACGAGACGTAGTGTGTCTGTTAAAGTGCTTCAACCAGTCAAAGCCTAGTTTGTCTGTTGTCCAGCCATTGTCGCTTACAGCAAGTATCCAGTCACTAGGTACGCTTCTATGCCAGCTTGCCTGGTGTAGCTTTCCAGACAGGATAACAAATGGTGGAATAGCCCACCCTAGCGCGTTGATGCCTTCTATTGTCGTAACCCAGTCGCGATTGCCAGGCTGAATAGCTACTGCTCGACCAACTCTGTCAGAGCTAGTGACTACTTTAGACGTTCCAGCTACACCCATCATGAAGCCTGTCTCATCAAAATTGTAGGTATCTTCATCTAGTATTCCATAGCGCTGGCGCGTGTTCTGTACAAGCTGAAACCAAGCTTGTATTATAATAGGATCCTCGCTCTTTGCTCGCTGTGAATGGAACTTCCTATTCCACTTCATTTTTAGCTCTGGCTGGTTCTGGACAAAGCGTGTAGCCCAGCATTTGCCTGTAGGCTGAGGAGGAGGGATTTGGCCACGAGCAGCTAGTAGAGCGTCTGCCATTCGTCGTACGTCAATAATATAAGCGGGAAAACCACGCTGGTCTAGGTCTAGGATCCATTGAACAAGTGACTGTTTCTCTATAGGGCATAGTTTCTGATTTGGCGACTGAATCTCTTGCTTTGGCTGTATACCTTTAAGACGCGTCCGTAGTGTTGATTCTGGCACGTCAAAGGCTGCTGCAATAGCGCGCTTAGATTGAGAGGGATTATTCTTAATAAATGCAATAGCGAGATTTAATCTGCCTTCTTTTAAAAGCTTTTGAGTTTGTGGTTGAGATGACATGGTAGATAGAGTAGGTGGTTGTAGACGCAGTTTGGTGGGGTGCGCAGCTTACTGATGTGCGCAGCTTACTGATAAGACACGTTATGTCACCCAAAGAATGACATCGGAAGGTCCCCAACAATTACCTTCTACGTTGTTACTGCTGCCTTCTTTCAAGCAGTCCACTAATTTCCTGTATTCACTCATAACTTATCTAGTTCCATTCACCACCTTCTAGTTGATCCGTGCATTCGGCAACCCGCAGATGTGCAAGAAGCCATAAAGCGGTCGTGTCCGTGTTTGAGCTCGTTCTAACATCCCAGAGACACACCAAGTCCGCTTTCCTCGGTGTGGCCTTCGTACGTTTCGGTGGTCGATCAAAGTCGTTCCCAACATGTCGAAGTTTCTACCTTTCGTCTCCCTATTACTTGCATATGTTAGCTGCGAGCAACCTTCAGCCCCATCTCCTATTGCTGCGCCCCTGAGGAAACTACCTTGGGCTCAGCTTAATTTCTTACACACAACTGATATCCACGGTTGGTGGGGCGGCCATCTTCAAGAGTATTGTCCATTCAAGATTCTGCAACGTGTTTAGATTAGCTGACATCTGTTAGGCCACAATACTCTGCAGATTGGGGTGATTACATCTCTTTCACTAAACACTTGCATGCTCGGGCCGATGCAGATGGGTCTGACCTGCTTCTTGTTGACACAGGTGATCGTATTGAAGGCAATGCAATTTACGATAGTTCGAAGCCTCGCGGAAAGTTCACCTATGAGATAGCTAAAGAACAGCAAATCGATCTTATTTGCTCTGGCAATCATGAGCTTTACAAGAAGACGTCATCCGAGGGAGAGTTCTACCATACCGTACCTGACTTCCAAGGAAACTACTTAGCATCGAATCTTGATATTTATAATCCGGAAACGGGGAAGCTGGAGGCACTTGCGCCTCGTTATAAAAAGTTCACTACAAAGAATCAGGGCATACGTATCCTAGCATTTGGCTTTATTTTCGACTTCACAGGAAATGCCAATAACACTGTAATCCACAGGGTAGAGGATACAGTCAAGGAAAGTTGGTTCACAGAGGCTATCAAAGACCAAAACTTAGATCTGATCATTGTCTTTGGTCACGTCGATATTCGGTCAAAGGAATATGCTACACTATTCTCAACTATCCGATCCGCCCAAGCCGATCTTCCGATACAGTTCTTCGGTGGCCATACCCATATTCGGGATTACAAGCGTTTTGATCGCAAATCGGTAGCACTCGAAAGTGGACGATACATGGAGACCATCGGGTTTCAATCAATCGAAGGACTTGGTACAGGCGGTACAAAAGAGCGTGAACCAGTAGTCCAGAAGGAGACGATAAAATTCTCTCGGCTTTACCTCGACAACAACCTATTTTCTTTGCACCACCATTCTGGAAAAAACGAAGAAACATTCCCAACTAAGCATGGAAAAGAAGCCTCAACTAGGATTGGTGATGCTAGAAAATCCCTCGATTTGAATCACCGATACGGATGCGCCCCGCATGATTTCTGGGTGAGCAGGCGGCCCTATCCTCACGATGAGAGCCTTTTCACTTGGCTAGAGAAAGAGGTTTTGCCAGATACCATGAGAGACACTGTGCGTGCCAAGGAGGGGAAGAAGGCAATTTTCATTACCAATACTGGTGGATTACGATTTGACATTTTCCAAGGCCCATTTACCCGCGACACAAAGTTTCTTGTATCTCCATTCACAAGCGGAGTGCGCTTAATCAAGGATGTTCCTTATAAAGCTGCCAGTGGTGTATTGACGCTTCTAAACCATGGCGGCCCAATTATGGAAGCGATGTCATCGCAAAACATGATCATGCAACCTCCTGAAGTAGCAGCTGCATGGAAACGGCATTATTTGTTCTCTACTTATGAACGTGGTCAATCTCATCGTGATGCTCCAGGCGAGCAATCTGTTCTCAACGGCAAGTCACTCATCCCAGGATACACAACTCAGGACGATGAAGGAAACGACGGCGATGACACTCTACATTCTCCAATATTATTCTACAACGTACCCAACTGTATACAGGCATCAGTTGGGTTTGAGGCAGACGGCAACGAACCTGATAAGGTCGACGTCTTATACAACGAGTTCATTCAGAAATGGATTTTGATGGCCTTAGGGTTTTTAGGTGAGGAGTACACAGATGAAGACACAGAATATTTCCTCGATGGAAGGAGCTTCACAGACATTATGACAGATTGGGTTTCAAAGAACTGGGATGTGGACGGGGAATGTGCAAAGTGAAACATCGTTGATTTATTTTCTCAATCAAAACCTCACTCCGAGTTTCTTTTTCCGAGTTTTTTTGTTTGTGATTTAGTCCAAAATATTTAGGTGACCAGCGAGCCCATATGGGAAAAATCCGGTGTATCCTTCACCGTGACTTATAATATAGACATACCCATGAAGCCAAATACTCGACGTCCAGTTGACGGGTGGGGAAGTAATGATCACGTGTAGCCGGCAAATCCCCGGAAGAGCCTCACGCATATCCAAAAGTTTCTTGAGCTTCGCGGACCTTCGTCATCGCACCATTATTCACGAAACAAACAACTGCCGCCGACTGTGCAATTTGAAAAATCCTCAAATAGCGTATGGAAAATTCAACGTTAAGCTATATTGCACGACTAATAGTGGCCACAGCATCCCAAACCCACCTCGAATCCTCTTCCACAATGCCTCCCAAAGCCGTCCGATCGCGCCCCTCCGCATCTGAGCCCAGCTTCGGACAAACCCTCGTTCAATCCTTCAAGAGCGCCGAAAACAGGCAGCTAGTTACTGCTGTCGGACTCTTCGCCGTAAGCTCACGCCATTCGCTATTCCCTTCAGATCGGACATGCTGAGACATCCGCGTTGTACGATAATACTCTATAATGAACAGTACTGATGACGTGGTAATACAGATCGGCGTAACATTCCTGCACAGCAGCTGGAGCGAGCTCCTTCTTCCTTTGTAAAGGCAGTTGGACGGCATGGCATAAATCTAGAAGGGCATATAGGAACGAGGAAGGGGAGGCTGAGTAACGACAGGACAGCCCTGGACGTTTATGTATTCATGGAACACCACACGGATGATTGGGAAGGATACCTATGGATGCCATCTATGCATTAAAGAGACTGACGTTTAGGCAAGGCTGCAGCGACGGGAGACACTAGAGATTCACTCTCATTCACCCCTCACAAACCTGTAAACATAACTTTGTACACCACGAACACATACAATAACGAAGAATCAAATCAACGGAAGACTCGCGCAAAAACGCCACACTCTCCGAATCTTTTCCAACCTTCAGCATCTCGCCTCACAAAATGCCAGGCTCATCTTCTGACATCACCTCCTGCCCGCCCCATTCACATACCAGGGCCACTACCCGACCTGAAACACCCAACCCCCCATCTGCAACACACCCACCACAACCCCCTTACCCATTGTGTCATTCTCCCAGGACCAGCACCATCGACGACTCTTAACCCTCTGTAAGAACTCCCAAGCATCACTAAGCCCATGACACAATGCTTCGCCTTTCGGAGCTCTCAAACTCTCCGCATTCAAACTCCCCCTGCCACTCTTACCCAAAACCTTTCCCCGGTCAGCCAAGTCCGAGAAATCCACCCACACATCATTGTAGGTAGCCTGCCCTACAACTGCAAGGTACGGTAAACTCACGCGAACATCGTACGATGACCGCGTGCTCTTCGTAAAACGTAGAAGGTGAACAGAACAATTTCTCTTCGTTCGAAAACGAGTGAGCAAGGCAGCCCAGTCCGCGAAACGAGATGCTTACCTATTGAATCTTTCCACCTACATGCATACGTGCCGCTATCGATTGTCTTGTGTAGCCTGTTGGTGTGTGTTTAGCTAGCCACTCCCGGATCATCACTTGCCGCCCGGTTTTACCCGACCTTGTTTGCAAATGCTGTGCCTGGTTACACAGGGGGTTGGTGTGAGGCTCAGGTGCATGCAGCGCCGATTCTCATATGGGTTCTGGTTAGTACAATTGATGTGCTTCCGATTGCGTTATGTCAATGTTGGACGCATTTGGTAAACTTCACTCAACGTGTAGAAAGATAATGTTAAAATACATAATTACGTTTCTCTTGCTCAAAATCTACATGTGATAAAGGGGTATGCCCATCCAGCTTTCAGTGTACACGGACACATCAACAGTCCCGCTGTGAATCGCCAACAGAAAGGGAAAAAGTAACGCCAGAGCTACAGCAGACATATGCTAGGAATATGAAATGATGCTCGCTAGATGGCAATATATGACATTAGACCGGAAAATGTGGGGGAATATGGTGTGTAGCCGCATAAAACATCGTAAAAGATAATTGGACAGCTCGACATGAAGAACTTCCAAAATCGGTGACAAGAAAATGTCAAGAATGCGTGCTCTCGTGAGAGTGGTGCGCGGGGTATCTCTAATCTATACTTCTTTTACCCAAACCTAAACAAGCGAAAATTAGCCCCAGCCTTTAGATTAAATGTATTCTGAGACTTCGATACTGGGGGTAAGGAGCGGGGGAGGGATAGATGTGTTGAGTGTGCTGGTGGACGCATCAAGGTTAAGCCATACCTCCATCTTGGGCATATCAGAATTCTCTTTCCTTGCCATGCTCTTAGCTGTCTGAATTGCCATGTCCAGATCATCTTCATCGGCCATTGTGATCATGTCGCCATCATCACGAATCTCAATCTTGAAGTTTTGGCGAAGACCAAACTTGTCACGAATCGACTGGACGAAATCCCGCATCGACTTGTTGGGATCGAGGAAGACGTAACGAGTATCACCAGCGTGAACCTTGACTCGTATCTTAATCTCACGGTCATTGCGTCGGGAAGTATTGGAGCGTGCAGGTGACCTTCGGCGAGATTTGGCACGGGAAACCATTTCGAAATCGGCATCGTCAAGATCACTTCCATCATAGTCGTCCTCCTCTTCCTCGTCGATGTACATGGGCCGCGATGATTTGCCTTGACGTGAGCGAGTGTAAGAGGGGCGATTCGAGCGCGATTGGTACAGATCGTAAACCTCATCGGCATAGTCGTCCACTTCGTCATCAGAACCTCGGCGGCGAGGGGGAGGACGGCGGTCGCGCCCTGCATCACGATTTCGGGTAGACTCCGATCTGCTTGGCGGTGGTCTTTCAGATGCGGACCGCTGGGTGCCCATACGACGAGGCTCGTTACTAGACGCGCCACTCTGGTCGAAAGCAGCACGACCAAGGTTGAGGGGTTGAGGCTTGGGTCCAGCACCACGGACTGATTGAGCACGTGTCATTTGGCTTTCTTGACTACTAGCTTGAGATTGACCGCCAGAATTTCTCTTGTCCGACTCGGGTGGTGGTGTAGGGGGGAACATGTTACGGTTCAGCGGTGGCTCGGATTGCTGGCGGGCTCTGCTCTGCAGGTTAGGCTTGACAAGATTCGTAGCAGCGTATGACAGTTTGTCGTCAGGGCGATCGTCCTTGACCACGTTGCCCATCTTTTTGATCTCAGCTCCTGCGAAACCGGTGAAAGCATTAGCCCTGTCCGAAGCGGCGACGAGTCGGGCTTTTCCGAGGTAATCCTTAGTCTTCAAGTTCTTGACCTTTGCTTCATTAGGACGATAAACGATGCCGACAGGAATGGAGAAGACAGTGTAGCCCTGGATTGGAGTTAGAGACCGCAGTGCGAAGCGCTTTCAAACACATACCTCTGCTTCTTCACGAATTGCCTCGTCAATGACTTCGTGGTCTTGAACGACCTTCTCCTTCGCGGCGAACGACAGGTCCTGCATACCCGCATCCTTTTGTTGAAGATAGATGTAGCAAAGACCACGGTTGAAGAGGACCTCGCACGAGTACAGCTTAAACTTGAGACCAAGCTGCTCGTAGTCGATGTTGTTGTTGCCGCGAAGATACAGAAGAGTGTCGTTGAAGTTAGCAAGGGCCTCTTCGAAGTCCCCCATTAGGAAGTTTGAGACACCCTGTTGGAAGTATGCAACGGCAAGGTACTGGTCCAGTTGGACAGCTTTTTGGTAGCAGCTAACCTGTGGAGGAATTAGTACAATTGTGTGCTTGTAAATTTTCGTGTTGGCTTGAACATACTGCTTTCTCATGCTCACCCAGTGTTGCATGAATGACGCCGGAATTGAAAAGAATCTTGGAGGTATCAGAGATAGACTCAAACTCCTTCAATGCTTCGTCGAACTCGTTATTGTCGTAGCGGCCAAGGGCTGCCACCCAGGTCTCGATTTCCTGCTCCGCAGTTAGTTATTGTAGCGCCATGGGAGATTATGAGTGTATAACCAACCTGCTTCAGAGACATGACGGATTTGATGGTAAACTACCCGGCAGTATGGTGTCGTCAAGTCTTGAGCTGTGCCAGTCTACCGCCTCAGTTGTGAGCGGGGGGGTGGGCTCCTTATCGTCTAAAGGCGGGTCGGATGCTGTATTCCACCTCTTGTCTCTCCCAAAATTAGATTTGCGTAGCCGCCGGGGCTTCTGGGCGTTGGGTAGACGCGCGATGCGTAGTGTTGGATATAGATATATAGGTAGTCGAGCGTCGCTTTATTGCTACTCTCTATGGATGTCGATGTAGCTATTACTGACGCGTGGTGCCAGAGGTTCGACAGGCGCAAGAGAATACAAAAGAGGGACAGTGGTAAGGAGCGCGAAGTCTTAAGGACACTACCCGGAGTCGGTATAAGGATGAAGGAGGCAAGAGAGGCTTCAAAGTAGAACAGTGCGTGGGCAAGGCGGAGGGATGGGGGATCTGGCGGGCGGCTCGAGGGCTGGTGCAGGTGGGGAGAGCACAATCTGAGTCCCAGTGCGTTGCAGGACTGGGCTTGGCAGGCCGCGCATAGGCCGCTCCCATTGGCCGCACTGCAGCGCTCTTGGCCATCCACAGCGCCAACTACTCCTCTCACAGCCGCCCAGCCTGTCGAGACACTCTGTCTATACCCTTCGTGCCATGACACCACCGCCATTCGATATTCTCACTGTTCTGCCATGGCGATGGCTTTTTGTCAAGGATTTCTCACGAGACTATTCCCCCGAGCCAGGCCAACATAGTAATCCGGACATCGGCCCAGAGGTCGCAGCCCTAGAACAGATTCACAGACTCACACCCACCACGCACCACCCCTGGAGCCCTCTTAGTGTGTGTGCCTATGTTCGTACATAGTTATTTACGTGCGTGCAACAACTCATCCGAGGCCAGCACCACCATTGACGGTGTTTGAGGAGTGTTACATGGCAATCTCGCTGCTGAGACACGCACGTGATGAATCGCGCTTCCTGACCACTCACCAGGCCGCAAAAGTCCGCAAGGCATGGCCAACGCATGAACCTCAGGCCCTGTGCGAAGCCACCTCTATCAACTTCTGTTGCGCGGCACCGTACTTGGACTCATGCAGACGGCCGTTTCGGCCTCATTCGGCCTAAGATGCTTCAGACGACTGAGGCACTCGAGCAAATTGCACGTCTCAATCCAGCATTTCAAAAGAAACTCCTCCCATTCTCTTGAGACCTTGGTGCCTCGACACAATTGCATGGCGTTTTAGCCATTATCACTATCACAGCATGCCCCTCCCAACCTGTTCCTCCCGTTCCTGCCACACAGTCTTGCCCGAACACGAGCACACTGACTTGTCATTTTCCCAGGCACCGGCGCTCCGTGCAATCACCCCCACGAGCGTATCGGCGTCGTTTTTGTCAAACTTGCCATCCTGCTGCCTCGCTACCACGATGCTGCGGCCGATCATCTCCCAGATCTGAATCGGTTTATCCAAGAATACGGATCCGACGCCGCTTTTTCCCACTTCAACTGTCCCAAACACCCCTCGAGATACTGTTCCTGCTTGCTTGGCCTGCACTGCTTCCCATATCCCACCCGTCGACTCCGGTCCTTCAGATATGTCTCCCTTTTCGCGGACTGTCGCGTAGTAAGACCCAGGAGACAATCCGTTGAGTGTGAGGTCAATGATGGTCAGGTTGGGCGCAACTTGGACCATGCGCACCAGTCCCCGCACCTTGTTCTCCACGTGAGGGGCATGCGATTCGAGAATGCAGACCGCAGCGCCTGTAGATCGACTAATTAATATCGTGCAACGAGCTCCGAGCTTAAAAAAAACTTTAATGCCACTGCGACACGTTGGCCTCTGGCTTCGAAATGTTGGACTTACTATTCGGTTTGCCACTGCCACGCAAGATGGCATCACGGCCAGTCGCTTGAATCGCGGACACGATGGCTGAAGGGGAAGCTGTCCCCTCTATCGATACAAGCTGATCTTGCAAACTAGCAGTGACCTTGGTGATTCCTACGTCCTTGTTAGAAGGTGAGTCAATGTCTATTGTCTTGATACTACCCCACCACTGAGTTGGTGAACCGAGCCTGAGATGTCTTTGATGCATGCCTCGCACGTCATAGGCACTGCAAATATGGTTTCAAAAGACGGAACAGTCATGATGGCGAGGGACAAAGTGTTGTGAAGTCAGAGTTTGAGAGTAACACTATCAATTTACATTCTAGATTAGTAGTCATTGTCAACTGTACAGACCCTGTCTCGCTTTGAAATCACCGACGCTCCGGTTCGGCGCTCGGACACGTCTATCGCGAGACCCCTCGCCCAGAGGTGGAGCACTAGATTTGAAGGCTGTCAATCTCAATCACGTGACCATCTTCTGGAAATTGTTGCCAAGCATCGCAGAACTTCCAACACCACGACCATCGAACCACAACCATCTCAACTGTGCCACCACGCACGCTCTCCCCCGAGTACTGAGGCAAAAAGACTTACCGATCTACCATCTCCGGCCTCATCTCTCAGCCATTGGCCTCAAACCACCATGTCTCAAACCGTGGGCAAGGCACGTAACCCTCCGCACCGGACATCCGCAACCTCCCAGCTTCGCCTCTCTAACAATATCCCCAGACCCGTCTCGCCTACGCACGATCATGGCACCTCATTGACATCGGCTCCGACGCGCGCCCGCTCGGCCGCGTCGCCTCCGCCATCGCCCAAGTCCTCATGGGCAAACACAAACCGATCTTCGACCCATCGACCGACTGCGGGGACTACGTAGTCGCCACCGACTGTTCAAACCTGCACACAACGGGTAAAAAGCGCTTCCAGAAGAAATACTACACGCACACGACACGACCGGGCAGTCTGCAGGAAATCAACATGGATCGCATGATGGCGAAGTGGGGAGGTGGAGAGGTGTTACGGAAGGCGGTTAGTGGTATGTTGCCGAAGAATAGGCTGAGGAAGGAGAGGTTGGCGAGGTTGAAGACTTTTGAGGGGAGGGGGCATCCATACAAGGAGAACGTTTTGAAGGTGGGGTTGGGAGGTGGGCTGGGGATTGTGGAGCATCCGGTTGTGAAGAGTACGCTGGGGGGGATAAGAGCGCAGGGAGAGAACAAGGAGGGCGCTGCTACTTCGTGAAGGGGAGATTCGATAGGGAGAGGACAGAGGGGTAGAGGTGTACTTTTAGAGTCTGGGATGTATTAATTGCATTGGAGTTGGTGATCCTGTTTTGGGGCTCATGTAGCATATCATATTTTAGAAATGTGTGCATTTTGATGGCACATTACATTACGAATTATACAGGACTTTTTTTCGACGATCCAAAATCGAGCTGACAGAGAAATTCAAAAACGTGGGATCTTGAATCCTCTTTCACTTTCATACTTCCAATGAATTGTTGTAATCTTGTTTTTTGGTATTATTGGTTCATTCTAGGTATAAATATGATTTTGCGCTAAACAACAAACAGTGTTACGCCAGGGTATTCTACAAAACTCGAACAGGCCGTGAGAATCAAAACATAATATCTACAACTTAGCCTTTGCGCCTTTTCGTGTGACAGTGCATTGGATGAGACCGTTAGGGTTCGATTGAGGAGCAAACACAGTAGCATCCTTGCCGGTGTTCTTGAGACCCTTGTGCCAGCTCAAATCTATAATACTTGGTTAGCTAAGATCAAGGTTTGCAAACTGATGCAGGAACTTACCAATCTCGAAGTAGTGCTTATTGGGGAGCAAGTAGTCGACAGCGTCGACAAGAGGAACGGCAGCGAGAATCTGCTCAGACATCTTATACATGGTAGCTTGGACGCTGGCGCTGTTGTCTTCGGCAAAGACCTTGAGGGTAATGTCTCGCGCAGCCTTCCATGCCGCATTAAAGTCGACTTTCTTGACCTCATCAACAGTCTTGAACAATCTCCATTGCCAACCCGCCTCGACTTCGGTGCTAAGAATACGATCCCAGGTCTCTGGAAGCTGGGTGTACTCGTCACGGTGGAAGCCGTGAAAGGCAGAACCGGTGCTCTTCAGCACCAGCAGCTTCTCGATCTTGGAACGGATTGAGGAGCCCTCATTCTCGCGAGTGACGGACTCGACAACACGGAGCTCCTCGCCGTCACGATAGAAGGAGTGTGGGTGTGGCTTGCCGTCAATTTCCAGACGAGTCCATCGGTGCTGAATGATCTTGACGTGTGCGGCGTGGATATGAGGATAAGTCTTGACAAAGTGGTCCCCAATGATGGCGGCAAACTGCTCGGGAGGGTCGATTGGGTTTTGTTTGGCGAGGATGTAGGTGGTCTGCTTCTGGGTATCGGTTGCAACAACAACCGAGTTGTCCGCCTTGGTGTAGCTAGCAATGGAATCAGTATGTGGACGCGAGTGACTTGAGAGGCACCTACGAGGTCTCAATGTCTCCCTCGAGTAGAATGCGCACGGTCTGCTCTACTACGGACTGGATGCCAGTCTTCTCGTCCTTCTCGACCTTGTACAGGCGGACGTTGTCCTTGCCATATCGTGCATATCCGAGTTGAGCCATTGCGATTGATTGTGTTATTCAAGAGATTGATGAGAAGTCTGTAAGAGCTAGGTAGTAATGTCTGGATAAAGGATGGTGAGCAGCGAGCAGAGTAGAAAGACTGGGAGTGAGTAGTAGAAGCAAGCGGTGGTGATGATAAGTGGACAAGGGCGACGAAGGTTGATAGATATACTCTAAGATTTGCGGCACCTTATCAGGTCACCCTATGGCATATGCACGGAGACGGCCGAGATGGAGCGATATTTCTTTTCAGCGCCGGTCACCAACGAGCTTCAGAGGAGCGACGTTCTGGTATCTGGAAGCTTGCAGGCATTGGTCGAGCTGGTCATCGGCGAGATCCGATGGAGATCTAGGAGGCTAGCTCCGCGCACGTGACAGTTTCGAGCACGTCTTGCCCGCGGGGTTCGACGACAATGCCTGTGGCAGGCGAGTTGGACGGATATTCGGGGTCGAAATCTGCTCGAGATCAGGCGACCCTGTGGAGCTCTAGAAATTATGCTGAAAAATGTGCATTCTATAGCTTTGTTGTAGTGTCGTTGCTGGGGCATGCAGGTCCACGGCTGCCGCTTCACAGGTCGTTTGGAGGCTCTCTCTTAGTCAACGTGAAAGCCAGTGACAAGGGATCTTCTTACTTGCCTACCCCAGCATTTATGCCCACAATAACCACGATATGATAACAATTTCTTTCTAAAAAATATTAAGAAATACTAGAAGTAGCTTATTGCTATAGGATTTGATGCCAATTCCTACTCTGCTGAGCTTATGTTAGGTGTCAAGCGTTAACCTACCAAGGTAAGAGGCTCTCACCCGCAATGGAACGGCCGCACGGGCCGGGGGAGAGGTCTCAGAACCTGGTGCAGCGTGCCCTCCAGGGCAGGGCAAGCCTGGGCTGCGTCTTCACAGCGTAGGTACGCAACATCTCCCAAACCCCAGGTTTCTCCGCATACGCTGTCCGTCGAGAGACTTTCTACGTCAGTACGCCGGCAAGCACTCACTTCCCCATACTGTCCTTGCCGAATCCGTACGGTCTCTACTACTACCACCAATACCAATACCCTGCGCCAACCCCGCTCGCCAGTCCACACCGCACCCAGCGGTACACATTAACCTTGACATTCACTACAACAGGCACATGAGGGACGAGCAGCCCGCTCCTGGAGAGACTCATTCATGCAATGCGGTTAGCAGAACATTGGCCCAGGCACTCTCATGACGCCCCCAGCGCGCTCCGGAAACTCACAGGGTGACGCGCCTCCCGAACAAGCTACGTTGCTCGCACCCGCACCCGCACGAGGAAGAGATGGTCGCTCCCTTCCCGCAGCAGTATCGAGCGTCATGGCGAGCTCGCGGGGACAAGCCTCATATGCGACGACCGGTGCGGCGCCGGGCAGCTTCAGCTCCCAATTGAGGCCCTTTCAAACCCACGATGGCAGACTACGTCCAGACTTCGATATGCACGCCATCACCGTAGGAAATGACACCAGTACTACGACGGAACAGAGGCAGGCCGACTTGCAGGATCAGATTGAGAAGGAAACAAAAATCAAGATTGGGTCGGAAAACCTATTGGAGGCGTTAAATGTTAAGAACGCAAAACAAGTCAAGGAGCAGCGATTGGAGGTCGAGCGGCAGCTCAACATATCCAACAACAAACTCATACAACTAAAGGAGACCTTAGAGGTAGAAAAACAGAGGGCAAAAGAGATCAAATCACCGCCCGCGGACGCTCAAAGTAGATTGTCATATCTATTTCGTCGCAATATTTCTCGATCACCATCACGCCACGTCGTCAAAAAGACTGAGGAGGACGCGGAAACAGAATCTCCTACTTTTGTGCTTACAGAAATACTTCAGTCCTTGGAAGCAGAGGCAATGCAGCCCGAGTACTATGTCGACAAAGCAAACACCCTGGTCGAACTTTTCAAACGCCACCCAACATTGAAATATGATCTCGTATGGTCAATATTTGGTCTGAGAATGCAAATGATGCTGTTGAGTGACAGCAGAGAGGTGGTGGCAGCGGCATATCGCGTTATGCGATACTCCTTCACCGATCGCAAGTCTCTCCAAATCATCAGAGCACTCCACACGGATTATCTGGTCATTCTTTCACTCGTAAAAGAAAGCAAGGTCAGCGTAGAGAGAGAGCAAGCACTAAAGTTTGTACGGGCTTTTCTTGATGTCAAGGACGGTGTCGAGGAGATGTCCCGCGCTGTTGTTCGGATTCTGGTGGCAGTAGCAGAGCACACCGACGACCGACTCAGAAATATCTCCATACTTACTTTAGCCGAACTCCTTGTCAAAAAGCCTGAACTTGTTGTCTCCGCTGGAGGCATAGGTACTTTGACGGACGTACTTGGCGATGCCAGCTATCTAGCAGCGGAGAGCGTAGGAAGTTCTTTCTTATATTTACTGGATACGCCTCGACGGCGCAAACTGTTACGATCAGGACACGAGCTAGAGGCTCCCTTCGCGATATTTACCGATGCAGGAGCAACCCACGGCCATACACACGAGGACAAGCTGAAGAAGAACGCCGATCTTATCGCCAGTTTACTCCGTAGTTGGCCGGGCTTGCTTGCTCTCAGTATGAACGACTTCAGGGCAATCCGATCTCTCCTTTTATCTCTCCAAATCCCCACGCCTCACGTCCGAAAAACTCTTCTGGAATTATTATACGATATTCTTCGAATCAAGCCTCCGTCATGGTCCTCTTCTTTTCTTGCTGGCCGTCGTCTGACCACCTACGGTCGTGTCACAAATCTGAAAAATCAACCATTGAAAACTCCGAATGGCACTACGTCCGAAGATAAGACAAATAAGTGGAATCTTCTAGAGCACTATGTGGCGGTTGTTCTCTCGGTCTTTTTGCATGCTGGGTTACTACCTGCGCTGTTACAGGCCGAAGAAGACCCCTTGACTCTAACATTGAAAAGACAGACGACACTTCTTCTTGGTGAGGTCTTGAAAATGTCGAACGAACTACTGCCACCATCCTGGAGTTCCTATATGCAAGTCCTGCCTCAGCTGTTAAAGTCTGCTGCGAAGTGGGAAACCGAGGACAGATTCAACGCAATCGGAACAATTTACCAAGTAGACAGCGTCAACAGAACCCTATATCGTTCGGGACCGGCGTCCTCACTTTCAAGTAAGGCGAATACTGCAAGTGATGGTGGGTCCGCGGCCCGGCAAACAGACCAGACCAAGAACCAAGCCGCGATGTTGATGGATGAGGGCGCTTTTCGAGCACTTATGGTTGACACACAAGTCTTGAACACAGTCAATTTCACAAAATGGAGATGGGACCTAATCCAGAACATCATCGATGGCCCATTGTTGAACGCCAAGCGACTGGACGAAGCAATGAAGGTTACGAAATTTGTGCACCGCATGCTAGGGTTCTACAGACCCTTCAAATGGCGTTTTTCAGAGATCAAGAACACAAAACCAAATCAGCGATATGTTCGTATCGGTTGCTCGCTAATCAACACGCTGCTACAGAACCCTGAAGGCGTACGATATCTGAGCGACAGCAAATTCATTCGGCAAGTTGCGGAATGTCTGTCACACTTTGATCGAATGAGTGGGCTAACGTCTGAATCCCCCATGTTCCAGAGAGAACGCATGAACGAAACATTGACGGGTGGTTATTTTGCATTGCTGGGAGCACTCACCAAAGATACCAAGGGCGTCCAGATTCTTGAGCGTTGGCGAGTATTGAACATGTTTTACCACATTGTTGAACTCAATGATCGAGATGACTTGATTCGGACATTGCTCAGCAACATGGACTACTCTCTTGACGGTCATCTTCGCATTATTCTCTCCAAGGCAATGACCTCGGGCTCGAAGGAGATCCGTATCTTCTCAACCCGACTTCTTCGGAAGTACGCCACAAAGCCAATGCAGGATTCGGAGTCCGCATCTATTGCCGAGTGGGCCATCAAGTTATTGGTCACACAACTATACGATCCCGAAGTTGAAGTCTGTGAAGTTGCAATCAAGATCTTAGAGGAGGCGTGTAATCAAACTCAATCACTGGAATACGTTGTCAAATGTCGACCGGCATTAGATCACTTGGGCGAGATTGGAGCGCCGCTCCTTCTTCGGTTCCTGTCTACATCAGTAGGGTACCACTATCTGGATGGACTTGATTACATCACGCGAGAGATGGATGACTGGTTCCTGGGAAGGAATGACACGTATGTCTCATTGATTGAAGCCTCCATGGCACGCGCGCTCGCCAACATCCCCGAGAAGCCACAAGCGATGGCGTCCTACGACGACGCACCTGAGCAGCCAGAGTATGGCATAGTGCCACCTCATTTCTATCGCGAACTCACTCGTACCAAAGAGGGATGTAAGCTCCTGGAACAAAAAGGCCATTTTGACGAATTTGTGTCAACGATACGTGATTGTGCCATGGAAGATGATGATGCAGAGACGATACTCAAAGTCAAGGGTTGCTTGTGGGCCGTGGGCAACGTGGGCTCAATGGAGTTGGGTGCACCATTCCTCGAAAAGTCAGATGTCGTCAAATGGATCATCAAGATTGCGGAGACATCCGAGGTCATGTCATTACGTGGCACGGCTTTCTATGTGCTTGGCCTCATCTCGAGGAGTCTGCACGGGCAGGAAATCCTACTCGAATACGGCTGGGACGGTGTGGTGAATGAGTCTGGGGAAGCGCTTGGCTTTTGTCTCCCCTTGGACTTTAAGAAGCTTTTCATGGTAAAGTAAACGATTGGCTCGGAGGCGTCAACCCACTGACCATAACCTGCAGATTACACCGTGGGCCGCCAAGGCGGAAGACATGAGTAGGCGACGTAAGGCGGAGGTTACGATTGCAGTGACTGACAATGACCCGTTGAATGCGCGGATTCTGAAGCTTGCTACTGATCTGGGTAACACAGTCTTGGCTAAGAAGGCGGCGAGCGATCTCCAGGCGTCAGTACCACCCTCTATCAGTAATCACGAGCCGCACGCTGACAGAAATACAACAGTATCAAAGCCAAAAAGGCACCTGGCTTCACACGGCCTGCAATTTTTCATAAGGTCATGCAGATTCTCGAGGCACACCATTTTCGGCTGCCCGTCAGTCGGTTCGTTCTCGATCTGTTTGACAAACGGGTACTCCGGCAGATCGTGCTCGAGGAAGAAGACGAAGACGACGATGATAGCATGGAATCAGATTCGGAATCCGAGGCGTCCGGCGCCAACGGGATGACGGCCATGGCGTACTGATCACACTCATGACGAAGGTTCTGGTGGAGTTCGGCTCATGGGGTCAGCAAAGCAAAGCAACGAATGCACGGGTGTCCAGGCGTCAAGAAACGTGTGTATGTATTGAAAGTTCACTTTCTGCTTGTAAGATTATCTTGGAATGGTTTGGGGGGGACCAAAAGGATCCATGGTTATGAGGAGTGGGGTGGAGATTCTTTTGCATATTGGAACATTAAGGCGTTTTCATGGAACCAAAGACAGCCGCGCGCGCTCTACTCCATTTCTGGCCATCTTTGGCGACAAGAGGCGCAATAGCTGGAGATGGGGGGAGGGAGGGGCAGGGAAATGCTATTTTGCATGCAATCTATCTAGGTCGTTTTTGTGTATGGATGAGAGGCAACGGAATTCCAAAGGTCGAGTTGTCAGGGAGGCGTTTGTTCAGGTGCCTGCTTCTGCTTGTGGTGTAGCGGGAAATTTCCCCCGTTCGGAATAGGGTAGGGGCAAGTCAAGTCCAGCAGTTTTGGTAGACAATTCAGGACATGGAAATGCTCGCATGCCAACAAAGACATGCATCTTCTATGGAACGGTTCGGACAAGATGTCAAGAAATGTCAAGGATGTCATTGATCACCAGTCAGGGTCTTGCGTGTTGGTCGTCTTCCCAATGCCAACCTTCTCGTCTTTGCCTGTCGCGGGTTAGGGAATGTGAAAGGGGACCGGCGTGCAACGGATAACCGAATTGGGTCGAGGGTTGATTGGGTGCGGAAGGGCTTGGGACCCAGAGGAGATATCGATGACGCTTAGAAGGGCTGGGAGGCGTGCATGGGCGACAGAGAGGATTGCGCACTCCAGGCCACGACCCAACGGCTTGCTGGCTGCGCTGCAGAGTGCAGAGGATGTGCAGCTGGGGCTGGGGACGTCGGCTGTGGCGTTGGAGTCTGAGCTCCATGTACAATGTACCAATAGTTCATTTGCGGAAGCTGAGGACGGGGAAATACACCGGAAAAGGTTGAAAGACGGGCAATTCCTGTGTGGCCACTGGACAAGTGCAAGTATGTGTAAGCGTGCCGTGGAGTAGGGGAAGTGGAGAATCCGAAAGCTCCGAGGAAGTAAGTCAGTCCAGCCAGTCAAGCCAGTCAAGTCAGTCAAGTCAGTCAGTAAACTTGATTTTGGGAGATGTTTGGGAGGGGAGGTGTTTATCGATAAGTGATACTGGAATCCGTATCCACGGTAATCCCAAGTAGGCAAAGTAATCATTTCTTGTACTAGCATGTACAAGTATGGGGAGTAGGAGAAGGCAAGTCCTAGGACCCTAGAGATGAACAGGGGGCAACGCGCAGAGCCGTCTTTGATGGATGGTCTTGATGGTCCTGATGGCCTTGATGGCCCTGATGGCCCTTGACGGCTCGTAGATAGCGGGCTTGGTTGACATCCGGCCTAGCGTGTCTTGGCAACGATGCTCAGCCTTTTGCTCGATTCCCGCGGCCTTTACAGTGGCACCCTGCGATCGATGGCGGGCAGAAATGTCCTCTTTTGCCCATCTCCAGCTGCCTCACAAAACACACCTGGGCCGACGGGGCCTCAATGCCCCAGGGCTCAGACTTCAATCGCCGATCTGTCCGGTCACGTCGCCCATGTCGTCCATGTTGTCCATGTCGTCCATGCACTTTCTTGCCTGTGCAGATGCAGATATGTCTTGGATCCGCCCGCTCTCGAGTTGTTGTCAGTCGTCAGTCGCCAGTCGTGTCGTCGACGACTTCTGCGACATCCACCGCCGCAACATCCTCAACACCACCTGCACCTGGGCTCCAACGACAACCGTGACTTAGGCCAGACCGACGAGGCCACCTCTCTCCCTCTCCCTCTCTCTCTCCCAACCATTTCCATCCCTCCCACCTTCTCCACCGTTGAAGCTTCTTTCAGCCATCCGGCTACCCTTCCCACCACCCATTGTCTGTCCCGCCCCAGCTCGCCAGTTGCTGCACACCAAGCCTCCGCGGTTGACGAATACACTTCTTAGATCCTTTCTAGTTCTGTGGCCCTCTAGTCCGGATCCGCTGACTACTGGATACCCTGGCACGCCCGTCCTGTTTGCCGCACATCGTTGACTCTGCTGCTGGGCTCTCGTCCCTGCATTTGTAGCCGTCACCACCACTGACAGCTGCTCCAAGCTCTTCTTTTTATTACCCTCAAGCCCTCTTTCGTCCTCTCGTCACCCACGCCTTCGCAATCTTCGTCCTCGCCCCGTCATTCTTTTTCCAAATCCTCGCTCTAGGCCTCAGCCCCCCGGGCCCCTCCTCACATCTTCACGTCACCCACACCCTTCTCGGAATCTATTCTGGCAGCTGCAGCTACCAACGCCGTGCTCCCTATCGGTTCTATAACGCTGTACATGCACTGCACCGCGTGCGCCACCTCAACCATCTGAGAGTCTGCGAGTCCGCCATATCGCCAACGTCGAAACCACTTTCCGCCCGAAGCCATCATAGCACCTTATATGGACTTTGACCCCACCTATAATTACCAGTCTGTCGTATGAATCAGTGCAAGCAAAAGGAAACTCTCGCCGAAAGTGGGGACCAACCCTTTGGCCTTCCTGGTTCCCCCTTCGACTTGATGCTGGACGATGATCTTTCCCAGGAATTCAAGGACCAGCCGACTCTCGACCCTCACAACGATGCAAGGCAGCTCGTGAGGCTGGTCCAATGTCGTCTCTGCTCCCAGCCTCTCACTGCTCCCGTAACCCTCCCATGCGGCCATACCTGCTGTCGAGCATGTCTCCCTCCTCTTCAACCCCGCGCCAACATCTCATATCCAAACACTCCGGATCGCCAGTTCGGTATCGCCTGTCCAACATGTGGGAGCGAGTTCCCAACGGCCGAGTGTAGTGGTGATGTAACGTTGACCAAGGTCATGGAAGTCATATGGGACAAAGTGCGACTGTCCACAGACGCTACTGTTGTCCAACCACCAATCACCTTGGAGGAGGTTCCTTTGAATGCCGAGAGTCCCGACATAGACAGCGACATAGAAATCTTGGAGAAGCCCGTCCTTAAAGAGTTCAATGGAGGAAGACTGCGGACAACCTTCCAGATGGCAGCGGATAAGGCTCTTCCATTCACCTCTGACGTCATATACCATGCCTCGCCATCAGATGCGCATGTCCATTGCAAACTTGACACGGATTTGTTCAATGCCCTCCGAGAAGGTGCACAACGGGAAATGGACTGCTTGGTTTGCTACAATACAATGCTGGAACCAACTACTTTGCCATGTGGCCACACTTTCTGTCGACACTGCCTGGTACGAGTTATGGACCACAGCAACATCTGCCCGGTGTGTCGGCGAGGCATCCATATTCCCCCCATCGCCATCCAGTCGTATCCCAGTAACTCACGGCTGGTGTCCCTTCTGAAGAGCCTTTGCCCGGAGTTGATAGACTCCCGCGCCGAAACATTGAGACAAGAAGAATTACCAGGTGGGGAGGCGTTAGATACTCCTCTGTTTGTCTGTACACTTTCTCTCCCGGATACACCCACATTTCTACACATTTTCGAGCCTCGATATCGATTGATGATGCGACGTTGTTTGGAAGGGAACAAGCGATTCGGAATGCTCATGTACAACCGCGCTTCTACTCCACAGGGTGATTTGGGTCCTGTCAGCTTCCTGGAATACGGAACTATGCTTGAGATCATCAATTTCGAACTTCTCCGGGATGGTCGCAGCTTCATTGAAACAAGAGGCGTTGGTCGATTCCGCGTATTAGCGCATGGAATGCTGGATGGATACACCGTCGGACGCGTTGAGCGCATCGACGATGTACCTATCCTAGAAGAGGAGCAACTGGAACGCCAAAACGTGTTGGCGGCACAAGCTTGGGCCAATGATCACAACGCGCTCAATCCTAACGACCAATTAACTCCTGAAAATTTCCCCGCTCTTTTGTCTACAGACGAGCTTTTCCAGCGCTGCAAGGAATTCGTCCAAACAATGAGTCAAAGAAGTGCACCTTGGTTGAGCGCTCGAATCGTCAGCGTACACGGCCCACTGCCAGATAGCCACAGGGTGTTCCCCTTCTGGTTCGCCGCTGTACTGCCGATTGCGGAGGAAGAGAAATACCGTTTGTTGGCAACGACGAGGGTTCGAGAACGGTTGCAGATTGTGTATTCGTGGATCAAGCGTATGGAAGGTCAAAGATGGTATGTGATTCCTTTTTCTAACCATTCAAACTCCGAGTTCCATGAGCTATGTTTTGGTTCAGTCGTCAAAAATCCCCGTGTTGTACTGTCGGTCTGTATGTCTGCATGATCGATGTCACTTGCTTTGCATGTTTTCATTTGAGAATCCAGCACACTAAGACCTACCAAAGTGTTCTACCCGAAAGGCTTGAATGATATCTCCCGAGAAATATCATTTATCGTCACCGGAGAATCGTCACCCGCCGGTTAGCTACCAACAAACACCCGCTGACTCACATCCTTATACAGGCCCTCCGGAAACGCATGCAACATCCTCTGACTCCTCACAGCCATCATGGCTGCCACCATCGCTTACACCTTACATCGCCATCATATCCCCAACCAAAACTAAAGCCAAAGCCATATACCCCTCTCGCTCCACGCCCGTTTATTTGCCCTCGGCTCAAGACTGCATCGCGCCTCCAATTATTCGCTACCATTCTCATAGCATTGGGAAGGAGTCATTCCTATTCTCTCTTTTCTTTTCTTTTATTCCTGTTCATGTCCCATCTATACCCCCCCATTCTATGGGTTTCTTTTCCCGCCCACAATGATGAACGATTGATCGAACGAACGAACGAACGAATTGAAACACTTCTAGGTGTTTCTGCATATTGTTTGTAAAGAAATTATTTTTGATGTCATATGAAACCCTTCTTCATATATTATATTCACAGCGTGCGGGAAAAGCCCGATCCGGAGCTAGCCGGAATTCAGGGAGGATTTGGGTGGTGCTGGTGATGAGTGTTGTTGTAGTTCTTGTTTAGAAATATCTTATTTTGAACTTATTTTGTTCATATATTTTGATTCCTTAATTGTTGCTGTGAAGAGTGGAGCGGTTATGTTGTGAAGGTTTGGGGACAGTGTTGTTTGAGACTAAATCTGGTGATATCTATTGTTTGGTTCGACCAATCGGGGATTGAGTGAGTGAATGTGGAAGCGAAAGTGACCCTGTAGAACGAGTGAGTAGTTGTATTGATAATTAAAAGATATATATGTTATATTCCAGACTTGTACTATTGAAGACATACAGATAGTTGTTTACTCATTTATTTACATGGTGAGTAGGTGTATCTCTGAAATCAACCAAACTCCCGTCGTTATAGAACATAAACTGAATACCCTCATGCAGTATAACGATCTTATACCATATATGTTTGTATTCTGGGTATGGAAGTGGAGGATAATGAAGATAAATACTGATATATACTGTTGTTATTATCAACATCTGTACCGAATCACCCCGTTACTCTGTATAAAAACACCAAACAAAGACATGCATACAAGAAACAAACAGACAAAGAATCCTTCTCACGTCTGCCGACTATATCTGCCTGGCCATGCAGAAAGATCGATACTCGCATCCAAACCGGGATACACAGCTACCCGTTCAACGGATTCAACAATCCAGGGACTGAAACGGCCTGAGCGGCTCTGCACCGAACACAAGCTAATTAGACCAACCGCGACACGCAGCCCGCATGAACGCGCCGTGCTCTTGGACCCTGATATGCACTACCCGATTGCCATTGATCGGCGTTGCGGGATAGGCTTTCTCGCTTGCTCACTTTGGTCCGTTCTCGCGGAATCTCGCCGGTGAGACGCCTGGGCGTGTGGGTTCAGGCGCTGGGATTGGGATTGGGGGTGAGAGACAAGGAATAAACGACGTGGATAGCGGATATAGACAGGGACAGAGACTTTTCTTTTCTTTTTTCCTATACTAGGGGAAATCGATTCGGTGGTGGGAACGGAGGATTATTTAGAGCATCAGCCTAGCGCTGCTGTGTTTCTGCTTTCCCGCTTCCTCTCATGGAGGGGATCCAGTGGGCCGGTAGGTTTGTTTAGAGTTTTTTCTCTTTCTTTTTTTTCTTTTCGGAATTTCGGAATTTCGAGGCATGGGATGGGATGGCGGGAAACGGATAGGGAGTCAAGTCGTGACGTCAAGACACACATACTAGGGAGTGGAGAAAGTAGAATTAGGGGTTTTTTTTTTCTTTGGGATTTTTTGGGAATAGCGAGGTTGATCTTGGTATGATTTGGATGGATATGAATCAGTTCATGGCGCTTGTCTTTTAAAAAATAAAAAATCCATGGATGGAAATTCGCAAGAGAAATAGGATTCGGAATATCTTACTCTATGTCTCTTCGCTTGCTTTGCTGGAACACCCAAGTCTGGAATTTTTGCCTCTGTAGGCTTTCTGAGAAGACGGAGAAATGGATATATTTCAAGCTATGGCTTCATAAATACAGTACACTAGCTCTTACAAAGCTCAAACGCATGGCATGAAATAGTGAGTGATATTGATACTAGTACTAAGCATATCCTACAAGAAGGTATAGTTTACTTCCCCCTATGGGAGCCCACCAGCACCCGCCCCGCCTCTGTGCACAAAACTACCCGGTACCGGATTTGAAATCCGTGGCTGTCGCACCTTTGACGAATTCGTGCGCTGGGTAAATAGACTGGGAGATCCGGGGAGAGGCAACGGGCGTGTTGGTGGTGGGGAGCTTGTTGGGAGTTTGTATGGAGACGGAGATGGAGATGGAGGTGGAATGGGGGTTGTAGATGGTGTTGTTGATGTGGATGTGCGGATTGGATGGGGAGAAGAGAAATGTGAATACGTGTGTTTGAGATCCTTTTTAGGTGTAGAGAGAGGGTTTCTCAGCGAGGTTTGTTCCCTTTGAAGTACCGACGGGTGCTGGGGTGGAAAGGGCGCGGTGCGGGTGGGGATGAATGAGGTTGGTTGGGTTGGTGCTGGTGTTGTTATGATAGGAGACTCGGCGGGGGACAAAGAGCGCGGACTTGATGATTCGAAGGATGAACTGCGGGGCTGGGGCTGTAGGGGGCTTGGGATGATGGAAGGACTTATCTGCGAGGTTTGACGCGGAAGCAGCTCGACGGTGTCGGATTTGGTAGGGCTGTGTTGGGATACAGTGCTTTTGGTGTCTTTGGGAGGGTGACCAAAAGTGGTGAGGGTGGGTGTTGGGGAATAAAAACGTTTGAGGCGGACGCGGTGGGGGATGGAATGGAGGAGATCGACCCAGGCTCGAAGCATTGACGGGCGGAATAGGAGTATGAAGATTTCGATGCCGACGAGCTGTTAGGAGTTAGTTTTGGTAGTCTTCTCTCATTAACATCGAGAGAGTTTTGTCAGTGTATCTCAGGGGGGTTCATGACTTACCGATGCCAAAATCAGGGATGTAACCACGGCAGCCTCACTCACAGTGAAGTCTTCAACATACTTCCTACACTCCTCCTTATCGCCCCGACTAAGAGTCTGACAAACAATCCACATCTTGACCTCCTTGATATTATCTGGATCATTTGCAATCGACCCCAACTTCGTATCCTGCGTCCAAAACACAACAAAGAACGCAACCCCCCCAATCAACACAAACACACTAACCAAAACGTTCCTCCACTGCAACATAAACAACTTCTTCACATTCTTCCATGTATCCAACTGCGCATCCCCAGCATTGAACGTACTCTGATACGGATTCTGCTCTCGTATCTGCCGCCGCATCTTCTCGCGCTTCAGCGCCCGCACATATATCCACATACAATACCCCGTCGTCCCAATCTGCAACACGAAACCCATGATAGCAAACGCAATCAGCCACGCCCAAAACGTCACAATAGCATGTTCATGATTCGGCAGACACGTCTGTCCCATGCGATAACTGAAACCCGTAGCCGCTAGCAGCGCAACCAGAAACACAAGTGGCAGTAACGTCCCTACCAATATCGATCCCCACTTAAACAGCTTCCCCGGAGCCCGGTCCCAGACAATGCGTATATGCAGCCAGAGACTGCGCAGAAACACCCAGATCACGCATCCGAGCCCGCCGAGTGTGACGAGGGAGCCGGTGAAGGCGCATGAGAGCGAGTTCTCCATGTCGTTGGGGGTTATGGCGTCGTAGCAGAGAGGCGGGTTGTTGGCGACGGGGATCACGAAGGAGAGGGAGATGAAGAGAACGGGGATCACAAGGCCGACGGAGAGATAGTGGCGGTGGGATTGTGTGGGCGGGAGAACGAGGAAGGAGATTAGGAGGAAGGAACAGAGGATTACGGAGAGGATCGAGAGGTAGTTGGGGATGCGGACGTGGGTTTGCCAGTCTAGTGGAAGTGGTTAGTATGGATTATTGAGATTGGGGTAGAGTGAAGATTGGGATGTATGATGTACCAGGAGAGTAGATCCAGTCCTGTACTGGACAGGGGAAACAGCATGTTGTGCCATCTTCGAAGGCTCCTAGGCCACAGTAGCGGCCGCTTTGATCTAAAAGCCTGTTAATCACTGTACTATGTGTGTTGGAACTGGACGAGAAGCAACTCACATCCTCCTGTAGTCCCAAACCTCGATTGATCCAGCAACGGCGGGGTACAGGCGTCAGTCGTATTGATTATCGACATGATGCTGACGGTTTAGGTTCCGATAGGTGTGGAACTAAAATGGGTTACAATTTCAGTCCAGTATGGACTCGTGGCACCCGTGCTCCTTGTCATGCAGATGTCCGGTATATACCAGACACACCACTCTTTGTCCGCGTAATGTTTTTGCTATCGCTGCCCACAATAGCGGGTGCGCCACGACGATGATAGTCTAGTGTTGCTCTTTGTGTTGCGCGTCAGTGGCTTTGGGGGACGGAGGTGCACATGGTTGATCTTTGTCTGCTGGGAAGGTATTCTCCGAAAGTGACGGACTGAAGAAGGATACATGGGATGCTGGATATTTTGAAAGACCTCATGAAACAGGGTTGAAGGAAAACCCGTAAAGATGAATTACATGGACTGTTTGATCAAGAGTCAAAGAGAAAATGGTGAAAAAATGTGAAGCAATAGAAGCTTCCCTTAATTGAATTATTGATTCATCATCCTGTGAGTAGTCGAACAAAGAACCTTTAACGCCGCTTAGCTCAAAAATACGACCCCTAGACCGGTACTCCGATGAAAGCGATCTTAAGTTTTGCCCTTTTCCCGTCAATATGCTCTGATTGCCATTGGTTCTTCCACTCTGACTCGCTCTCCTTGGCCTTAAGGAAAGCTGCTCTCGCATTTGGCTCCATACGTTCCAAATCTTCATCGTCCACACTCGGGAGACCGTTTGGACCAACATCGCAGAAATCTCCATCGGGTCCCGGAATGCCCAGCCCTGAGAATGGTGGATTTTGGTAGACCTTGTCGACAACGAGATAGTTTCGGCGTACGATATCGGGTACATCAGAATCTGTTGGAGGCACCTCTTCCCATCGAGCGTGCGTTGGCTGTGTGATCTTGGGGTAGCACATGATATTGGTATGCGGGTCGTAAATCCCCTGGATGTTGGCTTTACGAATAGCTGAAATGGAGCTGTTGAAGCGACTGTATTGAATTAGTACTGACTTCGAAGGGTAGTGGATGTTACACACCTTGCTGAGCGCGCATGTTCGAACTGCCAATTTGCGGAAGTAATGTTGACCTTGCGCTTGACTCCAGCCACAGGCTTTCCGTTGGCCACAGGAACACTTGGAGCTCCGGTATGATACACACTACTGGCACCATGCCATGCAACATATTGGTTCTTGTTGTAGGGCTCACCAGGAGGCGGAAGCCTGTCGGAAGGATCCGCAATTTCACCTTCGACGTCGCCCCTTTCTTTCCCAGCTGTGACATAGTAGTCGTCGATGATCTTCTTGCCTCCAATAATAATACGAGCGCCAAACTCCCTGAAGACGGAACGCGCAGTAACGACACCGATAGCTCTGCCTTTGTATGAATGGGGGATGATCTCGCGATCGATGAGGTCTCTCTTCTCTCCCTCGTCCACGATGACCTTGTGTAGTTGCATATGCTTGGTAAAGAATAGATAGCTGTCTCGGAAGCCACAACAGCGGGCAGGTTCGGTGGACAACATGTAAAGGCGCTCTCCACGACCCTTGATAGTAAAGACACGCACGCGATAATCTCGGTCGCCTAAGAGGTTTCCAAGCTTATCGACCTTCGCTTCGCCCTCTGGATCCTCCGGGAGGTCGACTTCGTCGTTGTGGACTTCCATCATAGTGCCCTCCTTGTCAATGGCAACTCGAAGCGGTCCTACAGGAGCTCCTCGTGGCCGACCGCGAAAGCCTCCGCCAGCGGGCCTACCGCGCTTGCGCTTGACAGGTGTGCCACCTTCAGATGTGTTATCCGGCTCGATAACATTCCAATCCGGTGGTCGGTTCTTTGGGGGACGGCCGAGGCGCTTTTTGCGAGGGAACTGTTGGACGACGGGAGGTGAAGACGGCTCTGAAGGTGCCTTTTCTTCTTCGGATTCGTGTGCAGCGCTCTCGAGGTCATCGTCTTCAAGCACAGGCGTTTCCGCGCGTGATTCGGGGGCATCTAGCATATCGTCGTCGGTGTCTTGCGCTGGTGTTGCTGTCCTTGCGGGAGTGCTGCGACGAGCTGCAGCTCGTGAAGGCCTTCCTCGCGCCATTGCGATTGCGCGCGTGGGCGCTATTCGGTCGCAATATTTGGTTACTATTAGACTGATGGCGGTAAGGTAAAGGTGGGTTTTGGATGGCTATCGGAAGAGCGAAAGATGATAGTGGGAGGCGGCGAATGAATGGGATAAGGAATGCTGGTGCATCGAGGTGGAAGTCGCGACTTTCTGGACGTGCGCGGCGAGCCCTGGACCTTTCCCGGTTGCACATCGGGCACGGACCATTTGTATCACGTGTGGTCGTGCCTCACCCAAATAGTTCATTCATTGGACCCGGCCTTATTACTGTTCACTATTCATATCTTCCTTTGTGCCGCAAAGCAGTTAAAAGGGAATTTGGATAGTTTGAAGTTGGACAATCACCATTAACATTGTATTCCTGTAATATCACGCAGTAGATTATCAAGCAAGAAGGCATCAGAAAAATGTCACTCGCACTTGCAACAGGATCACAGCGATCGTAGTTACCTGTTTACCTAAGTAGTAACTCCTCTTAAGGAAACAATAAACAAACATGTACTACCAGGCGCATAGAAATTGCATGGCTTCCCGTCCATGTGTTACCTTACAACCAACTTTCTTCCACTCGGCTGGGCTCCACGAGTCTTCCTTTCAGCCACTACCCCATCCAGGTAGCATAATCAGGAGACCATGAGTCTACGTTTCAGATGCTTTGCCAAAAAGAGCTTCTCAAGTCTTTTCGCGTTGAGCGACGAGCAGGCTATCTCATCGTTGAGTCTCATGATGTCAGACGTAGACGAAGTCGACTAACAATAATCCAGTCCTCCTTCAGGTGAAGAACCGAAACATATCACTATCAAGAATAGCGAGAAACTTGAGGAATTCGGCGCATGCTCACCAGGTTCCTCGCCATCCAAGGACAGCTTGTCTCGACGGCGCATTCGACTGATGGGTTCACTACGCAAACTGAGGGCTAGCCTCGAAATGACCAAAGCAGTCGAGAATGGGGAGCGACCTGTATCTCCAGCCAATGCAAGTACTCTTTTGCTTCGCTTTATCTTTTATACTGATCATATAATTTCCAGATGTCATCAAAGGATGATTGTCCACGGCCTTCTCTTGCCCTTAACTTCGAAGTGTCGCGCCCGGGCGAATCACTCTTCTATCCTGAACAGACTCCATCTCATTCTTCCGATATAGAGATTTTCCACTCATCCCCTATCACTGTTCCACAAGCAGCCCAAGCTACTCCTTCAACCATTCGCATGATGTCGCCGCCGTGTCAAGCGCCATTCGTAGTTGGAACTGTTCCTGAGTCGCCTGCTCCTCTGCAAAGAATGTCGGTCCAGCAAGCAATCATTGATCATGCCCAGCAAAGCCGCCGTGATACGCCTGTACCAGAAGAAAACCATGACCCGACCTATTTGTCATTCGAGTCGAACCCAACGCCTATGCCAGGCACACATCTCCCGTTGGACGTACACACACCTAGCGAAGAGAACATAAGGGTGCTTGATACGTCAAACTACCAAGAGAAGTATTTTTATATTCATCCCACCAAATCCCTAGAAGCTACCATCTGCCATCCTCAGATAGACGGTGCAGTCGAGGCGACTCCTCCCAATCACCAAGTGGAGAAAACAACAGTATATACCCCGAATCAACATCCGCTTACCCCGACAAGGATGACAATTACTCGCCGCAGTACAAATCGCAAGCATCACACGTCCGACCCGGGCAGTATCCAATCCTACGAAGGTGGTCCTGACATCGTATCCGCCTACCTTGCCCTCGGCGGTACCGACTATGCTCTCGAAAACATACAATGTGACCTCGAGCGTAACCGCAGCGTGTGGGGTCGACATACCGGTCTATACGACGGGTCAGGGTACCACTTCGGCGACACGGCGTGCAACACGCCGCTTCCTCCGGCCTCTGACCTCACATCTCCTGATGATGAACCAACGGAAGAGTTAGAAGATGATTTTCCCATTGAGTCACCTCGACCTAGGGATGAGAAATTTTGTATCCACAACTCGGTGGGTAATGGATCGCTGAATATCGTCCAGACGAATGATTCTGTACCCACAGAGGGAGAAAGCATGCCAGGAGAACACGAATCTGTGTCAGAAAAGGAAGAACCCGCTGATGACAGAGAGACACTCCAAGAGATTATTCGCGCTTATACTATATCGTACCCAGAGGTTACTGAAATGAGTACTAATGAGGAATTTGCTATCAGCCAACTCGATATTTCTCATAGACAAGAGAAAAGCTCAGAAGAGGATTTCAGTGCGAGTGCTACGATCGACCAATTACGTCAATCTTACTATCACCATCATCAAGAGCGGAGTTCGGAGGAGGATTTGGCTGTGTATGAGTGCTATGAGGATGTTGTTGGTGACATTGGGGCCGAGGTTATTGAGTCGGTTAGGATTGCGAATAGGAGTTTGGGTGGATAGTTGGGTGGTTGTTTGGTGTGGAAAGGAGGATTTTGGGAATTGAATTGAATAGAGGGTTTGCCTCAGGAGCAGCTTGCGGGTTGGGGAGGATTGAGAGGGTTTTTTTGGCTTTATACTTAGGCGCAAAAGAAAAGGGGGAATTGGGTGTGTAGTATTGGTATCGAGTAAATGAGTATTGTTTGTTTTAATAGGATGAGGATCTGCGGCATTGAGTTTTGGTTTTTCATTCGTTGTTGCAAATGCTACTTGGATTAGAATATATTTCGAGTGCTTTTAATGGAACTCAAAAGGCCGAACAGTTTCGTATCAAGACAACAAGATTACTTTTTGGGCATTAATTTATCTCATGAGCCACGCTTCAACTTTCTCAGTATCGATACTCTAGAGCCATCATCTACTTCGCCTGCACCCACCCATCCGTTGCCTCATCCACAATCTTCCTATACCTTTGCTGACTCTCGCACTGCTCCAGGAACACCTTATACTTGGTCTGCAGCAACTTCTTCAAATTCTCATCCTTAGTCGGCTTGACCATCTTACCTGCCTTACTATACCGATCCATGATATCCCATAGCGGCTCACTGTTGCCATCCTTATCCGTGCTCGCGGCCTTGGCTCCCAGCATAGCAGCGCCGTGGACAACGGCCGCATGGACGTATCGCGGGATCAGGACGGGCATGTCGCAAGCTGCGGCGACGAGTTGCATCAGGATGTCATTCTGACACTGCGAGCCAGACATGAAGATGGAGGATATGACGTGGCCAGCGTCGTTCATGGCGGAAACGATTTGGTGCGTCTGGAGCGCGATGAACTCCATAGTTGCGTAGTAGTACAGGGCGAGGCCATCGATGCTTTTATCGGAGCTCAGGCCGATTACGGAGCCTTTCATGTTGGGATCCGCGACGGGTGATCTGTTGCCGAAGAGGTCACCGTAGAAGAAGAAGTGGCGGCCTAGCCAGGAGATGTGGGGTGCGTTGTCGCGGTCGGCCATCTCGCGGAGGTGCTCGTTCAGGTAGTCGTAGATGTTTGTGTTGAAGGTTTCGGCGACGGATGTGGCTTCTTGGAAGGCGGGATGGGTTTCTATAACGTGTTTGAGGAGTTCGCCCGTGGCGCTCTGGCCGCCTTCCGCCATCCAGTATTCGGGGAGGAGGACGTCGCGGTAGGGGCCCCAGATGCCGTTCACGAAGACAGGTTCGCGGGACATGGCGAGATGGCAGGTGGATGTGCCGGCTACAGCGGCGAGACGTGTGAAGGCTTGGGATACGTCATTCTTGGGGGCGTCCATGTCGAGAGTATCTTCGTCGAGTTTGACTTTGGCTCCCACGGTTCCGATCCAGCCAGCGTAGGCGTCGATGACACCGCTTCCAACGGCGATACCGGGGACAAGGCCCATTTCACTTGCTGCTTTCTCGCTCAATGTACCTACAAGCTCGCCGGCTGTGAGGTATCGTCCATTCTGTACAGAAGTCAGTGGGAGCATTCTATTCGTAAACTGGGTAGAACATCACCACTTTATCGACTCCTCCCATACGCTTGAAGTTGTCCTCACAAAGATCCTCGAGACCGATGTCCTTTAGGAAGTCTTCTTGCCAGCCTTTGACACTGCCGTCGACGCCGACGGGGACGAACCCTTGCTTGCAGACTACACTGCAGAAGCTTCGAGTCTCGCTGCCGGTCGCGATATGAGTAAGGGCGTCAGTCAAGTCGTAGAATTTGCAGCGATCAAATAGTTCCTTGGGCATGTTATTTTTCAACCACAAGACCTTGGGAACTTCCATCTCAATGGACATCTTTCCTCCGACATATCGAAGGAGGTTGTGATTCGTGGCATTGATCTTCTGGGTCTCCTCAACAGGGCGATGGTCAAGCCATAGGATGACATTCCGGTCGTTTCCGTCCTTGTTGTCAAAACTAGGGCCTGTGACTGCCACTGGCTCATCGGTGTCTTGGGAGAAGACGGCGAGAGAGCATGTTGCGTCGAAACCAATACCGCGGATGGTGCTCGGATCAATATGATGCTGATCGAGTGCCCGGCGTACGGAAGAGCAGATGCAGCGCCATATGTCAGTTGTAGATTGTTCCTGGACTCGTTCTCAGATACGGCTCCTGAAGTAGTCGTTGCTATGTGCTCTGGGGATAAATACATAGTAGCCCGTTTGCGGCTGCCAAAGGCCAATGTTCTCAGAGGCCAATCCGACAATGTCACCCTGATCGTTCATGATACAGGCTCTGGCACTGCCTGTGCCGACATCGATTCCAATGAAGTGGTCAACATGAGGATGGAGCTCATTTCGCGGATCTGTCGATATCTGTCGCGAGTTCTGCCTGACTGGCAATCTGTAAGGAGTTGAAGAAGCCATTGTGTACGAATCAATTGTTGCACAAAGAAGAGAAGAGAAAATTAGGAAGCTGGGAAGAAGGACAGAGGAAAAGAAGAGTAGCTAGCTTGGACCCTTGATGTGTTGAGCGCAGCAGAAGCAGAGCTGTCGTCATGGGAGCTCCAGAGAATGTTTAGTTGCCCCACCCCCACCATGGCATCTGCTTAGTGACCCCAGTGTGCCCGATAATGAATCTCGTTCGCCGCTGACAGCTCCAGTTTACCAAAGAGTCTAACTCGAGATCAACTCGAGATCAACGCTCAGCATTGCCCCTCCTACCGAATATGTGGAGAGTGTGCCCGCTTTTTGGGGTATCCGGATGTTGGCATTGACCACGAAAAGCAATTACATGACTCCTTGGTCGCATCAACTTCGGACAACACGAGATGGGCTCACAACGGTGGAAAAGAATACCGAGGCAAACCATCTTGATTTCTGGGCTGGCGTTGGCGTTGGCGTTGGCGGAGTACCCTGGACTTATCGCTGACTGGGGTCCTACCGGCGAATTGTTTTTCCCACGGCCATCGCTCATCGAGCTCCAACACCTCCGTGAACCAACCCCATCCCATTGAGCACTCCAACATCAAATAACCATCCACCATGCTTCTCGCCAACCTCCTACTTCTGCCATTCGCAGTCGCCTCAACCGTGACCGTCTACGTGCACTCCCTCCCCGCCGCCGAAGCCTCCAAGTCCGCCCCTCTCCCATCTCCCATCCCTCTCGCCCAGATCGACTACGATGCAAGCACTTCCACCGGCACACTAGCATCCTACACACCACCCACAGGCTCCTACACACCGGACCATATCCTGCGAATCGGGCTCTCGGATCCCAAGACTGGGTCCTGGCGAGGCGTCGTTACATCCGCGGCCAGCTTCGCAGAGCAGTACAAGAAGAAGTTTGTCATCCATGTGGATGAAAGGGGACAGCCGTACCACGTGGGATTCAGCACGAGGTCGCGCGGAAAGGAGGATGAGGTGGAGATTGAAATTGTTAAGAGGGCGATAGGTCCCCAGACGGCGTTCAATAAACCTATTGTGCTGAATGCGGAAGGGAAGCTGGATTCTGCGGAGCCGGAGAAGTCTTTCTTTCAGAAGTGAGTTTATTTAATGTTGTTGGTATATGTGATGCAGGTGCTAACGTGGGTATGCAGGTATTGGTGGGCGCTTGCGCTGTTTCTTGTCGTACAATTGGTGGCTGGAGGAGGAGATGGGAAATAGATTTCAAGACTGCAGTGTATATCACATTTTTCGAGGGGTATGGGCATTTCCAGGGCACAGCTGGCTCACTGTGCATTTAAGTGTGAGCGTATCGATGCCTAATATGCAATATTATAATCACCACATAGAAGTGTTGCATTCGTGATGGCATTGTATGCATCAAGTCTCTCTATTTTCAGAACATCACACTATCTAACCTAGGACTCCTTAAAAGAGAAACACGCTCCAAGTGATGCCTAGCTTTTGATACCTCGACCGACGCCAATCATCATGGTTTACTCGCAGGGTATCGTATCGTATCGTAAGAATTGGCTAGCAATTAAAAAGGGAATGAATTCGAATATTGCTCCGTCGTCGTAGGAACTCCCCAAGCCCCCAAGCTCTCCTGGACGAATATCTCAGAGCGCCTAGTGCTGTGAAATATCATCTATCCATCAATCGTCGTAACCGACTGTCTAATACCGTCGGCGCGGGCCCCGCGGTGGGCTTCGACGATCGCCGAAACCGAACCGTCCATCCTGAAAGCTACCACCACGAGCGCCACCAGCTGTGTCAATATCCATGGAATCGAGAGACGATTCGGTTTGCCGAGCTGAATTGCGGCCCTGTGCCGGACCCCGGCCGGGGTTACTAGGACGAGAGGGAGCGGGAGCAGGAGCGGGAGCGGGAGCAGGAGCATCCTCCTTGAGATACACGTAAAGCACTCTGCCATCGGCCTAAGAAACGGTTAGGAAACGTCCACATCCGCAAGCATCATGGAAAGCAAACCTTCTTGTTGTTGAACGTAGAAATCACATAATCCGCCCCACTCTTCTCACTACACTTCAACTCGATCATGACCGTAGGCCTGGCAGACAAGACTCTGCAGTCCAAAAGCTGACCACCACCCTGTTCCACCAACGGCTGCATCACTGCCTCGACATCCGCCGCCGTAGTCCCAACCGCGAAATTGCTAGCAATCACCAGAAACGGTCCCGCATGTGCAGCACCACGAATGTTGAATCCAGGTTCATCCGCGACATTGCTCTGCAGAGTAGACTGAAACTTGGCATACGTGCGCGTATTGCGATCAATCTGTGAGGCCGAAGCCGCACGATTCAGCTTCCTGGGCGGGCCCTGTGGATTGTTGAGATTGTGCAGATCGTGTTGCCATTTGCCGTCGATGTTGGCGGCGGGCTTTGCTGAGGACGAGCGCGACTTGCTGACGCCGCTGCTGGAGCTCATGCGACTGAGCAGGCTGGGCTTTTTCGAGTTGTCCCGCCCGTTCGCGTTGGAGGAATTGCCGGGGGACGCATTTGCCTTGCGGCCCCGGCTGCCGAGGATTTCTTGCGCGAGTGCTTGCTTCTTCTTCTTTTCGCGCGACTCTTTAATGAAGGCGTCGAAGGAGACGTTTTCGGGCATGGTGAATGGTCGTGTGGGGAGGGGATTGATGTGGGAGAAGGAGGTGACGGCGTGGAGGTGAGGAGGGCGGTGGGAGACAAGCTGGGTGGATGTTGTGGCTGGGCTGGCTAGATGCAAGAAGTCGAGCTGCATCGCGTCGCAAAGCACGGACACCGAAGAACGAAAACCGCACGGACCATTTGCTTGGCGATAGGTAAAACTTAAACCGAGCTCCAGCTTTTTTCTGTTTCTTCACTTCACAACCACAACTGTTTTTGGGATGCCTGGGAAGTTCAGCTGCGCCGTCTTTCGAATCGATTGACGATTTAGATGTGATCCTTCATGCTAGACGCGCAGCGATCTGGCCTTCGGGCGTCCCAAAAACAGTGGAAACTGTAACCTGTAAGTTCTTTCCATCTCTTCTCATCCATCCTCCGCTACATGATGAACATTCGTGTCGCCCCTATCTTACCTATACGTGGTGATTGACCCCCAAGCCAAATGGGAATACTGATTCCGAGCACTTAAATTACATTGTTATCCTCATTTTCAGCTTTGATCATCGCTGACATCAACAAGCGTAGATTTGCGCTATGAATGATAGAGACGTCTGCCGCAGAAGAGTGATGCTTTAGAAACACGTTCGATATGGTTTCGTAGATGAACGACTTGAGCAATGTCAGCGCTATAGCAACGTTTTGCTACCACTTATCCCATAGAACCTCCGAGCTATACCCTCCGGTCCTATGAACTAGTCAGTCCTCCCCTCGTCGCACTCGCACTCCCATCCATGCCTACCCCAAGAAGATGAGAAAAAAACAAAGGTACTATCAAATACCGACCTAATTCTGGAGAAAAATTGTCAAAATAAACACGTCTGATTCACCCACCTACTCAATGTCGCATTGCTCAATTGTCTTTCTTGAGTACTGCTAATCTGACCTACGGATAGATGTTCATTATACTAACCATAACTAACCCGACTTCATCCCCACCTATATCAACTCTAAAGGTACGTCTCACATGTCATATATCTTCATCTCCTCTCCCTCTTCCCCTTTCCATTTCTTCGCCGAAGGACCAAAGGCGAAGAAGGGAAAATACCATTGCAATGATGACATAATTATATTCCATGCTAGCACTGACGGGGTTCGCCTCGGATGCTGGATCAAATATAACGCTTTTCATCTTTCGACTGATTATGCAATACCCCCTTTATCAATTCGACTCGAAAGCATATCAAAGTGTAGTGGCTGACTCGATTTGATAGGTTGTAGGATAGGATAAGGCAGGTTGGGTGTCGGTAAGGATTGATGGCTTAGGCGAGCTTTTATTAAGATGAGACGTCTTTTGGGTTCTGGGAATGAGCTTGTGCGATCTTCATAGATGAAAATTAAAATATGTTAACTGAGATAACATTCCCATCCATGCAAACTCATAACCTCTATCTACTACCACCTCTTATTGCATCAACAAGCCACCATCACCTAATCCAATCAGCCAAATATGTTCCCAATTCCAATCACACATATTTGAACCCTGCCCCCTCCGCCAACGACACCATGTCTATCGGTGATACCACTGTAGCAGCACCAGGACAAACGCTTTATTCACGTCACACACCATACCACACTGCCTCGACGCTCCGCATTGTGTTTACCACAGAAAGGAAACAGCACACATGGGATAACGAATGATGAGGAGGCAAGGGGGGAGACATCGACAAAAACACCCCGAATCAACAAAATCCAACTTCGTAATCTCCCCCTCCCCCTTCCCTTGCTCTCCCGCATATATAAAACTCAATCTCACATGCACGAATTGAATACACTTAAGCAGATTATAGCAGATCATGACAGACTATGTATGCTCGCTTCTACAAAGAAGATGCATGATGATGCATCACCTCCCTCTCCCCACTCTTCACTCCCGCAACGCAACGCACCGAAACACGGGATCGATCAATGAATCCGTTTCACTGATGTTCTGGTATACTCATTTACTACGTATGAATTGAATTGGGTATCTCGACCTCTAGAAAAGGTCATTTACTTGCTCGCTCGCTTTTGCACGCTAATTCGCCGGACCGAAGTCATCGTGATAATCATCATCACTCGCCTGCCATTACATCCTCCGCCATCGACGCATCTCCTATTCTCAATCGCAATCGCAATCGAAGCGCTCAAGCCACACTTTGTCAAATCGAGACTGGCTCAACACGACGTGACTCAACGCGATCAACCGCTCAACGAAGAAGATCAAGACATCACAAGAGGTTCACACCCTCACCAACATCCTTGAGCTCCCCGGCACCGCCTCCGTACTCCTTCGGCAATCCCTGACCAAGCTCAATAGCAAGCTGATTGCCATAGCTAAGCACATTGAACTTCGTGACCGTCTCCTTGGCGACGAAAAGTTTCACAGCCGCGAAAACCCAACCCATGAGGACAGGCACGTTGACGAAGAACTTACGCGAAAGGGTTTCGGGGTAGTGGCGGCCGAGGGTCTCGATGATTTTCTTGGTAGCGGCTTTGACGACTGTTGGAGGGGGAGTCAGTGGATTTGATCTGAAATGGAGATGTGGAGATTAGAGGAACTCACCGGGATCCTGGCGGAGGAAAGAGACTTGAAGATAGTCATGGACCTGGAAGCCTTGGTATGGGTCAGCGCCTTTGTCGAAGTCGGGGATGGGCTCTGTAGCGTTGGCGAGGTTGAGCTTCTGTACAGAGCGCTCCATGAGGCCGACGCGCCACTTGAGGAAGCTGCGAGGAATGCTGTCAGCAAAAGACCAATTCACAAATACTGAGGACAGTATGAAACTCACCCATCCAAGTCCCCAAAAGTCTTCTGGTTATCCTTGACAGCGCCGTAAATGTTGAATGTAACGATGTCCTTCTTGTTGACACTCTCCGGTACACCCTCGATCTCGAGAATATATCCCAATCCTTCGAAGCGCTCACGCTCATAGCTAGCACCGGCAGCAGCGATAGGGTTAAACTCCTTCCTCCATTCCAGAGTCTCGAGGAGCTGATCCTTAGCTTTGACGAGGTCGTTCGCGTTGGCGCGCAGGAACTTCTGGAGAATGAGCTTGGTCTGGAAGGCATTGTTTGGCGACAACCGGATACCCCAAACTTCGTTGTGGTTGGCTTCCTCGACGAGAGTGGGTACGGATTCGAAGAACTTGGTAAGAGGGTGCTCGGCATCCGTCTCAGGCCAAACAAGATTGCCCGTGGGCTTCTCAGAAAGTGCGGTTTTGTCTTCGGGAGTCTTTGCGGCGGGGGCTGCAGCTACAGGCCCGGCAGCAGTGGGGTCCTCGAGCTTCATCTTCTCTTGCAAAGCGGACTCTTCCTTTTTTTCGCCTAGGCTGAGATCCTCTAGCTTCTTCTCCACTGGCTCATCTTTCTTCTCTGTTGTCTCGGCCGTGGTGGCGGGGACTGGAGCTGCCTGGGTAGTTTGCGTGGCTTCCTGCTTCTCGAATTGAGCTGCAGCGGCAGCACCAAGACCGTGTGTTGCACTAGGCGGCGTGGTGTCGGTCTCGCCGGGCCTGGAAGTCATAATGAAAGTTAAGGGTTCCTGTTGTATTGTAGAATGTGGAGGCAGAAGTGCACGGGGGTGTGGTGCGAAGTTTTTGTTGTAGTGGGAAAAACAGAAAGGTGGTTCGAGGTTGAAGCTCTTCTGAAACAGAAAGTTTACAATTTATCGGCTTATCTAGCTCCGATTATCGCCGAGGGAACAATAGCAGCAACAAACATCACGACATTGCATGGCGATAGAGTCCCGTCACGTAATAAGAATAATTATGCAGGAGTATGGCGCGGCCTTGTGCTTTTAGCCTAAGCTCGCATCTTGTCACTATTTCAACCATAATAGTAATATGAGGTTCACAATTCGCATATGTTGTTGTGGAGTAGTGTTATTATAAGGGTTTGTGCATAAAATCAGCTACATAGATATCTCCTCAACATCAAACGTACAAAAATTATTCATTAGTCATTACAACTCACTTCACAACTCGTACAATACCACGCCCCCGACTCAATCATCTTGAGCGCCCTTGCTCTTCTCCTTTTCACGGGGCAACGCTGCTCGGTCCACCCAACCCTCGCCTCTAAGCACACCCAGTCCTTTCCGTGCAACACCACTGTTGACTGACCGTGGCGAGAGCTCGTAAAGCACATTGACAGTCGCAAGACTGAGGGCGAATAGTAGTACATCCCCATTCTTGATACCCCGCCACCAACCCCTCTTGATCCCAACCTTCCATAGGGAATCGATTGACATGCGCGCAGAGTACATGAAGTTTCCACGTCCAGTCTTGCGCTCCAGGAATGCCCATAAGCCGCCGAGAAAACCTCCCAGAAACCACCGCTGAGTAGGTAGGAATGTCCTGGGGAATATATTTTGGAATAGGCAGATGGAACCCCAGCTTGTTCCAACGGCACCAGACACAAATAGGGACATGCGCAGGATGCTCTTTGCGAGATTGTTGAGTGCAGAGATTGGTGAATTCATGAATGATCTCCAGCGAGTAACGCTCATGGCTGCGAGGACGACGGTGAAGAATCTGGCGAGCTTGGGGAAGGCTTGGATCCAGTAGGAGACATATGTGCGCATACACGAGGGATCATGTGGATGGAGGAGCGCACATGAGAGTGATTTTATAGCGGGGTGTGCTGGAGACGTTATTGGTGACATGGCTGCGAGACCTTTTGGTAGAGTCGCAGTTGTTGGGAAGAGAATTGGGGAGATGAACGGAGGCCATTTTGCCTTCGAGATATCGGCCAAGCTGTCTACAATATCAAAAGTCCCCGGCCAATTAAGGTTCTTTGGGTAGTCCTCTGGTCTTTTCTGGATGTATTCGGGTGAATTGTTTAAGATGAACTTCCCATACGAAGCGGGGAAGCAGTCGCGGTCAAACACGAAGGCGTGGAGCAGCTGACCGCAGGCCACAGGCATCAAAAGCCAGGACCCAATCCATTTTGGCTTGTTCTTGAGGTATCCCTGATCTTCCAGGTAGTTGTACCAGAATTCGAGTGCTCTGGTAAACACATAAATTGCCATCGATATCCGCAGCTGATCGCCGGGATAGACCGCGAGAAAGAAGCCCGCCAGACTCGATCCAATTGCCGGGGCAACCTTTGATGTCAGGAACCTGGATATGCGGGGATTGCGTTGACGGAACGGTTTGGCATCCTTTGTTAGGAGGCTGTCGCGGAGCCGTGTGAAGAACCGTCGGAGGAGCCTGTGGAACAGGAGGATAAGGGAGAGAGAGCAAGTTAGGCGGACATTTGGGGACTTCCAGACTGCTGTCCGACGTTGCGGTCTGTACAATACAGTTAGTATAGATGTTCTCATCCTATAGAGTGGGTTCAGTGCAACCTTTTGGGCTCTCCCCGTGCCAGTAACCGACTTGTTATGAGGTCCCACGCCTTCAGTCCAGAGAATGTCAGGACTGCGAGTCGCAACGAGGCTCGAACGGCGGCCGCGTTGTAATCGTCGGATCCTTTCGAGATGGCATCGTATCGTCGAGGTGGGAGGGTTCGTTTGCGGACCGCCGGAGCGCGCGATAGGAGGTACTGGTGCAGGAGCTGATACTCTCGGGGGCTCACTGTGTATCGCAGCGCATTGCGCAGGATAGGATCGATTCGCTCAGGTTTGCCCGATGGCTGGGATGCGCTGGAGGACGACATATTGACCTGATGCGACTGCGTGATGTTGGATTGCTACGACCATCGTTTGTGTGCAGAGAGATGTTGCGCATCACAACAAACGGGGGGAAGGCTAGCTGCTAGCTTATGATGTTGTGAAATGACGAACCTTGGAACCTCGGGAACCTCGGCTGGGCACCCTCGCACATGCACTGGGGCAAGTGCCAAGGTACCCATGTGGTAATGGTCAAATTAATTCATGGTACCAATGTCCATGACTTTATGTTAAACAGGTACTAGTATGGGCCCGTGGAGTCCCCCATGTATTCATTTCTATCATTCTCGAAATCAATGGCTGTTCATATATGCCATAAGCATTGAACGACTCCAAAGCAATCATTCACACGCACACAATCACACTACACATATACGGAAAAGTTGAACACATACATATACATACAAATAACTAATCAAGTATTTAAAAAGGGTGTGACGTCTTCAAACGTACACGGGTATCTCAAAGAAAAGCCTCTAAACATGTTGACATGCACCCGATCACTAAATCGTAAATCATTCCTAACCCAGCATACATATGTTCTCCCCAAAAGCGAATGTTAACAAGTCATAACTGCTCCCTCCCCAATCGACAATACCACAAAATCCATGCTTTATATGTCAAATTGTCTTACATACCCATAACGACGTGCGAGTGGGCAAAAACAACAAATGCGAGTTTCGGCGTCCGAAATGAGTGTCCATATCGCAGTTTCACCAGTCAACTTCGCGAGGATTCAACCCGATTTCCGGAGACTTCTAAACAGCGACACGGGCGCTCATGGGGCTGAACTGTAACTCATCGCTTGGCTCGGGAATCTTGGCGGTGTCTGCTGAGATCCGCAAGCCCATGGCTTCGAGCATCGGGCTGGCTGAACGAGAGGCGCTGAGCTGTGGAACATCTAATTTGAAACCATTGACCTGAGGGGTGGGAGCGAGAAGGATTTGTTCTTCGACAAGGGAATCCCGCTTTTTGGGCAGTGTTTGGCGGAGACCGAGGTCGTTGGCAACCATTTCGATGCTCTCAAAGTACTGCAAAGGATTAGTTGTTGGAAAGAACATGGTAATGTGATGATGATGATAATGATGCTCACCTTCACGGTCTTGACTTGCAATTCCAGAGTAGCATCTTGGTCGACGACAATCATGGGATGGGGATGTAGTTGTAAGCTTGAGAGCGTCCACATATGATTAACGCCGCCTTCGATGCACTTCTGAAGAGCCACAGCTTTGTGTGCGCCGGTGATGATAATCACAACCTCCCGAGCCTGGCAACCATTAGATCGGGAACTCGCTGTTGTATCAATAGAAAGATGCATATGTGCACGTACCTCCAATACGGTCTGCACGCCCACGGTCAGTGCCATCTTTGGGACCTGGGCCAGATCGTTTCCGAAGAATCGTGAGTTGGCAATAATGGTATCGTAGGCAAGGGTTTTGACGCGGGTTCGAGACTTGAGGCTGGACCCTGGCTCGTTGAAGGCGATATGACCTAAGCAATCGGCTCGATTAGCATGTCTTGCTCTGGCAGTAGCAGCAGCAGCAGCAGCTGCTGCTGCTGCTGCTTGGTACTGTATAGAACAGGTTCAGCTGCTTACCGTCTGGGCCAATGCCGCCCAGGAACAACTCAATACCGCCAGCTGCTTTGATTTTGTCCTCGTATGCAGTGCATTCAGCCTCCAAGTCAGGGGCGTTTCCATTGAGGATATTGATGTTGGCCGGATCTACGTCGACATGCGAGAAGAAGTGCTTGTACATGAAACTGTGGTAGCTCTCCGGATGTTGGCGAGGGATTCCGACATATTCGTCCTACAGAGCAGCAGTCAGCACCCTTCTAGGCCATGCTGTTGTGTGACGGTGGCAAGCAAGGGAACACCAGCCATGGCCGGCGGCAAAGGAAGGATCTTTACCATATTAAAGGTAACCACATTGCGGAAAGAGATATCGCCAGCTTTGTGACGCTCAACCAGATGTTGGTATATCAAAACGGGGCTGCCGCCAGTGGGCAGGCCCAGCACGAATGGCTTCTTAGGCGTGGGATTGAAGGCTTTGATGCGTTCTGATATTGAAGCGTTAGCTGAGGGTGGTGGGGTGCAAGGGAGTTGGAGTGCGGACCAATCAGATAGTCGGCAACGTAGTGGGAGGCATGATACGCGTCCTCTCGAATGATCAGACGCCTGTATCCGGTTAGCGGACTGGTGAACGCCCGGGCGGGTGCATACATGTGCATACATTTTGGAGTGTGTGGATGAGGTCCGTCTGCGATGCAGTAAGATGCAGTGGAGTGCAGTAAAATGCAGTGAGGAGTGGTTGGATATTGGAGGACGGGTGGGTGGAGGGCGGTGGTGGATTAGACCACAAGCAGGAAGCACACGAGGACTATGGGAAGCATATATGGGGAGCTTATTTTGCTATGGTGACTGAAAGCGTAAAGCAGAATCTTCACGTCAGCAACTCTGCGGGACCTCCCGGAGGCGTAAGGTTGAGCTCGTTCGCCTGGATCAGGGTCTCCCTTTGTCAAAGCCATCAGAGCGGGAAACTTTGAGGACGACCCTTACCAGATGCGACGACATGATCCCTTGGAGGGGGGGAAGCACGCGCAGATTGGGGCCCAATGCACCCACGATGGTCGATACACACGAGTATGTGGAAATGCAGTGCAATGGACAGTGAGGGGGAAACATGGTTGTACAACGCGCCTATCTGTGGAGCACGCTGCTATGCTACAGCACCATGGAAGAAGGGTAGATATCACGAGAGCTGGTGGGGAGCGAACGAGCCCGACTAACTCGACAGGTTGCCGTTGGACGCGGGGATTAAGCCATGAAGGGAAGTCGAGTGCTGATGGTGTTCTTTGGCGTGGTCACGATGCCCGCTGGAAGGTTTCCAAGGTCGTTCTCACGATAAGGCTGTGGAGAAGAGTCAGATTGATAGAGGACGGAGAGGTGGTGGAGAGATGAGGTTGAGGTTACATTGTCGGCTTCGGCTGTTTAGAGTGCGGCAGGCGGAGAGAGCGTTGCAAAGGTGGCGGCGCCGTCCTTATCGGCGGTGGCCAGTGATGTGAGCGCCAACGACGCCTCCCTCGTCTTCGTTTCGTTCTTCCGGGCGGGCTGCTGCTGCCCCCCAGCGCCCCCCAGCGGCCCCCCAGTGCCCCCCCCCCTGGCGGTTTTGTGCGGCTTGCAGTGTGCACCCTGGCCCCGTCCACCAGCTCCCCGCCATAATGCCCAGTTATAGACACAGACAGTGACTGGCACGACTGGCTCTGAGAACCAACCCCCCCAGCCAAGGTCATGAGAAGACCGTGAGAACCGGGATCGTACTCGACAGTGTCCCTCTTCATCTCCATGTCCCTCTTCTCCCACTGCCTTCCCCCGGCATGGAGGCGTTCTCAGGTTACTCAGTCGCGTCCTCTCGCGCAGGCAAGGCTGCTGGCTGGGTTTCAGCGGCAGCAGCCAGCCCGAGTCCACTAGACAATGCCCAGGACCAAATGGTCCTAATCTCGACGACGAAGACTGTGCGTGTGAAGGAACAAAATGGACAGCCGGGGTGTCGCGTGCTGTACGTCTGTCTGTCCATGCTCCCGATGAGGACCAGTGGACGTGCAGTGGAGAGTACGGTGGAGTGCAGAGCAAGTGCTAGCTAGTCCGACCATGTCCACTGACAGCCCTGGACCTCCACTGACTGCAGGGCAGCTCTCGACCTGGGCAGGGTCTCCTCTCCTCTGTGTCTGTCTCCCTCTCTCTCTCCAGTCCAGGTGGGCCTTAAAAATGGCTGATGGCCCACGCTCGGGTGCTCCTTTGATCTGTCAACCACCAGCCAGCTTGCTGCTTGTGCTTTCTCACTTCACTCTTTCTCATCCTCCCATCTCTTGTTAAATATCTCAAGCGTCGCGCGCCGGGTCCTCTCTCTTGCTCCTCCTCGTCTCCCCCCTCCCTCCACCCCACTTCTACTCGCTCTGCACTCTCCCACCCTCTTCCCGGGTTTGGCTACTTCGCTGCAGCTCCCCGCCTGGCTGCTTTGTAAACCTCCGACCAGAGTGCGTGTGCGCGCACCAATCTCAACCACCACCATCTCTAGCAGCTCGCCTCCGCGCTCTTCTCACCATGGCCGCCCCAGGCGACACAAAGGTCCCCGAGGCCTCCAACGACACAAACTCGTCCACGGAGCACTCGGTGCAAGAACCAATTGCTACTCTTGAGTTGCCCAACTCGTGGAAGTACCGGCGCGCCACCATCTTTGGCTTCTCCTTCCCATGGTATGCCTCGCCTCCCGTTCAGCTGGTCATTGTCTCGTTCGTCTGCTTCATGTGCCCGGGCATGTTCAATGCCCTCAATGGCATGGGAGGCGGCGGCCAGCTCGACAGCACCGCCAACAGCAAAGCAAACACTGCCCTGTACTCGACTTTCGCGTTTGTTGGTTTCTTCGCCGGCACATTCACCAATTGGCTTGGCATCCGAACTGCGCTTTCCTTCGGCGGCATTGGCTACTCCGTCTACGTTGCTTCCTATCTGAGCTATAACCACACCAAGAACCTTGGATTCACCACTTTTGCCGGTGCTCTCCTCGGTGTCTGCGCCGGTCTGCTCTGGTGCGCCCAGGGCGCCATCATGATGTCCTATCCTCCCGAGGAGTCAAAGGGCCGCTATATCTCATGGTTCTGGATGATTTTCAATCTTGGTGCTGTGCTGGGTAGTTTGGTAAGTCTATGTCTCCCCGCCGCCATACCCCACGTGTGTACAAAGATTATTGGCACATTTGCATTGTCTTGGAATCTGAAACAGAAACCACATGCTAACTCCATCGCAGATCCCCCTCGGACAAAACATCAACACAAAAGTGCCACAGGCCGTCAATGATGGTACATACGTTGGGTTCCTTGTTCTCACCATCATTGGAGCCGTCCTTTCATGGACCCTTGTCGATGCCAAGGACGTCATCCGCCATGATGGCTCCAAGGTCATTGTCATGAAGCATCCGTCATGGAAGTCTGAGTTCCTGGGTCTCTGGGAAGTGTTCAGGACCGACACCTACATCATCGCGCTTTTCCCCATGTTCTTCGCCTCCAATTGGTTCTACACATACCACTTCACCAATATCAATGGCGCCTACTTCAACCTCCGTACCCGTGCCTTGAATGGCGTGGTCTACTATCTCATGCAAATCGTTGGCGCCTATGTCTTTGGTTTTGCCCTCGACTACAAGGGTGTGCGTCGTACCGTGCGTGCCAAGGCCGCCTGGGCTGCACTTCTGGCGCTCATGATGGTCGTGTGGGGATGTGGATACAAGTTCCAGAAGACATTTGATCGCGCATACGGCGAGGACAAGACGATCGAGAAGAAGGACTGGTCTGACCCCGGCTATGCTGGACCATTCGTTCTCTACATGTTCTACGGCTTCTCCGATGCGGCATGGCAGACGTGCGTCTACTGGTAAGTACAGTTTTTGGCACTCAAGGTCGTGTAAATCACCATCTGACAAATCAACAGGTTCATGGGCTCCCTCACAAACAACGGCCGAAAGCTTGCCAACTTTGCAGGTTTCTACAAGGGCATCCAGTCGGCTGGTTCCGCCATCACGTGGCGCCTGGACGATATCAAGATCTCATACATGGCCATGTTCGCCTCCAACTGGGGTCTCCTTGTTGGTAGCTTGATCATTGCCCTCCCAGTGATTCTCTGGAAGGTGGAGGACTCGGTTCCCATCGAGAAAGATCTTGCCTACACCGACGAGACCATTGACGAAGTGGCCCCCAAGGCCATTGTGCCTGCTGAGAAACACCATCTCGACGAGAAGGTCTAGGCACAGAGCAGGGCGTCCAAGGTTGAAATTGATTTAGCGGCTTGATTCACGAGAGCCCCGGATGACTCAATCTCTATTTTCTGGGGGATTATATGGGTTTGGTTTTCTCCCCTGTAAATGCTTGTTTTGGTAGAGTTATGTTGCCTGCATTTCAGGTCTCTGCGCGATATCCCCATCTTTGCTAGTTCTTCGATATTTTTTGCCGTTGTCGTAGTTGCATGGCGTCGGTGTTCTGTGCAGTCAAGTGGCCCTTGGGCGCCGTGCACAGGTATATAGTTGAATCTTAATAAATGTTCTACCAATTGATTTGAGAGAGTCGCCAAGGCACTCTACACAGTACAATATTTGACCCGGGCTGAGGAGTTACAAAGTGACGTATAGTGGTATGGTGGTACATGGACAGTATGAGGTTTCGGACCCCTGAGTAACGACCATCATGTCCTGATTTGCAAAGACCAAGACGCAGAGTGTAGAGGGTAGACGAGTAGACAGATACAACACGACATCGGGATAGCTCACAGGGAAGAACGAGTCTCTTTCTCGCGGACTAATCACGTTCTCCGACCATATCACAAAGACAGGGGTGCATTCCAACGACTACAAATCTAGACCCGGAGAGTCTAACGCAACACCAATTTAGCTCATAAGGCGAGAAAGCAACTGCAACACAATTATAGCATCGGAGTAAAGTGAGGAGTAGTTTTCATTCCTCACATGTTTCGTATTCAGTTCATAAATGGTGAAGATGCATGCATGCACGCACGCATACACATTGCTGGCGCCACATCCACACCATTAGCAGAGGGCGTAAGAAAAAGGCAATCAGGTGCGTGGTACCAGATCTGGTGATCCCAAACACACTTTTCTCCGAGGACGCCACCTCCCCCAAGGAGGAAGAAGAGGTCAAAAGGCTTGGCTGGTTACACTGTGGTGGTACACGCGGGGAGGGGGATGTGTCAGCGAGGCTTGCGTTTGCGTTTGCGTAGGCACTGGGCAGTGGGCAGTGAGTGGGGTGGGGTGGGGCAAAGGAAGGAAACCTTGGTGTAATGCGCATGCAGTGATGCGAAACGAAACGAAACGAAACGAAACGAGGAATGGGAAGGAAACGTAAATACGGGGTCTGGATGGATCTTGTCCAAAGTTGCGCGGATATCTTTTAAAAAAAAAAACTTTCTCAGAAGAACCATTGAATAACATGAGAAGCTCGCACTTGTCTGGCCAAGTCATGTCACGTCGTTGCCCAACCCCCTGACATGGCGTGTCAGTGGCGCTCTCTACAAAAAGAAAGAAGAAAAAAATACCAGAAGAGCGAGAAGAGGAGCCTCGGAGTTTCGAGGAGCAGGAAAAGGGGGGGCACGTGCATTTAGCTCCCGTTGCGAGGCTGTCTAAACGAGGCGAGGCATCGGCACTGGGAGGGGAAGCCAGCATCTGTTTCCTTCCTATCTAGGCCAGGCTGAGATCTGCTAGAGTCGAGAGACTGCATAGTATGGTAATATCTACGATGCGACGGCAGCGGCAATGGCAATGGCCTTGTTTGGATAGTTTATGGCATGGTGACGGCAATAGAAGAGTCGAAAGAGAAAGGACTGTATGTCGTCTTTGCAGTCGTTGCAGTCGTTGCAGTCATTACAGGCTCTATTGCCGGCAGAGCAGGGGAAGGAGAGGACGATCGCCGCCGGGGGTTGCAGTGCAGACACCAGACATTCTCAGCAATCTGGTTGAATCATGCCCGCCCAGCAGTTGCGGTGCAGTTGCGGCGGTGGCCCCGCTAGCCTCGACTCGGACTAGTCGCCCAGCTGCGAAGGTAACGGTAGCAGTGGGCCCTTCACGAAACATTCCACCCTCCCTCTCACTGCCAACATCTTTGCCAGCGTTGCGGAGCGTTTTGCCAGCAACGTTGCCAACGAACGAATTGCTCATCAATTTCCTCGTGTCGAACGGCCGTCGCCGCCCCCGCCGCCCTGCCAGTCCGCCGCTGCTGCCCGCGACCTGCTTGCTTGCCTTGCCATACCCGCAGCACCTATCAACGCGTCACCAGTAGCCCTCCGGTCCCCTCCCCTCCCACTCAACTCAACAGCCCTAGGGAACCCAGCCAGTATTGGGACAGACGAAAAGATTAAACGTCCGGGACAAGGGCGGAAAAGAGGAGTTGTTGGTACAGTAATTATAATACAAGCTGGGATGGTGGCTTGTTGTGTGCATCGTCATCATCATCCCCATCATCAAAAAAGTACCTAACAACGGCCTTTTCCCACATACAACCCCCCCTGTTCCTGGTTCCCCCCTCCCGCTGGCCGCCGCCGCTTCCATCCCATCCCCATCTCATCATCCCGACCACGTTGAATTATTGCTCCACAGCTGGGAGCTCCATGGCCTCTCAGGGCTCCATTGTGCCCTCCCCTTCCCTCCCACTCCCCTTCACCCCCACAGCCACCCTTACGTTGCTCGCCTGCCGTGCCTCAGCGGTGGGCAATTGCACTCCAGTCGCCGCTCCAGCTCCATTTCCCTTAGGTCCCTAGGCCGACGAACCTCTTTAGCGGATACAACCCTCTCTCTCCTCTCTCTCTCTCCTACCTAGCACCTACATACTACCTATATGCTCCTCGTCCCGTACCACCATGCTTAAGAGCCGTTTGCGACATCGCTCGTCAACCTGTCCTCCGGCCCGCCTGAAATCCTGAATTTCTGATTTCTCTTCGTTGCCTCTACCGGTTCCTGGTGGCCATTTTTCTCTTTTTGCTAGTCCATAGAGTCTAGTTCCTGGTTACTCTCTCTCCGTCTCTCCCACACACGCACACCCCTACCTACCGACCTAGCACCTAGGTAGCCACCCGCTACTGCTACTGTTCCTACTACTGCTGCTACTCTCGCTACTACTGCACCCGCCATCCGCTGCCACTCGCTGCCACCAGTCTGATACTGAGTATACGTCGGTCCGCAACCAGACCAGACCCTCTCTTGCGTGCTGAGACCCGCAAGATCTAGCCCCGCTGTCACCATCATTAAAAGACCACACTCCATCTGTCCTCCCATGCCCTCCCGCCTGCTGAAACGCTTCAAAAGCCGCCGCACGACCGCCGTCCCTCCGGACTCTGACGGTGCCCGCAACACAGCTTCTGTCCCCACCACCACTACCACTACCGCTGCCGCTGCTACCACCACCACCGTTGCCGCTACCGCCCCCAACCACCGCCGACGCCGCTGGTATAAGAAACCTATGTTCGACTTCTGGCAAAGCCTGCTCGCGGCTCTGGAACGCATCGCCATGCTACCCTCTCTGCTCCATTCCGTGTTCCCTTCGCTGGCCTCCCGGAAACGCACAAGAGATGCTGTGCGTTCCTATGACCGATCCATGGACGACCTCTTGCGCGAGATCCAGCGCCTGCTGGAGGCTCCTCTAGACTCTGCACAGCTCCTGCAAATGTCCAGGAAGCTGCAACAGCAATTCGCCCCAAAACTCCAGGCCAGCGACATCTGTATGTTGCCTTCCTACAACGACAAGTTGCCCACCGGCCTCGAGCGTGGTACCTATCTTGCGCTGGATGTCGGTGGTTCGACGTTCCGTGTCGCTGTGGTGGAGCTAAACGGCCAGCAACCCGGTGCCAAGAGCATGCGGATCGTGAACATGAAGAGCTACAAGATTGATAATTCTGTCCGCCAATTGCGGGGCAATGCCTTCTTTGACTGGATGGCGGAGAAGATCGAGGGTGCTATCACCGACCCCCAGGTCAAGCGAATCAATGGCAGCAAGACCTTTGGAATGGGTCTTGCGTGGTCGTTTCCTGTCGAGTATGTGTGGTCTTTCGTGTGTGTTGGTGTATGGCATTTATTAATGTTGTGATAGGCAAACGTCAATTCGTAGTGGAAACTTGCTGGCCATGGGCAAAGGCTTCCTCGCGACCGAAGGCACGCTAGGTCAGGACCTCAGCGAACTGATCATGGCTCCCTGCAGGAAGAGAGTGAGTCCTCATCGTCACGAACAAAAAAACACAGCTGTATACTGATAACCAGCCAGAATCTCCCTGTGCACATGGAGTCGATTGTCAACGACTCTTCGGCGACGTTGCTGTCACGTGCATACGAAGACCCTTCCACCCGGTTTGCGGTCATCCTAGGGACGGGTTTTAATATTGCCGCACACCTGCCTGTTTCGACACTGGCAACTTCCAAATTCAAAGGCTACCCGCAAACGTGGTTAGATGGAGCCTCCCACGTGCTCGTCAACACAGAACTCAGCATGTTCGGCAAGAATATTTTCCCCATTACTCGCTGGGACGAGCAGCTCAACGCCGCCCATCTACGACCCGACTTCCAGCCGTTCGAGCACCTGATTAGCGGAAGATATCTTGGCGAAGTCGTTCGCCTGATCATTCTCGAGGCAGTGCGGACAGCCGGATTGTTCAGTGGCGAGGTGCCCGGCAAGCTGTCCGAGCCGTATTCACTGGATACGGGGACGCTAGCCACGATCGAAATGGACGAGTCCAAGGGCTACTCGCAGTCGATCGCCTTCTTCCAGACACAGCACCCGTCGAGCAAACCCTCCTCTTACCGAGATATACATTTCCTACGCCAAGTCGCGCAGCTCGTCACGCATCGCGCCGCAGCCTATCTCGCGGCTGGTATCCATTCCCTGTGGGATTTGCGTATCACCTCGGAGGGACTCGCGCCTGCGACTGCGGGACATATGGCGATTGGATGCAATGGCTCTGTTATTGAGAAATATCCACTTTTCAGGGAGCTGTGTCAGTCACATCTTGATGAGTTGACGACGGCGTCGGGCGCGGAGGCGCATGCAATTTCGTTGGAGGTGGCGGTGGAGTCTGCGATCTTTGGGGCGGCGGTTGCGGTGTGTTGTTTGGGGGAGTAGAGGGAGTAGGGAGAACTGATGGGGCGAACGGGAGGGGAGGGTAGAGGGGGGAAATGTGCTGCTTTATACCCTTTTTTCAACCTGATTGAGCATTTTTGTTGTATATATACATGCTTGGGTTCTTTTCTTTTTGAGCTTCTTTTCTTCGAACCCTTTCGAGGGGACCTTTTTTTCTTCTTCTTTTCCCCTCCAAACAACATGAGGGATCGTTGGGGTCGATGGTTTTCTTTTCCCTTTATCTGATTCTCCTAACGGCATTTTGATGAAATGAATGGACATGAACGGTCGAAAGATATAAAGAAAGGAAACTACACATCTAAGGAACGGCATGGAAAGCATATGGGAGATGAAGTGGTTGGTTACTCAAGTCTCCCTTTGGCGTTTTGATTTCATTTTAGGGATGGGTAGATGGAGATGAGGATGAGATGGAAACGGAAGGGCCTTGAAAGAATAGGTTTTTTTATAGTTCATTTTTCTGCATTCGGATTGTTTGGAAAGTAGAGGCTCGAGGCGAATAGTAGAGATGAATTGAGAGGTCGTGAGACGGAATGGGATCAAGTCAAAATGAAAATCTTATCCAATGCGGTGGTGGGTTGGTGATGAGACGTTGGGAGCGAGGTATGGGGGATGAGCAAGCATACGACAAACACAAATATACACGAGAGAAGGAGAGCGACGGAGAGATGTCGTCGTTTTCCCTTCCCAGATGTTGGGGGCTTGGTTCATTTTACTATTTACCACGTACTCTGTATACAACATATAGCTAATGCACAATCCATCTATCCAGCAGCGATACTCATCTAGAATTAAATCGCACACGCAAGCTCTTGTTTTTAAAATTTTGCAACAACTATGCATATACATGTTCTTCCCTTCCCTTTCATCCAATCCGTATCTCTTCCCCAGCCTCGCGATCCACGGCAATTCCTTTCCCTGTGCCAGCTATCGTTGCTACTACCTCGCAAGTCACGGTATCGCTGGTGGATGGATGGTAGCGACCATCCATCGACCCCAACAACAACACAACAGCAACAATTACTAGCTATGACCACCGATGCTGATGCGATACGACACGATACGATACGATGCAGTCACGCAACCCTCCCACGCATTCCCAACCCATCGACTAATTCACCGACTCACCAAACTCCCTCCTCCTCGGATCTCGGCTCCCCCAACCCAATCCAAACCCACCCTAATCTCACTTCACCATCCTCCTCCGTCCCAGGTGTCAACACACCCACCCACGCCAAACCCAAAACAATCACGCCTTTAGCTCTAAGCAGGCCCGAAAAGAAAAGAAAAAAACTAAACAAAAATAAATAAAAATTAAGGGTCCAATCCACCCACCACGATCCAGCGCGCACATCTAGAAATTACCACGTGGTCACGCTGCGGGTCTCTCCCTCTCTCCCTATCTCGTCAAAAAGTCTCCCGCCATATCCAAACCCCACCTACCTACCTACCTACCAAGCTACCGCCTAGTTGCAATACTACAGTGGCGTAGCAACGCGCGCCGCCTAGTCCAGTCGCTACACTACAAGCACAAACAATAGCCGTCATGCTCCACCACGGAAGCTAATCACTAGCCGTCGTAACTAGTTAGCCCGCGCGCCCCATAGATGCATCCCAGGTAAGTCATCCCCCCCCCCCCCCAACTAGGTACCGAGACGGAGAACAGAAAAGGAAAAGAAAAAGAAAAAAGAAGGCCGGAAGAGAAAGTATCGAGACTTGACGAAAAGGACTGTCGGGATAATTGGGAAGGTGCCTCCATAATCTTGATGGATATGGTTTGATGTTATTGCTGCTGCTGCTGCTAATGCTACTAATACTCCATAAACATGGAACAACACCACCTAGACGTTTTTTTTTCTAATAACATGTTTCTTTCTTTCTTTCTGCGCGATTCCCCCCCTCCCAAAAAAGAGGAAAAACAACAACAGCCTTCTACGCTACGCTGCGTACACGCTTACGCCATTATCCCTCTATCCGGGTAGTATACCCCCAATCATACTATCCTCATTTCCTCCCCCTACCTCACCGGCTCTTTCTTTCTTTCTTTCTTTCTTTCCTTCTTTCACACACACTTCCTCCTTCCCTCCCTCACTCGCCCTGCAACCCATTTAAATTCGCTTCGGCCTCTGGAGTTACAAATCCCAGACCGAAGCCGAGCGGGGAGACAAGAAACGTTACATATTCGTTACTTATGTTGCATCGCGCCTTGCCATCCGGCCATTCGACCCCATCCGCCATCATGAACCCCAGCATCCCCCATCCCATCCGTACTCTGCGCTCAATCTTGATCAGAATCTCACCCTGCACTCGTGTCGTCGTCTCGTTCGCCCAGGCCCATACCCCGTGGCCGTTCGTTCGTTTGTTCGTTCGTTCGTCGTGTGGCGGAAATCACCTTGTCGGGCCCCGGACTTGATGTCGTTCGATTTTTTTTGCACCGCGACTGACTTGCGCCTGCTGAACCTGATGGCAGATATTACAACGGCTAGAGAAAGGGAACATGACCGTACTTCTGCAACGTCGTTTGATGTCTTCTCCGCTTCCATTCGTCTCTGAATCGCCACACAGGCTATCGTCTTCTATTCTCTTCTCTTCTCGCTATGCCTTGTCTTGTCTTGTCTTGGCCGCAACGTCGCTGCCGAACTCCACAGCAACCAGAATACATGCATACTTACACCCACCCACCACCACCACACCGCACGCACCGTCGTAGTAACTGAGTATAAGCCATGAACCCACCTTCCCTTCTAACCCCGTACTTATGTACGGTCTCGCATGCCATGTCATATCATGTCAGTCAGCGTAGCGTAGCGGGCCGCATTATAAGTGTGTGTGTGTGCGTGCGTGCGTGCGTATATGGAGAAGGCCGAGACGCCATGCCATGCAACAGTGAATAAGCACTCTAAACCATTAGACCCAAGGAAGATCATGGGAGCAGGAGGCAAAGACTGACTAAGGTGAGAAAAACGAGAGCGGGCGGGCGTAGCACGTAGCAGTAGCCAACACCCAACACGCAATACTGTACATATGAGGCGTGCACTGTAACCTTGAACAGGGGGAGACAAGTCCGAAGTAGATTCGTTAAGATGATGATGATGACTGTGACTGGGATATAATGCTGTTTGACCATCCAGGAATCCTTTTTTTTACCAAAACCCTTTCCATTCCCAAAAAATCCCAAAAAATCGTTGTTCTTCGTATAATTAAAATCGCGTTTGCCTTGACTCTTTCGCTTTTGATAGTGAGTCGTCTCGTCCTCCTTCGTAAAGCAACCAACCCGTACTGCTCCTACCAAACATTTTAAAAATCGTACCTGACTTTGGTTAATCTCCGCAGGTGTGCAGAGAACGCGCGTTCGTAATAAATAATATATCGTTTGATATCGTCATCGTCCATTTGGGTGTGAGCGTTATCGACAGAGAATATTGCTTCCCATCGAATGTTTGTCGGCTTGCCCGTCTCCGAGCTCCCAACGATTATCACCGTCGTCATCCATTCCAAACTCCAACTACAACCGGTCATTCGCTCGAAATGAGTACGTCGAAATCGACAATAACTTCATCTGGTCGAATCTTATGAGATCTGGTGCGATGGTTCCAGAAATATCAAAGAGGCAAATGGTTCGGCAATCTTGACCATATCGCAAACGACATTCGCCAACGTCCAATAAACGCCCACATAGTCGTGCTTGGTTGATGCTGCCACCGTGTTCAATGCTGGCTTAATCTGTGACAACCCTTGCCAAGGGATGCAGCACGAATGCAGCCGAGATGGCACACACAATAATGAATATTAGGGGTGGAAATACTTCCACGGTAGTGGAACCACCCTGAAACGGCAATGAACCAGGCTCCTGGAAACTGTCAATACATTCACCGGGCGTCTGAGAAGTAACGTTTAGATTTGTTTTTCGCAACCAAGGCTTGGGGATCCTCGGGAAGATTAGTATGATGAACAACATGTGGGCGGTATACGGCATCAACCGGGGGCATCCAGTCATCGAGACCCAGGGGGAAATATTCATACAAGAGATCCGCACTCTCGTCTGGACTGTTGATCAAGTTGAGAGAAAAAGAGGGTGGTCGTGCGGGAGTTGCCCTCTTCTTGGGCTGTTCCGATGGAGACATGGATTTCTTCGGATCGTCGTCTGTCAAGGACAGGGATACAGGTGCCACAGACGATCGCTGAGGCGGTGGATTCCGCGTGTTGATTTCAGGCGTAGACTGGGCATACGGAGTCATTCCTGGAGGTTGGAAAGACGGCGTTTCAGGGACAGCAGTCATGGCTCCACCGGGTATTTTCCAATCAAGGAAATCAGGAGAAACAGGGAGATCACTCGCATCGAATTCAAAAGGCAATTGAAGGGCATCCATTGGCTTGGATGTTGCAGCACTATTGCTCTGAACATTGGTCTGGTTTGTTTGGTTGGTATCACCAGTTGACGTTCGTGTAGGCTGTTGAGGTAGATGGGAAGATTTACGTGCAGTACCGCCGCTGCTAATGGGCATGTCCTTGCGAGACTGGAAATTCCTCGGACTTCGCCCTCGCACAATGATGGCCCCCGAAAGCACCTCGCAAATGGGAATCTTGGCGCCCGTGGCGAGCGTCGCCATAACTCTTAATCGCACGACAAAATGTTGCTGCAGCTCCTTCCTTCGGCCATTGTTCGCCGTCGCTATCCTGAACTGAAGCCGTTTCCAGCTGATGGGGAAATTGACATAGTCGGAATCCACATCCTGCCCCTGGGTGAGGTCCAGTGGGCAGGATGGTGGTTCCTTCTCCGTTTTGTCCTCCACTACGGTGGCACTGCTCGCTGGCGTCTTCCATGGCACTGATATAATTTTCACCGGGTTGCCCTCCAGAGACTCTGTAGCGGATATAGTGAGTTCCTGGCCTAGAATTGGTATCTGGTCGCCCTGGTCCGTCATGAGGAATTGCAAATTTCTCGGTAATGTGATTGTGCCTGTGATTAGGAACAGATTCCTCCGGTAGCAGGTAAGCTCAGTAGGGGCCATGGACACATCACCGGCAGTAGCCCAGGGAGATTCGGCAAGAAAAAACATGCCATGCAATTGTGCTGACATTGATATGGAGACGCGGCGCATTGCATAGTCGTAGATGTCGTATGGCACAAGAGGCAGGGAGAAGCTGAGTAACTTGTTGTCGCGGTCGATGCTCGGACTCTCGGGTGCCTGGCCATTCTGGTCCGGGTGAACGGTAGGCTCGTAACCGCTCAGGACTTCGGAGGAGAATGGGTCTTCGTATGCGCTCGAGAAGCGTTTGAGCGAGGCATGTTGCATAGGGTGCTGGCCGTAACCGGCATCTTCGCTACTTTGCAGCAGAGTCAGCAGAGAATGGAGAGAAGCCATGACGGCGCGGGAGGAGTGAAGTTTACCCAGCGAAGGTCTCGGCGTCGTAATTTGAGCGCTGGTCGAGTTGATCTAGCGAGCCGTAGGGGACTCCGAGCTGCTGGTCGGGCCCCGTTACGTTGTGGAGTGACATCTGGGGCGTCAAATAGGACATGGTGATGGTATCAAAGCCCTCCATGGTTCGTGTGCGGTTGTTAGGGCCGGGGCTGGGGGAGGTAGATTGGCGGCGAGGCAGCGCATGCGCTCATGAGACGGGCAGCGGGCCGGAGGAAGCAGGTCGGTGGAGAGTACAGGTGGAAAGGTGGGTGTTGCGGGTGTTGCGGGATTTTGGTGGGTAGCGAACGACAGTTGATAGAGCGGAGCAGCAGCAGCAGCAGCAGCAGCAGCAGCAGCAGCAGCAGCAGCAGCAATAGTAACAGTAGGTAGTAGATAGTAGGTAGTAGCGGAGTAGCGGAGTAGTGGGAGCGGCGGAGGTGAGGAGATTACAAAAGGCAGGAGATTAGAAGAAGATTAGAAGATCAGAAGCGAGTGGCAGGCGACAGCAGCAGAGGCGCACAGCGGGCAGGTGCTGGGCTGGCGATATCTGGCAGGTGCGGTGTGGAGAGTAGAGAGAAAGTGTGAGCGAGTGGAAGGGTGCGGTCGGGTGGAGAGTTGGAAAGGCCAGGCTGGGGGGAGGGGGGGAAGGGGGGGAAGGGACGACGGGTGCGCCTAGGTCTGGTGGGTGGGTTGGGTGGTTCACGCTGGTCCCGAGATTCTGTGGTTTGGCGAGGGGAAGGAGGAAGGAGGAACCTACCAAGCCCTAGCTGGTAGAGAGAGGCAGGTGCGGAATCGCAGCGGGCGGCGGGCAGCAGTCGCAACGAGGGCAGCGCGCGCAGGGAAGGGAAGGAACAAGGGACGGACAGCAGCAGCAACCACGGGTGGGCCTAGCTATGTAAGCAACTGAGGCAGTTGTCCAGTCCCTCAGTCTTTCGTCCTGGATTCTCAGCGCGTTCCAATATCCAGCACTCGACAAGTGGTTAGTGCGCAACCACAGAAGCGATGGAGCGAGTGTGTGTTCGTATGTGTTCGTCTGTGGAAGAGCCAGAAGAAACGGAACAAGTGACGGCGACAAAACACACCGCACCCGCAAAGGACCCTACGGGCCAAGTTGAACAGGCTGGCACTCACAACAGGCACTATCGCTGCTCTTTGGTCTCTGTCAATCGTACCCACAGGATCACTGGCCTACCACTAGCCCTTTTTTCTTTCTTCCTGAAGCTGTGCGACGGACAGGGAGAGCGTAGAGGGGAGACGATGTCCAGGTGCAGTGTGCAATGTGCAGTGTGCAGTGTGCAGTGGGAACGGTCCCGAATCAGATGACATGCAGCACCCTAGTTCTGGAGCGGCCGCAACTATGCCAAGACGCTGGAAGCCTTGCTCGATTCGAAGAGGGTCCGACGGGAGGAGTGGGAGTGCGGGTAAAAAGCCCACAGGAAGTGGAGAGATGCAGTGTAGATGATGCAGTGATGCGGATATAGTTGGAGATGAAAAGTGCAAAGTGAGAAAATGGAGAAGACTCCTCCGTCTATTGTTATGTATGTATTCACACACTCCCTCTCCACTCCAGCTCAACGGCACGTGCTCTCGCTCTCACGGCCACTCCACAACCCAAACTGTCCAATTACTAGTCTACCCCCAACGAGTCCCTGATTATCTATTATTGACCTTCCAGAATCCCAAACGAGGGAAAAAAAAACCAAAGGGAGGAGTTCCACAGATCACAGCATCTTCCGAGGCCCGACCCACGGATCCAATGGAATGCCTGATTCGGAAATCTTCTCGAAACGGACATGCCGTACGAAGCGGGCCAGAACGAGAGGCTCCAACCATCAACTGTGGCCAACCAAAACCCCGTTTAAACGTTGGAAGGAGCGTCACCGGCTTAGCATGCTTTTCGTTTCAGCACCTGGCAACGACCAAGCTCAAGCCCCCGGCCGACAACCGTACGAGGTGGGCATGGCGGGGTGCGTTGCGAATCGTCCACTTCATCCACCATCTATCGCTAACTAGCCAGCCATGGCTATTTTTACATCCATCGCATCCGTGCTAGCCCATCGTCGCGCCCTCAGCCCCATCTCTATTTCGACATCATCGCATTCGGACCTTCACCATCAGAGCTTATCGTATTCCATTCTATCGACAATATATTGATTTCTCTTTGGTCCCTTAGCCTCGCCTCCATCCATGACGCTTTTCCTGTCGTCCAATCGTGCCATCCCGAGACAAAGGGACGTAGGACGTACATCCCGCACAGCACACAAAGGGTGTGTGACGCTGCGAATCCAGTGGATCTTCGCTCAATGTGCCCGCCGCTCGGAATCCCTTCTCAGCTGCAGCAGTAGACCCTCACCAAGTGTCATGACATATCCTTCATACGTTGATCTACGTAGTACTTCGTAGCTACACAGTACGGTACACGGTACGGTACACAGTACACAGCAGCAGCAGCAGAAAATTCCCATGAACACCTAGGGGTATCCAAAGAGATCCAGTTCCCCATTGTTTGTCCCATTAATTTTCCCCTTTCCCCACCTTTCCCTAACCCATCTCCAATTGTAATTATCGTTATCCTAAATGATCCCTTGATTTCCCAACACCGTTACCCTGAAATGAATACATTGGAACCAATCCTAGTACCAGTCTCTTTTTCTTTCACTCTCGTCATGCCATCTCACGATGGTGGTATCATGGTCCATGTCGCAGCGTCGCAACTTACTTCTTCGAAATTGTGCATTACTTCGAAGCCCATGGAAGAGAAGCCGTCGAAGTCGCCGTCTCCATCCATCTAGAAAAGGAAAAAAAAAACAAATCAGTTCAGCCATGTGCACGGTATCATAAGTGCTACTTACATAGTCGAGCAAACAGGCATTGCAGCCCTGAATCTTAATCTGCCTCATCCCGAGCAAGATCAGACCCTGGAGCAGCGTCGAATACTCCCCTACTCCCGGAGAAATCACAGGCGACGAGATCCCGCCAGCCGCCTCATTGATATCCCGCAGCGGAGGAATGAATTCAGAAAGGCGTGACTGGTGGTTATAAAGCACCACCGTGCCCACCAACAACCCGTCTTCGGGCCGTTTAGCGCGGATAATCCCACAAGCCGTGGGATCCGATAACGCGAGCTTGTAAACTTCCGCCAGACCTTGGCGATTGCTTGTTTTGATGTGGTCGAGGACGGGTCCGGCATGGTCCCAGCCGAATACAAGATCGTACTGGATGTTTGCGTTGGCAAGACTCTTCGCCATACCCTCGGGCGGCGACCACGATGACAGGTTCCGAGCCACCATATTGCAGACTGGACGGGAGAGCGCTGCATTCCAGCCGAGATTGGCGAACCAGGATCGGAGACGCTTTCGCTCGTGGCCATGGCCTGTGGGAATTCCTAGGAACATGCTGGGGAGGCGCGAACCAAGTTGGAAGCGCTTGATGCCTTCTTTTGATAAGAGTGTTCGGATGGCGCGGTTGTGGAGGGAATGACCGATGGAGAGACGTCTTCGGCCAGGGTCGACGAATAATGCCCCGATTACGCCAGTGCCCGTCTGTTTGAAGAAGTAGGTTGAGCAGAAGCCGTATAGGGCTTGTGTGCTGCTGTTACGAACAACAAAATGGGACTCTTCGATCTCAGGATGGTGGAGGATGAAGGAGTTCGATGTGGCGCTGGACAACTCGGAGCGTTGGTTGGGAGGTGTTCCTTCCATGACTGTCTTGATCAAATTGTCCAACGCATTTGCGTCCCGGTCGTCCATGAATGTTTCCACAAGCCAATGTTGTTTCGAATGCTGCAGCTTCTGGCTTTTGCTGATTGTTCCTGGTAGCGTCCCCGTAGGCGAAAGTTCCCCATAGAGAACCTTGACTAAGGAATTGAGGGCGGTTTCCGTAAAGTCGTACGTGCAGATATAGGTGCCGATTGATGTGTCCATGGCGAAATCGTAGGGAGAGCTGACTGCAACAACTATGAGTGGCTTTTCGCGCTTCTCGCCCCCCGTCGTGTATTGCATATTGCAGATCATTGACACGTGCTTGGTGAATCCGTGCTGGTACAGATTCCGATTCGCATCGGCTGTCAGGACTATGATTGCACTCGCTCGATTGATTAGATTCTCGTGCACTGGCCGTACGCCATTTGCAGTGTAAGATGTGTGTAACACACGTCCGCTTCGTTGTCTGGCCAAGGATCTGCCCAGCTCTCGAAACACTCGTTCTCCGCTCATCACCGAGGCGCTACGTTCCCACATAGCAGGCTCTGGGGACTTTTCAGAAACAGTCTCCGAAAGGGCTCGTGCGGCGGCAGAAGCAGCCAGGGGCTTGACCAAAGGAGAGAGTAACAGCAACTCATCTTCACTTTCTAGAATATTGGACAGAGGGAGTAACCGGTTTTTGTCTCGAACAACTGTGATGGAGCCGTTGTATGCTTTCGTCGACAGTGCCGTGTGTGAAGGCTGCAAGGTCTCCAGAAAGTTTATTCCGGGTGGGTTCAGTGCCTTCTCCCACGAAGTACATTTTGCCTTCATTGCCAAGACTCGTCGAAGTGAGTTGTAGATCCTGTCCTTGGAGATCATGGAGCTTTCGATGCCAGTTTTAAGCCCCTTTAGAGCCTCTTGTTGTACGGAGAACAAGCGGCAAAGGAGGACTACATCACAGCCGGCATTGACAGCCATGACAGTACCACCTCCCACGCCAATGTTGTGACTGAGAGCGTCCATTTCCAGGCATTCAGAGACGACTACTCCGTCGAATTTCAGGTCAGTACGTAGAAGTCCATCGACGACTTGTTCTGATAAACAGGCATGCATGGCTTTGAGGCCTGCCGAGGACATGGCGCAGCCTCCAACCATCATTGAATCCAGTCCGTTACGAATCGCGTTGCGGAATGGAACCAGTGCGCTGAGGCTCAGTTGCTCTAAGGATTCAGTGATGATAGGAACGTCCAGAGTGGATCCAAGAAACTCCAAGTTGCCGTATGAAGGGAAATGCTTTCCGAGAGTAACAATTCCCGCCTCTTTGTAGCCTTTCATAAACGCAGTTCCGTACGCTGATACCTCCTGGGGGTCATCACCAGCAGTTCGAACACCCAAAGGTTGATTTCGTGCATTCGTTAGTACATCTAGACACGGGCCGAAGATCCAGTTGATGCCACACGCTGCAATCTCCTGCGCAGTCGCTTTTGCCACCTCGAAAGCAAGCTCTGTCGAACCTGTAGCGGCCATGCCCATATTGCTTGGGTACTGGCGAATGTAAATCTCATCAAATAGACTGTTAACCCCTCCATTCTCTTGGTCGATACCGATAGCCAGTGGAACAGGGTGACCAGCATCATGAGCTATCTTCTGGAGCTCATAGCAGAGCTTGGTAGTATCCTCAGCGGCTAAGACATGTTAGCCACCACTTCCCAACAACAGGATGCGCACAAAAGTCTGTAGCTCTCACATCGCAAATTCTTGGCAGTCAGTAGAATGCATCCAAGATGGTGCTTCTCTATTAGTAATTTGATCTGTGGAGTCACGGTTGGACCCTCGAAGCCCATCATGAACAGTTGACCCTTTAGCGGAACAGCGTTAGCTGAGTCGGTTCAAATTTAATAGCAGGCCTAGCAAGCGACGCACCATCGTCCTGCATCGAGTATCAGTCTATCGGAAGTCTATCACGTGGGTACATGAAGTGGTTGGGAACGAAGCGGAAATGCATACCTATCCAGATCGTCCCATACGGGATCCAGACTCTCGGGCTTACCCGCCATGGTGGCAGTGGGCAGTCGGGGCAAGCGATCGAGACGCGATCCGAGTCTATGATGTGCGAGCGAGGCTTGAACGTGACTCGGAGCCGGTTTGTTAACAATGAAAGTTGGGGAAGGGAAGGCGTTGTCTGCAACGGTAACATTCACGTCCTGGTGGGCTAGGGAGGCGCTAAAAGCTAGGACCACTTTTTATCGACACCTCACCCGTCACCCCGTCACCCCGTCATCCTTGTCCGGTGACACCTCTCAAGTGCTGCCACTGCCAAAGAACGCCTATCTTGATCTCGATACCACCTCTGGTAACGTTACGGCTACCCACTGCGAATCTTCTTTTCAGCCTACTGCATATGTTCTGTAGGGCTCATCGTTGTGTCACATCGACTTGTGTCGACACTCCAACACTGACTCCGCGAACAGGAAGTTGACGCTTTGAAATGTGGAGCGGCAAACCTTGACAAGCCGTCTCACGTCGTGCCCAGACGATTGTGATAATTTGCATCGCTCGTGATGACCAAATGGGCGCATAGTGCTAAAACATGTAGACTAATATTCAAATAAAAGAACGGTATGTCGCCGCGATCTTTCGGCTGGTGTTGAGCCAGTCTCAACCGCATCCGACTCTCTTTCCTTTCATTTTCAAGTCACATATTAGTCCTCGTCATCATCCTTTTCCTTTCTCAGTATTTCTGTTCCTATTCCCTCGACATGCCATCACTAGTACCTATCCACGATGGAAACAACCCACCCCAACCTACAGGCGTCATAAAATTCACAAACTGTCGTCTCGCCAAAGGCGACGAACTCATCAACGAAGACCTATGGATAAGTTCCATCACCGGCAAGATACTAAACGGACAAGAGACCTTGTACGAAAACCGCACGGCACCAGACCGCGTTATTGACCTGGGGGGCCGCATCTTATCACCAGGCTTCATTGACGTACAACTCAACGGCGCATATGGCTTCGACTTCTCCGTGATCCCCGAAGACGGCGCCATAGGCTATACCAAGGGCGTAGCTAAAGTCAACATGAATTTGGTGCGGACTGGAGTCACTTCATACCTGCCAACCCTGACTTCGCAGCCTCCTGAAGTCTACCAAAAGGTCCAACACCCAATCCCACCCAACACCCACCGCACCTAGACCCACCTCCTACTAGACTCCATCCCAATCTAAACTCCACAACTAACAAACTCCTCCAGGCCCTCCCCTTCCTAGGCCCCCCCTTCCACCGCGACCCCTCCTTCGGCTCCGAATCCCTCGGCGCCCACTGCGAAGGCCCCTTCCTCTCCCCGCTCCAAAACGGCATCCACAACCTCTCCGTTTTACAAACTCCCACTCATGGCCTTCCCTCCCTAACCGCCTGTTACGGCCGCTCGAACCTCCATCCCACCTCTCCGTCGCCCATTAAACTCATAACCCTCGCCCCCGAACTCCCCGGGGCCCTACCCAGCATCTCCGCCCTCTCCACCCTCAACATCATAACTTCGATCGGCCATTCCGAAGCCAGCTACGAAGAAGCCAAAGCCGGGATCCGCGCCGGAAGTACCATGATCACACACCTCTTCAACGCGATGAAACCGCTGCATCACCGCAATCCGGGGATTTTCGGCCTCCTGGGCACGCCCTCGAGTTCGATCCCTAAACCCTACTTTGGAATCATCGCGGACGGAATCCACATCCACCCCACGTCTATCAAGATCGCCTGGAACGCCCATCCAGACGGTCTAATTCTTGTCTCGGACGCCATGCGGCTTGCCGGCATGCCGGACGGGACGTACGACTGGACCAACGGCTCGCGAATCGTCAAAACCGGCCCGCTCTTGACGCTCGAGGAAAATGGAAAGATTGCGGGTAGTAGTATCCAGTTGGTCGATTGCGTGTCGAATTTCCGGTCTTGGGCTGGAGCGAGCGTGGCGCGGGCGCTGAAGGCGGTGACGGAGACGCCGGCGAGGATGTTGGGGATTTTGGAGAGGAAAGGGTCGTTGGAGGAGGGGGCGGATGCGGATTTGGTTATTTTGGGGGAGGAGGGAGAAGGAGAGGGGAAGTTGGTGGTGGAGCAGGTTTGGAAGTTTGGGAGGAAGGTTTTTGAGAAGGGGGATTGATAAGAGTTGATCGATTGTTGTTAGGCAGAGTTGGAGGGTGTTGGTTGGATCAATCAAATTGATCGACTTGGAGTTCAGGTTTGTTCTTCCTCGCGATATCGACAGATTGGACAAAATACATACCGCATATAGACTAGATTACGTTTTGAGACTTTGAGATACCCATATGCATATGCCGTTGATCGGTAGCTTTCTGTGTAGCATGGAACGTATTAGTACGCGAGACCAAGACTGTCTGTTTTGTGTTTCATGTTGTGTGATGGGTTGTGTGAATGCGTTCATCATTACTCTCCGTAGTCGAAACAGACGCTATGCCAACCAAGTCACGCGGAAAAACGAATAGTGGAGAAAGAAAAATAATGCAAGGCTAGTAACACATTCGATAGGGAAAAGAGGAAGTGCAAGAAAAAGGTAGAAGAAGAAGGTAAAAGGAAAGGGAAAGGGACCAAGAAAAGGAAAGGACAATAAGAAAGAAGAGGATTGAAATCAGAAAAGACGAAAAGAAACCATATCCTCTCACTCATTATACCAAACCAAAGACCAGCATCGCACCAGCAAGACCAAAGAAAATGCAATGCAATGCAAGAAATTGAATCAATGTCTCACTCAATCCTCGCGCATCCACACCATCCAGCCCCTTCTCTCTTCCCCAATAATGTCGTGCCGTGTAGCACTACGTCGAACCGTGCTCGTACGTGGCGTGACCCTTGTGCAGTCCACTCTCTAAGAAAAATCATACCGGGCGCGGCAAGCCGAACCAGAACGTCTTGTCGAAACAAATAAAAAATGGGGTATCAAAAGAGTCCTTCCAAGGTCATGGATATTCGAATCGAAAAACGTGCTGCAGGTGCGGACACGTGGGTCCGCGGGGTTGATCGATCCCTTCCTTTCCATAATCAACAGCATCTTCCTCCCTTGCTCTTGCGCATCCTATCTACATCGTCTTCCCACTGTCTATGCTCGCCGCCGGCTGCTGGCGTGGTGGGGAAACCCAGCCAACTCCTTCTCTTATCTCCCATACCCACTCTGAAACTACCATTAACGTCTCCAGGATAGTCGAAATAGCCATTTGCGCTGCCGTTGCCATTTATTCCAGGAGTAACGCCCGCCAGTGCAAGTTCTCTTTGCTCGTCCTCCCATTTCTTGAATTGCTGTTCCACAAGTTTCCTTGTAATGACTCGGAACACCTCGTCAACGCCCTCTCCGTCTTTTGCACTAATTTCGTGACAGCAGTCCCAGCCCAAGTCCTGGCCCCATACACTCGATCTGTTACTCTGTGGTGACGCCATTCCACTGTGTGGTGGGGCAAATAGTGAATGTCCTGCTGCAACTGAAGGTATCGGCTGGCCCCCTTGCGTAGGTGGGTAAAGATTTTCAGCAACATAGGCGATGCAGCGCTCGAAAGGAACTTTGCGCTTGGAAGGATCTTCGGCAACCATGTCGGATTTGGTGCCCACCACGTGGATAATAATATCGCTTCCAAGGTTGTCCTTGAGTTCCTTCATCCAACGTCCCATTTCCTCGAAAGAGTCGTCATCGGTAATATCATAGCAGAGCACCGCTGCGTTCGCGCCTACAAGGATGGAGATGTCAGCATTCACTAGACAAAGTTTTGTTTTGAGACAGCCCGACGCATTGACCATAACAACAGCAACCCAAAGGCAAGCCTTGGGCCGCCATTCATGGTGACACGGTCTCGGAAACAATTCTGCGCTGTGAACCACAGGGGCGAAGAAAGGGGTTGTCGCTGAAAGAGTAAAATCTTTGGGGCCGAAAAAGTAGCGCACAGAAGTGCACCAGGTGCCAGTCCTAACATACCTCTGTAGTATAGTTTTGAGATGGAACGAAACCTCTCCTGGCCTGCGGTATCCCATATTTGCAGGCGCACAGTTGTTGAAGTGTCGATATCTACCACCTTCTTGGTCAGGAAGGAGGCACCTATGGTGGATGTGGTTGTCGGTGGTGTAAACAAGTTCTTAACATATCGGTGAAGCAACGATGTTTTTCCAACACCTTGACTACCCAGCACGACGATTTTTGCCTCTAGACTGTTGGACATGTTGTAATAATGCGCGCGCTGCGCAGAACAAATCCGTAGGGCGGTGTGTATCCAACGACGGAGGGATCGGGGTTCCAATGGGAGTGGTGCAGTCTAGCTAGCTTCAAGTGAGGAATGGAGCCACGGAGGCAGCTGCGGATGAGTCGCTGAAGAATGGTTTGGTGGGCGGACGGAGTACCAGGCGCATGGCGTGAGTAAAGGCAGACAGATGGGTGTTGCGGACACGGCGGGTTGAGTTGTGGGAGGTCTCACGGAGCGTGGTGTTTGACGTAGTTGGTTGTCAACAAGAAGTGGCATAGCCGTACGGCGGATTGCGCGCCTGTGGCGCCTTGGCCAAGTTCCGCGGCCATGTGACGGCTGTGATGGACGGCCATTGCCGGGCTAATGGTACGCCGTTTGCGAATTCGCGCGAGAGATTGGTGTGAAGGACGGATTGCAGCAGCGATAATGGCAGAAGCAGGAGTGGGCAGTGAAGTGGCACAGAGATGAGAAGAGAGAGGAGGCGAGGAGGGAGAAGAAGTGGACGTCAAAGGGTCACCGCCCAGCAGTTTGTTTATTGGGGAGACAGCAGTGGCAGCAGCAAGTAACGTGTTTAGCGCTCGACCCTCGGGAGACAGGCGCATTAGTCCCCCGCATCTACCTTGGACAGGCAGGCCTCCGATGGTCGGGAGAGGGTGGAGGGCTGACGGGACGAGGCCCTTCACAACTCACACAATTCCACACAATTCTCCAAAGCCTGGACCGTCTTTGGCTGCGTTTCCAAGGTCGCGAAGATGGAGAAGACGAGCATCGGAAGACGGTCCACTGAGCGACGAGGAAATGCAAATTATTAACGCCGTCTCCGGGATGTTTTAATCCGGCATCCCTCTGACCGCTAGCTCGAGACGAGAGCTCCACCCGATGCGTGCGGGGAGAGATGGACCGAGGCCGAGCTTAAAAAGATATCGCCGTCATTACCCTGGGAATGCCACCGCCTATTCGAACTCACGCTGGGCTTGCCACAACTTAAACACGGGGATAGAGAGGCATTTCCATTGATTCCTCAGTCATCCAACTTTGCATTCGTTGCGTTATACAACGTTATACCACATCCTTTTCACCCTCCTCCCTCCAGACCTCACACCACTCTCGTCACACCGCGATCATGAATCACGACAGCAACGATACGCAGAAAGTAAAGCTCACGGGTGAGGAGATAGCAAAACACAGCTCAAAGGACTCATGCTGGGTCATTGTACATGGTCGTGCCTATGATGTGACCGAATTCCTGCCAGAGCACCCGGGTGGCTCCAAGATCATCCTCAAGTATGCCGGCAAAGATGCGACTGAAGAATTCGAGCCCATCCACCCACCCGATACCCTCGACAAGTACCTCGACCAATCCAAGCATCTGGGAGAGGTAGACATGGGCACTGTTGAACAGGAAGAGAAGGAGGAAGACCCCGACGAGGTGGAGCGACAGGAGCGCATCAAGCGCATGCCCATCCTTGAGCAATGCTACAACCTGATGGACTTCGAGGCGGTGGCAAGACAGGTCATGAAGAAGACTGCCTGGGCATATTACTCAAGCGGAGCAGACGACGAGATAGTGAGACTCCTATGTTCCCAACGGCTTATCTAACCCTCCCTAACAATTGCCCCAGACCATGCGCGAGAACCACAACGCTTTCCACAAGATATGGTTCAGGCCACGAATCCTCGTCGACGTTGAAAAAATCGACACTTCCACCACAATGCTCGGCACCAAAGTCGACATGCCCTACTACGTAACCGCAACGGCCCTTGGTAAACTCGGAAACCCAGAAGGCGAAGTGATCCTCACTCGTGGCGCCCAGAAACACCAAGTCATCCAGATGATCCCCACCCTCGCCTCCTGCTCCTTCGATGAGATCTGCGACGCCGCTGGCGACGGCCAATGCCAATGGCTCCAACTATACGTGAACAAGGACCGCGCAGTAACGAAGCGCATCGTCGAGCACGCGGAAAGACGCGGCTGCAAAGGCCTCTTCATCACCGTCGACGCACCCCAACTCGGCCGACGAGAAAAAGATATGCGTTCCAAATTCGACGATGTTGGCACAAACGTCCAGAGCACGTCTGGTGACGAAGTAGACAGGAGTCAAGGCGCCGCCCGCGCCATCTCATCCTTTATCGACCCGAGCCTAAGCTGGAAGGACATCCCCTGGTTCCTGAGCATCACCAAGATGCCCATCATCCTCAAGGGCGTCCAATGCGTCGAAGACGTAATCCGCGCCATCGAGAGTGGATGCCACGGCGTCGTACTCTCCAACCACGGCGGCCGCCAGCTCGACTTCGCACGTTCCGGCATCGAAGTCCTCGCTGAAGTCATGCCTGTGCTCCGCGAACGCGGCTGGCAAGACCGCATCGAAATCTATATCGACGGCGGCGTGCGTCGCGCAACCGATATCATCAAAGCGCTCTGTTTAGGCGCCAAGGGCGTCGGGATCGGACGTCCGTTTTTGTACGCTATGTCGGCGTACGGTCTGCCTGGAGTGGATCGCGCCATGCAGTTGTTGAAGGACGAGATGGAGATGAATATGCGACTTATTGGTGCTTCGAGGATTGAGGATTTGAATCCGACGCTGGTGGACACTAGAGGGTTGAGCATGCATACGGCGGTTGTGCCGAGGGATACGCTGGGTTCGAATGTGTATGATCCGCTTATTGGACCGAAGGAGAAGGCGAAGTTGTAAGAGTTTTTTGTATTAGGTGGGATGGGTGGCATAGATGCGATGGATTGTTTGATATTTTTGTGTTATATATACACTTTATGTAGATGGAGCCATGTTGTTATTTCCTCAATTAGTATTGTAAGAACTTTGTTGATGGCTTTGAACTTCGTATTGACTTGTTGGTTGGATGTGAAAACGTGTGAAAGATATGCTATGTTGTTACATGGTCCGAAATTCTTCCTTTATGCACCGTCGTCTTGAAGCAATGGTCATGTTGTTGAATAGGAACGTAGTAAATTTGTAGGGTTAGAATGACTACCGGTCGATCCATTCGGAACGAATCTATAAACACTACGAAAACAAGAACAAGAAATCCATGAAACGCAAACACCCTAAACAACAAGCAGAGATGGGCACCAATAAACTATCCATGGATATCCATGGGACCGATTATTATCCATGCCCAGCACCGACAACAAGAGAAACCAGGCATTCCAAATCAACAACGAAACGATAATAAGAAAAAACATAACGAAAAAAAGATCCAGAAGGACCAGTTTTACAATGGGAGAAATGTGGAAAAGACGAGACAGAAACTGGGAAGAAATTTCGATGAGATGGTTAGAACCCGATCAAGTCGATGAAGTGGCGGGTATGATGCATGGTACCCCAATATCTAGGAAAGCCACGAGCTGATGGTTACTAGTGACTGACCAAAGTTGCTTCACTTACTGTAGTACAGTTACTGCTAAGAAACTTAAAGGTAAAGCTACTGTTTTGCTTGTTTTATACAATAATTACTCTTACTAATAGCGATGAGAGTGTATTTGGAGGTTCCTTTTTTGTGAGATGTGTACTAAATACCTCCTGCAAGTCACTAGGTCTCCTGCGGGCTGCCAGCTCATCCATCCAATAGCCCTCCTTTACCCGAAAACCTACCTCTGGAATAGCATTATATTTTAGGCAGTTACTGTAGTACTACCACAGTAACTGCTTATTTAGGCGCCCTCCACTTGCTGCTCAAAAAAGGCTACTGTCTTACTACCCCCAAGGGCATCATTTTGTAGCCATATAGAACAGTCGGTCCGTCTGTTGGAAACAATGGACGAACATTCCTCTTGCGATCCTAAGTTTAGATTCTGCTGCTTTGAGATTCACAGAACAAGACTGTTGTTTGAGTTATTTTCATCTTGCTGCTCATCCTCGTCGAGATCGACCAATCTTCAGCAAGCAAGTTTATACCGAATCACGGTCACCTCCTCCACTCAATATTGCAAAACAGTCCGTTTGCTATCTTGCGGGTGCCGGTGGGCGAAAGGATCTAACAGACGCCAGTCTATCTCATATATGTGACAAACATACACCCGTGACATCTTTGGCATCTTCATATCTCCTTCTAAATGGAGATCAAAGACGAAGGCTGCCCTTGGCGTTCTTGGGATGAGGGTTCCCGGGTGGATAAATGTCCAAGGAGCAGACGCAGTTCCTGGAATGGCGACGTAGAAGGTGGGGAGGTATCGAAGTTACCTTAATAGTCTGGAGACGTAGCAAGGCAACATTGTAACCCAGAAGGAGGTAAACGATAATTTCAAACACCAGGCCTTATGATACAGTCAAATTAGGATGCTGACAGGTGGAAGAGGATTTGCCAAGGTGCGGATGAGATGGTGCGCCATCTTAGCTTACGGTACAGGCACAAATTTCTGTCTATCATGCAATAACACTTACCTGGGCACCATGCTGACTTTTAACGCAAATATGGCCAGCAAGATAATCCTTAAATTGCTCAAGTGACAAATCAGATTAGGCAGCACGAAGTAGACTGTACGGAGACTGGATATAATGGCGTCAAGATTCGAAGCAGTTGCTGCACTGGCTAATTGCAGATACGTCCGGGATTTATTTGCTCAGACTAATCCAGTGATACATGAATAGTATTGCACTGCTGAACAAGGGGTTAGGAAATCATCTGATAAGTTATGGCAAGAAAGTCACCATGCAGGAGAAAACAGTTAATCAAGCCAACCAAGTCTCATGTAGAGAGCTGTATTCCTTGCCGGACTACGTACTCTCAATCCAGGAGCTACAGAGTAAGTAGAGACACTCAGGAAAGCTGCTTCCACTTCCAAGGCATATTATATGCATAGAAAAGAAAGCATGAATGCAGAGCACATGTAAAGAGCCGTGCTAACAGAAAACTTTGGGGAAAAATAGGATATTGGAAGAGTTAAGATCGTCTAGAGGACGATTTGGGTTGGTCAGAACCCCTGCTGGCCGAGCCCGTGAAATGGACGACCACCGAATCCACTTCCAGCGGGTACACTATGTCCAGGGACAGGGCTTCCAATCTCACCAAGAGCTGCAGGGGGCGGCCCTCGATCTTCGACAAACTTGATATGAGAGATATTTCCAGAATTTGGGGAGGTTTCCTTAAAGTCTAGGATGCCACCGCCGTTTGCTGCATCGCCGAAAATGTCGCAGGCTTCTCTAATTTCAAGGGAACTTGGAGCCTGCTCTGTTGGATTGCGTGCCGCTTCGAGTTGGTGGCGGACATCAGATATATCAAGGAAGCCGTCAGGCCCGGACTGTCGAGCCATGGACTTGCACGTTTGGCACAGCAGCCGGCGAACCCAAATTATACGTTGTTGGTCATTTGGTCGAGGCATGCCTACCATAGCGTTGGGGAAAGGGTGATTGAACAAGCTCGTAGTTGGTGAGTTGCCCCAACCGGCATTGCCACCCATGGGGAACCCGAGAGGTGGAGCCCACATGTTGTTCGGAACACTGGAACTGCCAAATGGTGCATACGAGTCTGCGCGAGTCTGGCCTGGTCCGTCTGGGAAACCAAAGTTTCCCAACGGAGCACCGCTGCCACGAAGGGAACCGTGAGTTTGCACACTCGGTCGGCGTGGCTCTGGCTGGGAGAAATCGGGCAGATCGTCGCCATCATCTAATAGCGCCTTGCTTCCTAGATGATTAGCAAGCTCGTCAATGTCAGACCCAGCTGTGCCACTGGTTTCTTCGTGCGGTTTAACGCTAGAGGGTCGCTGAATAGGCGCGGGACGTTGTATGGGCTGAGCCTGGGTTGCAGAAATCGCACTCTCCGCGCCTGGTTTGTCGAATGATCCGGACCCTTGTCGAGAATGTGATGGCAGACCCATGCCAAAACCAGGTATAGGGGTTGGCACTACTCCAAACCCAGGTATGCTTCCAAAGCCCGGTGGTCCATCCATGGGAAAGTTTCGTCCCATAGACATAGGATTTGGTAAAGGCATTCCTGGTGGTGGTGGAAATCCTCGATACTGCTGAGGCCCAGGCTGTGGATGGTACATAGACATGTTGTGACCGATGCCGTGACGTGGGCCATTCATGCCAGGTATAATGGGACTTCCGCTATGTGGGAATCCATTGAGGCCGGGAGGCATGCTAATCCCCATTCCTGGAGGTGCTCCCATACCTGGAGGTGGTCCTATCGGGGGCAGAGGAGAAGAAGGTTGTGTGTGATGAGAAGGCATGTGTTGTGTAGATGGCGGTTTCGTTAAGATTGACTTTGGAATAATTGGATGCTGAGCCTGGGAAGTCGGGGACATTGACTTGCTTGTACTGAGGCCTACGTATGGTGTTTTTGGCGACGAACCATGCGAATCCTGTTGTGAACTCTGGCGAGGACGATTAGGCGTGGGCGCCTTTGGTACAGCGGGTGTTACATGTGGAGAAGGAAATCCTGTCGAGGACGACTGCTTTAGTAATCCTGGTGGAAGAGCCACAGCAGGTTGGGAAGGCTTCTTTGAGCTCGAAGTAGCGGCCGCAACAGCTTGTTCGTCTTTTCGAACTCGCTCCTTTTCGACCCTCGCCTTCGCCTCCTTTTCTTTGCGGTCCTTGTCCTCCTGAGCTTTCTTCTCCCGTGCCTCCTTTTCTCTTGCCTCCCGCTCTTCCCGTTCCTTCCTCCTTGCATCGTCTTTGATTTTCTTCTCTTGAGCCTTAACTTCTCGTGCTTTCCTCTCCGTCTCCAGTTGACGCTCCCTTTCTTCAAACTGTCTTTTGAGGCGCTCAGTCTCCTTTCTTTGCTTCTCTTCCTCTTGGGACTTGCGCTCCATCTCTCTCTTCTTTCGCAGCTCTTCCTTTTTCCTCCGCTGTTCTTCCAGACGTTTCTCCTCGGCAGCTTTGAGCTCGGCTTCCTTAGCCGCTATTTCAGCATCTTTGCGTGCTTTCTCCTCGGCCTTAACTTGCTTCTGCTTCTCCTTCTTCTCTCTGCGCTTAGCGGCCTCTTTGGCTTTCTTGGCCTCTTTCGCCTCTTTCTTGTCGTCTTCTTCTGCCAGTTCTTCAAGAAGTTTTTGTTGTCGTTCCGCAGCTACTTTTTCTCGATATGCTTGAAGCACTCGCTGTTCGAACATTCGAGCTGCGAATATTTGAAACATTCGCCGACCTTCCTCCATTCTCTGTTCCTCCGTCATTGTGTCCTACTGGATTAGCCTCTGATGGCTCAAGATGACAAGTTTTTTAGTACTCACTTCCTCTTCATCGTCCTCGTCATCCTCATAGTCATCGTCCTCATAGCCCTCTTCCTCGTCGTCCTCGTCGTCGTATTCGGCTTCCTGGTCTGCCGGGTGAGAATGGGACCCATGAGCGCGATAAAGATTCGGATGTGTTTGATATTGCGCTTCTTCCTCTCTTTGCATCCTACGCTCCGCAAGCTGTTCCATCATCTCAATGAACTTCTTTCCGTCGTTTTTGAGTAGATCATCAGCCACTGTTAGAATACCACCTACAGCCAACGTTAGTTATTAAAGTGTTACCCAGCTTCCGGGCGTGTGCTACCTTTGACCTGTAAACTACTTCCAAACTGAAGGAAATCTGTTTCGCCAGGGTGTAAGCTGCGTTCTTCAGAGCTGTAATCATCCTCAGATGTTATCTCACTATTGGAGTAGTCTTGATCCCCATCGCCATCTTCTCCCTGGGACAGATCATCAGCCTCATCGTATATTTCGGCTGGGGGATGACTTGTCATCAGAGAGCGGTGGCGATGGGCACTCGCATGCGCATGGGCGAAGTGGGAAGGTGGTAGAATCGGACCGACATCTTGCTGGTGGTTTGCATATTGCTCAAGTTCCTCATAGTACGCATCATACAGAACCTCCAGTTCCTCCTCGATAGCAGTCCGCTTTCGTCCACAAACTGTGCAGCTACACGAATGCTTTTGTTGTTCCTTCATCTTGCGCAACACAGCCTCCTTTTCTATTTTGACCAGTGACTTGCGCTCCTCTTCGCCTAGAGATAGCCAAAATTCTCGGATACGCTCGCGCTCTTCTTGGGTCGATGTATTCCATATGCGATCACTCTTCGTAATCGACTTGTGGATTGGCAAGGGGGCTGGGGAATGATATCCGTGCATTGCAGAATTATATGCGGCCTGATGAGATTCCGAAGAAGCCTTCTTTTTCTTCCTCGTCTTCTTCCCGGCCCCACTCGCAAGGGCAGCCTCAGAGTATCCTGCTCGATAGTGCCCATTCGTTTCGTGCGGATGTTCATAGGGGTCGCCTTCTTCGTCGGTGCCGTATTCGGCTTCCTGGCTGTAGTTGGCGACGTCGTCCAGCTCGGGTTCTGTATATCGTGGTGCGGGCTGTCCTTGCGGTGGGTGCACATTTGGGACTTTTGAGCTCGGACCTTGAGGAAGGCCATTCTTTCCTGGCACCGTAGAATGTTTCTCTGCCTCTGCAGCATCTTTGGCGGCCTGTTTAGCTCGTCTCTTCTGCTTCTTACGGTTCACAGCAGTGCCGCTGGGTGCTGCTGGGTGCGAGTCCGCGAAGCCGTTGTTGAGAGCAGCCGTTGGTGCGGCTTGGGCCTTTGTACCTTGAGCCATGGGTCGGAAGGCAGAGATGTAGTGCTGAGAATATATATTAGAAGAAGCGAGTAGTATAATCGAGGCCCGAGAAGGACAGCTCAGTGAATGCTGGGCAAGTCGTCCGGGCGACGAAAAGTGAAGGTATGGGGGACCCCTCCACTGGCGGCGACGTACTGTGATTGAAAAACAACGGCTACCTCCGCTCGAGCCGGGCAAGAACAGCGGAAGTGGATAGATTCGGTGTCGTGAGCTCAATCGGAATATGAGTGTTTTGGTGGGAAGGCGGCTCTGCGATGTTGACGGTGAAGTCGCCCGCTGGTTGAAGGTGTTCCTAGCGGCGGCAAGGCTTGGCAGGCCATGGGCTGTGCTCCTCTCCAGGGCTGCAACCTCTCCCACCTGAGCATCAACACGACACTTTCCGAAGCTACGCTCAGTCTATTGCTTCCCACCCCCCCTATAAGGATCGCCCGCCCTCTCGCACCGAAGCCTGCCGTCTGGCTTTCGTTATTTGTTCCCTCGCCGTCGCTATCGCTATCCTCTTCGCCGTCCCGACGCTCATATTCACATCAACTACTTCTCCACTTCCGTGCCTCAGCCCTTCCGCTGTCAAGCCGTCTGCCAGGTCTGCTGCCACCACTCTGGGCCTCTCACCACCCACCTCGAACCGATTGTTCGTCGCGACCGACGTCCCCACACTCTGTTGTGACGACTACTCCCTCTACTCCAAACTCGATACCGATCGCAAGAGGCTTTTGGTGTACCTTCGAGACATTTCCAGCTAGCTCCGCATTTGCAAGGACTGCCATTGCCTCTTGGAAATCCACACCACACATTGTAGCGCATTGCACCGCTACCTGTTATCCTCGTTGGGATTCGGAAAAGAGTCAGGTAGACGATACCGGAGCTGACCAGCCTAATCAATCGTCCTATAATCGAGTTGCGTGACTTTCCAACTGTCCCACCGGCGCTGCTCAAGAAGAGGTACCTATCGACCACCACACGATTACGCAAACCCGCGGCCGAACAATCCGTACGCCCAGCAAACTCCCAGACTCCTCTCTATCTTGCGATTGCAACGCTCGCGTCCTTTCCATCCTCACGATGGCACAAAATGGCGAACCTGTGATGCGAAGGTATGTGTATATTTTATCATCTGATACCAGTTGCAACATCCTTGTCTGGACTACTCAGATTGCCGAACATGTGTTATCTCGGCCAGTGTTCGCGATGCCGCTTTTCATTTCAGTCCTCGCTTTTCTCACTTCCTTCTCACAATCTTCACGTTACTCTTCTCCCTTCTCCTCCGGACTTGTCGGCGTCAATATTTTGGGTCCTTGAGTGATCCCGGTCCTGCGCGACAGCCTGCATTGGTGTTCCCGATCCGACGACACCCACGTCTAAAAATAGGGCACCCTACATGGCTCCCATGTCCACCTTTCATGGTCGCGCATTCAGCTTCTTCCTTTCTGGTCATTCAATGCTTTTCAAACCTGCCAACCCCCGTCGATGCCTCGGGCATTCTTTTCTATTACTCCATTTCATCTCATTTAGACTGTTTCTCCGACGGCTTGAAACAATCGCCAGTGTACGTGCAACATGCTGATCAAAGCAACAACAGGAAGTTGGTCATCATTGGTGACGGTGCGTGTGGCAAAACATCACTCCTGAGCGTTTTCACACTAGGTTACTTTCCCACAGTACGTTACTCGACTAAGAGCACGACCTTCAATGTAGCATCACTAATATTGGCCTCTAGCGCTACGTACCAACTGTCTTCGAGAACTACGTCACCGACTGTAGAGTAGATGGTAAATCGGTGCAACTAGCACTTTGGGATACTGCAGGACAGGAAGATTACGAGCGTTTACGTCCACTTGCGTATTCAAAGGCACACGTAATTCTCATCGGTTTCTCAGTTGACTCGCCCGATTCATTAGAGAACGTTAAGCACAAGTGGGCAGAAGAGGCGCGAGAGCGATGCCCAGGCGTGCCCATCATACTCGTTGGTCTGAAGAAGGATCTCCGTGACGACCCTCTTGCCCAAGAAGAGATGCGAAAGAAGAGCTTGAAGTTTACCACCTCTAAAGCTGGAAGTGACATGAAAGAAATGATCGGTGCGCGAAAATACCTCGAATGCTCTTCATTGACGGGCGACGGTGTTGACGACGTTTTCGAAGCTGCAACTCGCGCAGCACTTCTGTCTCATGATAAGAAAGAGGCGGGCGGATGCTGCACTATCATGTGAAGCGTATCCTGTTTACGTTTAATTGCATCGGGCGGCGTTTCTGGTTCTGTTTTAACATCGGACTGCTCTGCTGTGCCGGGCGTTGCTTAGCGTCTGCATAGTCCGTCCATTCTTCTTTCAGTCGATTCTTCTTTCCTAATAGTCAAAAGTAGTCCCTCATGGGGAGCGCATTGTAGTTTTTTCTTTTCTTTGTGGATGGACATACCGAGAGGGGTCTACTAAACGGCCCTCTACTTGTTAATGATGATGACAGTCATCTTACGCTCATTTATAGCTGTATATTCTTCTTTTGGACGAAGGGTGTATTGGGAGACTGGCTAGCTAGTGTTCATGAAAGCGGGACAGCATGGACTTGTGATACGGACGGATGTACGTTGAGCAGCGTTAATAATTGAGACAATTTTTGCTCTTCGACTTGCACTATGCTACAGTATACACATATGTCATTGAAAGCCGTATCATACAACCCAGTCTTCCACCAAGCATTTAGTTTCTCGTCCATCCATGATTCCACCCATCTCTGGCTGGAAAATCCACCTGTATCTTCGCGTATTCAATTGGTACACTTCCCCAGATCCCCCTCTTGGTCATTGCACCTCTGTATAAGCGTCCAACATCCTGGCCTCTCGGACCCAATGTTCCAGGATCCGCACCCTGCCCACCGCCCTCCTTCTCGCTCACCCTCATGCCGTTTTCGTCCAGTAACCGGAGATGCTCGCACGCTTCGCGCATGGCATTGTATTGGCGTTCGAGCTCTCGCTCCTCAGCAAGTCGGCGTTTACGCAGGAACAACATCCATGCGCGATGTATAGTCCAGTGACGGAGGTAGCGTGTGCGAGAGAAATGGAGCGGGCGTGGTGTGAGAGGGTGTTGGAGGTGATAGCGAATATTTGCTACGTCGGATGTTAGCGTTCGTTCAAAGATAGGACTATATAGTTGTAGAAAAAATAGAATTGTTACACACTGATTCTGGGATCTGTGATGTTCATTTTGCCCTTGCTCCTTGCCTCCAATTTTGTGGATGAGGAGAATGATGATCGGGAAGCGGGTGTGAGTTTCGGTACATTTTGGTAGGGCGCAGCGGGGATATGAGGTTTGAGTAGGATTGAGCTTCGGATTATTGGGCGGAAATTGGAGAGGTTCATTATGGCAGTTTGTCGTCAATGGGGTGGGCAATGAGGTCGAGGTTGATGGGTTCAGAAATTCGCGATTGCCAAGACCAGATATCGGGACAAATGCGGTATCACGTGATACCATCCATCTTCCTACATTATGTAGCTCAAAACTGCTCAGATGGGTAGGCAGTGTTTCATGGGAAAAAGTGCGTTGTAGTCAATCTTTCGAATGTTAGATTATCTGAGTGAAAATTCAAGTCATTCAATGTTTTGGAAGCATGATAAACGAAGAGTTTGGATCGAGATGCCGAACGAAAAAGCCAATGAAGGCCATGCTGTTTTGGTGAAGATCTTAGTAGGTCTCATGATTTCAATTGTATTAGGCCCTTGATATTTGATTCAATACGATTGTGGAAGTACAGTATTCTCGTCTTCCGTGCCGCTTCAAGCGTTGGAGACTGAGCAGAATGCCATGAGTAGTTCAGAATCAAGCGCCTTGATACTGCAGCACTCCCTGTATATCCCTCATCCAGCAGAAAGGCGGTCAGTCCGTTCAGGGTCAGGAACGTGGCTCACTGGTTGGCGGGACTCAATCAATGCTGCAGATGTACGAAGCAGCCAGCCATCACATCATTTGCATCAATTGAGTTGCCCCGCACTCTCAAACGCCAGACAATTACAGAAAAACAAAGCTCAAGCTGAAGAGCAAGCTTCAGCTTTGACGGGAAGAAACAGGTACGTCAGACGGTGGCGTTCTCCGAAGTGGAAAAGCGCTGAGCTCAGCCCTACCTTAATTAGTGGTCCCTGGAGGGGTGCGGCTCTGGCGTTGCAGGTACAAACAACACTTCTTCCCCACCGTGAGCTGGCTTTCTTTCTCTGACCAGTAGCTCCGCCAGAAGATCAACTCGTTAGATCGCTCTGTTGATTCAGGTAGTATTTATTTAAAGCCTCCATATCAAATCTGATAAGAACTATTCACAATGGTCGACGCCATCGCCGATGCCGCTCAGAAGCACCCCGCGCCTGAGGGCCTTGTCTACACTTATGGCACAGCGGGAGTAAGTTGGACCCAAGACAACCCAAAACACACAAACCGTTCTTCTTGCTAACAATTGCTTCATTAGTTCCGTACAAAAGCGTAAATATCTCTTCCCAACCATGCGGTTCCATACACGTACACAGCTGATTGCTGTAGGGTTGTTCTCGATTCCGTCCTCACTCGTGTTGGCCTGATTGCGGCTCTCCGTTCTCGTGCGGTCCAGGGAAAATGGATTGGAGTTATGATTACTGCATCGCACAATCCCCCAGAGGATAATGGAGTTAAACTTGTAGAGCCATTAGTGGGTTATCCATTGTCATGAATTGAGCTTATACGCAGAGCTGACCGCTGCAAAGGGCAATATGCTTCAAGTACAACCTGCTGATCTGAAATGACCCGAAAATAGTTCTGACTCGTAAACAGGAAGAATGGGAGGTTCTCAGCACAACAATGGCAAACAAGGCTACTCCTGAGGAAGTCTCATCATACTACAAAGAAATCGCAAATGGTCATAAGATTGACTTGAACGCACCAGCTCGCGTAGTCATTGCTAGAGATACAAGGGCTTCGGGTTCGCGTCTTCTTGGTTGTCTTATTGATGGCCTCAAAGCTGCGGGGGCCGAGTATAAGGATTTCGGTTTTTTGACCACCCCTCAACTACACTATATCGTCCGAAGTCTCAACACGGAGGGTACTAAGGATGCATACGGCACGCCAACGGAGAAGGGATACTATGAGAAGTTCGGTGCTGCCTTCAAGAATGCTCTCAAGGGCAAGAAGCCTCAGGGTAGTCTGACGGTCGACGGCGCCAATGGTGTAGGAGCACCGAAACTGGCAGAGCTTATCAAATACCTACCGACGAAGGAAGAAGGTGGTCTTGAGATCCATGTGGTGAACGACAATGTCATCAAGCCCGAGAGTCTGAATGTAGATGTAAGGACGGTACATTTCTTCAATACCCTAGCTCACTGCTGACTTAAACCCCAGGCTGGTGCCGACTACGTCAAGACTAACCAGAGAGCCCCTCCAAGTTCAAAGGCTGGTCCCAACGATCGATGCTGCTCACTGGACGGCGATGCGGATCGTGTTGTGTATTACTTCAAAGACTCCGGCAACACCTTCCATCTACTTGATGGTGACCGAATCGCTACTCTCGTGGCTTCTTTCCTCGGAGATCTGATTAAGCAGTCTGGTCTGGCAGACAATATCAAAATTGGCGTTGTTCAGACGGCATATGCCAATGGTGCGGCAACAAATTATGTCGAGCAAACCCTTAAATTGAAGGTTGATTGCACACCTACTGGCGTAAAGTACCTCCACCATGCTGCAGAAAAATTGGATGTCGGAGTGTATTTCGAGGCCAATGGCCATGGTACCGTCATCTTCTCGCATGATACCCTGGACACCATCTTCAAACACGAGCCGAAGTCGCCGGGACAGAAGGAGGCTTTGGATGTTCTTAGAGCTACTGTTGAGCTCATAAACCAGGCAGTTGGCGACGCCCTCTCAGACTTCTTGTTGGTTGAGGTCGTTCTTGCGCATAAGAACTGGACTGTTCAGGAGTGGTTGGGAACGTATAGCGATTTGCCAAACAAACTCCTCAAAGTCATTGTGTCCGATCGCAACATCTTCAAGACAACGGATGCTGAAAGGAAACTAGTGCAGCCGGAAGGTGTGCAACAGAAGATTGACGCAGAGGTGTCAAAAGTGCGCCAGGGACGGTCATTTGCCCGTGCTAGTGGTACTGAGGACGCTGTCCGGGTATATGCAGAGGCCGCCACCAAGGCTGAGGCGGAAGACCTTGCTCGCAAAGTAGCGAAGATTGTGGAGGATGCTGGTCAGGCCAAAAAGTAAAGTATCGGCATGAAGTTGGATAAAAGGATTTATAGAGAAAAGTTTTAGTTATGTTCCTTATTCACTGTAGTCTCGGAAGTGTGCCTCTCATTAGCGAATAGTGGAGATTAAGTGGTTGTGTTGTCGCTGTGGCTACCCGTGGTTCACAAAGCTCACAGCCGGCAGGCGCCACCTCGCTATCCGATATAATCCCTTCCCTCAGCCTGCCTCAGTGAGCAACTCGTCACAATTTTCACTCGCAGCGTTCTACGCACACGCTTTCTTCGAAGAGCTGCTGATGGTATGTCAAAATATTCCCGATCGCTGGCTATGATGACAGAGGCAACTCTCGGTCCACCAAACATGGAGTGCCTCATCACAGATACTTCGTACAGGGAACCCGGAATGACACGTGACGCTCACTGAGCCTACGGATCATTTGCTGTGGACTCTATGTGCGAAAAACATACGCATGTCTGAGCTTTGAAGCTTTCATCCTGTCCGAAGCTTCCTGTTTGTGGAAAAACATCTGCTAATATGTTTGTGACAGAACGTTACCTCTCGATGTAGTGATGACGGTAGGATCACACGGGCAAAAGTCCGCTGCACAACACCACTTCAACTTCCCAAAAGTGTCCTTTTCGCAACTTCATGATGGCAACATATATTGCTTGTTGTCCGTTGTCCTCTTAGGGCGATGCAGCACGTGCCTCTTTCGATGAAGTCGTAATGCCAGTCCCGCACCCAATCCATCCTCCAGTGATGTGGTCATGCACAGCCCAGGAGCTATTTTCAATAAGTCAACGATCACCCAGGCGTATCACCAAGGCAGCTAGAAGATATGGAAATATCGTCTAGCCCATAGGTTCGGGCGAGGCACACCAAGTGACAGACTCGATGGAGTTGTCCGAATGCCATTATCTTCCACGCGAGGCTGCGAAGTAATACCCAAAAATTGCAGGCGCCTGGCTGGCAAATTATGAGCCGGAGAGCGTGAAGCTGACAGTGTTTCATGCTGTGTTGACACCAAACAAAAGGTGCGCGCATCCAATCACGTTGGCAGCACCAGGATGTTTTCAGGTGGGGAAACGCCGCATGGCTGAGACATGTTCGGCGCTGCTGGATGGCGGACGGATGGCTCGGTCTGTCTAGGTTGTGCTGCGCAAGCTTGGGGTATGATTATGGAAAGAGTCTCAGGTTGCCCTGGAGGAAGTGGAGAAAGATGGAGGGCAGATGCACATTGAGGCGGGGCGATGCGATAGCGTGAGGGTTGGCAGCTATCAACGATCTTCCTACAATCGCCACTTAGGGGCACGATCGCTGGAAGAGAAAGGGAGAGAAGAGCAAATGTGAGCACTGCTAGCATGAAAAGCTGGTGCGGAAAAGCACCAAAAAAAGCAGCAGCGGTCCTATTGCCGCGGCCTGGCCTCTCTCCCCAGCACTCGCACCCAAGCGGCGGCTCTCGGCAAGCACGCATCCCCAGTGCAACGAATGGGAGCCCGCGAGCCCCTGGTTCCTTCACTCGGCCGTCCTGCAGGGCCCGCGTCATCCCATTCCAACGGCGCGAGTTTAGAAGGGATCTGGACATCCATGTGGTGGCCCTTTCTTTATCATTCACCTCTTCCTCTTTGCCGCTGTCACAAAAGCTTTCGTCTGTCGCTCACCCTTTTGTTGTCGTGTTATTCTTTCTTTGTCAATTGTTCTATCCTTTGTAATACCCTTTCTGAAACATCACTGCTGTTTATCGATTGGACAGCGTGCTGGTCTCGCAGGTCATATTGTACTGAGACCACACTCATCCCTCGTTCCCATCGTATACGCACCCACTCACTTTGATCGCACCCACTCATTTTGATCGCAACTTTGTTCCTGTTATTGCAGAACCCCAAAGAATACAACTTACGAAATCTACTTAACCAATCCGTCACAAGCAACACAATCGACGCAATCGACGCAATGGCGTCAAATTTAAGCCCGGCCCTATCGCGGCGCGATGAGACGGGCGAGAAGCTTTTGAACCTGATGAGCAATCCCTTCGCATCATCTGTGAGACTTTCGTGTCGCAAACCCTCATATTCAGTTGCTGACTTCTACTAGGTTTCTCAAGATTCAGTCGTCATCGCCATCGTAACCGCCTTGGCCATCACCTCTGCCATCTTCTTGGTTTTCCTCCTCATTCGTCCTTTCAACTCAACCGTATACGCTCCAAAGCTCCGCCATTCCGACGAAAAACACAGGCCCCCGCCTATGAACAAAGGATTGTTTGCGTGGGTCAACCCCGTATTTAAATATAACGAGGATGAATATGTGGAGAAGATCGGATTGGACGCAGCAATATTCCTCCGGTTCGCTCGCATGTGTCGCAATATGTTCATCGCTCTAGCCATTGTAGGATGTGCCATCATCCTTCCGGTTAACATTACGCAATCCACAAACCTACAAAAAGGTTTTACCAAGAAGAACCTGAATCCGTTCTTCTTAATGACACCACAGAGCTTGTTTGGCGAGATTCTCTGGGTTTTTGTTGCGGTCGCGTATCTTTTCGACATCATCGTGTGCGGATTTTTGTGGTGGACCTATCGCGCCGTGCATCGATTAAGGAGAAAGTACTTGGAAAGCCCCGAGTACCAAAATAGTCTGCATTCCAGGACTCTCATGATAACAAACATCCCTAAGAACTTGCGAAGCGACCAGGGTATAATTGAAGTTACCGACAGTCTTCGCACTACACCAGAGGTTCCACGGGCTTCTGTCGGGCGGAATGTCAAAGATATTCCAGACCTCATTGAGCAACATGAGCAGGCTGTTATGGAGCTAGAAGCGGTACTGTCCAAATATCTAAAGAACCCTAACAGTCTGCCAGCTGAAAGACCTCTCTGTAAACCCTCAAAGAAGGATCCCGAGTATTCCAATAAGGAGGAGAAGGTCGACGCCATCAATTATCTTACCGCCAGAATCGAGCGTTTGGAGAACCAGATCAAAGCAATCCGGGAGACAGTCGACAAGCGTGATGCCATGTCTTATGGATTTGCAAGTTACGAAACGCTTGAATCGGCGCATACCGTTGCTTTTGCGGCAAGGAGGAAGCACCCCAAAGGGACGACTGTCCAGCTGGCCACCCGACCGGGAGATATCATCTGGAAAAACTTATCCTTGGACCCAAAAACTCGACGTTGGCGACGGACTGTAAACCAGATCTGGATTACTCTGCTCACCGTTCTATACTTTATTCCCAACGCCTTTATCGCTGTCTTTTTGGCAAAGCTCGAAAATCTGGCAAATCTTTGGCCATATTTCGCAACGGAGCTGGGGAAGAACCCAAAATTTTGGGCCGTAGTTCAGGGTATCCTTGCACCTGCCCTTTCCTCGCTGTTCTACTACTTCCTACCAATCATCTTCCGTCGACTCTCCATCAAATCAGGTGACTTCACTAAGACATCTCGAGAGCGACATGTCATCCACCAGCTGTATGCCTTCTTCGTCTTCAACAACCTTTTTGTATTCTCGCTCTTCGCAGCTGTCTTTGGCTTTGTGACGGCCATTGTTAGGGAAACGAAGAGCAATGGCAAGAACTTCTGGACTGCGGCCAACGAATTGAACTATTTCGAGGGTATCATCATTGCCTTAGCTCAGATCTCGCCATTTTGGGTCACTTGGCTCGCTCAAAGAAATTTGGGTGCTGCAATCGACTTGTCCCAAGTTGTCAACCTGGCTTGGGGCTCCTTTTCTCGCAAGTTCTTGAACCCGACGCCGAGAGAGCTGATCAAGCGCACCGCACCTCCTCCGTTTGATTATGCTTCATACTATAACTACTTCCTTTTTTATTCGACCGTCGCTCTCTGCTTCGCTACACTGCAACCGATTACTTTAATCGTCGTAGCGTTTTACTTTACACTGGACGCTTCGATGAAGAAATATCTTCTCTTGTACGTCTTCTGCACCAAAAACGAGTCAGGCGGCCAATATTGGCGTGTGCTCTTCAATAGGCTTCTTGTTGGAGCATTCCTATCCAACCTCATCGTCGCTCTCATGGTTGGTGCTCGTGGATACGCATCCAGATGGCACATGCTTGCCGCAATGATACCACTTCCCATTCTGCTCCTTGGTTTTAAGTTCTACTGCAAGAGGACTTTCGACGCCTCGATGAGATACTATACAAAGGGCGAGACCTCGAGAGGAAAGGAAGCCCCTACCCCCATTGACAAGGAGTCTCGTAGGCGTGACCGCGTCGCAGTTCGATTTGGACACCCAGCACTCTACCAGAAACTCACTGTCCCTATGGTACACGAGAAGAGTAAACACCTGCTCAGCGAACTCTACAAAGGACGGTTAGACGGCGACCTCGGGGCCACCGCCGGATACAGCGATGTATATTCCATGAAGCGCATGAGCAAAGAGCATCCAGGAAAAGCATCCGGCAGCACAGGCCCTTTCGAATTCGTCTCCGAGAACAACATGGACTTCGAGAACTTCAAGAACAGACCCGAATTCAACGAAGAGCACGGCGGCGACGGATCGGTCTATGGACAAATATCTCGTCCCGGTACCCCAGGCTCCATGATGCCAAACGACCGCGGACGATCAAGCTCTCGCGATTCGGAGCGCACTTTTGCGAACGACGAACCCGGTACCCTCTATCCCGCGGGATACCACTCCACACCAAGTAATCTACGTGAGTATAGCCCGTCTCCCGACCGCGGTCTCAGAACCATGGATAGCACAACCAGTGCTCCGTACCAGATCCGCGACGAAACGAATCTGCTCGGTGGAGCGGCGCCCATGGGCACACATACGCCCAGCGGCGGCGCTTACACACCATATACCCCTGATCAAGACAGAAGGAATGAATACTTCCACCGGTAAATACTACCGTTGTTTTTGCATATTGATACGATTTTCTTTTGTTGATTTTAGCATGTAAACGTCCGTGCATTGGACTAGTGCATTTGGAGATGTTGGAAATATCTCCGTGGCGTTTTTTTATTTGGGATAGGATTGACATAGAATATGAAAAATGAGTGGAGCTAGAGACAGAAAGCAGGGAAAGGTACGAGATACCATTGACAGAGAGCTATTGTAGCTGAGGATAGCGAAAAGCTAGCTGCATTCATTTGCATTGATATCGTTCTGGAGAATGGATGAGTTTATATCGTGGTTGTTTCCTTGTGGATTTTTGTGACTGTGTGCGATTGTCATTGTTGATAAGTCTTGCGAGCGTCATTGTTGTAGAGCTCACTTGTGTAGGCTGTGCAGTGGTGGGTTACTGAACATAAGATGTTTTGGGGATGTGTGGAGTCGATTATAGGATATTGACTTAGACTTGAGAAACCATGTCAATTCTTTCATACTATAATGCATGTCCTTTATGTAACTCGATGCCATACGAAGGATCCCTCCCGAACAGGGTACCAAACATCTGGGCGACCAGCCAAGCGGCCTAGTATGCTGGAAGGAGAAGTGCAGAGTCAGGCGTGGTGAAGTTTAGAGTCTGGGGTTTTTCATGGATGTGTACAGAGAAAAGATGAAAGATGGCATTTGTAACACATGCAGATTAAGTGAATGGAGTTATGCTATCAGGCTTCGTATGAGTAATTAAGATATGCGATATCTACTCTCGCTGACTTGGAGCTTGTGACGCCTTGACTCATTTCGCGTAGTGAAGCATTTTGAGAGGGAATGAACTAGAGATAGAGTGTGAGCATGGGCGTCGGTCAGAGCGACTGTGTCGTATGTAGAAGGGAATTTTTCATGGAGGCGAGGAAAATGCTATTTTGTTCGTTCGTTTCTATTATAACGGAAGATTGTAGGTCAATCATGCAAGTAGGGAAAGGTGGCGTGGGGGCGTGGTACTCGGAGTCGGGTTGGTGTGTCTAGGATTCCAAGTGGAGAGTAAGGACTTGAAGAAAATGGAGAACATTCTGTGGAGACAGATGGGTTTTGGTGTAGTTTCTTGGGGGTAATAATCTGGCATGGGCCTTCTTTAAGATTGTATCGAAGGCCAGGTTATGATGGTCGAGGATTGAAAAGGCACTTTCAGGTCCCTACTATTAAGAGCAGGATTCTGCGAAAGAGCGTCGCTAAATGAACTATAATGTTAGAAAACGGAGGATCTATGTCTAAACCAGTGGGGAATTCCATTTTCTTCCTCACATGCTACAGATTGCAGTATCCCTGCCTAGGTATTCGGCTCCTAATCTCTTCATCTTCGAGTGACTACGTTAGGAACTCACAGCTCAAGTAACGAGTCAAAACATTTTCTTTTCCAATACGTTCTTCTCCGAGCACTCCCAACAAGATTGCAGGCCGAGCAAGTCTGAACAATCCTCCAACTCCGATGGAAAAATTGTCTTCACAACGATTCAACTTCCAAGTTTTCTGCTAGTCATTTGTGCTATGTAACAGAGCCCTTCGACATTATTAGTGGGGACTCATGTTACATAAAACATACCAGAGTAACCTCGGACACTCATCCTGTCGACTCCCCTGCCCACTTTCCGATCTGATAAATAATCGATCGGAAATATCGGATCTATCACTCCTGTCTACGCCGAATTTTCTCCATGTCCACAGGGTACGCTGCAATGCTGCATCGCTTCGTACGTGGCAAGCACCGAAAAGGGAAGTCAGTCACTGGAAAAGATGCATTCACCCAGAGAACCTGCGCCACGATGCGCACGCATGCCGAATGGCGACATACAATATACCCATGACCGGCATCCTATGTACCGAACCTGAAATCGGACGTCATACCTCGTGGCCGGTACTTTGCAGTGTCAAACAAAGCTTGTCTGCGTTTCGTTTGACAATTTCGGGCCCTCTCTCGGTCGCAACCACGGGCTCCAAACCAGGAATTCGGGCGATGATGTAGTCCAAGACTATGCATCTCCAACATCGTTCTACATTTCTCAGAAAACAGTTTTCCGTATCGTTTCAACGTTGGAAGATATTTTCCAATCTAGAGCCGACGACATGGCTCACTTACTCTGAGTCTAGATGCTCTCCGCGTCCCACCCATCCAACCCATCCAACGCCGGATAAAAACTCCACTCTAGTCCTCCTACAATTTTCAGTTGAGACCCTTCACATTTCCCAAGCGGGCCCCCAATCTAATCTGAAGGACCGACTTTAGGCAGTGAAAACCCAGGATAAACCTCCGAGCCTACTACCCCAGAGCAGATAGTTCGGCGGATCCGCCAAGCGCCTCAAGCCGGACCTGCCATCGTGATTTGGCAGCTCAGAAACGTTTTCAAACGGTGCTCGCTGTCCCCTCTTGTTTGGTTTCTAGCGCTCCGGGTGAACCCTGGATCTTGGGATCTTCGGTACTTTGAGGCGACGTGCAGGCGGGCCGACGTCGTCTGGGCGCAGGCACGCCATGAGCGTTGCCAAGACAGACCAGTGATATGGATGAAGCGGAAATTTTGCGCAGGACCAGGAGGGTGATTAGCAATGGGTTGGAGAATTGTGATGGTGTACAGGAAGTACTGGGCACAGCACGTGGTGGTTTGGTCCCGATTGGGATATAAGGACGCTTCGAATCCTGCTTTTTGCTCGGTGTGATCACGGCATTGCAATTGAGTTCCTATCCGAGACTCGTCCATTCTTTTTCATACATATACACACTATTGTAGCGCATTTGGTCGCTCTTCCACACTCCTTTGTCTTTAGAAACATTTCCATTCACCAGCAACAAAGATGCGTTCCCTCCTCTTGGCTTCGGGGCTCATCGCCTCTGCCCTTGCGACTGAGCCGTTCTTGAATGAACCGGACACTGGCTTGGAAACATATCTCATGTCGACGAACTGGACGGAGGGTACCCAGCCATTGTTGAAAGACATGCGTGGTATCCCTGACTTCGACTTTGCGGCACGTCACAAACTCAACAACCAGCAGTACTCCTTCTACAGAGTCGCAGCTGGGGGAGAGTGGAGCTACCGCAACAACCTCGATATCTGGTCCAAGGTTCATTTCCGCATGCGTATGTTGACGGATGTAACTAAGGTTAACGAGACCTTGGCCACAACTATCTTGGGATACAACTTCAGTGCTCCCATCTTCATTGCTCCCGCCGCCCGCGGTGCATATGGAGACCCCGAGCGTGCTGAGTTGAACTTCGCCGAGGCTTCCGGCAAAGAGAATACTCTGTATACCGCTGCTCTTTATGCCTCGAAGACCATTGAGGAGATTGCTTCCGCAAAGTCGAACAACACCCTCAACGGGCCTCAAGTCATCTTCCAACAGGTACGTCTTTTGTCCAAACTCTTATGTTCAATCTGCTCACGCTCCCCAGATCTACACCAACGCCAATCTCTCCGTTACCTGGGATGCCATTGCACGTGCCGAGCGTACCGGTGCAAAGGCTATTATCTGGACCATTGACGCCCCTGCTGGTTCCACTCGCCACAGGGCTGCTCGTTACGACACCACTAATGCGAATGGTGTCACTTCAGCTCTCACCTGGGATATCTATGACCAGATGAAGAACCGAACCCGCCTTCCCATCATTCCCAAGGGCATCACCACTGTCGAGGATGCTCTCATCGCCGTCGAGAAGGGTGTACCCGCCATCTACATCTCCAACCACGGCGGTCGCCAACTCGATCACTCCCCCTCCCCACTTGAGATCGCATACGAGATTCACCGAAACGCCCCCGACGTCTTCAAGAAGGTTGAGGTTCTCGCCGACTCCGGTGTCCGTTATGGCAGCGACGTCCTGAAGCTCCTCGCTCTTGGTGTCAAGGCCGTCGGTCTTGGAAGGCCTTTCATGTATGCCAACTGCTATGGTGTCGAGGGTGTTACGAAGGCGATCCAGATCCTGAAGACAGAAATCGCGGCTGATGCTGCTCAGGCTGGTATTCATGATATTCAGAACATCCCTGCCAGTGCTTTGAACACCAGGTACTTGGAGCAGAATGTTTATCTCCAGGAACAGAGTGGAAACTACTGAGATGTAGTGTGGGATATAGGCATACAATAGATACCAATAGACATCTTGAAAAGTTCATTGTTTGATTGATGTAGTGAATGTTTTGATTGCGCTTTTGAGTCTAGTTGTTAACGCCCTTTTCGATTCCCAATAGTACAGTGAAGCCATAGACCCAGGTTTACCAATCATTCTTGTCGCCCAAATGTTCATTATGTAATGCTGAGAGTAGGAGAACCCACGAGGCCTGTACCAACAGTGATTCGGGGATCATTGGCCAGAAAAGAGATCGAATTTGACAATGGCAACGAATTCTTGGAGGTGGACCGGGAGTTCACACGAGTGTGGGGAGGATTGCTGATACACACCAATCGCCCGAACATCCACGATTGAAGTAAGGGATATGACCTTCTGATCGAAATAAATTCGGTCAGTACAAAGAACAGCTATTCGGGTTATTGTGTTCTCTTGGATAAGTTGAATACGCATTGGAGTTGGATCAATGCGCTGATTGACTTTGATCATGAATATTGGAGTTTTCCGATCCGCAATATTTATGAAACACGATCAAGGATACCTCATGCCGGTATCGCTATCGGGACATGAACTTGCCAACTTGAGTCGAGCATCTCTACTGCTTCATACTGAGGTACCACATCCTCCAGCCATTCATCATTCAGAAGTTGTTCTGCAGTAGGTCTGTCTCTCGGATCGAGCTTCATGATCCTGCAGATGAAGTCCCGATCCTTCTCGTCAAGTTCGGCCGTCGAAGTGTGACTGAATGGTCTCAGGGTCTCAGACGGACTGATATCCATCGTGTATGCCAAAACATTCAGTCGTTCCTCGTCGCAAATATCTTCGTATGAATCTGGCCATGGTCCGAAGATTCGGTGATGCTCGATCAGAAGATGAAGATGATATTGCGGGTCGCTTCGTGGAACAGTTGGCGCAAATATGTGGAAGTTGTCTCCATATAGTAAGCCAATGACCTGAACTTTTATCAGTACCGGGTAGAACAAGATTTTGATTGACATAGATGGCCTACCGTCGCCCCAAAGGCCCATATGTCCATTGGAGGTCCTAATCCTAGTTGCAATTGAGCCTCCGGACTGCGAAACACCTCTGTTCCCATTTCCTCGCCTTCCTTTAGAAATTTGGAATCTAGTGGAAGCGAACCACCCAAATCTGCAAGCTGCACTTCCTTGATACGATTATTACCCGTACCGTAATTGATTAGAACATTCTTCGGTTTGATGTCTGATGCACTGAATTAGTCACGTATAACAAGTGTGATCCACGAACACTTACCAGTATGGACATAGCCATTCTCATGCAATGTCTTGAGTGACTCCAAGACTCCCTTGGCTACGAACTTGACCTCTCGTCGAGTCAGCTGCTGTTTGTTCGATGCAGCCCACACATCTTCATCAAGCCATCGTAATACAATACCAGGTGGGTCGTTCGGTTCTACGATCTCATCGATTATTGGGCGTAAAAATGGAGTTTGATGCTGTAAGTGACGCAAAATATCTCGCTCGTTCTGAAGTCGCCAATGCCGCACACTCTTGATGATCACATTTTGCTTGTGATTATTTCTGTTTCCATTCATTAGCCCGAACGTATTTTGAAAGCAGGGGAAAACTTTGACATTGCAGTCCATACACATTCTTCTAGTCGCCTGGTCAATGTGTAATGGCCTAGCTGCCCGCGCAGAGTATGCCCAATCGCAAATTCTTTGCCCATCGCGATGGCAGTGGTCGTGCTTTTTGGCAGAGTCGCAGCCATTCCATGTGGTAAGAAAGATGGAGAAGTTGAGATGTTGGTGAGAAAGTCGATACGTAGTTGCGGTTGCGCGGTCAAGAATATGGATACCTATATAGTTAGGGTTCAGGCGTTGCCCCACTTTACCGTCTCTGCGCATGCAAACACAAATGATCACGTGTTGCCACACTCACTTGAATTTCCTAATTAGGTAGTACGCTTATTAGACAATTGATCAGAACGGTGTTGCAAATAATGTTTTCGCCATGTATTGAAACTGAGACTATGTGAATTGAGGTAATAGACAGACAGGATTCGTGGTTGCGTCCAAGTTGTCCACCGTGGCTATATCAAATAGCGGTAAGTTATGAGTGAAAGATCTCTCACTTTTAGAATATGAGTAAAGCAAACTTATCATTTCCGCTGATATTTTAACCTTTTTCAAACTTCCTCGCACTCTTTCAACAGCACGATCAACGACTTTTCCAGGCAAGTTCCCATGTCAGCTCTAGCATAACGACCAACCAGATCAATTTCAGAGATCCATATCAGCGTCTACAAGTCGGGGATCGATATAATGCCGCCTCCAAGTGGTAGTCAGCTTTTGAACACTATCAAGACTTGTGTTCCGATTGGAGTCACCTGGAAAGGCCCCAGGAAGATCCCAGTGCACGCGGCAACCCAAACCGTGGCCTGGAGGCGGACCGACGAGGAGGCACTCAGACATACAGAGGCAATTCTCGGTGCCGTAAACAGCAACATCAGTCGTATTCCTGGTAATGCTGTCGAAATTATTTCCCGGTCAGTACTGCAAATCCTTCGTACCGACTATTACCCCAGTACTAATATCACACAGAGACAACTATCACGATAGCAAGAGGGATCCTGCTTCTCACATCACCGCCATTGTAAACAAGGATGATGGCGGTGTCGTCGCTGTTCATCTGTACCCCGACGGCGTTCGCGGCAAGAGCATACCGCCCATCAATAATTTCACCCCGGCCGCCAACGACAGCAATGAAAGCGATCAGAATGAAACAGAAATCACCACATAGGCCATAGAAACCTTCACAACAGTCTAGGAGCAAATGGATTGTAGGCCTTTGAGGTTTACTAGAATAGCTAGGATATCATAGATGGTAACCAGTGTCCTAGAGGATGGTCTTTAAGAAGACTGCTTGATTGTCACCCTGAAAAAACCTACATCTATATTCCTATTCCATCCCTTCTAAAATGATCCGATCATTTAAAAGGTAGCTTGATTTTTTACTTTATCACGGGATGGTGCAAGTTAACGTGATTGCTCCATCCAAGGATCTGACCGCAATGCAGAGTGACTAAAATGTTCTTCAATGCTAAATAGCTACAAATCTTACGCATGCAGCATGTGAACAGATATTAAGTGTCAAATAACCGTAAACAAATGAAAGATAATTGTGTAAGTGGGACGTTGTCATAGAACTTCTCGATTTAGCGTGACCTGTGAAGGGAAAGTAAAGGGTGAGAAGTACTTCCCTTTTTAGTCAACTCCTGTACATTGTTTTTGAATCTTTGCTCTCATTATTCGATTTTTCTCGCTACTCAACAATCTGTCTCCTTCTGTGCCTCTTTGTACCTGTCGTTGTACATTGTGTTTGCTGTGTGCGATTCTTTTAGCGATACCTGCATTTGAAATTATCTATACTAAATCTCAATTTTGTTCACTATATACTGCTGAGACTAGCAGAGCTCGGAGCGAGAAGAGAAATCATTCAAAAAGAATTGTGAACTAATCCTTAAGGATTGCCATCGGCTAAGGAGTGGCCCCAAGGATCATATGTCTGTCACGGCGTTGCAAGCTGAATAGCACGAAGATTGCAACTCTTCGATTTCAAATCGATGACGGTGTTAGAACACTACTACCGAGAGACAACTCAAATTAGATAGAGTAGAAATGGGAATAAATGGCTTGTCTGCTCTTGCGATATACTGGGACAATCTATAATCTATGATCGGCATCAGTGCGCGAAAGCATGGTCTCGCAAAAGACTGCTTAATTATCACACTAAACACATTCAAATCTAGATCCTCTTTTCAAACCTCCTGCGCAAATGTGACCCTCCAAAAGACTCCCTGATCTCCATTTTTTGATACTCATACACCCAAATCCTCAACCCTAATCAATCCGTCCCCCATGCCTGCCACTGCCCAAGTTCCGCACCTCAGATTTGGATTCCAGGCCAGACAAGTGATACCCGACGGCTCTTCATAGATGGTAATCTTCTTGATAACTTCGTTTGTCTCCTTGCGGGACTTCGCGTACTGGAGAGTGACTTGCTGCACGCGATAGCCTTCGTTAAAGCGAGTTAGTGGCTGGGAAAGGACGTGTGCAGGAACCTTGGTTTTTGGAGCTCCAGTAGTGGTATTAGCGGAAGTTGAAGCTGCTGGTTGGCTTGAATCATTCTGATCTTCATCCTCCCCTCCAGCATCCTTGACCTTCATTAGTAGTTGGTCAACTGGCGGGCGCCAGTCATGGGTAAACCATATCTGTTGAAAGGGTGTCTCCTTTTGATTAAGAACTCTGCCAACGGGGTTACTCGATGTCACAAGGCCGTCTGCACAGCCTATGAGTACTCCCGGTTGAACGGGACTTGTGGCACAGCAGACAATTTGGCTGTCTACTCGCATGCTGTATATGTTGGTGTAGTAGCGGCGTATTGAATTGTGTCGGAACAAGTAATTCTCATCAGGCATAAGGAATGATTGAGTGTGTTCATGCCACGATTGCGCAGTAGCGAAAATGCGACCCTTTGCTGTCAAAACCGTGTCCGTATCTGGGGAGCGGAGGTCAATCAATTTGCCATATCCATCGGCAGTGGTGATGGAAATATAGGCGGGAAGTGATGGCCACCCAGAACTCAGTGTGAGTATGAAAGTATTCGACACTTGTCTGTAAAATGTTGGTTGTGGATTATATTCTGGTAACGAATGGTTTAGGGGGGGGAAGGTGGAAGCATGTGTGAGGGTCCAGATCGCAAGCGTTCCAGCTGCACTACCAGTCGCAAAAGATGTTGCTGATAGCCAGTGAATGCAGGAAGGTACCGTGTGTGGCAGATGTGCGTCAAACGCAGCCTTCGTATAGTGTATGTATTGGGGAGCATGAACCGACTCCGAGGACGTTTGGAAGGCCACGTCGAGAATTCTCACCCCACCATCAGACCACATGGTTGCGAGTAATCCGAGGTTGACATTGCTCTCCTCATTCACGTTATCTGCTGGAGCTACCGGACACCATCGAAGTTGCTTTGGCGCACCCCAATCTGTACAAATGACCAACTCCAAGCGAGGCTCCCTCTCTGGATCAAGTTCGCCCTCTTCGTTAGATCCGAAAGACCAGATTTGTATCGATGCCGGAAACGGCTTTGTTGCAGTGAACGCGGGAGCTTTAGGGTTCCGGAGTGGTTTGGGGGCCGAATTTGGCTTCTGTTCCACTGCAACCGCAAGGTATTGCGTACAGCCTTCTTCGTTTGACGCCCACTGTATATCCTGAACTCGAGAACCAATGTTCACAACCCAGCCACGTCGGTCCTCCTTCTCATCAAAGGCCTCCGCCGTACTGACAAATGATCCTTTGGTCAAGTTGAGAAGTTGGGGTTCAGTAAGGGAGCCCATAAGGATGTTCAAAGACTGCGGCCCTGGATTTTCTAGATATTTCCTAGCCTCCTCCTTTGTAAGATTGTTCTTTTTTTGCGATCTAGAAAACTCGGCCGTGCCAGCTGTCGAATACCATTCCCTGAATTTATCAATTTCTCTCCTTCTTCCTTCCTCATTGACATAGAATGAGCGGCTTAACGACCCTTCAGCGCGACATGGTAACGTCTCTTGCTTTGACCACTGGTCTCTTGTCAGAAGTACAGCTTTTAAATCGTCCTGTTCCGGTCCAAAGAGATCTTTCACCCTGGCCTCTTGGCCTCCTCCTCTTGCCCAATCATCCACACCCCTAGCATGCTTGCTGTCGATTCCCATATTCCTGACCTTCGTGCCTTGGCTTTTGGCGAACGGCTTCACACGTCTGACACCGAGGCCAGCAGCAGCAGTAGACAGTGGAGGATGCAGCGGAGAATGCAGGAGGGGACCTTTTTGCGGAGTTTGACTCGGGCTATCATGTGTGGATCCCGAATTCAGATTGTAAAAGCCGGCATCAAGAAGAGATGCTTTGCGGGAAACTTTGCTGGCTGGTGTCTGGATAGATTTTTCGGAGCTATCGTCGCTAGCATGTTCGTCAATGAATTCGTCGGCGTCATCCTGATCATCTTGTTGGTCTGGCATGAAGACATCTCCATCTTCATCTTGCTCAGTTTCGGCCAAAGATCTTTGACGACTTGAACCACTATCATGGGGTTCGTTTTCATCAATATGGGCGTAGTGATCTTCCACGCGGTACGATTTGGCAGATTGATTCCGTACCTGGCGGCGTGGTCTACCTAATGTGGAGTCAGCAGAGCAAAACCATCAGAAATGAATACAGTCCAATACCATTATCCGTCATAGTTCGAACCTCGGATTCCAGAATGGGCCGATGGCTGATGTTTGTTCTAGACTTGATATTCACTCCAGCAGGAGATGTTCACGACTTAGTGTGCTGAGCAAAGTGCGCTAGGGACGCAATGTATCATAGAACCATGTCGAGAGAGTCAAAGCTGATTGGGCCATAAATTATGGTCACACCTCAAAGAACTGTGGTGTAAAGCTGCAAGGTACGCAGGTGAGTTTTGCCCAGATGGGTGATTGTGCACGGTCCTCTCTTGAACTGCAATTTTCGGCGGAGAAGGAATTGCCGAGCAGTTCAACTGCGCTTGCAAATCTGGGGGAAAGTGTTGAATTGCGAATTAATCTATCGCCTCCAAGAATCATGAAAAGTCACAATGCATATAACTATAAATCTTGCGTGCGAAAATGTAAACAATTGTTATCATTATGTCGTTTCAGCTTAGGTATCCGCTATGTTCAGCGATGAGAACTGGCACCCACTGACGTCAAAGACTGTTTTTGGTAAAGTGGCATGTAGTCTCTAGAGATCAAGCGTGATGCACAATATGATATGAACAATCAAATTCATAATAAGGCATGTACCCATCAGAGTTGCGAAAACAATTGTAGGCAGGCACAAAAGACGATTCTCATATCATCCAAATGGAACGAACGTAGCTAAGCCCTCTATCGGCGTGAATGAACTCGACTCGTTAAAAGTTCGATGAGAAATTTTGCTGTTACATCATTTGATTGCGTAATGTCAGTTCGTCTTGATGTCCGTAGCGGGAACGGTCCACATTCCACGCAAGACAATAATCGAGGAAAACCCCGCTTTTGCATTCATGTCGACACCGATAGGCCACGCCTCATCCCCTTGTCCCACTCCTCGCTGCCCCACCACCCCTTATATCTGTCAAAGGAAGAAAGCATTTTGATAAAAGCTATAGAACACCTTGAAGGTAGTAGCGAAACCAATCATAATTTAGTGGCTGCGCTATCGCTTATAGGCGTGAAGTCATAGGGTGGGCATCTCGAGTGATCGCCCTAGTGATGCATGGGTTTATGTCCTCTAGTAGTTGAGTGGACAGCTTTCGTTGGTCAATCGAGATTGTAGAACAGCTAAGACATAGTGGCTCCATATCTGATGCATCCCGTAACTCAAATAAGTTTCGTACGTCCAACTAGGGCGCTCCACAATTTGAACCAGGGTGCTTCTCACAATTTACCCCTCATTTTTCTTACGATTATATATTTTCTAAATTCAGATTCCGCCATCAATCATTACCAAAGCAATTTGGCTTTCACACGGTGGTATGGTGTAAGTTTACTCGACTTCATCATTCTCAAACCTATCTGACAGTCTTCTAGCTAGTGGTATGACGTCGCGTTGTGGCCGCGCCAGCCTGGGTAGGTTTGGCCCTCTCTTGCAGAGGATTCATAGTCACAGCGCAGTTCTAACGTTCCTCAGGTTCGATTCCCAGTACCGCCAACTGGTAGCATTAGCTACATAGAACCTTTTTTTTGCGCTTTGTTTGGCCTGAATGGGCAGCTAGGAATGTGACAAATACGTAGAGAAAACTTCTCTATATATCTATTAGATTTTTATTTAACTATGTGTTTTTTGTGCATGCATACTAAGTATATCTCCTAAATACTTAGTCATGTATTGTGTAGTTGTGAAGGCTAAGTGTTGAGGAACCATTATTTATATTATTTTACGCTCGCTTGCCTATAATGCACAACGCTTCCATCCAAAAGAATAAGCATAAATTCATCTATCCATACGTAGGGTGGCGAAGTCCCATTAGCTATTCTACAAAGTTACAAATCTCATCTACCAGTCCTCTTCTTGCTTTTGTCATTGTCCTTGCTCGGTTTGTAGTCCAAAACCCTTCGCATACGGTGGTTCCGCGCCATTCTCCACCTCACATACAGCATGATTGCATCCTTAACACCAACAAAAAGACATCCACCTAAAATGCTGCGACCCCACCGCGCTTGCAAGAAACCTGTTGGTTTTCCCCACCGTGGTGGCATAACCCAAGATTGTGGGAGCGCGTATTTCAAGGCTTCGCCTACCGCAGCGGCAATTGAAGGAAAGACAAGGGCACCAAGAATTGCATCTGCAAGGCTAGTTGTGCTAAATGCGATGTTGTGTTCACGGCGAATACGTCTTCCTGGAGCTCGAGGAATTGCCTGTGGCTGTCCTGCCTCCTGGTGGGGACCAGCGGGGACGTTCGGTGCAGGCGCAGCGTCTCCAATATCAATAAGAGGAGGCGGTTCATCGTCGTCCATGGGCGGTGCTTCCAATGGATGGGCGGGGCCTCTTGCAATTGGCACGGGAGGGTTATCAGCAGCACGGTTGTTATCGGCAGCACCTCCATTATTCCAATCTGCAAAAATATCAAAATCGACGTCTACTTCGATTGCATCCTCAATAATATCTGCACCGTTTTCAGCGTCATCATGGTCGTGGTCGTGGTCATGATCGTGTCCGCCGATATCGAGCTGGATCTCTGGGTCTCCAGGGTCCGCATCGCCAGTGTCAGCCCGTGGTTGTATCTCCTTGAGCCATTGCCGTTCTTTCGGCAGCCACACCTTCTCATAGTATGCATTATAGATACTCCGAATATAGGGAAGTATGGCAACTGTAAACGCGGCACTAGGTGGCCACGAGAACTGCATGATCTCCTCCTGTGGCCCGGAAGAGCTTACGAAGAATATCAGAGGTAGGAATGGAAGGCTTGTGTCTAGGAGAGTTGTCCTGCTCAGCATAAGCACAGTGGGTATCATCGGCAATCCCAGGTGCAATCGCCAATGTAGTCGTAACTCCTGCAGTAATCGCAACCCTAATGAGTCCTCTCTAGTGTCCGGATATTGATATAGTGGCGCTAGAATCTGAATGGCATCCTGCGTCCCAAAAATTTGGAATACATGAGCGCGACCGATGAGTGCTAGGGTGGAATAGGCGGCACTTCCCACGGTGAGACCGATACCTGGGAGGAGGAACATGCTTGTCAATCGCTCAAAAGCCCTTACAGAATCTACAATAAGGCTCCGTGGTCGCTGTAACCGGATCTCCGACTTGCACTGTGGGCATAGGATCTTGCCTTGTCGACCGCCCGCACGTCGCCTGGAGCTTGGGGCTTCCATGTCTGCTATCCAGTCCAACAGACATTTCTCGTGAGCCACAAGTACACACGGACATGGTGAGCGCCACTCTGATGTCGTTTCTTCATCTTCATTCTCGTCACTAAAGCATATCCAGCACCTGCGGGGTTCTGTGTCTGACTGCGTTTCTATCGGCGCGTGAATAGAGGATGATTCTGTAGTGGTTCGCTCGGTATCCTCAATCGCAATATGGGATGGGGATCGCGGAGAGTTGAGGAGGACGGTCTGGGAGTCTACGGAGGCGGCAGAGAAGCTGTTTGTTCGGGCGGCTTGATCGTCCTGCGAGGACTCACGAGGCGAAGGTCTCCGCTGTGATGCTGGACGTGCTGGAAGAGAGGCCATGATGGAAGGTTGCGAGGGCCGAGTAGTGAAGTAGGCGAATTTCCTCTCGGGTTGCTGGCCTGTACTGCTAGATAGTATAGTCATGCATTTCGTGGAAGCAAGCTGGAGTAAGATGATGTTGTTGTCTAGGCCGAGGCGCAACGTGCTGGCTCCGTCGCGCTTCCTAAGACGTCACCTAATTATACCGAGGTGTGCCAAGACACACTACCTTCGCCATCACAGGCTTTCCCATCTTCACCGGAGAATCTCAGATAAAGTGTGTCAAGCTATCGGAGATATAAAATTCTTACCATCGGGATGTTCAGTCATTATAGATGTTTAAGTAGTTACGAAAATATTTGATGCTACAGAGATTCATAGACCAAGCGATACTTCTACATAATGCTAATGCTATCTTGAACGGATTAGGTTTGTATGATGTATTGGTCCTGGGTTGTCCACATGCTCTTTCTTAAGTGCATAATCTTCAATCGAAATATAATTCACGACATCACAAAGTAAACTGCTGGTGATATCATATTGCAGGCATCAAATAGATCTCGGAGATTATTATTTGCAGTCTACCAGTCCTCAATCTGAAACTCAAAAACTCGATCCCCCTTCCCCTTTTCAATAGGGGATGCATCTCTATCAAAAAGTGTTCTTTCTAAGTAATAAACTTTGCCTTCTTTGTCCGCCAGTATGACAATTTGCTTCTCTGTGCCATAACAACCAGAGGTGGGATCGGCCGCCTTATGCTTTACAACATCACCAATCTCGTGAGCAGGCATGTTCATCTCCTCTAAGTGGTCTCGCCCAATCGAAGGTACGAATATGCTGTGCCGTAGCTGGTTCAAGTACATATCCCACTCTTCGTTCTCTTTCTGTCTGGGCATTGTGTCGGTACTCAGCACCCCCAATAACCTATCAACCAGTTGATCCCGTGTTTCATTTTGCTTCACACTCTCTTCAATGGCGGCCTTGGTCCATTTCTCTCCATTGGTGACTTTTGGCCAAGTATGATCACCATATGCCGCATTGCTAAGAGCATGGGTCTGATTTGGTCCTTGTGCCAGATGTATAAGTCCTTGGACGTCTGGTGTGCGGTTAGAAACAATCTGGAGGCCTTTCTTCTCATTTTTGGTAACATCTTGGATCAATCCGTAGCACAAGCTGAAGCCACCCACACCCTTCACACCCTCTTCTTCCACTAATCTCCTCGCGAATTGCTCTGGGGTTTCGTGGATTTTGGGATCGGATTTCAGCCAGGCATTGGGTATAAGTCCTCTGCTTCGGGCACCCTGGATCAATTCTTCATTCTCCTCGCGGTAGTTGGTAAGGACCGCGATTCGGCCTTGGCGAGTCATACCCAGCCAAGTGCCGTGCGCTGGTCGGTGCAGGTCGTAACCCCCAAGCACTTGGGTATCTGGTTCTGGCCACCATGTAGCTTCTTGTGTCGGACGATGTAGATATTCCTATAATAAGGTATCAGTACATTGAGGAATGAAACTTTGGGATGGGTTCAAAATTTACATCTCGGTTGTTGAGAAGAATGAAAGGATACTGAGGGTGCTCGGTTGTGACGATAGCGATGCACATGATGCATCTATACCACTTTAGTGGTGAAAAGATAACGAGCGATGAAGGATAAGGGGTTTAAAGTTTGAGTGTTTGTGTGATGTGTTTGATTGACTGGATCTAGTGCCGTGACTCGTATGACGATGCAACTTCCACAGGTCGGAAACCAACGGGGACTGCAGGCAAATTATACCGAAGGAATAATAGGGCGGTGTGATATACAGACAGCAAACCCCTTACTTATATACGTGGTTCCAGCACGAAGACCGCCTGCCTTGCCATTGATGTGAGGTGAGGTGGCACGATCCATTTCTTAAGCCTGTAGACATCCGAACATGTGCCAAAGTATGATGAACCGGTCATAGAGATTTCGTGCCGAGGCTCTGGACCCTGAAATCGCTGGACAGTTTTTGGGCCCCAGGCGTCGACAGCAAGTCAACTGATGTTGAGTTTTAGTCCGCAGCAATTTGCTCGGTGACAGTACCTGCAGGACCAGGGCCAGGCGTTCTCAAGCTCCGATGTCGTCCGTGCAAACTATCACGTGCCCGCGTTGAGGCCCTGGTGTGATCTCTTCTATGGGATCTGCCAGAGTGATTGCGAAACGCGTCACTGCGCTCACGCCCGTCCACCTCTCTCCACCCATGCCACTTCCCTCAGCCTTACCTGACGACAAGCGTAGCCCGCTCGACGCCTCTTTTCTATAAACCACCAAATTCAAAACTTCTCACTCCACTGAAATGGCAAACTTCGCACCATACCAAGACATTCCAGAGACGCAGCGAGCGCTCTCACCGCCACCGCAAACCACTTCCCCACGCCTGACCTCTCCACGCGCATCTATCGACCGCACGCGCAGTATCGGTACCGCTGTAGTATCCTCGCCTTCGAGTCAACCCTTCGGTCAACGCGACTACTTTGGCGGGCAGCAACAGGACCCAGAGCGGGTTGCCTGGAATGCGGTACCTGGAGCTTTCGGAGGCGGCAGGGAGGATGTGGACATGTTTCAGACAAGATTGGGACTGCGAATGGATTATGAGGCTTGCTTAGCCTACCTTCTGTTACCTCCAGCAGGCGGCGTTCTGTTACTGATACTCGAGCATCGAAGCGACTATGTGAGGTTTCACGCATGGCAATCTAGTTTACTGTTCGCATTTATTTTCGTGAGTTACAAGCTTCCTCATCTCGCCTCATGGTGCTGACCTCGACAGGTAATCCATATAATCTTTTCCTGGTCAAGCATAATATCATGGTTTCTGTTCATTCTCGACCTCGGCATTATTGGTTTCTTGACTATGCACGCATATCAGGATGGTAAGTGATGATTCCGTTGGAAATAGGCTGCGATCATGGCTAAATTAAAGTTATAGCTGATACACTTGACCGATACGAGGTTCCCTTCTTTGGCCCCCTTGCGAGCTCCATATTGGATGACGAGTAAACATATATTCGGCCGCACGCTGTACATTTGGGAGGATTCTCTGCATCTAGAAGGAGTTCTCAGGAGTTGTAAATGGGCTTCAAGGAATCCCTCAGGACAATTCGTCGTGGACCCATGTTCTCATCCTCTTTTCCACCCATTATATTCGAAGTGTAGACCTTTTAATAAGAAGAGTTTAATTCCATCTTCTCCAGCTTCCCGCAATCAATGCCCGTCATCCAAAGCGATCTTTTGCTATCTGCCTTAGATAATCCATTGTTTGGGCTTCTTTTGTACGCCTCTCTGACAGTCTCTCCTCTCGCTCAGCAGCACGGGCCCTCAGTATTTCTTCCTTGCGAATCTCTCGTTCATTTTTCCTCCTCTCTCCTTCGGTCTTCTGCCTCTTGTAGGCCTCGATGCCGTCATCACCCATGAGATCTGATTCCCGAACCTCGGCATCGCCACCTTCTTTCGCATCGCGGAAATCTTTTAGTGTACTTGTTGTGTCTTGTTTCTTCTCCAATTGGCGCGCTCGTGATCCAGGATCTGCACGAGGAACTAGTTCTTCGAGACGCTCTTTCTGCGCCGATCGATCTGCCTTACGTTGGTGTCGAATATCTTCGACGTAATTGCTTCGATTTCGAATGCGGTCCTCTTCCCGCTCCTCATTCCGCAGCGCAAGATCCTCCATGCCCGGTATCGTTGGTCCTGACCGACGTGTTGCAACATTGTCTGGTGGCGCAGGGCCAAAATCATCATCGCTTTGTGGATCTTCTAGATATTCACTAGGCTGGTAAGGCTTTCTTTCTGGGGAACTGCGGGATTTTCGCTTCGGTGACGATGCTCGTGGGGAGTGTATTGTTTCTTGTGCAGTCTTCAACATGGAAGGATCATACCAGCTACGTGCAAGTTCACCTCGATTCCTAAACATTCTTAGCTCATTTGAAGATCGATACTTGGAATTAAGGAGATGATATCTACCATCGTGAAACGAAGCTCTTCCATCTGCCTCTCACTTCGCGCTCATCCAGCTCTTCGATATCAATTTGTTTCTGAATATCCAAGTACGACTGAAATAGGGGTTTGTACTTGTCAAAATTATGCTTTGAAAGTTGCTTCGCATTGTAAGGCAGTACTACAGCGCGTGGTGACCGTGATCGTGTGCGACGACGCTTATGATGATGATGGCGATCTTTCCCATCGCGTTGCGGAGACCGAGACCTTGTGTGGCGGTCCCTGTGTCTATGCTTTCCCGAACTTCTATATGGCGAGCGAGACCGTGACCGTTCGTTTGTTGGCATGTTGAAGTTGTTAGGGTTACGAAGGTCAGAAATGGATGTCGACGATGGGCTCGGGAAAGAGCTTGGACCCCCCCGCCCGGCGTGACTTTACCGTGATTGGTTACATATCTCAAAGGTTGCTTCTCCCACGGCAACATCAACGTCTTCACTCCGTTATATGCAAGGCTCCCCTTACAATGTATCTATGAAGATGCCGTTCTATTTGAGATCGAAACTCGTGGGACCTGGTATGACAGCAAACATCTTCCAGGGTTCCTATCTTCACTAACTTCTGCGGCCGACTAATATAAGCGGAGTGCCTTGATTGCGCGTTTGTTGCCATGGATGCATATAGAGACGTATGGCTTGGCCGTACCTCGAGCTTTTCAGATGGGATTTCTGCGCATCGTATGATCGAAACCTCTGGTATCGGTGCCCCAGACCCGAAAGTAATACTCTTGCGTGGAGGCTGCCAAGAATACAATTGTGCGAAGGTGAAGTTTTATTTCATCGATTCTGGAGAGCAGGCTCTTAGTTGGGCATCATCAGTGCTACTGTGGATGGACAAAGGCACACCACGGAATGCGGATCTACATTCGATCGAAGCTCTGGCATGCGCATTGCTATACTGCGGTAGCTGACCCATCATTCTTGTATCTGCACCATTAAACACTCATCCGGGCTCTTCTCCTATCCGCCGAGCCGCGATGAGCAATTGTCTGAGCGACCACCAAATTATCAGTGCTATCCAACCTCATTTGGATGCGAACAATTCGGTCCAGCCCACGTTGAAACACAAAGGCTGATATGGAGTTTTGCGGGGCGGTGAATTAACTTTCGGAAGTCCAGTTGAAAATTAAAATGCGGAACTGGGCAGTGCTCAGCTGGCTGAATTACCCATTCAAACTCCATCGTAAGCACTTTTTCCTCCAGTAACTCTGGTCACCTGTTCCCGGGAGAGTGCTATTTTCAGACGAATCTTCCTCGTACAACTTAGTTCTTGGTAGGGTGGATTCACAGCTCAACATATTCGATCGACCTTCCATGTCGCATGCACTTGGATAAGGCCTTCCATAGGTCAGCATGATGCTACCAACGTACGGTCGACTAATCTCTAATGCAGCGAGTTCTAGCGACTGCAAGGTGTGACACACGAGGGACTCGTGGTTCCATCCAACGGTATCCGAGGCGACCTCATTCAAGCTTCTGTCCTTCCCTATCAATTACGGGAACGTAGACGAGAGATCGGTATTTCGAACCGCCGACGTACGAACGTCATTGGTGGTCCACCCTGTCGGTATCTTAACCCCGTCCTCCGATCTCTCCACTCAACACCATCGCACTGCCATCCGGTAGAACTCAGTCGATCCCCGGCAGCGTGAGGAGACCCGACGGGATACTGTCTTTCCTGAATGTCATAGACATCATTCTTTGCGGCAGTACGGCAGGCAACGTCAGCAAACGTTCCCAAGCGTTACAAGCCCCCCTCTGAACGAGAACAGAAAGACAACAACAAGTGATCATGAATGAGTATGTTAAGAGATGTATGCGACATGGAGCAAGCTTCAAATGTTTTCTGAGTTTGAATGTCCTAAAGTTTCAACCCCCTGTGGTGCCTGAAAGTTGAGATGAGCCGTCGTACAGCAGCATCGACCGGGCTCATCCCTCCAGAATAGAGGTGCGCCGTTCAATCCCCCCAAGCCCAGCCACACCAGACTTGGTACGGGTATCACGCTGGAACTACAGCGGACCCGACTTTACGCATCGTTTATTGGGCCACCGAATCCGTTGCTATGTCGTACATGCGCCTTCGTCATTCATTCAGAGCCCTTCCCCAAACTAGTCGATAGTCAGCCAAAGGCAACCAGGCTCCGTTTCCGGCCCCGCTCCATCTACTGACTTACAGTTAGAGCTGTGTGATATATGTAGGTTGGGTCCTGCCTTCACATGCGCTTGGTTTGAATTCACATCTTTCTTTGACTATCATACGCTTAACTCTCGTATCATATCACCATGTCATATTCGCAAGGTGGTCAAGGTCCGGCCCAGGTATGTCGGATATTAATGACACTATTAACCATTCTAATATGTCTTTAGGGGCATGGAAAACCACCGTATGCTCCGAGAATAGCCAGCTTGGGTGGGCTACCTGATGTGATGCCTGATATTCCAATTACTGCAACTTATCTCTTTCTCTATATTGTATTCGCTATAATACACTTCAAAATTTTGAAGACAAATCAAAAAAGGGGACACAAGTTTGCCTTCTCCGGTGCTCTCTTCGGTATGCTACTTCAGTCATTTAGATGTCTATTATACTGATTGGCTACCAGGCTTCTGCAAAGTCAGAATATTCACAATGTCACTAAGGATAGCATGGGCTTGCTATGACCGAAATATTAATCTGGGAATCGCAGCAACCATATTCGTATACGTCGGAACGATTATTCTCTATATCGTGAATTGGTTTTTCACCCAACGAGTAGTGCGAGCCCAGCACGGAAGATGGGGTTGGTCGAAACCTTATCGAATCTTTCACCGCGCTGCACTGGGCTGCCTGATCGCCTGCTTGCTCATGCTCATTGTAGCCGCTATCCAACAATTCTTCACAGTGGAATCCACAGTTCTCCGAATAGATCGGACTCTGCAGCTTACTGGACAAACATACTTTTCCGCTTTCACTTTTGCGCCTATCATACTGGTATTCCTGTCTCTCACTTTTCCACGAAGAAAAACAGAGAAATTTGGAGCTGGCAGATTCAGAAACAACATCGTGATTCTTCTGATTGGAGCCACGGTATTATCAATAGGCCAGATCTTTCGGTGTGTCACCATGTGGCTGCCGCCAGTCGCTCTTCGTGGGCCTCGCGGTCCACAAGAACCACCGTGGTACTTCTCTCGCACGTGTTTCTACTTGTTCAACTTTACTACCGAAATATTAGTAGTCATGTTCTATGCAATTGTCCGCGTGGACCTTCGATTCCATATTCTCGACGGTTCAAAGGGTCCTGGGGACTACGCAAAGGGACGTCGCGAGAGCCAGTATCGCGTCGGTATCATGGGTGACGAAAAGAAACTCAAGCGTGCGTCCGCGCAAGGCCTAGATGGAATCCACCAAAGTAATAGCTCCAATGATACGCTTCACGAATATGAAGCCTCCCTATTCGATGACACTCGAACGCTGGCCGACTCACTTCGTTATCCATCGTCAGTCCTCGAAGTTGATTCGAAAACCGGCAACTGGAAGATCAAGCGAATTTCTTCACTTCACAGCGATCGATGGTCTGACGGTTCCGAGCCTTCGTTATGGAGTCCAGACCGCGACACGTATATTGAGCATGATGCGCCTCCAGTCCCTCAACTCCCTAACAACTGGCCTCTTCGCGAATCTCAAATGCCGCGAGATTCTGTTGCTGTGCTAGAGCATCAGAATCGGTCCAGTCGAGGTCACTCGGCACATGGTAGCATCGAAATCCCCGGCCACGAAATGAATCGTGTCGACATGAGCAACGCGATTGCAGATGCCATATCTAAGCTCGAAGCCAACAGCGAAAGCCGGAAACGAAGCCGGAAGGATGGACCACCAGATTACGACGCCATAAATGCGACATCCATTCGCTCTGGTGTTGAAACACCGTACAAGAAAGCCTTCTTCCCCGGCTCCGATAGGCCAAGAAAGCATCTCTATTCTCCATCATCTCCCCGAGCTCCGGCTTCAGATCTCCCTAAGAAGCATGACTATAGCTCAACTGCACAAAAATCAGAAGCCGCGAAACCTTTGAACTCCAACCGAAGTTCTTCTAGTCCACTGTCCAGCAACCAACTACAATTCCTTCCCTTAACAGAGGCGCCAATGCAAGCAACAAGACACATGTCCTTGACTTCAACAGCCACTCACCCCAGCATCGACACCAATGAGGAAGCTATCCAAGAGTTCGCGCGCTTTTCAGACGAAACGCCGCAGCAGAGAAGCGAAGACGAATCGAGCAAGGGCCAGAAGGACCCACGTAATACTGATCGTGGGAAAGGGAAACAGTAGCTTATCAGCGTCTAATCACCTAGTATTGAACAAATTTAAGTCATGAGCGCCGGCGTTGAAAGGAGACCCTCTGGATCAGGATCGTAATGTATTTTTGGGACTTTAGACGTAGGTCATTTATGTATAAGTACAACCAAACTCAGTATGAAGAATTTTGTTTCTACCGTGCAAATAATGATCATAATAATTAATGTACCTGGATAGATTTGACTCCAGTCTGTGAATGATCCCTTTGCATACTATGTGCCGCTTTATGTGACTGAGTAGGGGGTTGTATGATTGATGTTACTAGTACAGTGCAAGTTGATGCAATACACCACCAAAAGTAGTGGCAGGAAGCTGGTGACATGATCATGACAACCCCAGTCCCGACCCCAACCACAACCATATTTGCACCAGAGAACCATCACCAAGATCACATGCCTCGGAAAACGGTCCCGCGGCCCCCTCCTCCTAGCCCGCGCCGCTAGCTCATTTGACTTTCGTGTTCCCGTCCGCGGTAACGTCCGTCCATTATTGGAAGAGAGGGGAACCAGGAAACTTGCACGAAGATCATGCGGCCTCGTTTGTGGTGCGTGGTGCTGGGTTCCGTGGTACAGTACTCAGCACGATACAACCAATATTTCTTGCGGCTTGTTGCGTCGGACTCGGTAATACTTGGTATTGCTGAGGCCGCGGGATTGTGTTTGTGAATTTTTTGGGTCTGAGACGGTGGGCTGGGAGGTCGTGATGTCATTTTGGTGGACGTGGGGACGGATAGAGGGGGGTAGTGGGATTGGATGGGTGATTCGAGATGGGTTGCAAGGTCGAAAGGTTAGCGGATGAGCTTAGACGGTGTAAGCGTCACGATCTGGTAGGGAGAAGTTTAGCTATAGCTTTCAGACCTGATCACACTGCCCTTTCGTGAAAATAGTGTGGCACGTTGCGGTGAATTTATGCTCCTGTGTGATAAAATCCATTGTTTTGATGAAGACTGTCACAAAGTACCAAGGTGTCATGTTTCCACTTGTGATAATTTATCTTGTAACTGTAAAGATACTATAAGAGGAAAGGGTATATAGTTGTATAAGAAGACATGAACAAAACCGACCCAATATTGACAAGCAGGAAATAAAACAACAAAAAGAGGAGAATATGGAGAATACAACTTTAAACATGAGGAAAAAACTGGCCCCATGACACTGTCTGATAGACTCTTTTATCAACTCTCCGAAGGGCAAAGAAAACCTCGAAAAGCAAAAAGAGTCTAAAAATAATATAACATAACGTCGATACCCCCAGCATGACTGCGTGCAATTTTCCCTCTTTATCTGTGACTTTGTTGTATGATATAAATAGCAAAGGGATTGCTACGCAACTGATACTTGCGACGCGCCATAGGATAACCTCCACATGTGTGGGAAAGTGGGCATTCCAGCCAACAATATGGCATGCGCCAAAAATTAAAGTAAAAAATACAAAGTAGATATATGGATCATACTTACACTCTCCCCCGTTGATTGAAGCGGATATGAATCCCTCACCTCGTAGGAAAGCTTGGGTGTATTCAGTGTTGCTCTTAATCGCCTGTGCGCAGTCTGCTGTGAATGCTGCGTTGGTTTGTATGAGGAATGGAGTTTCCACATCGAATGGCTTGTTAATCCAAAACGCGTAAGCAAATACAGCGCAGGAGATATAAGCCAAAGTGAATAATTCGAGTGTAGTGATGGGCAGTTTTGTTGCCAGTCGTCCAATGAGCTGGGAAAGAAACCATAATATCTGAATGGATGTGATCCCTTTAGTGAAATAATTTGCTTTGCTCTTGTCCTCTACTGCTTGTGAGGAGATGTCTTGCAAGTCCCACCAACCGCTCTCGAAGCCGATAGGCAGATAGTCGGGCGGAAGTCGGATTGTCCCACCATTATTGTCAGGGATCGCGATGCCGCCCATTATAATAAACATACTGAGTGTCTGGTTCCACTCATTTGGAGTCTTTTAAGGTGTAAGATTGTGTTTTGTGGTTTACGATGGATGTAGGGAAACCCTCCCTAATGCTCAAATGGGATCATACCTTGTGGCTGGACATTTTCTTTGTCATGATACAAGAGTGATCCCAATCCTGGCACGCAACTGATGCTATAGTCTCGGGGGCAAGCAAGGCGAGGGCCAGGTATCGCAGTTTCCTTGCAAAACTACCCCACTTTGAAATACCCGATTTAGGTACGTTGAGGTGTAGTGCGCTCCATGTGCAGACGAGAATGGTTGAGATGCAGGTCCACAGGAGCGATCCAGTACCACGTACATCCGGCTCTGAATACCAACCCACGTATTCCGGCAGGCTAGCGATGTCCGCCATTGTGAACAGATACAAGTGCTACAGTAGAGACGAAGACAATGCGAGACGTATAAACTCCAGGCGCGAAAAGGCTAACCGTGAAAAAAAACCCGGTTCAAGAATTGCGATCCAACTTATAGTTTTATCTGAACCGACTCAGCCTCAGCCACAGCGACCTGGAGACCGGGCTGCAGTGCTACAGGTGGGTGAACATCACGGATCTGGGCTGTTGCGAAAAAATACAAGTCCAAGATAACAGTTCCTTTTGGCACTCTATATTCAATATCCAAATATAAAAGGCGTGCTGGCTCTATCCCGTAAAACTGAGACGTTCAGAAGGGCTTACTTTCCACTTTCTTGTTCCCGTAAGAGCCGGGGTGACAGCGCATCGTAGCAGCAACGAGGAAGGCTGGAGAATGAGAGTCACGACAACGAGAATACAGAGGCTGAGTCAACGCCATCCGTATACGACCGACACATAAACATAATTGATTCGCGGTCGATCATCGTGAATGAGCAGCATTGAAACGCGTGCATGTGGTGGCAAGATTCATTGAGAAGATCTCATATCCAAGAGATTTCGCGAATTACGTCGCAAGTTGCTACATACAACGTAGACACGGTGGGATGAAAAGAAAACAAAAGGCGCGATGGCAGACGCATGAATTCATAAGAATTTTAAGATGATGTCCAGTAGTCGAAGGCTGGGCTGAGGAGGAACCTCCGTGCCAAAATTAGAGCGTTGCAGCGGCGAATCGGTGGCGTCGATACGCTAACCCGCGCTAGTACCTTATCGGAACTAGTCCGCCCCTGTCCCTTCTGTTTTCTGGCATCACCACCCACCAGCAGGAGAGGTCTCCCTACCCACCCGCACTCTGCCAACTCTTCCTCAATCTTTTCTCCTCATCGTCTCTTCTGCATCTTCATCTTCACCCACCTTTACCCTCGTTCCCTTTCATCAGTCATTCGTTTCGTTTTCGAGCCGCCGGAGATTCGCAGTTGCACCTGTTGATAGTCGCGTTCTGACCTTGTTGAGATTGTTGACATCGAGATCCGCCCCGGAAACACCGCAGCGTAACCCAGGTTTCACGAACCGAGTCGCCCGACAACACACTCGCTCACCTCGAGAGCCTGTTTTAAGCTGCTCAATCTTCAACAATCGCTTTTTCGTCCCGAATAATTCCCAGAAAAGGACAGCGGCAATGAGGCCCTCACAGTTGCTCGCGGCTACCCTCGCCGTATCCGTTTCCGCTGCCTGGTCCAATGCCTTCGATAACACCAACGCCCTTGCAAACGTCAAGAATGTGATGATATACGGACGGCAAGATAATAACCAAAGTAAGTCTTCACGTGAGCATATTTTCAACCGTCAGATTCCTAATCAATAACACTCTAGATTCCGAGTCTGCTCAACCCTCCAGAACGGAGACCCCTAGAACCACTACAACCGACGGAAAGGCAGAATCAACAGGAAACTCGAAAGAGTCAGGCAAAGCTTCCGGGTCTGAGAAACCATCAAACACTGCAAAGGAGACGGGATCGGGCACCAACTCTACAAGCAAGCCTTCAATCACTGATTTTGACCCGCGAATCCCGGCTGGTGGCATCTCCATGGTCACCCCAGCTGTACTCGCGGGTCCCCAGTACTATAAAATCGGCGAATGGGTCACTTTCGCATGGAATTATACCTCTCTATCCGTTACTCCATCGGCTATTGATATCCTTGCCACTTGCACGGCAAACCAGGCTACTTATACTCTTGCCGTCAATCAATCCGTCCAGGAAACCGGTAGAGTGCTCTGGGATACGGGTGCTTACCAATCCACCGCTGCTATTCCTCTGCTCACCGAGACGTATACTCTGCTTATCTATGATGCCGAGTCAAGTGTGAGCGCGGCACCCAAGGCAGGCTATCTTGCACCACAAAAACTTTTTAGCTTTGGCATGTACGTGCCGCAACCATATGTCGAATGGAAGGGTGAGTGCATATACATCGTAACCTCTTCGTACTTAACATCTCTGACATCCCCCAGACTTCAAATGCGCAAACTGTAATGATGCTATGTCCGCCTTCGAACGCATGACATTGAAAGCCATGCTCATCACTTGCGGCACGACCCTTGGATCCCTCATCTACTTCGCTCATAGCTTCGGCATCCTATAAATACCTCCAAAATCCTCCCTATTTACTCGGAACTTCCTCGAATTTCGTATCTTTCTAGCGACCCTTATCTCTCATCTTTGCATCGCACCTCGGCGTTCCTTTCGCATTTCGTTCTACCTGTTCATACATTCACTCCTTTACATACGGTCATTAAAAGACGGGATTCAGCGCCGCAACGCTACGAAGGGGAAATTTTCTTACTATCTATTGGCGTTACGATGGCGTATTGCTTTGGTGCGCTTTTGGTGTTATATAATGTATCAGGCACAACAGTCCTGGTTGGGCACGGCTGACATCTTTCTCCAAAGAATATGTAGCAAAGCTTGTAATCCAAAATTCTGGGTGTGTTGGACCTGAGTTGCAGATCTTAATAATGCTTGGTGGTGGTTGGGTTGTATTTGGGAAAGCGGAAGGGAGCAATGGGAGGCACAACTTGACGAGTCCAATGCAGCGTTTGTGCTGAACTTATTGGTCATAGTAGCGGTCACTCATTCATTCAATTGAAGAAATCCATGTACCCATCTTGTGTTTCGTGATTTAGTCATGAGGCTATCTCTGCGTTGTTGACATCGTGACAATGGAATGTGAAAACGATGTATGCTGCAATGGTATCTTCCCCTCATCACCCCAAAACGCCTACGCAAATATGCATACCTTACTTTAGTGCCGCATAACAGCCCTAAGCTCTACGTCATACCCAGCATAGATGTGAATTAGAGAGAATCGCCCGGTTTGGCATCTCATCTCAGCATCGATGCTCACCCTGACCCTCATCTCACGTGGATTTTCAACTGCGGCCTGCCTGTCCTGGACGTCCTGGGGCTGTTGCTGCTGGCTTCCTCCACTCTTCCTTCAAGACCCAACGCCCACGACCTGCACCGCCCTTGTCTAGCTTTGCCACGATGCGCAGACACTCTTTGAACTCTTCACTTCTGCCCGGTACCTGGCGACAATAGTGATCGAAGTGGTCTACAAGCATCTGCGTCGGCACAACACCACCGTGAGTAAGCAGGAAATCGCGGATACGCTCGAGCATCTTGCGGCCTCGGAAATCAGTTGGTGTTGAAGTTCCAGACGAGACGGGCGTGGAAGGCGTAGCGGCGCGGCCCTGTCTTGCGGCGAGATTGGCAAGAATTGCAGATGAGGATGGGGCACCGCCGCGACCGCTACCTCGACCGCCTCGTGAGGCGAAACCACCTCGTACAGGGGGTGGAGGACGAGGTGGTGGTTCTTGAGGTCGACCAGCTTCGCCGTACAGTCCGGTCCAGGTGGGGACACCCACAGGTGCATTCCGAGCTGCTTGTTCTGCTTTACGAAGTTCCTGAGCAGCGGCCGCTGCTGCACGTTTGGCTTCACGTTGGACAAATGCTGGATCTGCTTGGACTTTGCGCTTGCGGCCGTCGGTTGTTGAAGATATGATGGTGTCGTGCTCGAGAACCGAATGAACCCCGGACTTGGCAAAGATAGTGGACATCAGCCGTCCGTCGGATTTGTCTTCAGCGCCATCGGCCCCATTCTTAGAGGGTTCTTCGCTGTCAGAATGTCCTTGGAAGTTCACTGCGTGTGAAATGCCGTATACAGCAGCCAGATCCTTGTTGGTTGTTGCTTCGTCCTGCATAGACTGCTTGCCTTTGGCAGCTTCAGGCCGAGACATTGACATAGTAGAATTATCAGACGCTTTTTCATCTTTAAGATTGACTTGGGCGCCACGGAAAATGTTGCCTTCGTATGTTGTTAGCATGAGTATAGCACAGTTGACGAGTTCGCTATACCTGTTTCGGTCTCCCCTTCCGCTGTATCATTTCCAAGGGTAAACAGATCGTGCAAGTCGCTCATTTGAAAGGTTTGCTGCTTTTTGGGATCCCTCAAGACTCTATTCGTGAGAAATTGCTTGAAGATTTGTCGGTGGTAGATCTTCTCTTCGATAGTACCTGCCGACATGAGCCGGTATATCTCAACCTCTCGTTTTTGTCCGAGGCGCCATGATCGTTCTCGAGCCTGGATATCGGTTGATGGGTTCCAGTCTGGGTCGTAAATAATTACACGGTTAGCACCTGTCAAGTTCACGCCTAGACCACCGACTTTAGTTGTGAGAAGAAATACGTGTAAGTCCGGATCATTGTTGAACTCATCCACAAGATCTTGACGGCGCTTGATAGGAGTTTCACCGTCCATGCGCCTGTAATTGACTTCAGGTAGATGTTTCACCATCTTTTCGAGAATATCGAGCATGATACGGTGTTGAGCAAAGAGCAGCGTCTTATGGCCGCCTTTTTTCCACAGCGAGAGCAGCTCCTTGACAACTTGCATCTTCCCAGACTTGCTTGCTGCGCCGTACTCTGCGTTCTTGGAGGCAGTCTTATGATGTGTTAGATCGGGATGATTGCAGACCTTGCGCAGCCAATCGATTCCATACAGCATCTGCCTTTTACCCTTCTCAATAGATTTCATCTCGTCCGAGTGCAAAAAGTTCTCATAAGCAGTCCGTTGTTGCTTAGTTAACTTGCAGAACAGAACTTGTTCTTTCTTTTGTGGCAAATCGGTAGCTACGTCTACTTTGAAGCGCTGGAGTAGATATGGACTGATTGCATCCTTTAGAGTCTCTGCACATTGCATCGCAGTTTCATATTCAAGATTGGATGCATTTGCATATCCACCGCGCTTGATTGGGAAGTCAAACTGAGTACGGAAGTTGACTAGCGTTCCAAGACGCATTGGATACACAAAGTCGAAAAGAGACCAGAGCTCAGTGAGATTGTTCTGCATTGGTGTGCCTGACAAGATAATACGATGCGCGGTACGGAGCTCTTTGCAGTGAATCGTGATAGACGTATTGGGATTCCGGATTTTGTGGCCTTCGTCGAGAATGGCGCAATCCCACTCAGTCGGAATGAGAAATTCAGAATAAGTTTGTAGGCCGGAATAAGTAGTGACCAGTACATGCCCTTGACGTTTGACTTTCTCGACAATCTTCTTCGCCGCTTTGCCGGCGCTCGTCAACGTTTCGTCGTAGTCACCATAACTTCGTAACTCCATCTCGCGTTCCATACGATCTTCACGTCGTGTGTCAAGCATCCCGCTACCCGATGTGTGTAGAATAGATACACGAAGAGCTGGCCACCATCGATGGAACTCATTCACCCATTGCTTCATGACTGTGGCTGGACAAACAACGATAACCGGCTTTTCAAGCTTCTTCGAGTAGTGAAGACCAGCAACGAATGATATAGCCTGGATGGTTTTGCCTAATCCCATCTCGTCACCAATAATGCCACCGACACCCTGAGTATAGAGTTCCCAAAGCCATTGTACTCCTGTCTTTTGATAGTCGAAAAGGGCAGGATATATATCTCCGGGGATCTTAAATCCACCTTCAAATTCTGTGTCTGGTTGCGTCGGGTGTGGTAGAAAACACTCTTCTTCTCCCTCGTCATCTTCGAGGAGCTCTCCACCTTGCTTTTCTCGTGCTCGCCGCCGGGCGGCAGAACGACTGTTCGTCCACATACGTATACGATGTTTATATACTTTTTCGTTCCCATCGTCAACTCCAGCAAGGTCTTCCTCTTCCGTTTGCTCCACACTAGCAGTTCCCTTCTTTGTGTTTGTTGTCTTAGCTTTGCGCTTGCGACCGGTGAGCTCTTCCTCATAGCTTTCGTCATGTTCAGAAACGCCTTCCGATGCATCTTCTGAATCTCCTAGAGTTGCAAGCTGCCGATCACTCATATTTGGGTCGAACGCACCGTCAGATTCGGTATCCGACACTTCCAGCGCACTGCTGGCCTCTGGTGAACTGACGGCATTCTTAGTGGAAACCAGTCGTCGCCTTTTGATCGGCCGCTCCCGAATGATGCTTGAGGGACTAGGTGCCTCTGAACTTGATTCAATGTCCTGAAAACCTGGTTTCATAAGGTTTTGATGTGATGTAGGGCCTTTGGTAGTATCCTCCACCAAATCTTCTACTTCCGCATCAAGCATCACCTCGCCTAGGCCTGTTTGTCTTGTATGTGACTGTGCAAGTTTCGAAAAGGGTGTAATCTTGCCCGTCCGAATCAGAAAGTCACGGCGAGACTCGTTCGGTAACGGCCCGTTGGCATTGTCAACTTCATCATCCTCTCCTTGCACCTTGTGTCGGTCATTTATCCGTTGCTGTATAGTGTCTTGCTCGACGTCGATCTCATCGATGCGTTTCTGATAATTTGCGAGCTCGGCGCGGAGTTTGATCTTCTGCGACTCGATCATAGGCATGGCGAGTCGATTTCTTAATTTTTGCATGGCAACCTGGGTCTTCTTAACCTCTCCTTCGTTCTTCTCTATCCGTTTCCTGTCCCGCTCATCCGCCTGCTCGGTGAGCAACCGGTCCGCCTGACGACCAATATCCCGCTCCAAATCATCCTGATCTCGAGTTCCAGTAGTGAGGAACTGAAGTCGAGTCGCTTCGTCTGCGTCGTCTGGAATCGCCGCGATCGCATCGTCTCCGATATCCTGTGTGGACTCGTCTCGTGGATGGAACGGAAGCTCGGTCGAGTCTGTTTCCGGTTCAGACGCAGAGGCAATTTCCGCTGGCAACTTCATAGTCGCAGCAGTCACAGCAGTCGCAGCAGTCACAGATGGTTGCGGCGAGGAATATTACAGTGAATGTGATGTGGGAAATGCTCAAGACAGAAGGGCTGCATGGAAAGGGCGGCGACAAGATGCAACATATGGTGCGTAGGTGTGAGATTAGGTGACATATGGAGCGAGGAAGGAATTCAATGGAACTAGCATGGTGAATACGGAGGCCGCTCACCGTGTGGAAGTGAAAGTGAAAGTGAATAGTTATGAGTCTTTTGTTGGTTGCCTTCACTGTGCTTCACAACGTCATTGGAAGCTGCGACGCGCTAAAGTTTAAATGGTCCGTGCGCGTAACTCGAAGTCACATGTTCACGCTTCATACAATTAAGTGCAATATTTCCAACATTCTCCACCAGATACGAAAGATGCATAGGCTGTGGACCGTCACGTAGAGCATTTCATATTTCAATCACGCCTACTTCACGTCATTTGCTAGCCTCTCATGGACTATGTCCTCCCACACAGCCTGTCAGACTGTTTTCGGGATGTTGCCGAACATGTTAGGTTTCGCTGATACAGTTCCGAGGTTCACTTTAGCTCGCAACATTTTTCATTTCTAGCATGATGCTTACTATATCGGAATTCATCTTATGGAAAAATCATTGACCTTTCCTAGATATTGCCTTCAGAATCAGGCAACAATCGCATTCCGACGTTCGGACTCCGCTGTCGGGTAGCCACGAGCACTTTAAAAATAGTGCTCATTCTTGTCTATTTGTTCCAACTGAATTCTTCTATATGTGGTAATCCTCGGTCATGAGCACATCTTCTACTGATCTACCGCCCAAATGTAACCAGCTGTGCTCTTCTTCCTAGAATTGTGAGAATGCAGCGGAAAAGAGTAACGACAGCGGCATCAAGGAAACGACTATCACTTAAGAGAATATGCTATCAGCAAATCTAGGGAAATCATTAAAGGAAGATACCAAGAGCGTTCTACTTAGAGGAAAAGATGGTAATGGCTTCGAGAAAAGGATTGTGGGGACATGTCAATAGTTAGTTGACTCTCCCTTTTGCTTTCCTTAGTCAAGCAGGAATACTAGTGGCAACGAACATTTTCGGGGGACATGTTGCTATGAACAATCTTGTGAAGGCAAGAATCACCTGCAATCATTCACAACTTCGGGAACTAATACTTTGCGCTTCTGCTTCCTGTCTGATGTTCTTCGGTATGACTCTCTTCGTCATGATTGAATTGAGATATAAAAGTGATTCAAGTGAATAAAAGTGCTTCGTACTTATCAAAGTAAGGTCGACCATATTTTTTTCTGCATATTCGAGTGGGACCAAGTTTTCGGGGAATATCAGTCCTGTAAAGGTAGTCAATGTCGAGAGTCATAAATTGTAGTGATAGGTCTTGCATGATAGCAACAATTGTGACTGGCTACTTTTTATTATTACGAGCACCCAATACGTTATTATGGCTCCTGAATTTTACTTTCGAACACTCATTCAGTCTAAGACATTTACGCAATCGCGCTGTCTACATCAATCTTTCCTTGGGTACGTCCCGTAAAACCAGCACCTCCACTGAAATCCCAGAAAAACTCCTCTGTGCCACTAATAGTGACTTTCTCACCCCATAAGTCAACTGTCTGCCTGAGTGTCACATTTGTGGTTGTTCGAGCCTGTCCTATACCCCAACCTGTTAGCATTCCACACAAATGATATATCAAGGGCTTTCTAGCACTTACCGACACCCCCGAAATCATAGGTGAAAGATGGATCAGAGCACGAGTCCTCTGTTTTACGGCCCTCTTCAGTGAGAAGCTCACGATGGGAGCATGTGACGTTTATGGGAGCAGCGAGCTCGGTATTATAGTAAACTGCTGACACGTGCCAGGACTTGTAGTTGGAAACCGGGTAGGTGACCGAGCTGGAGAAGTCCCAGTATCCGTAGTCGGCACGAGGCACAACAGCGGCGGCGGAAGAAAGAGCCGCGAGGGAGACAATGGAAGGGACCGTGAAACGCATATTGATGGTTTTTGGGATTGTTGCTGGTAACGACTGAGGCTTGGATTGAAGTAAATGTGTCGTTGAGATGTGTTGAAGGTAGTTGAGGTACTTGGTAGTGTGATGGAAATAACAACGGCAGTCTACCGTTGATACTTATAGGTTTCTTCATATTGAACATCGACGTCACTGCAAAGCGGAGGCTTGCACCGTTAGACTAGTCCATTACCGGTGTTTTTGGCTCTGCCCTATTTTTGCCATTGCGCGATGCAACATTCAGGGATGAGACGGATAGAGAACAATATGACATTATTGGCAGCATGGGTAAAGGGCCGAATTCAGTCGGAACATTTGTAACTAAATGCTAGCATTGTGGACGGCTTTTCTCCTGAATTGCGGAAGTGAGGTGTAGATCAGCCGGGATAACCGTGTTGAATTAAGCATTTTCGCCGAGGTACTTGGGGACCGAAATAGATTAGAGGTACTTTCGGGGGTATTGGAGCGTCGGTCTATGTAAACTGTCTTTACTTGTATAAAGGCGTGTCGAAAAGGAGATTGTATTGCGGTGCAATAAATTGGAAATTCCGTGTATGGGTACTCGTTGTGTTAACTTCCGCCTACCATTACAACCCACCCCAGGGCCATCTGCACAGGTGGGCATTGACGTCGAAAACATGCGATTTCGGCGAAACATTCATAATCTAGTCCCATAATAATTCTCCACGTTTCTCGTATTTCAATCTTTGCACGCATATCCTTACCTACATGAATGTTCGAGTTTCCTACTAGTGTAAGCTCCAATGCTTGCCAGTACGCCATGTCCGTTGCCCTCCGAATGTTTGCGCATTTTGATTAGTGACATAGATATTGAAATTCCGAAAAGAAGAATGCGTATTTTGTGGAATCATCGAGAAAGTCTGAAGTTTGAACAGGAGCCAGCACACCTGGGCACGCACATTGTTATACTTTCGCGAGTCACTCGTGCATCGACTCGTTTTGCTAAATCTATTTTTTCATCTTTTTGCTACTCCTTCTTCATGTCTTATCACCACCAATAACTCGTAGTCTCACCAACACTGAGTTCCCATACTGCATCACAGTTTCAATGTCTTCCAACATCCAGCCTGTACAACCAACCGTCATATTCACCCTCTCAAATATACCGAACCTATGACCATCCTCAGCGCTGCGTTCAGCATTCTTGATTTTAAGGTCTTCAGGCTGCCACTGCTTTTCATTGTAGTAAATAAGGAGGCTCTTACGAGGCTTTGAAGTTTGGACAGCAGCACCTAGAACACCAATCATGATTCAAGAAAGTCTATATTAGTAACCCTACAGACTCTTTTCTTCTATCTATTTGACCTCTGCAGTAACTTGTGTACGGTTTTTACTGTACTATGTCGCCTGAAACCTATCCTTCTGTCCATGTTCTAAGAAAGCTTACGCTAGTAAATATCCGGACTTCAAAGTCTCATGAGAGGGAAGTACAGAGAATGTTTGTTAGAAGGTGCGATGCCGCGTCAGGAATGGCGTGCCTCAATATCAACCCTTCCACAATTCGCGTCAACTACAAAACCTCACGCCTCAAAATTCCCTCAAAATCACCGAGATAGTTCACTATATTTCTCTCCTCGAGGTGTCTTTTTTCCTCAAAATGTCTATTCTAATCTCGATTCCTGCTCAAGTCAGACAGAGAGCCACAGGTGCTCTTTCCAGTCCCTTGGACCGTCACAAGTGTCGAACTATTCGACAAGATGCAGCCCGCAGAGGAATACAAAGAACTTCGCCAAGCAAGATATTTCAGTTCCTCTCGAGTCGAGTATTCTACTACTAGTAAATTGATACTCTCTGTATGCGCAATGACTTGGCGCAGTGTAAGGCTTATGAGGACTGTGCATTATGCATCACCAATGCCAGGAAGCAAAGCGTGAACCACCGAATTGCCTGACTGCCCATTTAAATTTTCTGTCTACGTTTATATACGTGTATATGCGATTGTCGTTAGATTGCTTTGCGGTAATGATCTAAAAAAAAAAAGGGTAATTAAAACTGTAAATTTACTGAATTTCGCCTGAAACTCGTTCACTGTGAACCCCACTTTTGAGCTATATCCAGGCGAGTGAACGACAGCAATGTTCAGGCAGCGAACACGTACCGTGTGGGTTAAGACCTCTTTTTGATTAATCTTGCTTTCTAGATCGTGCGGAAACCACATTTCCGCCTTCGGTCCTCCACGATCGACCTCCTACCGTCTGTGAATCCGTAAACAAGATCATTCAAGCTAATCATTATGGATGCATATAGGACCTCGAATGTCTCCATGGGCAGGAGTTCCTCTGATAAATCTATAGATAGCTCCCCGCAATCTGCCCAGAGTGGACCCTGCATGCTGACCAGGGCAAATATCGCAAATACTGATCCATGTGACCAGCAATGCAATGAGCATTTATCTGACACCGCGGACACACCCAAGATAGCTCGAAGCCGCTGGCATGTGCTGGAGTCGGAACTAGAAGACTTGCCCACTCTTGGTGTCGTACCCCTCGAGTCTGAAAAGCGAGCACTGACACACATTGCCCAATAGAAACCCTTCAAAGAAGCCAAACAGCGACATATACAAAATCTTGAGGGATAATCCATTGAAGACTGTAGCGTCGAGTCCGAAGAAGAGTTGCAGGGATATATTCGGTGACACAGACACAACCGCGGACGAAGAAGGGACTCAACGCACTGTCAAGATGCTTCGTAGCACGCTGAAGGACACCTCTGAGGACCACGAAGATGATGAGGGCTGGAAAGACTCATATAGGCTGGCATGCAGGTCTTCCAAAGGCACACAACACACAATTAAGCAGACGGATCATACCATGAAGTCCACCTCTAGATCGACCTCAATGGGCTCTACTGCCGACTATGATTTTCAATATCATTCTGTGTCGTCTACGAAGGAAGATACCCCACCAGAGCACTCGAAGGGGTTGTATTGGGCGCCCCTCCAGGCAATCATCGAAGAGCTATCGATCCCAGAGTGGAGCATCCCAGCTGGCCCAGATAAGCATGACGAACTCATGAAGACCATGTTTACATCCGCATCACCACATCTTCCATCTTCCCTCCCCCATCGCTACATGCATACGGTCAACGTTGATACATACAACAACCCGGAACATCCCGACAGAGCCTTCCTTCGACACGTCTGCCCTCGAATCTGTGACGCAGTCGCCACAGTTTTATTCGAAACCGGCGAGAAATGTCTCCAAGCTTTCCTAGACCCCGCCGTGCAAGTCTTTGAATGGAGGCGCAATGTACTGCCGTCCAATAGATCATCAGCGGCCGTGGTCAAGCGACGGGGCCACGAAGTCGCGGCAAGTTCTTTGGTGTTTAATTTCTTGATCGGTGACTAGGCAGTGGATATAGTGTACTGACATTTACATTCTCTAGGTAGGCACAAATCGAACACACGGCTTCAACCTCTTCTGGACATTGTATGTCAAAAGCTTCATCGGCATAACGGGAGCCTGGACGGAAGTCTGTGGTCACCAAGGCGGAACATCTGCCCTGCCATCGACTACCTCAAAACCCCCCGCACCAACCTCCGATTCCGCACCTGCGTTCAAATCCGCCGAGGATCCTCTATTCGCCATAACCTCCGCCCCCAACAATAACGACGACCACAATCCAATGGATCCCAAGTTTGCCCTGTACATGGGCCGGAAATTAGGACAGCACCTACTCAGATGGGAGATATGGAAGTATTTCGGACAGGCGAACACTATGGTGGAGTGGGAAGTTGACGGTAGGGTGACGAGAAGAGTGGATAGCGATGTCAGTAACGTTTACCGGAATTCGGCTCTCTGACGGGTGTGAGAAGGAGGGAGGGAGAGGAAGAAAGGGTGTGAGAGGGCATTGTGATAATGGAGCTTGTGTGTAGATGGTACATTATGGGGTTCAGCTGAACGGATTGATTGCTGTGGAAACTGAGGCATAAAATGGAAGCGGGGATCATGTACTACAGATGTGACCGGTATATGTTTCGACACAGATTAGATTGGTCTTTGAGTTGGACCTGGCGATAGGTATCCACCCACAAAAGCATGTGTTGTTTTGCATAAACCCCAATAAAGAAAACCAGCGTAACATCAGCTACCACAGTCTAGCACCATCGAAGTCTTTCGTCGGCGACCAACGCGAGCTATACGAACCGTGCATGCTATGTATAGGTTCAGATGATACAAATCAGCACATGACATCTAGTACCGCTCTTGGCTGCTCTATTCTCATATCTTTCACTTGGCTCTAATCCTCAGTGTTCGATTCTAGACCACATCAACACACATGCCGTAACACGGCAATGTTTGTCTTGGTATAGTCCTGACGTTCCAAAGTACGCCGTGTTGGGCTCTGGTATGCGATCTACCTAACAGATTGGATCCGATCTGATCCGATCCCAATAGCAAAGACTGCAGCGTAAAGATTGTTTCCAAAACTCCCGCACAAGTGCCGCACCAAAAGCAAGCAAGCAACTCGCCAACACAAGATATTGCATAGACATACGCCCAGCTCTCAACATCCATAGCCTAGAACCAGACAGAAGAATCTAACATACCCAAAAGCCAAACACAAGCAAACCGTCCCCAGCGCTTCTCGCGCCCCAAACTCCAACTCCAAGTCCAATCTTCTGCATCCAGTACCAGTTCCCCATCCACCGCGTGGTCATGCTCATGCACGCAGCATCCCAATCGACACGGCACGTACACATATGTGCGCGGACTCAATCACCATACTCCCGGGCTGAATACATCCCCATTGCACCACTACCACTCCTACAAGTTACGTAAGGTCAGTATTCCACACATCTTCTCATCCGTCGTACCCAAATGCCGAAACGCCACAGTTCCACAAAGCGTCCGAAACATTCCGTACCAAGAGCTTTCGATCCAACTACGTGGGTTAGGTGGCACTAGTAAGCCAAGGAGGAGCTGTTTGGTGCGGAATCTAGATCTCAAGTTTGCACAACGGTGAGGTTAAGAGGAGGGTGTAAAGATTTTATGGTACGTGTTAGGTAGTTGTTGAGATGTTGGGATGGAAACTGTATTTCGTGGTGAGCTTTCACTTTTGGATGATATAGTTTTCGCTAGTGGCGGAGTAGGAACATCTGCGTAGTTTGCCTCTGCAAGGTAGTCGAAGCCACAAATTGTCATAAGAAAAAAAAAATGCTGCAATCAGTAGAGCTGGCGAACATAGGTTGAGTCGCCAAGTAGAACCTGTAAGACAGAGCAGGCATGTGGGCTTGGGAGTCCTAAATACCCAATGATACGGGTAGACACGAGTGGAGTTTGATCTTCATGCGTATGCTCGCTAACCAAGAACTCAACTCAATTTATCCATCCCATGAGTATAGTGAGTTTGGTTCGACCACTAGAGCACCGTCTTAGGTACGGCCCGCAGCGAGGGGGCGGAGGGCAGTGAAAGTGCCGTCCAGGCGCCAAGGGACTGCCAAGTGTCTTCAAGCTCAAGGAACTTGCTCAGATAGACACCAGGGCGGGTAATCCTATCCAGGGTATCATCAAAATCGAGTTGTGATCCACGGCCCATGTATTGTAGTTGGATTGGCGCAAGATGAGTGCAGAGAACAACGCCAAGTTCACCGGTATGGGACTCTGCTCGTGACCTGGCAATGAAGATCAAACTGCTGTGTACGGGAATGGAAGACAACGTAGACAGCAGCCTGCCGAAGCCTTGGATTACTGGGTACATACAACTCCATGTTTGAAGGAATGCGAATGTGTTTGCGGTATGTACTGGTTGCCTAATAGGATTAGCTGAGATACAGAGTACGCTCCGTGTCGATTCAGTCGCTTGGAGATACGCCATGCCATGCCTTAGCATGCAGTGTCAAGACTCGGAGATTGAAAAAGTGTGCGTATGTGTATGTGTATGTGTGTAGTTAGCTGACCTCAGCTTGGATATGCCGGTCCCTTTTGCCCCGAATTCTTACCGTATCGCTTTTGAATTCGATAACCAACCCCGAGCGAGGACCAACAGCCTTACATAACATAAGTAAGAGGTGCCAAGACTTTGTATACGCGAGTCTTGTCATGTCTTGAGCTCGTTAGCAGGAATTAGCCCGAACACCCAGCAGGAAAGGAATAGCGGCACCGGTGTCCGAAGCCGTAGCGTCAAACTACATGTAGTTAATATAGTAGTCCTTTTCGCAGTTTTTGTCTTTGTCTTTAACGATACTTGATGCAAGTTATTTGCTGGCTCCAATGTTACATATCTTGGAATGACGAGAACCGGGGTCCGTGGACGTCAATAAGCCAACACTGGGGCGCAAAGGGTGTCATAACCACAACTCCGGAACCTCTACTGTGTTGCTGGGTCTTGGAGTCACCCACATCCTGTGTCGAGAGCTTCAGGTGATGGACAACGCGCGATCCGCGTCGGACAGTGACCCTTGACAGCACTTTGTTTCCAAAACGACGCCTCGTCTTTTGTGACAACCCGTTGGTTGATCTTGATCTTGATCTTGATCTCATCCTCGTTTGGCATTTAGGCGCGTGACGACGAGGCGCTCGATGAGGTGTTGATCATGGTGAGCGGGGTTGAAGCTTGGCCAAGGGCGGCCAAGGAGATCCATCTTCCTTGGCGGATAGCGGAGTCGAATTAAGCGGACGAGAGCCGACAAGCGTACTTGGTGGCGTTGAGGCTGTGTATTCACTTTTCAAGGATAGAGGCTGTTCTGCTGGGGGACCATAGTGCAATGGGCAAAAGGGCCCTGTTTGATGTTCCGATGTTCCCTTGCTCTTCTCCTATTATTCCTGACCCTCGCTCGATATTACGGAAGTATGTTGTGTGAGTTTAATTTTATAAAGATGGAGATACAACGGGCCTGTGGGAAGACACAGATGAAGATTATGGTGTGGTAAGGCATCAAGTGGAGGAGGAAGAGGAGGAGGAGTGGAGCCAAATGTCGGTCAGGGCAACGGTCCTGGCCGTGAAGCGGGAGGATATCTCACGGCACGACTTATCGGCGGAAGTGTGCATGTAGCTGCGTCGAGAATACATACAGGACATACTGTGCTGCACTGTGACTGAATAAGATGTCTTACCGCAAAGATGCACGTAGTACCGTGCAGAGACAAGCGCACCTCTGAGAGAGCCGCCAGCAAAACGTGCGAGATGCACGTCCAGTGCAGCGGTGCGATTACATATCGAGTATCCGTGCAACAGCAGGGTCAGATAAGTGCCGTGCTTCGGAATTGTTGCTTCTTCGACGAGCGAGTTGGGCTGCAGGATGGAGAGGGCATCCCACCATGATCCGGTAGGGCAACGAGGCAGTTTGAAAAGGGGGCTGGCAAGGTTAGACGGGTGCAAGAGCTCAGAAGCTCAGACTCTATAACGCAGACGCTTGTGCAACGTTTGTTGGTAAGAAACGGTGATTGTGGCCTCATGGTGAGGTGTTGGAAAGTTTCGCCCTGCACGCGAGGGCAGACAGGCAATGAGATCATATTAACGTGGTTGTTTTGACGGCTATTCCGAGGGAGTAAATTGATCAGCAGGATTCAACCGCTTCTACCGGGTATCTTGAGTGTAAATCTGTCCGCTACCACGGGCCTGAAAGTGAGTCGCAGCGACCGTTATTGACCACGTTTGCGCAGTGCAGTTTCGCGCAGCCGGGGGGGAATGTAGTCCCATAGAGGCAAAAAGGAAAGGGTAGACAGGATAAAAAGAAGCTGACGATTGGAGGATAGTGGTAAACAGGCGTGGACGCAGTGACCAGCGAGAAGGGACCGACCTGGCTGGGGTCGCGGGTAGAAACAAGCGGCGCGGCCTTGGTATCTCTTAGGGGTGTTTCCCCCTCCTCACAAGCCGGAGCGCTGGCACACGGTGATGCAGACTGAGGTCTTGACTCTGTGTCTGAGTCGATGCGCATGTTAGGGTGTTTTGCCAGAATTGTAGCGTTGTTGGGGCGGCCAGGCCAGGCTTCTCGAAGGGTGGCCAGTGGTCAGTGGCCAGTGGTCAGTGGCCAGTGGTCAGTGGCCAGTGGTCAGTGATCACTTTGGTGGTGGGAGCCTGGACGCTGCGTCACCACGGATGTGAAGGGTCGCACAACTGGCACAGGGGGAGCGGCGGTGCGGCGGCGCGGAGTTGCACAAGAAGAAAGAAATCCCAATTATCACAGAAAAGAAGTGGGAGCAGGAAACAAACAAACACGCAGATATGCGGGCGGTGGCCTAGTAGGTAGCGAGGTCGCTACAGTACGTGGTGGTCGTGGTGGAGGAGTGTACTGCGTAGTGTGTGGTGGAGGGCGTGGAGGGCGTGGACGGTGTGTGCCGTCACTGCGGTGAGCATGTGCGAAGGTGCGAAAGGGCAGGCGAGGGCGCCATGGCTCCCAGTGCTGTGGCTCGGATCGCCTCAGGGGATCTTAGTCCCTTCTTGCCTTCTTGGATTGTCTCCTAGCGCCAGTCTACCGCGTGGTCACTGGTGCTCCCGCCGCCGCGACGGAGAGAGTGAATGTCCCATTCATGGCCCAAAACTAATCCACCCATTGCATGATTGCACACTGCACACACCACACACCACACACACAACTCCCAACTGACCCCATGTGTCTCCCCATGTCCCACCTGGCACCCCCCATGTCCACACACACCCTACAAGTCCACCTAGGACCGTCCGACAGGGGAAAAAAGTTCTTTTTGGCTGCTGCTCTTAGACGACCACGCAACGCCAGACTTCCCTAATCTCCACCGCCATCCATGCCTTTCTCTCCGTGCCATGCCCGAGCGCTTCTGGCAGTCCCTCCGCCGCCCCACCAGGGTTATGTCTGTGTCCTGCACTCTCTGTGTGTGTGTGAGTGAGAGTGAGAGAGCATGTTAAATACAGAATGCCCATGCCCCCAGCCCTTGGGTTGGCCCTTTTGCTTCACCTCCAACACCAAGTCGCGCGTGATAAGCCTGACGCATCCCCCCTTCTCTGACTCTGCCATCACCTACCATTCTTGTCCCAGGCCATCCCATCAGCCAGCTCGCTGCCTTGCCTGCTTGCACAACCTTGGTAAGCTGCCACCTGCCAACCTCGACCACCGAGGCACCACTTCCACACTACCAAGTACCGCCGCTATCACCTTCTCCTCTGCTGGCCAACCCCCTCCCCGAACCTCCGCGCCCATCCGTTGTCTTGTCATCCTCTCCAAATCATACGTGTCCGCTCCGACTCCCGCCGCCCCCAGATTCATTCCTCCCTCCCCCGCCCACGGAACCGCGCCCGCAAGGGGGAATCATACCTAGTGTGCTAGTACACATACAACCGGCCTATCAGCTGTCGTGCTCTTGGCATATGAACATCGTTTCACAGCCTCTACCGCCATATCAAACCGCACGCACGCCACATATATAAATCCTCCTCTCCTCACTTTAAGGACACTTTGCCATCTTCGACCAGTTTGTCTCCTTAACGTCTAGCGCTCCGACTTCTCCATCGCTACTACAACATCACCATCATTGTGGCAGCCATCTACCATATCAACACTGCTCTATCCGTCCAGACCCGTGACCACGCCCCCTCAAAACTCCTAGTCTTCCTCGACTGTAGAAGGCCTTTCACGACGTCGTCTCTAGTCATCGACCTCCTGCCCGAAGGCAGGCTCGCCCCACCGAGAATATACCACGAAGTAACCTGAAAAGAAGCAAAGAAAAATGTGTGTCGCCGAACTTAACGTATCTCTTGGACCATGCCGCCATCGGTGGTACCATCTCCATAGCCCATGCAGCCCATCTGCCAACCTGGCAAACTGCAGCAGCAAACTCGCCCTTTCCGGCTGGGAAATCAAGTGTGATTTCTGCCCCTACTGCGACGACTGGGAGCCTTCGAGCAGCGAGTTCAGGCTTGTGGGCAACGACAGCAGTCCCGCCATTGGCGGATTTGCACGTACACCCTCAGTTCCCCTCTCAACTCAGCGCCGCGAGCTCCGTCGAGACTCCCGCCGCGGCAGTCTCTCCAGGACCGATAGCAACACGAGCGTCTCCATGATGGCCCAGGACAAAAATCGCGCAATGAACGCACGAGTAGACGCATACTTCCGTGTCCCGCAACCCGAGACCTCCTCATCACCCGCCCCTCTCCGCGAAACTGAGGACGAGAACGATATGACCTTGGCCTCGTCCACCAGTGATACATCGTCCGAGCCCAGCGAGGGTCGCGAGAGCCTTCGACTAGCCCCATCATCCAAGATCGACAAGGCATCTGGCCTATTCAAGAACATGCGGCAAAAGTCTAAGAGGATGTCGCTGAGCTTGTTCAAATAAACAAGCTCATAATGGCAACGCTTGTTTTAAACTCAATGCTCCCAGTCGGCCGAGACTCTCATCATGCGCACATCAGGAATGACGAGTGAAGGTTCACGAAACGGGTTGTGAACCATCTATTCCCAACCACCGGCTGCGGCTCCGTCCTGCATGCAACTCAATTCGGTCCGACGTCAATCTCGACTTCATTCCATACCCTACCCTCCACAATCAATTTACCGCACAGGCATGATCGTCATGCCCTGTCCATCTCAACTTTATTCCCGTTAAGCTCCAACAAGCTCGACTCGGCACTCTCCACTCTCATCATCACCGCGCTTCACTTCAAAGCTTGTTGTTTATATTGTTCCGCATCTCGATTTAAGCTCCAGGGTTTATTGCAATCTTGGTTTTCGTTTCAAGGGTTTTAATCTTTTCCATTAGCGATTGGTTCTGTTTCTCATTTCCTATCTCCACTTTTCTATCCTTCGATACCCCACATACAGACTTGCAGTAGAAACCTGCATAAGCTCTGGACAAGGCTCGCTCGCCTACATCGGCGAAATACATATCATACTACGTATGCGTGCTTCTCCTACTAAACACCTATCCAAACTCTATGCGACGGCGGCCGGGCGTTCGGGACTTTTATACACTTTACATTACACTACATCATATCACAAGACGGGGCAGGGCGGCGCAGGCAAGACACCAAAAAGCAAAGGCAAAGGCAAAAAAGGGCGACCTTCTCATGGGTTCTCTTCTCTTCCATCAATCATCGTCATTGGGTTCCATCACAAGGGCTGTGTGGAACGGTGTTTATTCATCTATCTCTGGGTGGCCGGCGTGCTGGATGGAATCGAATACTCGAATCGCGAGAGGGTATGAAAACCGAGCATCTCTTTCAAGCATGTAGTTTGCGTAATGAGCACATATCATCATATAATCAGTCATGGTGGATGGTGCTGAATGCACGTCGTCTTTGGATCTACAGAGCAATCAACAAAGTAAGCAATTAAGCAATCTAGATATATCACCGTCGTATTGTTCATGTAGTGCAATCACACAGACACAGACACAGACACACACCGCTTCCGCTTCCTTTCATGCTACTATCATCCCGCTATCTCAATGTGACAATACATCACAACCCTTCGATCGCGTGACTGTCTCCCCATCCATATCCCCATCTAAACACACGTACGCAACACACAGTGCAGCACAACACACAGCACACAGCACACAATCCCAACCTACCCGAAAACTCCCCCCAAGTCGCCCACGCCCAGTCGTTCAATCCCGCCGCCCACTCGCGACACCGTTCCGTTTCCACTTGCGCCTCCGCGTCCGCTTCGCTTCGCTTCCAGACGCCTCGCTTCATTCACGCTTCCATTCCATCCCCTTTTCCTCCCGCTACCATCTCGCCTCGCACCTGGGACCCACTCCACTCCACTCCACTCCACCCATCCATCCCTCCATCCACACGACACAATACGATGCGACGCGCGTAGGCGCTCCACCCACAGCCAGGTTCCCAAACACCGGGTCCAGACACGCTCAAATTTCTAATTAATTCCCAGCGCCATTTCAGCCCCTTCCGCTCCGCCCCCTTCCCAGTATTTTCCACCCCCCACCCCCAAGACCGAACTCCGCTGCGCCCGCTGCAAGAACCCGCCTCACGGGAATTCCATTTCCCCCTATTCCCCGTGCGTGCGCGTTGTATGGTACTCTATGTTGCGGGAGGCTGGCGGGAGGAATACAGGAGTGGGGTGGGCGACCTGGTTGGTGGGTTCTCGGGAGTTGGCCAGTTTGCGGGATTTGTTTGCTTGGGGCGCGACTGGATATATAGTACATGTACAATAGGGATGTAGGGGATGGGGGGGTTGGTTGGTGACGTGGAGGGATGGAGGGGTGGTGCTTCGGCATTTGGATGGCATTTTGGATATGGATGTGTTTTTTTTGAATAGGTTGTTGTATATGGTATTTATGGCCCATTTTGCCGGCCAAGGGGTATCAAAATGCAATTATGAACTGGAGAAATCTTTTCATCACCGACCAACCATTCCAATCAAGCACTACCATCTCCATTCTTCCCCTCTTCCTTCCCAACACCATCTCCCTCAGTCTGCCTCGCAAACATCTCATTCGCAAGATCATCCAAAAACCTCTCCGCCGTCTTCTCAACTCTCTTCTTCTTAATCGCCGCCCTCTTCTCCTCAACCAACCTCTTCCTCTCCTCCACCTTCCGCCTTCTCTCATCCCTAACACGATCCGTATCTTCCCTCTCCTTTTCCAATCGTGACATCTGCGCATTCCTCTCTTCCTCGTCCTTGGAAAAGTGGAAGAACCCCGTTCCGCGCTGCCGTGCTTCTTGATGGCCGTCGAAATGTGTGTCTGGGGGCGGCGTGAGCTCTTTGTCGCGTTTTGCGGCTAGATCGGCCATTTGTTGGGCGATGGTTTCGTCGGGGTTGAAGGCGTGAGTTTGGACGGTATCTCCGTATATGATATCAGTCGGCATGCTCGGGCGCGCGGTAAAGCGATCTGGCTCGTCTGCAGCGAGTGTACGTTTTCTGCGCTCCTCACGAGCGATTTCTGCGCGGGTGCCCTTTCGCGTGCGTCCGAATTCGTCCTGGTATTCGATCAATTCTTCGGGCTCTGACTGCTCGGAATCTGAGCTAGAGGAATCGTCGTGTCGTGATGGGTTTTGTTGTGTTTCTGCCCATTTGCGATCGAAGTCTACACCGTACTTGTCGTCCAGGTCTTCTATGTCGCCTCGTTTCAATGCATCGTAAAGACGTGCCTTCTCCTCCATGCGACGCTTTGTGCGCCGCCAGTTGCTATCATCATCCACTTTCTCTTCGGTCGTCCGGCCGCGGTGCTTTTGTGTAAAGTCGTTTTCTTCTAGGTCTTTGAGCGCGCGCTTCTTGACGTTCTTGTTGTGTGATGTGAATATATCTTCTTTTTTGGGACGAGCGCGGCCGGCGGCCGGTTTGTTGGCGTCAGATGTGGAGGAGGCAGATTTAATGAGGCCGGAAAGCGTGGAGGAGAAGGCAAGTGTACTAGAGCTGGAGATTTCTTTTGCTTTGGTGCGGGATACGGGCCGCTGGCCGTATAGGTGGGCATCTTTGGACGACATTGCGGGAGGACTGCTATCGCAGGCTGTCGGAGGCGTGGCGTCGTGCGGGATGAGAAAGCGTGACAAGCGTGGAGAATGGGAGAATGGAGAGAATGGAGTTATCAGATGCCGCAAAGATGCCGCGCGGTGATGTCGGTGTCGGCCGTCTTGGTCGCGGCAGGCTTGCGGTAGGGCTGCAGGTCCAAGCTCTAGCAAAGCCCTGAGCCGCCGCCGACATCGCTATTGGCGGGGCCGACGCGGGGTGAGTTGATCGGATGCTCGACGATCTTTTAGCTGGCTCCCCACGACAATTCGAAAAGCAATTGCTTCATCAGCCCTGGTAGTGCCATTTAGTCAGGAAGCTTGATTCTTTCTTATCTTTGCAAAGCTTTAAAAGCTCCAAAACTCAACTCCACTCCAGCTATATCAATTTTCAGGGAGCCAGTTCACTATGCCTCTCACCAAACAAGTTTTTATCGCAGTGATCGGTATGCATTATCATCCCCAAATTCAAACATGACATCTTACTCACTTGTTCTTCAGGAGCCGGCGGCGTTGGAAAGGCCTTCTTAAGTCAACTACACCACCTCGCAACCAATCTCTCGCGTTCTCCCGCCGCCCCAACATACGTCTCACTCATCTTGCTCGCGACATCCAAGAAGTCCATCCATCATGCCGACTACAAATCCCTCAGCAACTGGGAGTCCGAACTCGCGGCCTCCAACACGCCCCCTCTTCCTCTCCCACAATTGGCTGAATACCTTGTGAATGCACCCGGCAAGGTCGTATTAGTGGACAACACCTCAAACCAAGAGGTCGCGGACTCATATCCCCTCTTCCTGAAGAAGGGCATCTCTATCGTGACACCGAATAAGAAAGCCTTCTCTTCCACCTCTCAGCTTTGGGCTGACATCTTCAATGCGGCAGCAAATGGAAACGGTTCGGGCGGCTACATCTTCCACGAATCATCCGTTGGTGCCGGACTCCCAGTCATCTCTACCCTGAAGGAACTTGTTGAGACTGGTGATGAAGTTCAAAAGATTGAAGGTGTTTTCAGTGGCACTATGAGCTTCCTGTTCAACTCGTTTCAACCTGTCAACGGAGGAGGCGGCAAGTTCTCTGCTGAGGTCAAGACTGCGAAGGAAAAGGGGTTTACTGAGCCGGATCCACGAGATGATCTCAATGGTTTAGATGTTGCGCGAAAGCTTACCATTCTTGCCCGTCTTGCTGGCCTAAAGGTCGAGTCACCGACCTCCTTCCCCGTGCAGTCACTCATTCCCAAGGAACTGGAGTCAGTATCATCTGGTGATGAGTTCCTATCCCGGCTCCCAGAGTTCGATGGACAGATGGAAGAGTTGAAGAATGCTGCAGAGAAGGAGGGCAAGGTCGTGCGATTCGTGGGCAGCGTTGATGTCCCCAAGGGCGAGGTCAAGGTCGGCTTGGAGAAATTTGACAAGAGCCACCCCATTGCCGCACTAAAGGGCAGCGACAACATCATCGCTTTCTATACCAAGCGATATGGAGACAACCCATTGATTATCCAAGGTGCTGGAGCTGGAGGCGAGGTTACCGCCATGGGTGTTACAGGGGATCTAATCAAGGTCTTGCGGTTGCTGCATTGAAGGGTAGCACGAGACATCATTCAATTTAAGAAAAATGTAGTGAGGTAGTTCTGTACTGGATATCGTTTTGAGATCAGTCGTCTGATAGAGACTTAAAATTGCCCATGTCGAGACTGACCAATATGGTATTACAAAGTTGGTTTGTAAGTAAATGAAACTTTGAACAAAAAGAAAGCTTAACAAAAAAAAAAAGTCAGCTTTAATTCTCCAATAATTCCTTTCATGTTTGTGACTCCGCTTCATAAAGCTCCTCGTTCTGTGTCTCAACCCTTGTGCGTGCTTGATATGCCAGCTTCTGGTACACATCCGCCATCAGTTCTGGATATTTGTGCATTGTCCTGATGTAACTAGGACAATAATCTTCAATGTACTCAGTATAGTTTCGAAAGATGAAGTCAGTGACTTGGTCTTTCATCTCCCGATAGACCGGAAGTGGTGTTCCAGGCATGTTATAGATGTGGCCTGCGGCAACGAGGATTTCTTCATGCTTCCACGGTGCTGATCGAAGAATCTTCTTTACGACGTGTTCCATCAGATCCTCCATACCTAGTTTCTCAGCAACTTCCCAGGCAGCTACACATTGCGCCAGGTTCTGAGAGCGGTCGTCATCAGTCTCTATTGCGCGGAATCCGAATTCTCCCGACCACAGAAACTCCGTGACGAAGCGGAAGTCTTCTGGATCAATGCCTCGCAAACAAGGTCTTTCGAATATCCAGCCGTTGTCCTTCTTTTGAATGAATCCAAGATTGTCATCGCCGAAGTAGGGGCAACCTTTGACGATTTCGTATGTGATGTAGAATTCCTCGCGATTCTCTGCTTCGCCGACCACGAATTTGACGAATTTGGAATTGTTCTCACTGAAACATTTCTATTAGCAAAACTGTAAAGAATTCACAAATTACATGTATATACTTACATTTCGTCGCCCTCTGGTTCATCTAATAACTGTTCATGAGGTGCCTGTTCATAGGTCTGTTGTGCAGACCATTCTCTTCCCTGACTGGCAGCAGCAGACCGCTCGGGTTTGTGTCCCACATCAAGAGTAAATCGAGGCTCATGTGGTGATGGAGATGAAGGTGATTGTGTGCGATGATAGGCCTCTCGTTGCCGTTTTCGGGGACCTCCATTCTGCCTATGCTGATGTGCTGTAGATGGCGACATGGCGCGCTTGACAGTTGTCTGCTCGTATGAGGGAGAATCTCCACCCGCGAATCGATCTTGAAATGCATCCTCACCGAACCTTGAAACAATACATGTCCTCCAGAATGATAAGTCGTAAACTTCTTGTAAAGCCTCGATCAGCAATTCGTATGCCTGTTGTAGACCTGGATAATCGCGTGTAGAATGCTCTGGACACTGAAGGTCGTCGAGAGGGTGTAAGTCGCCGACGCTCACCCACCGCCTACATAAAATTAGTGATACCTTCATCAATGTTATGAAGCTTGTAACCAACGATTCGTTTTTCTGAAGCATATATATGGCCACTTCGAAAGCAGGAAGACGCTGCCTGCGGAGCACTTGAGGAAGTTCGTCCTGGGTGCAGACGACAGCTGGCCAACCTGGTCGTTCGCTGGCATTTGGCGGCTTGTAAAGTACATATGTACCGACCTTGGTCAGCGTAGTTAGGTCTGATGTAGTCATATTGTTTGTTGTGGTTTTGTGAGAGAGTACTCTCGCACACCAATATAGATGTAAAATATGGTATGGGGCACAGGCTGGGTGAGGATCGATCGTGTGGTGAGACTGAACGATTCAAGGAGGCTTCCAATGTTAGTTGTGAAGGTTATTGGGAGGTTGGTGCTCTAGATAAAGAGAGGTCAAAAAGAGGTGTAGGCATGATTGATCGATTTATTGGTAGAAATTCCAAAGATTTTCAAAAGAAACAATTAGTGAAATGATCTAATAGAGTGTTACAGAGTGTCCAGTAAGTATATACAACCCTCTTGAGGGTTGAGAGTTGCATGGTTCTGTCACAGCGGTGACATTAAGCGCATCCATAGTTTTGGACATATTTGGCATCATATTACAAATGATAAAATCTTGATTAGTAGTATTAATCAAAGTTCAAGTGAGATTTGCGAATGTTGATGTGAAAGTTAAGGAGTTGATTGTCAGATCCTTCTGAGGTGGTTCAGACCTGTCCTCGCTTAGTCATTCCACGCGAGCTCCCCAGCCAATCACTTTGAACATCTGGCATCAAGCTCGAGATTCCCGGACAAGCTACAACATCGGAACACGACACCTAACAATTTCTCCACGCGTGCTCCCTCGAGGGTTGTAATCCATCAAAGCGTGCCTATAGCACTACGCACCTCTGTGACCGAATTCCATAACCTCGACGGCCTCCAATACCCTCAGACTCGTCTCCCAAACTTCCCGCAACAGCTCTCCGCGTCCAACCACACGACCGCCATCATGCTCGGCGTTGCGAATATGCAGCCACGGCAACTAGCCACCCAAATCCTTAACTTCGCCCTCGTACTATCTACCGCATTTATGCTCTGGAAAGGCCTATCTGTGGCCTCAGACTCACCTTCTCCTATCGTCGTCGTCCTCTCGGGGTCCATGGAACCTGCCTTTCAACGAGGTGACCTATTATTTCTCTGGAATCGATGGCAGGATACACAGATTGGAGAGGTTGTGGTGTACAATGTGAAGGACAGGGACATCCCCATTGTTCATCGTGTGGTGCGCCGGTTTGGTGGAGGGTGAGTCGCTACTTTTATTTTAGTAATTGAGTCGCCGTGCCTCTGTGGCAGTTTTGAATGATTGAATCATGTTGTAGTAATCAGGCTAACTTACTCGCAGCAAAACACCCCTCCGACTCCTCACGAAAGGCGACAACAATGCTGCGGATGATACTGAACTTTACGCCCCGGGACAAAGCCACTTAACCCGCAAAGACGATGTGGTTGGCAGCGTCGCGGGGTTCATTCCGTTTGTGGGATACGTAACGATTCTTCTGAGCGAATACCCATGGCTCAAGCAGGCCATGCTTGGTATTATGGGGTTGATGGTGATCTTGCAGAGGGAGTGAAGCGTGGGCAAAAGAGAAACGACACGATCATTCAATCATACATCTACAAGGATGTAGCATAACAAAGTCTATCAGGAGGCATATATTTCTGAACTCGAGCGGTTACAGCGCCGAGACTCAATATATAACAAAGCTGGTTGGCATGGTTAAGCATGGCGTTTTCGGGTTGGAAACGGATTGCAGATGTGTAACATTGAATCAAACAGATATCCCGCCATGTGGCATTGTGAGTATAAGTGTATTTGCATATTATCACTTGACTCTTGCTCCCTATCCTTCTGACAGGCAATGATTGTATCCATCTGACTATCTAAAGATTGAATTATGAATTCTTATTTAAATAAACCGAACGGTAAAGGGACGTCGAGCAAACTCATTACATTCACCACTACTAAACATGCCTACCCTTCACAAAGTAAAAAAAAAACTCATGCATCAGGCAAGATTCGAACTGCAAAACCATCAGCAAGCCATTCCAGGCACACACACACACATATCACCATCAACAGAAGGGAGTCCACTAACCTCGCGACCCCTTCCTCTCTGCCTTCGGCTGTCCCATAGAACACCTACGCTGGGAGGGAAGTGTGATAACCACTACACTACTGATGCTCTGAACGATAACGATACCCCAATTTAATAAATCTATCATGCCATAGGAAGTAGCAAATGAAACAGGAAAGTGGCGGTCCGGTCAAATGGTCATTGAGGCATGAGAATGGACAGGAGGCTGCGACTTCCCGCTGCGGTGGTGAGGTGGACAGATGGACGTGGGGAAGGTGTGGGAGGGTATAAATGGCAGCGGCGAATAGGGAGGACATTAAGCTGTGAGAATCTTTTGGAGTACTCCTGTGTATTGTGAGATTGTATGACCATCTCATTGACGTTCTGATCATAATAATCGGGGTGGGGTGCTGGAGCTGATATCCCAGATACGCAAGCAGTCACAATGCTACGCCAGGGGTGCGCAGACCTCACATCAACATGAACATCACATAGATTGCGGGAGTAGGCAAGACCAGATAAGACAGGACGAGACACGGTAGTTCTAACTCCTTCATACTGTAGTTATCTAGTGTACATGGTCATGAGCTCATAGGAATGCTCATAGCACGTCTGATCTGCAGTGTCCTGTTCAACCAGGACGACAGGACAGACGCTGAATACCGTTCAAAGCCCTGCGGCCGGCTGAGGGGAGAAGGGCCCATGACAGCTCGCAGAAATCGGAAGCCTTGAAAAGAAAGCCGCAGTTGATAAAAGATGAGAGAAGCAGTTGGATAAAGGAAAAACCTATTCCTCACGAACCCGAAGACCGTTGCACCGCAACCACCGAGACTGACAGAGCAATTAAAGTCGATAAATCCTTTCCCTGGAGAGCGCCTCGTGATCTGACCATCACAAGGGGTGCCATTGAAGGTCTACTCAGACTCCTCATCCTCGTCACCAGCAGCCTATGGAGGTCAGTAAATGCTTGTTGGAAGCTTGAGATGAGGTACTTACATTATATGCAGCCTTCTCTTCCTCATATCGCTTCTTATCAGCAGCGGCCTTGGCCTCATAAGGAGTACGCTGCTTCTCAGAGAGAGCCTTCCACTTCTCACCAAGGAGCTTGCCAACCTCGCCTGCGAACGGTTAGAAAAGTGGTGGATCAAAAAGAAAGATTTTCGAGCTAACTTACCGAACTTGATTCCGGGATTGTCCTCGCGGACCTTGTCACGCTGGTCATTGGCGAAGAACATGTAGGCGGAGAGACCACGCTTAGGAGCGTTGGGATCTGGGAATGATCAGTAAATCAGTTTGAGTAGGGCAGAGTTTGAAAGCTTACCCTTCTTCTTCTTGCCGCCGGTGTCGGCCTTGCCGCCCTTCTTGCCGCTGCGGGTTTTGGTTGCTTCCTTAGGCATGGTGATAGATGGTGTACTTTTCGCTACAAATGATATGTCAGTCAGTGGTCGGGTTTAAAGTGGTGCATGTGACGGCCATGTGACAGAGAGCAGCACGAAGGACCAGTCAACGCGTCGCGCGATGAAAGCTGTGGCGTGGACACAAAGTTGGGGATTGGCCATGTTGTGTACGTTTGATGATGTTGACGCGTGCACTGGACTGGGCTGCCATGATGCGCGTCGAGTGCACTTGGTCGCAAAACACCAAACTACAGTCGAAAGATGCGCAAAACGTGGATAAGAAGAAGGAAATGAGCTCACCTTGAAAAGTAAAAATCGCAGAAAAAATCAGTGGTTGACAAAAGTCTGGTTGCTGTCAGTATATGTGCTGCTATGGAACAGCACGAGGGCGAAGACGACAAGATTGAAGAAGATGGTGACGCGCCGAAGATATGAAATCAGAGGCTGCGAAGGGAAAGAAGGCAGGAATTGGGCCTAAAAGGTGGGAGAAAAAAGGTGTGGATGGATGCAGTGCAGCGAAGGCGTATAGCGATGTGTATGCGAAGCGAGGAACATTAGGAGGGAGAGGTCCTTACCAGAGGTTTGTATGAGAGATTTGTATGAGAGAGTTGTGTGAGGAGCGGAGAGAAGAGAGAGCGCTGGCTGCCAGCAAAATGGGTGAGAGGGGAGAGTCAAGGTCCTAGTAAACTGGCGGCCGGCGGCTTGCTTGGGTCGAGCTTCCACAAAGCGCGAGGGCTGGGCAGGCGGGCAGCCCTGCAACATTGTCACGTGACTCTGATCGGCCCCAACCTGGAACTCTCTCTGGCAACCAAAGCGGTCCCCCAGGACACACACACCACACACACCGCGGCGCGCGCGCGCTTGGGCACACACAGACACACAGACACACACACTCTCTGTCTCCATCCCTCCGTACCTCTCACGCACTACTGCTCTCTCACACACTACTCTCACACACGCATATACAGTACATACATACATACACACGCACACACACTGCAGGGCTCCTCACGCCGCAGGATCCTACATACACATGCTACTCTTACTACTCCAGACTCACCCATCTTATAACACAGACAACAGGCAACAGACACATCTACATCCTCTCTTCTTTCGGCACCTCAAGATCCGTTTGCAGGTTGGTTGCACCCACGCCCGTCCTGGACCCAGCTGTGCAGTGTGCAGTGTGCAGTGTGCAGTGCCCCAGCCCGCCGCCCCAGTGTTGGCAGGGAGAATGCCTCTCTCTCGCTGGATGTTATTGTCACTTGCTGCATGCTAGGGCTTGGGGCAAAGGGAGACAACAGAGAGGGGTGAGAGGAGGGGGCGAGGACTGGGTATCGCACCCGCACCACTACTGGCACTGGCACTGGCACACTCTCTCTGCCTGGCAACGCGCATGTAGCACGCATTCCTGGTTTCATGTGGCTTTTTCATATCACGGAGCGGTTCGCCGTCCTAATTCGCTTGCTGCCCTGCGTCAAATCTCTCGCGGAGCACACCAGCTCGTTATCTGACCATGCCCGGGCCGTCGTCGCTGGCTGGAAAAGACGCACTGAGCAACGCACCGAGCGACGCACTGAACGCTGCGGATGCCCTCACCCATGCCTTGTCTCCCTTTCGCGCCCACCACACACCCGGCCGCCCTGCAGGCCTCATATCCCCTTCCATCATTTCGAATGATCGAGAACACCCGGTAGATGACGGGTCGCCCGTCACACCCAGTCCGCCACTACCTTCTTCGTGCTCCAGCTGGATCTTTGTCCGGATGGAGCGGGATCAGTCTAGTACCCAACAAAGGGCACACACCAAGGGCGTGAGGGCACTGCGGATAATGACGCTACTGGTCTTCTCTAGTATCTGCCCAGCTGCACCCACCACCCGCAGAGCGTGACCGTTCTAACCTCAGCAAGTCTGACCAAGTTGAAAGCCATCATGTTCAATGATGTGATTATGGAGTAATGCCCATTTGCAGCTGTGCTCTGCTTTTCGGCAATATGTTGCGCACCCCCTCTCTGGTGCGGCGCTGGTAGTCAAGACTCAAATGGTGTGGGTGGGGGATGATGAACGCAGAACGCAGTAAGCCCCCATCCGGCCCCAAAACACAAACACGCCGAATGAGAGCATTTCGACTCCGTCACGTTCCTGACTAACCGCAACCGGGTTACCTACAACACAGCCTTTTTTCTCTTCCCTGCTCGGTTCAGAATCATGGTCTGCTCATGTTGGATCAGATGTTGAAAAGTCATAAAGCTGACTTTTACAACGTGTCGCCTTCAGCTCTCACAAGGACGCTATTCAATCAGAGCCAAAGCTTTTGCCTTTGAACAAAGATTAACATTGTCCTACTTGTATCGTAGCACTTAGCATGTATGGTACACTTTTACGCGACATATGCATTTGAAATTATCATACCCTGAACTTTGACAGCCCCGACAAGTATTAATTCGCCTTGCTCGATCTGTCTTGATGTACCCAATAGCCTCTGATTATGGAGCTATACAACGCGATAATGCTGCCATATTTTCCCGCATACATTTTTTTTTTTAGAAAAGCAGAGTATTTTATCATATGCAAAATGGCAGCTGTGCCCGGTACGTCTTTTCATCAATTGGCTTGACTGGACGCTTCCGGGTCCTCGTTTACTTTCCAACCCTTCACTAAACCTCTAATTTTTAAGGAACCCACCCCACTCACCCGTCTTCCTCGTCATCCATGATTAAGTCGCGTAACGCCTCGTCCTCTGTCCAATCTATTCCGCTCCCTACAATCATTCCAGATAGAATACCCTTGAGGGTTCGGAGTCTTGCGCGAGACTTTTTCACAGACCGCTCGACTTCTCTGATTTCATCTCGTAGTCCGGGGTCATTGACATCTTCGATTGACTGAGTCTTAGCCCTTTCCGCAAGTTTAATCAATGTCTGTGCGAGCTCTTGATTTCTTGCATTGGCGCCGATATTTCCTTCCTCGGCTTTGCAAAGAGCTTTGGTTGCAGCTATGAGTTCGGAGGCCAGGGAGCTGTGCACCATTGACACAATGGACTTGTCATGAACTAGCGGTAAAAGGCGTCTATAAAATGTCAGCTTGAGTCAGTACCGATGATTATAATATAATATTTTCTTACTTTTCAGCATAATCAGTGTGTTCTCCACCATGCACGGCTTTGAGTACAGGATCCATGGTCAGAGAATTCTCGGTGAGCCTGTTGCGTAGTTCATATTCTGCTCTGGCGTCCATAGCCTCGCGTTCGGCCTTGATCAGCTGCTCTTGAACTGCATCATCTGATAGCGTTGAGACATCTTCCAGATACGCTACAGATATCAGAATCCAACAAAATCCTCGCACGCGCGCAATACGTACCATCGTCATCCTGTATCAGCAGCAGGCTCTCTTGCAATTCTAGTTCGTGAAGTTGATCATAGAGATCAAGTACAAGTTGCTCTTGATCCGAGAACGCGAACGCGTCACTGTAGCTTGTTTTGAGGAGATCGGAGTAGTCCTCTGCCTTCAAGGTCTTCACATTTGAACCCTCCCTCTCGGTATCATTTGCAATATTCATTTTGAAGTCTAAATTTCCAATGCAGGAGGCGTTCGCTCAGTCGTTCGTTCTTCCATATGATCGGGTTCACGAGGTCCATGCCATTCACGGATTATGCATGGTTGGCGGCCGTACGTCGTGATCCCTGCACATAGCTCTTGGCAGACTCGTGCCTGGCCGTGGTTCATCCCCAGCTTGCCGCCTCCAAAGATCACAGTCTCTCCCACTACCTTTCTCCTCCACGCCTGTTGGGGCATAGTAAACCTGCGGCTGGAGGAATCCTCGAATGTCGCTGCAGATTGCAGTAGCTCATACGGGGCAGCGTCTTGACGCTGATCCCGTCGGCTTCAACTCTATTGAAGCATTCAAGCAGTGGATATGGAGCGCTACACATATTCCTGTTGAGTATCAGATCCTTCTTACGCCGCGCAGCAAGCATGTCAAACTGCAGGCCCTCTTGACAGAGGTAGCTGTACTGATCCTCAATATCATTCTAGTGCTAACATCTATTTACAGAAAGAAATATATGTTTACAACAGAGACCTCTCGAATGGAGCCCAGTCAACCATTTCCACTACACCGCTGCCTGAGCCCTACGTTCCCGACGATTCCCCCGATACACTTTCAAGCCATACGGACCTTCGCGCATGGCAAACCCTCTTTCAGGCTCGCCGGGACTGGGCGTTTGCTGTCCTTGAACAATCGCAATCTATGTCAAGGGTAGCATCAAGGCACTTTTCAGAACAGATCACCATTGAAAAGGCTACACAAGTTGCTGTAGGAAACCATGACTCTCACATACGAAACTTGGAGCAAAAATACCAGGCGGCGAAGCAATGGTTCGACGGCGTGGAAAAGGAGACCAGCGACAACTTGCGCAGATTGGATGCCGACTTCACACAACTCGATGACATTCCCGCAAAGGTCGAATTTGTGCAGTTTTTGGCCAAAGATGTTCGCTCAAGCCAAGCTGCACAAGCTGCTCGGAAACCTACCCCAAATGTGGATATGACGCTGCAAGATTATCTTGACGCTGATGCTGTTAGGAAAGCGACAACTTCAAGCAAGCGTGTTAAGGAGTCGTTCTCAAAGCGTATGGTCGGCATGAAGACACAGCTAGACAAGATCACGGCGGACTACAATGAATTACTCGGCACAGTCGGCCAAAGCCAAAGTCGGTCTTTGGTCGATGACACAGAAGAGTCTACCCGACTATACAATGAAATCGAGGTAGTCGCAAAGAAAGTGGATTCGGACCTCGAGCATGTGTTAGGCTTGCCTGCGAATCCTAAATCGGTTGCGCAAGTTTCGAAAATGGCCCTCTTACATACCCGTAACTTCCTGCCAGCTATCAAGGAGTACAGCGCCGAGATGAATGATCTTATTCGGAGGTCCATTGAACAGAAAAACTTCGCTTTGAGAAATTCCGTGGATAGTATGCGGAGCATTGCCACCGTTGAGTCAGCTATTACAACCATGAATGAAGAACTAGAATCTATAAGCATTCCTCAAGAAGGCATTGCTGCGTTCGAATTAATATCACTGATTAGTCGGCTCCCTTACATCTACGGCACACTTCTTGTCGAGGCAGTACGAAGACGCGAGTGGTTGGAAAAGATGAAGAAAGACACATCGGCACTTGCAGAAGAAATGGCTGGATATCAAGAGGAGGAAGAGCGGCGACGGAAAAGATGGCTAAAACCGATCGCGGATGTCATCAATGTAGATGCAATCCAAGGAAACATGCTTGGATTTGAGATGAATGTGCAGTCGGAAAAGAGTATATGGCCAACGGTTTCTCGGGACGATCTTCAGGATTACCTGAATGTTCTACAACGCCTGGAAGGGCAGGCGTCCGAGGCTGATGCCCTTGCCCAGGCGATCAAAGACCTTGACCGTCCAACTAAGCAGCAGGTCAAACGCGCCAAAAATTTCAAAATGGGCAGTGTGCATGAGCCTGCGTTTGGAAAAGGTTCTGCGTTGCTTATCCGGGGTGATGACGAGATACGCGTACTCAAAGAGGCAAATTCCAAACTGGAGGATGAATTGAAAGGGTCTAAGAGTCGGGTGCGAAGACTAGAAGACCTTTTGCATCGCCAAAATCATCTCAGTCGACTCTCAATAGGCGGAGGAATGCCTTCATTCGGGCCACAAAGTCCTGCCGAGCCGGGAACTCCTGTAGTGGATGTAGCTTCACCCAGGCTCCCGGACGAGATGTCCCGACGATCATCTATCTCTTCACGACGATTCTCGACCAACCAGGGACAGGACGACAAGCGACGTATCCTCAAATTGGAGCAAGAACTTGCTGTCGAGAGAGAAGCAAGAGCTGCACTCGAGAAAGATGCTCAAGCAAGAAAAACTGACGACGCAGATCTGAGGCGCCAGGTAGAAGAGGCAGTGTCAACTAAAGAAAATATTATGGAGAACATGAAGGCTCAGCAGAAAGAGTTTGCCGACGAACGAAGATCGCTTGAGGAAGAGATACAAGGTTATAAGACCAAAATCGAAGAGATCGAAGATGAACTGGAGGGAGTGCTCGGAAGTCGCGACAATGAAAGGTCTGGAATCGATAGCAAAATTCAAGATCTTGTGGCCGAACTTGAGAGGGTACGAAATGATACACACGAGCAATCCAATCGGGCAGATCAACAAATCCTAGAGTTGCAGGCTGAGATAGATGATGGAAAGGATACACTATCTCGGCATCACGAATCACTCTCTATCGCATTCAACCGACTATCACCAGACACGTCGGTGCCAGAGGATCATTCGACCCTCATTTCGCAATTGGAAGATCTCGCACTAAGATCCTACAATCACCAACAAGACCTTCAGCAAGCAATCGCCATCGCTAAATCTGAGAACGAGAGCATCCGAGAAAGAGCCGAAAACCAAGAAACTGAGCTTCGGGCTCGAGTTCGTGAAGAGGAAGCTGTAGTGACATCTTTGAGAGAACAGATTGGTATCGAAAAGGCTAAGGCGGGTTCTATCTCTGACGAACTTGAGGAGGAGCGCGAACACTTGCACCAATTGCGTGAGAAATTTGCAGAAGGAGAGACAGGCTCCGAAGAACTCAGGAAACGTGTCGAGGTAGAGGAAGCCAAGGTTGGACGATTGCAGATTCAGCTGGCTGAAGCTAATTCTCATGCGAATAGCCTGGACGTGGAACTAATGCATGCCCAGAGGAAGATCACGAGGTATGAAGAGTTCGATTCCTCTCGGACTCACCAGCGCCTACAGCGCGCAAAGGAGCTGAGTCAACGCCTGTATTCGCAACATGATCGCTTAGTTCGTCTCTTGGAAACTCTAGGGTTCGTCACTATGTACGAAGAAGGGGCAATGGTACTTCAGCGCGCATCCAAAGTGGGTAGCAGCACTATCATGGGTGATCCTAACGGACTCTCGCGAAGTGTTACAACGCCATCACCTACACCTCTCAAACGGCACCTCGAAGACTTTGCAGGATTGTCCTTCCTTCAATGGACCGATGCGACCAAGCCGGAGGAAGAAGATCAACGATACCACGAACTTCTGGATATTCTCAATCGCTTCAACCTTGAGACTTTCAGTGAAGCCGTTGCGAAACGCATGCGTGACATGGAACACACGGCTCGGAAGTGGCAGAAGGAAGCACGAGGATACCGGGACAAATCTCATCGATTCCAGGCTGATGCTCATGAGAAAATTGCTTTCCGGTCTTTCAAAGAAGGTGATCTCGCTCTGTTTCTACCAACAAGAAACCAGGCAACAAGGCCATGGGCTGCCTTCAATGTTGGTGCGCCACATTACTTCCTCCGCGAGCAAGATTCGCACAAGCTTCATGGTAGGGAATGGCTTGTTGCAAGAATCTCGAAGATAGAGGAACGTGTTGTAGATCTCTCGAAAACAATGGACGGTACAGCGGGGCGCGCATCTCTAGATGGTCGCTCTATTACCTCGAACAGTGCCATTTCGTTCGAGGACGATAATCCCTTCGAACTCTCCGATGGCTTACGCTGGTATTTGCTTGAAGCTGCTGAAGAAAAGTCAGGAGCTCCAGGAACACCAGGCTTGGGAAAATCTACGGTTCAAAGCGCAGCCGTCACAGGACAAGGCCAAATTGAGATGACCAAGAAGAAAGCATCAAATGACCCTGCAAAGACTCTAGGTAAAAGCCTGGATAGCCGCCGGAGCAGTGGCACCAGCCGTAATAGTGTACACATAGTCGGTGGCCGTACAAGCACCGATGCATTCGCGGCTGGGGAAGCACAGCCAGATTCCGGACCAAATTCGACTGTCGCAACAAGAGGCGGAAGCCCTAGCGGTCATCAAGGACCGGGACCGAGCCATCTTCGAGAGAGCGAAGGGGTTGCTGGACCGAGCAACGTGGACCGATTGCTCCGAGATCAAGATGGAGATGAGGTTCGAAAAGACCTTCTGTGGGGACCTTAGGTTCGCAATCTAAGATCCCCGACTATACCCCAGAACCTACACGACTGACATTTATATCTAGATCCGTATTCTCGCTCGTCCGCAATTGTCTCCTCGAAAAAGTAGTTCAACAAATCCAAGTGCCAGCGCCCTTTTGCGAAATGCATCCGGTGCGTCGAGTCCTAGCAAATCGAGAGTAGGAACAGCAAGTGATATCGTGAGGAGTGGCAGTCCGAGTGCGAGTCCGAGTAAGAAGCAACCTGCTAAGCCCAGATCGGGAAGTATCTGGGATTCACTTTTTCAGGTCGATATTAGCTATCAGAGCTCGAGGAAATAAGGACTTGGTAGCTATCTATCTACACTAGATGTACAATGTTTTTCGGACTTGGGCGTGGTGCTGAGCATTTTTGGGGTTTTTGGGGTTTTTGGGGTTTTGTTCTTTCGGGGAGTAGTGGGAGCACTCTGCGTGGCAGTGTGTTTTGCGGGTTCTACTTTGTAGAGATGCTGTTGGCGAGACAGGGCAATAGGCTATTTTGTAGGGATATTTCTAACATGCCATAGAGGCATGAGTATGCTAGATTTATTACATGCAGATGGATTTTGTTAGGAGGGTTCGCCAGCAGACACTACCTACGTAAGAAACATGCATCGCACGTGATCCCGCCTCGCGCCGCACCCGCCCAGATTAGTGGGCTGCAGCCCTCAGGAGGAGAATTAACCAATGGACATTGACTCGTGTCGGCTGGCTTATATAACCCACGGAGGACGTGGCAGTGCCTTCTTGATCAATCTCCCCACCTTCAGCCTGACAAACGAGGATAACACTCACCTTTTGAATTAGACCCACACAAAACATGGTGTCACCTGCACAGATTTTGAACTCTTCCCATTATTGAGAATTTACGATGGAGTTTACGAAGAAAGCACCTCAATACATTGGAGCCAACCTATGCTCCAAATGCTCAGTGCTCCAATTCAATGATTCGAACTTTGGAGTCCAAGGCTATAAAGGTGCTCCAAGCGAGTCGACGGATGAATACCTTAGTATTAGGACCGAGTCAGATAGTTCTTCACCGAAGAAAGTTAAGCTAAACTATACACATGAAGACCATCTTCCTGAGCTGTGCGGACTACTTCAATCTGCAGAAGCTGGATGCGATTTTTGCCACCTACTGCGCGGATCCATACAAGAGCATATAGTAAAATTGACGACAAACCATAAGATTCAGATACACCTATTCTATGTATGGAGTGGGGGGGATGAGAACATACTGGTTGAATTAATTGCATGCGTTCAATTCCGTCTGGAACCGGATCATGCTGAAGGAGTCCAAGATTGGGTAAACTGCACTGCGGTTCAGGACCGGACTCATTGGTATGAGTTTATTGTCCAATTTGAGATACTAGCTGGGCAGGGTAAGTTTTGGCTTAGTATTCTTCTCATAGACGCTAAATTCGGTATAAGGAAATTATCCATCATGGCTTCGACTGCAGCCTACCCTCCCGGACGATCCTCTTTGTGAAAAGAATCTCCAAGGGCTGCAAGCCTCACTTAAGGAGTGCTGTAAAGTTTGCAAACATTCACGAGGCAACGGAGATCTTCCTGCCAGATTATTGGATTTAGAGGCAAATAATACAAAATATGAGATTCGTCTCATTAAAACGCAGGGTATGGACCCTTCTCAGACGTTAAATTATACCGCCTTGAGTTACTGCTGGGGTTCGAAAGCGGATTCCATGGGCCAATCTATCACTACAGCAAATAACATCGAAGAGAGGCTTCTCAAAATACCTTTTGACTCACTCTCACGTGTGATACAAGACGCTGTAATCGCGACTCGAAGACTTGGATTACGATACTTGTGGGTAGATGCGCTCTGTATCATCCAAGGCGACGAAAAAGATTGGGCGAAAGAGTCCGAAAACATGGGTCTCGTCTACACCAATGCCTTTATAACTATAGCAGCTTTGGCTTCGGCATCTTGTCACCAAGGGTTTCTTCGCAGACCAAAGCCTTTGCCTATCTTGTTCCACTCCCTTGGTTCGCGGGATCCTTCGAAGCGTAATTCGATTGTTAAAGCGATGTCGGCAATGTCAAAGTTACTCTCTATATGGAGCAAACCAAGGGTGCAGGGCACATATTTATTGAGACATTTAGGGCCTCGTCCAGGGTATCTTGGGAGAGGCTACCGATATGGTTGGAAGGTACCGACTATTGATGACTATGAACACGACCTTGCACGCAGTAATTGGAGTCGACGGGGTTGGACGCTACAGGAAGAACAACTTTCGACGAGAGTCTTGTTTTTTGGAGCGACAAGACTTCAGTTCAGATGCGTCAGCAGATCGTGGATCGAGCCATTCAAGGTTCAGAAAACCATTAAGCTATCAGATCTCATCTTGGATGTGACACCAAAGAAGCAAATCCCTGAATCATTTCAAGTGCACATAATCCATAAGGTATGGTCAAGTATCGTTCGTTCGGTATACCTCCCAAGGGGGTTAACGAATACCAACGATACATTTCCTGCCATATCGGGGCTGGCCAGACGAGTAGCTAAAGCAACCGGAGACGAATACATTGCTGGTCTATGGAGATCTGATCTGGCGGACGGCTTACTGTGGATGATCGATAGACCAACGAAGAGGGGCCTGGAAGGTCACCGTTTCGACCTAGCAGGTCATCAGGGCTATTTTTGTCCTTCTTGGAGTTGGGCTGCGGCGAAATTGCACTCAGATACACAATTACAGGGCATCTTCTTGGACAGCAACAGTCATCAACATTGCGAGATCATATCGGCGTGGAGCATATTGGAGTCTAAGTTGAACCCCTTCGGACGTATTACACATGCCGAGCTACAAATACGCAGCCGCGTGTTCGACTTGCCACAAGATCTGTATTATTTCGGTGAGGGTAATGCTCATCACCGGGTGTACTTTGAGAAAGAAAATTTTGGGCGGTTTGATGTTTGGCTGGATTTCTATCGCAATTCCTCCGAACCCTCGGAGCAGTGTTTTCTATGTTTGGTTATTTCAAGCCGGATTGAAGACAGCCCAGACACCCAATCTGACGAGTTTAGTGCCGACAGTGATGATGCCGTCGATGCCAATTCTGAAATGTTGGATGGTAACCTTAATAATAAGGCAAGTCTGGTCGGTCTGTTAGTATATCCAGCACAGCAGGAAGGCAAATATCATCGCGTTGGATCCTGGAAGGGTACTATTCCGAAAGGGAAGGTTGGTATAGAAGATGGCCTTCGGGATTTCGAGTACCGAGAGCTTCATCTTATTTGACAGGAAGTTTCGTCGCGGTCCTCCGCACGGTGTTCGGTATTCCAATTCAATCACGCGGCCTCTTGGACCGCGATGACGTATGGCATGGTAGCATTGAATTCCTAGGTTCTTATGACATGCAATGTGCCCATGCCTTAAAGTTTGAATGCTAGATGTTGCTAAGCCTGTTATTCCTTCCGCCACAGATCTATGGTCGATCTTCCCCGCATAGTCCCCCGCAGTTAACGGCATAACATCGGTAACATGAATTCAACGTCGTCATGCCGGTACATAATGCCCCGAATTCGTGAAATTTTCAAAGACGGCAATTCATGGCGTAAATATCGGTTGGTAATGTGTCCCAGCAACAAGTGAGGTATATAAGGTTATAGGGAGGGAATAATGACGGTGGGTGCATCGAACGTTTGCTACCATTATCTCGACATGCGGATCGCCCTTTCTCTTACCATTTTTATCCTAGCCGCGCTCGGGACTGCCATACCATATGAGGAATACATCCTAGCTCCAAAATCACGAACGCTTTATCCCATCTCCATCCATAACTCGAACGGCTCCGTCACCAATGCAGAGAGCTTGACATCCTCCTCTGGAAGTGCCGTATTCGATGGTTTATCTGCCACAGCATATGATTTTGGAATCAACATCGCGGGCGTTGTTACGCTCACCATTGGATCAGTCTCTGACCTCGACCAATACATAGGCGTAACTTTTTCGGAAAGCTCCTTATGGGTTTCAAACGCCTCTTGTGATGCTACTGCGGATGCTGGAAAAGATGAGACCCTTTGGTTTAAACCAACAGGACCTGGCCGGTACACTGCGCCTCGAGAAAAGGAAAGAGGTGGCTTTCGTTACATGACGCTTGTCCATAACACAACTGGATCTGTGGAGGTAACTAGTGCTGAGGTCCATTACACTCCGATGCCTCATTGGCCAGATGATGGTATTCGCAACTACACAGGCTATTTCCATTCTGATGGTGAGAGTTTCAATACTTTTATCCACGTAGTAAAACTAACAGAATCCAAGACAATTTACTCAATAGAATATGGTATGCTGGGGCTTACACAAACCAAATCTGCACGATAGATCCACACTATGGAGATGCGTTGGTTCATATCTTCCAAATAAATTCGTCAATCTCAGACGCAACCAACGTGACATGGTACAACAATTATACTATCACAAATGGCTCTTCTGCATTGGTAGATGGTGCGAAAAGGGATAGACTAGTATGGGCTGGAGGTGAGTTGCCTTTTCCTTATCTTAGAGATTTCAACAAAGCTGATTTGACCTTAGACATGGCTATTGCGGTACCAGCAGTGGTTGTATCGACGAATGATGTCGTGAGTATCGAGAACTCGATCAACTCCCTGTTTAATATCCAAGACCGGTCAAGTGGACAGCTACCTTACGCTGGTCGACCTTTCCCAACTATATTGTCATTTACATACCATTTGTACACACTGATCGGAGTTGCGGATCATTATCTATATACTGTGAGTCTCATAATCAAATTAAATCGTGCTCAACTGAAGTCTTGATATTAGGGAGACATTGTCTACTTGCAGTCCCTTTGGAACCACTACAAGTTTGCTTTGAAATTTTCACTCAGTTATATTGATGAGACAGGTTTGATGAATGTCACATCACCAAATGATTGGCTTAGATTTGGCATGGGAGGTCACAACATCGAGGTTAGTAATTAATCAATTGGGTAAAGATAGTTTGTGTACTGACGTAGCCAACACATTAGGCGAATGCGATTCTTTACAATACCCTCAATCAAGCTATCTCACTTGCCGAAGCGTTGAATGACACAAGTTTGGTATCTGCATGGCAATCGACCGCCGATACGATCAAACTTGCTGCAAACAGTCTGCTCTGGAATGAGACTGCGGGAATGTATGTTGACAACGAAACCACGACTCTCATGCCTCAAGACGGCAACTCTTGGGCTGTAGTGTCCAATCTTACTCTCAATGCCTCCCAAGTCCAGTCGATCAGCAGCAAGCTTGCTCAACGCTGGACTCCATACGGCGCCCCTGCTCTCGAAGCAGCCGATGCGATTTCGCCGTTTATATCTGGCTTCGAGCTTCAAGCCCACTTCTTAGCCGAAAATGCGACTGCTGCACTGGATTTAATGAGGCTTCAGTGGGGTTTTATGCTAGATGATCCCCGAATGACGAATTCGACTTTTATCGAAGGTTACTCAACGACGGGTGAACTTCACTACGCACCTTATCTGAATGATGCGCGTATCTCCCATGCACATGGCTGGGCAACGGGACCCACGTCTTCCCTTACATTCTATGTTGCGGGCATACAGCTTTTGAGTGCTGGAGGGAAGACGTGGAAGATTGCGCCTTCTTTAGGCGATCTAAAATATGCCGAAGCAGGTTTCAGTACGAGGCTCGGGTTCTATTCCGCGAAAACTCAAGTTAACGACGGAGAATTGATGTTGGAATTTGAGGCGCCAGAGGGCACTATTGGAGAGTTAAGAATTCCATCCTTATCTTGTGCGGGTAAAATGATTATGCGCGAGGAGAAAGGAAAATGTCACGATATTACAGTCGAGGTAACGGAGACCGATATTAGGCCGATTGACATCGCGGATGTCCCAGGCGGGAAGTGGAAAGGCACATACACTTGTTCCTAAAGCTGCGTTATTTTACATGTTTACCACTATGTTTAAGAACATACTACGATATCAAGATAGTTATTCTTCCATTGTACGTACCTACATCGAATAAACTTTTGTGGAAGACTCTCGGCACGGAACAAAAATCTCACCCGACCCGACACCCTGCAGCCAATATACTAGGCCAGCCAATGTAGAAACTTCAGCAATTTGCCTCGAAAAGGAAATAAACTTGAGAATGATTGAACTAGTTTCAGATTAGTACTACCGAATTCGCAAAGTGCTGGAATTCTCTCAATCCTATAAAACCCTCTCTCACCCACGACAAAGCTACCCATCCACGCCTCATATCCCTTATCAAATCCTTTCCAATACGACAGTATTCTCATACAAGAACCCTACCAAAAGCAAGCTATTAACTATGGCACCCACTGACACCCCCCTTCGCATCGGCGTAATTTACTCCCAAGTCCAAATGACCGACCTCGCTCCCATCGACATCATAGGCGGCCTCTCCACCAAAGCCATTTCCTCCTTCATCGGCTTCGTACCTGGGGTCGAAGACGCCATCCCCCGCTCCACGCCCATGGAATTTCTCTACATCTCTTCCGCCCCATCTCCTTCCTCTCCCATCCCCGACGACTCCTGGGTCACACCTTCCATGGTCATCCGTCCAACACACACTTACGCTAATGCGCCGCGTGATCTCGATATCATTGTTATTGGAGGCCCGGACGTGCGACACGTGTCTGAGGAGAGTTTGGATTTTTTGCGGGAGGCGAGCCTGCAGACGAAGGTTATTTTGACGACTTGTACGGGTGCGATGTGGTTAGCGAGGAGTGGGGTTTTGGATGGGAAGAAGGCGACGACGAATCGGATGTTGTTGGATGTGGCGAGGCAGGGGATGCCGAATGTGAAGTGGCAGGATCAGAGGTGGGTGGTTGAGGAGGGGAGGTTTGAGGGGGCGAAGATTTGGACGTCTGGGGGTGCAGGGTGTGGTAAGTTTTGAGTTCCTTTTTTGTCATATTTTTCTTCATCATGGTGAGATTTGGAGTGGAGTCAATTTTGCTGACATGTTTCGTGACAGGAATCGATATGACGTTTCAGTATATGAAGGAGAATTTCGATAATACTCTTGTGGATCTGTGTGCTACGACGCTGGCGTTTGATGCGAGTTCGGCTGGTCATGGACAGTTGTATTCTGATCCAACACCAATTACAGTTTGATAAGTATCTCTTTCAAGCACTGTAGAACGATGTAGCCTTCTACTTGGTTTAATGGATCAGTAAGGAAGAATTGATTGAAAAGTAGCAGAAGGATAAGAAACCATCAGTTCAGATGATGGGTCTATATTTGAATCCCGATTATAAAACTAAGGGTGTATCGGAACAACACTTCCTTCTTTGCAGTGCGTCCAATAATCGATATGTTAAGTTCAATTCTAGAGATCTAGGATTACCCTATACCATGCTAGATCTATATCTATGCATCCATTACATACTGCTCGTTAACGTATGCGGCGATAATGATCTGCGATCAAATTCGATTGACGACAGGCGCCGCTTCCTCATAGTTCCCAGATCGCGTTTATGCCCACTCTGACTTCCCCATTTGCGCCTGATATATTGCCATCCAAGCCAGATAGCGAAGACGGTAAAGGTAAGCGGGACAGTTACTGCTGGCAAAATATACCAATTCTTGCCGACCTTTACGCCTGAATCGTCGTAGTCGAAAAAAGTCGTGCTGAGGATAGCACATACAAACGTTCCGGGGAGGAAGAACATAGTCACGGCCGCAATTGTGATCATGGACGAAGAGTCTTGTTGAGTTTGTTCTGCAACTTTGGCGGTAGCAGATGCGATTTGCGTGTTGGTGAGTGATTCACTGTGATTGACGAGGTGGAAGAGCTGTTTCAAGTTAGACAAATCATGCAGAAGCCAATATGCTAGACATGAAGAAGTAAGATCTTACAAGGTTAATGCGAATGTTGGTTCTTTCCGAGTACACAGCTGCCCAGCATGAATCTTTGTAAATCTGATTCCTGATAGCTTGGAGCGAATCACCGCTATCTCTTGTTTTGCTAATCTCCCACGCAGGATTTTGTCCCTGCAACGTATCCAAATACTTCTCATGGGTCTTTAGTAGGAAATCGAGTGTTCCGAGCAGCTCTTCGCAGTCTTGTCGAAATATGTGCCAGGAGCTAGCTAATGTGTGTAATTCCCTCGTGGCATTGTCGAAGTCATTGTCCATTCTATCTTGTCTCCTCTCCTGATTCATGTGAGTATACAAAAACCTTATTCTTGTTAGAGTCATCTTACGTAGTCCACGAGTATTAATCTCCGTTCGTTGATCATCCTCTGCCATGATTGCGATGTTTCTTGTGCAGATAATGCATCCAGGAAGAAGTCTCGATACAGAAGGCTTGGTTTTCGTTCAACATATGCTCGAAGCCGTTCCAACGCGCGCGGAGGGTAGTTGAAACAGAAATATGTCCGGCCTAGCCGTGTACGAGTGAACTGATAAAATCCCACGCCGCCGTCCCAGCCGCTGAGGTTCTGATATATGTATTCTTTGTTCGTATTTTCGTCAATCACATTTGTCAAACTCGAGATATTGCTGGTCTTACCAAATGATTGCAAAAAACCCTGATCGTCCCTTCTGGTGAAGCAGTTTTCGCCCATCTTAGCCCATTTGTTCCATATCGCACAAAGTAAGACATCAGATAGTCCAGCTGCACGAAGCAGATTAATGATTTTCGGGCGCACACTGAAGTTTCCGGGAAGCCAGCCTGATCCTCCATCACGAGTGTTTATAAAGCTGGGATAGTTAGTAATATTGTCGTTTGGATATTCGAGAGAACACACTAAGCATGGAAATACTCCTCACTTGCCCCAATCGTATTGACGGTATCATTCTCTGCGTATGCCTAGCACAAGTCAACTCAGACCTTCGAACGTCCAATCGTCAATCATAACCTGTATAATCGTACTCAACTCATACTCGTCAACGCCATATGCCCATCCTACTCTCTAGTCAAAAAATTGTAAGAAAGCAATTCTAGCGTAACATCTCACTAGCGTCTAGCCCCTTGCCATGAAGAACGTCAATAGTCGTACTAGATTTGTCGCTTGCGTTACTCTGCTTCAATCCCCACTCTATCAAAGCTTGATCTACCAGCTCAGGTTGCGCAAGGCTATTGATATCAATGTCCAGTTCGCTGAACGCTGGGAGTGTGGTATCATGTGGCCAAGCTCTCCAGGAGGGCGGGACAGTGGCAAGCCCTCGAGTGTTGACTGGAGACTGCATCAAAAGAGGCCGCAGGAGATCGGAAATGTATTTGAGTTACTCTCTGTGCATCTGAACAGTAGCTGAGAGGAGGTATGCGAAGGATGAGAGAAGGAGTCGGTTTGCTGCCAGGATTTGGCGCTTTGCCTATTTAGGTTACTAATGTATGATGTTCCGTATTGATTCTAAACCGCCAAGACTCAAGGCCGCACCTACAAATCTGGGTGGTTGTTTTATATGAAGGAATAGAGTCGATCATACTTATACCTTAAGCTAAATACTCGGTTCCAACAGAGCGATATGCCTGCATATCAACAGATTGCTTGTGAGGGCAGATTCCGGGTCGCAGCATCAAAGAACATGTTTCATGTTTGAATAATCTTTAATGCATTTGGGTAATGTTCCTTCTGGGGCATCGAAGTGTTCATGACGCGGCATAAATAATGACTTAGCATCCGTTCATTGTAGGTTAACCGTTATGTATATGTATTCGGTGAACGCATTCCGGGAGTGACCGTTTTGGACAAGCGGGCCTATCCTTGCTCGGATCGCTGAGCACGAGCCAAACAATGCTGAATCTCCAGGTTGGACGCGCTCCCTTGCAAAACAAAGGTTTGCGTCCCACAATCCCATATCTTTGCATTTTATTCTACAATATCGCCGCATCACGCCCTTACCAACGACTATGCACCCGTGGATCGCGTTCTCACCACGCCGATGAGTGTGCGCCGACCCCTTCAGCCACTCTCCCCGCTCTCGGCCAACATCGTTGGCGCCAAACACAGCTACATCACCAAGGTCAGCGCCGGCGCCAATGTCGACGCACTCACCACAATGGACGCGCAGACGACGGACGACAATGTTCAAGACTCTGGATCAGTTGTGTCAGGCCTGACATCCGTTACTGGCGACGATGACTTCGACCGACTTATGTTACAGAATGCTCGGGATGAAAAGCGGATGCAGGACGCGCTGCGGGGAAACATCAGACCTTTCTCGAAGGCGCGGACGCATCCACGCGTGGGATTGACTTTGGACAATCTGGAGAGAAATAGTGCAGCATTGGGGGAGCCTGGAAACCGCCCGAACGAAAGTCCTGGCAGTAGCAATGGATCGACGCGATCAAACCCCCCATACCACCCCCCGGCACAATGGGGTCGTAAAGGGAGGGTGAAGAGGAATTGGCTGCGCACAATAACTTCAGACAGCGAGCAACAGTCTGGTGCACAGGAAGATACCGTGGATAGTTTGGTCGAGGACGCGACACCGAATCAGAGAGGCCATAGTGCAGACTTACCTCTTCCCTCAATCGAAGATAGTCCATTATCACATAAAGGGTCTTTCCAAAGAACCCCTGTCTCGAATCGTCAACCGCACATACAAAGGCAATCTGATTCTGATGAAGACTATTCCATTGACTTCAACGAAGCATCGTTGATAGCATCGACGCCATATATGCCGCGGAGCCATGTATTGGATGATATTCGACAGAGAGAGATGGAAAGTTTGAAGGAGCAAGCTTTGACAACAAACAGGTTGGATAGAATAAGAGAAAAATCACCGGCCGAAACACGTCGCCCAAAGTCCATCACTGAAAATGCCACATCGAATAGGGAAAACAGTACTGTCCCCCTAGAGAATGCCGCCCATGAGGGTATCCCTTCGGAGATGCGACCGCGAAAGAGGACAAATTCATGGAAAACAATTGGCAAGTCGCAAGCAGTAACTGGGCAGACGGGACAGCAAGCCATACCCTCGCCGATAACCGTATACAAGAAGAGCTTTGGCACAGTGGGGATGGTGGAGTCTGGCGATAAGGATAAAGATACTGTCAAACGGCCATCGGTTCACAGGCGAGAAGATTCCCACGAGCTGCTTCGACGGTTAGCTCGAGTATCCAACACTCCGAGTCCAGGGGGATTGAACGGAGCACGGCCTCAGACTGCGCCTGCTAAACAATCGGACAGTTCCTCTCCAATTACACTTGGCGCCGAACCTTCACCTCCTACCTTGAATGACCCACCCATTAAAAACTCCATACAACAAGCACCTGCTGAGAAGTCAACAAACATACAGGGCCCACAACCCACCCTGGAAGAACCGCTTGTGGAAGACGGGAAAAGACCCAGTACTGCACCTGCGTCAGCCTTCGGGCATGAACCCGCAGATATCGACGCAACACCAATGCCAATGGAACAATCCTTATTCAACGCCAAGACACCAAAGGTCACCGGCGCTTGGGTAGAGACCCCTGCACCTCGCACCCACTCAAAGTCGATAGACCCTCCAGGATCTCCCTCTAGTTCTCCTACCAAACAAAGTCCTCGAAAGGGATCTCCTAAAAAGTCCAAAGAGCCGGTTTTAGAGGGACAAAAAGAAGTGAATCGAGAAGAAGTGGAACCGATACGACCCAAACTTCCCAAATCTGCCCTTGAAGCAATTGTAGAAGAAGCGAAGGCTAGTGGGAGGAAATATCATCACTTAGATTCACTTGGGGATTCTACAATTGACTCTTTGGAAGATTTGATAGCACCAGCAGGCGAAGATTCTGAGGGACCAGAATGCGAAGATGACACTCTTCAAGGATTAGAATTACCCACGGAGCCGCCTCGGAATGAAGCCGAACGACAACGCCAACAAGAGCTCGCACAACTGCATAAAATGAACCAACGGTTACGGGCAGCACGGACAAGCATTCGGGACGCCAGTCGTGGAATGAAACGAGTCGAGTCCCGGGTCGAGCACGTGGGAGAGGATGGGCAGCGTACCAAAGTTGTGTATCGTGATTGTCCATGCGCGGCCGAAGGGCACAATGGCCCTCAAACATCAGTGTGGGAAGGCCTCAAAAGAATGTTCCGCGACCCAAGGATTCAGAAGCGTGCCGGGCTCACATGGCTAAGCATCGGCCTGCTAATGTTCCTTGGATGGTTTATTCTAGAGGTTTACGCATGGTAAGTTGGACTCTATCCTACCTACAAAATTTCGCGATGTGGACAGAGTTGACCATTTTATAGCGACAAATATTGCCATCCGATATATGCCTCTAAGATGGTCGGATACGGAGTCAATCCTGACGCCCCGGATTTCCCTTTTGTTATACCCACCATGTTATACCGATGGACACTGAAGCCTTTCAAACCGTTTTGGGAACCGCTTTGGAATATTATTGTTTGGATGTTGGGTGGGACATATGATTTTCTTTTCGCCAATGAAACCGGCACCGGCCATGTGGCAGCAGCAACAACGCAGCGAATGGCATCGAAGATTGTTTCGCAGGCGACCGAAACTTTGGAAACTGTGTTTAGCATGGATGACGACGAGGTGATATATTGACCTGGTGTTTTTGCTTGATATGCACATTGGGCGGTTGATATATTTGCATATAGAGGGAGTTGGTCTTGGAATTTCTAGCGTCGGTGTTTGGGCAAGGGCCTGCATTGTATTTCTACAGGCAGGGATTGCGCGCTCTAACTTCTATTACTACCTGGTGGGATTCGGTACTTTCGTACGCAGGTCTATGCTTACACAGATGATCAATTAGTGAGGGGTGTTGGCCCCAGGGTCTTGAGTGTCTTGAATGTCTTAAAAGAAACACGATTACAACATTAAATGATAACTACCAATGACGAACATTTGGTGACACAGCATGCATATGGCGCAAACTGCATAGACTTGGAGAAAGCGGACTAGCGCACGTATGGCCCGCCCATGGATTCACGAAGTCTACCCAAACAGACCTGGTAGAAAACACCAGCCCTTCAGCAAACACTACCACACCACATGAACAATTGATCCAATTCCGTGCAGACTATGCGAAGGCTCACTCGAGTAGCCTGGACACTCGGGCCTTTTCTCGTGTTGAAGTAGCCAAGAAAGACCATTTCTAGTGAGTCTCGCGGTCATTGATCGCAAGCATGGCCATACAATGGCGTGCTCCTCTCACTGGTGCTGGCGGGAAACCTGCTTTCCAGCAGCCACACACAAATGCTGGCGACTCGGGCAACTCAATAGCAGCCTTCGAGGTTCGAGGCGTGCGTCGAAGGATCTTCCAACTCGGAATTCTCGATCCGTTCAATGGAGATGTCACTTGGTCATCGTAATGTGGGCCGCGTACGCTGTTGTTGCTCGCACGCTGGGCGGCTTGGGTGTCTTGTTTCGTCCGATCGTCGACGTATGCCAAGGATACCCCACAATTGTCTTGCCTGATATAGGTCTAACACGGATCGACCGGGTTCTTTTTTGGACCTCACCTCTTGCTTCCTCCGTGGGAGCTGGCGACAACAGACCGTCTCCACATAGCAATTGGCGTCCAGAGAGAAATGTATCGCGTCGTGTAAGGCTACAGAAAGGTACCTGCTGTATACTGTGGTACTACCAGGACCCAGACTTGCCCTGCGGTGGCTGCCAGATGGTCACTGGCCTATAAAGGACCTCCAGGGCCGGGTACAATGATCGAATCTGATGTCAACGGGGACGGCAATGGAGTGCTCACGGCTCGCGATGCTTGTCCTAAATCACACCATACAAACACACAGCCTCAATTATCCAGACGCGAACAGTCCCCCGCCCAAAGAGACCCGTGGGGCGGCAGAGCTAGCCGCATACCAACGCCACACAGTGCTGTGAAGTAAACGTGTGCCCAGTCAAGTACAGTCCTTCCTACGGCCAATAACTCCCTTGGCCTAGCCACTGAGCACCTTGGCCATGTGCAGACGGTACCTCCAGACAGGCTGCATCGCTTCCATAGCCGTGAGTCTTGCACGGGATGTGGCCCGGCTTGGGTCAGTCATTGGTGGAGACGGTGGCCAGGCTGCTAAGAGCGACTATACGAGCTAGTGGGCTTTGTTTGCTCTCAAAGATGGCAAATCTGCATCCTCAGGTAGGTGGGCATGCTACTTAAGGATGAATTCCCCCTCTTTCGCATCGTCATCTGCCCTTTGAGAGCTATTCCCGCCGTGTACTTTTTCTCTCTCACTTTCACCCCCATTGAAATTCACTGTCCTCGTCAATTGCCGTCTCCGGCAGTAACAGCTTTTCATCATGCAGTTCAAGAATCTTCCTCTCCTCGCACTCGCGAGCCTTGCTACCGCACAGGAAGGAGGGAACCAGACGCAAGGTCTGAACCAGACCCTTGCCAGCCAGCCAAATTTGTCCAACCTGACTCAATTCCTTAACCTCAACCCGGCGCTCATTGGAGCTCTTGCTCAGGCCAACAACATTACCATCCTCGCTCCTTCAGATCAGGCCTTTGCCAGGATCGCAAACTCATCCGCATTCCGGGCTCTAGGAACCAACCCAGAGGCCCTTGCTGCCCTCCTCACATACCATGTGTTGAACGGTACCTACCGTGCTTCTGACATCACCAACACCAGTGCCTTTGTTCCAACTCTGTTGCAGAACTCCAGCTTCTCTAATGTCACTGGTGGACAGCGCGTTGAGGCCGTCCGCCTCGGTAATCAGACCGTCTTTTACTCTGGTCTTCTCCAGAACTCGACCGTCACTCAAGCTGTAAGATATCTCCTCCCCAGTACTTCCTAAATCATCACCTGACCAAGTACCACAGAACCTGAACTTCACCGGTGGTGTCATTCACGTCGTTGACAACCTCCTCACACTCCCCGTCAGCGTTTCCGACACTGCTCTCGCCGCCGGCCTGACTTCTCTCCGTGGCGGTCTCAACCAAACCAACTTGACCAGCACGGTCAACAACCTCAGGGACGTCACTATCTTCGCGCCATCCAACCAGGCATTCCAGAACGTCGGCTCCGGACTGAACATTGCTCCTCAAGACATCTCCAACATCCTCCAGTACCATGTAATCAACGGCACTGTCGGATACTCCAGCGGCTTGAGGAACGGCACTTCTCTCCGCACCGTCGGCGGCAAGAATCTCACCATCACCATCCGCAACGGCACCGTCTTCGTGAACGCCGCCCGCGTCATCACTCCCAACGTCCTCGTCGCCAACGGTGTCGTTCACGTAATCGATCAGTAAGTTCTGACTCAACGCAATCAATTGATTGATTACACCTAAACATCTACTAACAACTTCTCCCCTCTCTTAGACTTCTCGACCCTAATAACTCCACTGGCCCAGCCGCCAACGCTACTACCGGTGCTCCGGCCGTCCCAGGCTCCTCCGTCTCCAACGCTCCCTTCACCAGCGGCCAGCCCACCCCCTCCACCACCATCAACCCCACCGGTGGAGCTGGAGCTGCCTCTTCCACCATCGCTCGCACTACTGGCTCCACTGCCGGTGCCATGCCCATGAAGACCGGTGCCGTCGGCGCTGCTGCACTCTTCGGTGCTGCCGGTGCTCTGTTCGCTGGCTTCTAGTTGGATGGAGTTTTGAACCCAAGTATTAATTAGCGAAAATGAGACGTGGGTGTGCATGTAATTGCTCTGCACAGCGTGGGATAACCGCCTGGGCTTCCCAATTATGAATATTTTACTGGTATGGTCGCGTAAAACGAAGGATGTGGTAGGGGAATAGTGAAAGTTTGGAGTTGCGGGTTCGGTACAATCGTTACGTCGTTGTTGATATCATGGATGGATGGATTGGAAGGAAGGACGGAAGCTTAGGCAGCCGGATAGGGTTTAGGATCTTTTTTTTGAACGCTTTTTCTAAGTGTACATATTACATCAGTAATCGTTAACCCCGTTTTCTTTTGGACAAAATTTCTCGTCCATGTGTGAACTCACCTCATTATTTCTCTTTCAGACAATCAGCAAACAATCCCGGCGCAAAACGGATCACACATAACCCTCTCCCTCTCCTCATCCTCCCTCTTCTTCCTCTCAGCCGCCCTTCTCCTTTTCTCCGGACTCTCTTCCTCGGTGATAAGAGGCAGGCGATCTCTGTCATCTGCTCTGGGTCCGCCGTTTTTCTTTCGTCGCAGGGAAAACGTCTTGCGGAGAGAGACGGTGCGGCGGCGGGTGATGATGCCCTGGTAGGCGACGACGACGCTATCGACAGCCTTGCGGACGGAGGGGTTACGTTGGAGTGGCATTTTTGGTTTGGGGATATGTAGATGGGGGTTGTGGGAGGAGTAGACACGTGACGAGGCCTTTCACACTAGCCCGCAATCAAAAATAGTCAAAGTGGTCTCAAAAAGCCTCGAAATGGGAAAAAATCGAGAAGGAATAAAAAAAACCTGAATAGTCTCATCCTCCATGGACGGGAAAGACGCCTCTATATATCTATATCCTACGGAGCCCTCCCCTTCAAACCCCCAAATCCCTCTCTCTCTCACACACAGACCACCATGGCCGCCAGTGCAGCATAACTGGGTGTCTCGAAAAAGCCTCCGCGCCGCATCGCATGCAAAATTGATGGACGGCGGCGCGCGCTAAAATTAGAGGAGTGCAAGACAGAGCGCGAGTCCTGACTTCCGGCACCGTTTAGTGGGAGGGAAGGACTCAGCCGCAACTGCAAGTGTGGCTTTGCGAGTCCAAGCGCGCAGTGTGATTGGTTGCGAGCGATGGGGATTCGTAGGACACCGCATCGCGGTTCTTGTATTCAGCTTTGCGGGCGCGCCGGAGGGTTTTTGGGGTGTGTTTTGGGGAGAGGAAAGGGTTGGAATGGTGAGGGAGGTGATTGGTGAAGGATTGCGTGGTTGGTGGTCGGCATTTACGTGGGGAGCTGAAGAGTTCAGTAGGGATGGTGAGCTAGAAGCGACGAGGAAACCGTAGATCAGATAGCGAGGCTTTCACGTTGCGGTCTGCGGGGAACGCGATGAAATGGCTTGGGTACGCCGATGCTGTTGCGGTGAAAAGATGGGTTGGCGGCTTGCGCTGTCTGTCTGAGTGCTCGAGGTAGGCTAGGCTTGGCTGGGCTGGGGCTGAGAGGCAGTGCTGATGCGTGGGATTGGATGGCATGGCACGACTAAGCTCACGAGAGATTTTGGGTCTGGAAAAGAGTGTATAAAGGAATTGGGAGTTCCTGGTTCGTAGGGTATTATTTATCTATGAACGTCTTTTGAATCTCTGTCTTCTTCAATTCCTCGTCATCTTATCTAATTTCCTCCTTCCATTTTTGAAATCGCGGCACTTGAATTATAGAAACCTTTCCAGATTCCATCATCCAATACACCATGTCTTCTTTCTCATCATCATCTTCTTCTTCGTCACCATCCCACACTTCCACCCTCAACACCCTCCTCTCCATCTTCGCCAACTTCACAACTACAAGTGTCTCCGATCTTTCCACTACGGTACGTTCTCCTTGTCTTCTTATTACTATCTAATCATCCTAACTTTCATCTGAAAAGTCAATGGCTGTGGATCCGGATCTCCTTCCTCCATCGCCTTATCAACCTGCCTCGTACTCGGTCTCACCAGAAGATACTAGTTGCTTTATCCCCAGCTCCAGATCAAGGAATTATCAAGCGGCAGGAAGCAGTACTAGTTCGTTGAGTTCATTTGGAAGCTCGAGGTGTCTGTCTCGTTGAATAGGAGTCGAAACATGAAAACCGGCGTATTGGGTCCAAGGCGTTTAGGGTGAGATTTATCGGATCGTAAACTTCAAAAGGATTATTTTATTCAATTTTTCGGGTCGCGAGCGCGACTCCTCACACTTCTCCACCCCCTATTTCGGTTTCCACTCAGGCAAATCATTATTCCACGAATAATGCCCCGCCTGCTGTGGATTCTGCACAGCTGGAACATACCCATGCGAGCTTTGCGCACCTTTTATTGTCGGACCTTCATTATTTCCGTACAACGGCTGTAATCCCTCGGCTTGCCTACTCGATCGAGGACTCTGGTCTGCGCTCAGTTCGGCGGCTTGGGCGAATCCATGCTGGGCAGCGGCGGGTTTGTTGTCTGGTGGGTTTGCGATCGGGACGGGGAGTTCGGATACACCTGGTGTAGGTGGTGCCAAGGAATAGACGGGGCTGGTGTATGCGGTGTTTGTGTTTAGATATGCGGTGTTGTTGTTATATGGGATGTTTTGGTTTGGAGTATTTGTGTATGCGACATTGGAGTTCGGGCTATTTGGATATGTAGAAACAGAGTTTGGACTATTGGGATACGCGATTGTGGAGTTCGGGCTGTTCGGATACGCAGTATTGGTGTTGGGACTCTTATGCGCATATACAGTACTTGGGCTCGGGCTGTTAAGTAGAATTTGTTGTTTCGTGTCGATTGGATGATTTGGTCCGTGTGGAGGCGGAAATCCGTTGTATGCTTGTGTTGGTAGCATAGAACTGTTCTTCTTTTTCTTCCATCGTCGTGCTCCAAGGAAATATGCAAGTGCTACCAGTATTCCTACTCCTATTGCTGCCCCTATTCCAATACCGGCTTTTGCGCCTCCGCTAAGTCCCGTATTTTCTGGCTGGTTAGTTGGTTGCGGTATTGATGAGATGGTCGAAGTTGTTGTTGTTGTTGTAGATGAGAACGATGATGTGAAGGTGGATAAAGATGAGGGAAGGGTCGGTAGTAAGTTTGTTGGTCCTGGGTTACTCGTCGGTACTATCGTGGACGACCCTCTGGTGCTGATTGTTGGAAATGAAAGCCTTGACGTAGATGATGAAGTTGGTCTTTGAGTTGAACTAGACAATGTTCGTGTGGTTGAAGTTGTGCTTCGTACAGGAGAGGTGGGCGTAGAAGAACGAACTGTGAATGGTCAGCCTCCACTGAAAGAGAACGTCAGCTCTCTAAGGAACATACGGGACGACATCCTGACAAATTAGCGCAAACTTCGCTACTTGCACGCTCAAAAACGATCGTATATTCAAGAAAACGAGTGTAAATGTCAAGCAGTTTCAGTGGCGCACTGTCGAGCAAACAAAACCGTACACACGATGTTTCTCCCTTCTCAGGCCGTCCGGGCATCCTATTCATTATATTCACGACCCTGTACTTAGGCGGACACCATCAATTCTCGCTCACCTGCATGGTGCACGACTTCTTAGATGACCGCTGGTAACTCTGATTGGTCGGTTAAAAACAGAATACGAATACAGCAAACAAAATGGGGGGCCGGACAGCGACCGCACGGTAAGGCTGTGTACTTCGCCCGCAGAATAACAATAACGAAGTGCCTAATCTGGCAGCTAGTCCGTCCGAATGCAGGGCTCGCATTTCGCTTCAGGGCCAGATGGAAATTGTCCTCGTTGGATTGCGATATTGTTTATGAATCCGTTTGGTATAAATTGGGTTATGCAGGCCACAAGTCATGTTCCTTTCGTGTGTTAATCATGTTCCCTTGATCTCTTTTCCTATTGTCTCTGCGATTTTTGTCGTTTTGCATGCGTTCGCTTGATAATGGTCTGCTGAAACGATGGCTGAAAGTTGGAATACACATCAAGGGGCCCACAGCCTCCACAATTCCTTAGTCGCTGCACGTCATTGGATCCTTCATCACCATAAAGTCGTGGCTACGGGAGTTGTTGGCCTTTAGTATAGTCCAGTTGTTAGGCCCACGTTCTCAAATCCCGTAACTTCACCCAGGTTTATCTCAATCGCCTGACTTTGTCGTCGCATAGCCTCTGGAGCTGTTAGTCTCTTCTTGTTGTATTTGTGATCGTAACCGCAAACCTGAACAGTGGTTTGAAGAACGATACTGCGGTATTATTGGGACATGGCGGTTTCGCAGCGAGAATGAGGATCCCATTTATGTGGTCGGTGCGATTTGGGAGGACGCAGTTCTCGAAGTTGGAGGCCTAGTCGAAATCATGGAGGTTGGGATGCATCTGACACATGCGTCTAGCGCTAACCATGTGTTCTGTGCTTCTAGAAGATCTCGACTTCCCCGATTTGTTCATCGTTTGATTTTCATCTCAATCCCCCTTTCCACGGGAATGAATCGTTTTTCCATCCGCCATCCCTTTTCCACTCATCACCCAGCCTCTCCAATCATGCATTCCCCATAGAGCCCATCCGCCGGAATCCCGTAGGGCAATACTACGCATGTAATAGGGATTTGAAAGTTTGAAGTCCGGCTGTAAAATCACACACCAGGAACCGCCGTCAAGTCAACTGTAAGATGCAGGCGCAATGTGCCCCTGATGATCTGACCGCGGCATGCTGGGTCAGCCAATGCTAGAGAGGCCGGGGGTAAGATAGATCGCGAATCACCTATTCCAGCGAGGGTCCGGATGTCGTGGAAAGGGGTGGGAAGGTAAATGGAGATGTATGTACCGAGAACGTATGTTCTGCTTGCCTTATTTTATTGATGGCCTATTGTTATGAAGGGACATTTCACACCCCATCATCCGCTTCGTGTGCGATCTCGTAGCCCGCAGAAAGTTCTCCGATTCTCTCATCGACCGGTAATTCCGCTATAGCAACAGTCGTACTATCGAGTTCGGATTCTCGTCCGTAGATCCCATGGTCGTTTGGTTCTTGTCTGTTGGGCTTTTTTCAATGTGCACCGAATGCCTAGGAGGAAGGCGCATGCTATGAGAAGTAGCAATCCGATTCCTACACCCAGGCCAATGCCTGCTTTGGCTGGGACGCTGAGGGGGGTTTTGGTAGACCGCAGAGGGAAAGGGTTATAGCTCGGGAACCCATGCTTATCTGAGTGTGGGGACATAGAATCTTTTGTATCAATGGGGCACGTCAAGAAGTCCTCGTGGGCTGTATCCCTTTATCATAGCCCATCTCATCAGTCTCAAGGCTCTTCGCATACTGTGATTCCGCAACCATTAACGGTCACTGCAAACATCGGCACACAAACAGATTTCATATCACTTGTCCCACTCCATTAGATCAATCATGATACTTCCGACATACTATTCGTTGTTTCTACAGTAAACATACTCTTGGCAAACATCTATCAACCATGTCTTCTCTAATCTACCATCGTTTCCTTGATACCATCTGAACACTGCATTTCTCTGATTAAATCTCAAAAAATGGAACTTCTTTCCTCTACAGATCCTGGCTATTTACACCGCATTGTAACCCAATCGTTTCAAATGCTCTCGTTCCTGGTATGACCTGCAAGGGTCTTGATGTCAGGTACATCCTTTGGTGGACTCGGGCGACCAGATAGAATGTTGACAACCTCTTTCAGGCTCATCCAGAACTCATCCTTGGGTCTTCGTCGCTTGAAGTCGGTTTCTTTTCGTTCGACGGTCTCCATGGGAGAGAAAAGGACCTTGGCGCCTCGGATACCAATGACTACAGAGCTCATAGGTTCCTCTTCGATTTCTTCATGAGTATTTTTCGCGAAGGTCTCAATGTGACGCATCGCACGAACACCGAAACGTACTGCCCGGACACGGTCCTGAGGAGACGGGACAGTGCCTTGTTGGAAATGGCCGGGAACACCGTGGCGGGATTCGAACTTGCCCTTTCCAGACTCGGCGATCATGTCCGCGATGTGCTGTACGGAATAGACCTTCGAGGCCTTTTCATTAACTAAGATAATCTTTCCAGCGCGGTTCTGGCCCTTGTCTTTGAGGAATGAGTCGCGGAGGTAGTCGATGTCGTGATCAAGCATCTTGATATTGATACCGTCCTCTGGCGTGTATACAGCGAGAGCACCAATACTGAGACCGGCGATGGTGGCCTATCAGGAGTTAATAGTAGAAAACAGCAAGATGGCCGGGATCAAACTTACGATATAGCCCGATTCTCCACCCTGTGTCTCAATAACGAAGACTCGTCGTCGAGAGGCCGAAGCTGATTGTCGGCAAGCGTCGCAATATTGAATCAGGGCATTTAAGCAGGTATCACTGCCAATCGAGTACTCTGTTCCTGGGACATTGTTGGAGATTGTGGCAGGGATGATTACCATTGGAATCTTGAAAGCCTTGTAATAGGCACGACCTTTGCGTAGCTCAGATACGGCGGTAAATGCTTCGAATCCACCAACGACCTTAAAAATTGTTAGCTCTTATGAGAGTTCGGGTGCAACATATGCTTACAAAAAGTGCTTGAATATTGTATTTCTTGAAGACAAAAGCCACTGTCTCTAGATCTTCGCTGGGAAGACCTCTGTTGGTGCCGATTTCGCTGCCACCCTTACTCGCCCAACTTTCGGCGTCAAGCCATTTGATCTCGCGGACTGCGCCGAGAGGCTCATCCGAATGATGTCGGATAAGACCAGGGAAGCCATTGTGCAGAGCAATCGGAGTATGACCGCGGGCTAGTGCGTATGCTACCGCCGCCCTGGTTGCTGCGTTCATGCCTCCTGCAGGCGCACCGACGTGAATGATACCAACACGCATACGTTCGTTCTCGGGCAATAGAAGGTCTGGCTGCTCAGTGGCAGTAGTAATCTGGTATGATTTGTAGTACTCAGCAAACTCGGCGTCGCGGAGCTCCATAGCACGGTCGAAGTTTTTGGCTTCAATCGCCTTTGCAACCTCCTGTGTTTGCGCGACAGCCTCGAGAAGAGGACGCCTGACGATTTTGTTTTCGCTGTTATCAAATTAGTACTGTTTCTCATGACCAAGATCCTGGAAACAGATATACTCACATCATGCAAATAACAGGGGAAGGTGTATCGGGAGTAGCGTCAAGAACAGCCTTGACTGCCTCAACACCCTGCAATGTTGCCAGCATTCGATCGTAGGCACAGGGTGTGCCGCCACGCTGAACATGGCCGAGTGTGGTCACACGGGTATCGAGTCCGGCTGTCTTGGAGAGAACGTCTTTGACCATGGCCGGTGTGATCTTGTTGAGATCCCTGTCGATAGCACCTTCGGCGACGATGGCGATTGTCTTTCTCTTTCCTCTTGCTCGGTGTTTCTTGATGACTTGGAAACATTAGTATTGCAGTGAAAGGTATCAAGTGGGGGTTCTTGAACATACCTGAGCACATTTCGGTCTCCCAACCAGCAGCAGGGGGATTCTCGGGTATGAAAATGTAGTCGGCTCCCGTAGCTACACCGGCCATTAGAGCAAGCCATCCGCAGTGTCTTCCCATGACTTCACTAGAGAAAGATGTTAGATGAATAAGTATAGATGTAGGGCATATCGCTTACATGACAAAAGCGCGCTGGTGCGATGTTGCGGTAGTGTCCACGGAGTCAATGGCTTCGCAAATACGGGCGAGAGACGAGTAGCATCCAATAGTCGCGTCAGTCATGGAGAGATCGTTATCAATGGAGCCTACGAGGCCGACAATGTTGAGATGTTGAAAGGGCTGTGTGTCTTGGGCAGTAAGTTGGTTTGTATTTACCAACTCTTCCAGCAGGCCTGGCCATTCCTTCCTGAAGGTGTCGGCGCCCGTAAGAGAACCGTCACCTCCACAGATGACCAGTGCGTCGATTCCCTTCAAAACCATGTTCTTTGCTGCCTGTAGACGTCCTGGTCGTTCGTAAAATTCCTTGCATCGAGCAGTGCCGATGAGAGTACCGCCCTCTCCGAGAAAGCCACGGACGTCCTCCCAGCTCTCTTCTCTTATCATGTCGCCGCCCTTGACGAGACCGTCTATCTTCTGCGTCAGTTTATGTTTATGTCCGGACGACAGCGAAGTGTGGTTGTGACTTACCATAACCCTCGTAGACAGCGTAAGCTTCACATCCATAATGGATTGCCATCCGTACAACGGCGCGAACAGCGCCGTTCATACCAGGAGCATCTCCTCCAGATGTCATGACGGCTATTCTGCGCTTGGAGCCGCTTAGAGGCGGCGGCGGTACTTCGGTCGGAGCCATTGTGAAGGAGGATGAAATGGGAGTGGGAAATCCTAGGGACTGTAGAGGATCGACGGAGCTATGTGGTATGTGGTGTGGGTTTTGAAGGCCTGTGGTTGAGGAAGATGATTTGCAAAGCGGGTGAGATCTTGCCTCAAAGACAAGGAATGGCGATTTATATCAAGGAACGAGGATAATGCTGTGTACCCAAGGGGTCGAGTAAGAATAAGTTGCGTGTGTCAAGGTACCGGTATGAGCGGTGGAGGAGGGTTGGGAAGAGTGTTGAGCCAAGCTCGTTGCTAGCTTGACCCCGCCAGCCAAAGGTAAAAGCTATCGATAAGGGGGGGTACACGCAAACAGTGCCACCCGTCGGAGCTCTTGGTGGGGGGGAAAAAGACGAAGGTGTTGGTGGAGTGGACAGAGAATAGATTGGAGAGAGGAATTGATTGTTTCCTGCGAGGGGCTGTGGATATCTAAATAGCGCCAGCGCCGGGCCCGGCCGAGATACAGCAAAAAAACGCAAAAGAAAAGGTGAGCTTTCTTGAGGGTTTGAGGATCCGCATGACGTTGGCGAGCAGCCCACCTGGGCACTCGACGGGTAGTGGCGCGCCTGGCCTGGCTGGCTGGGTGGATTGTACAGTGCAGTGCGCAAATGGGCGAGGTGGGGTGTGCGCCGAGGCCGCTTTTGCCCTGGCCTCCTGGCGCGCCGTCGGCCCCCCGTTCAACCCTCGTCAGGTCACACCAGTTTATTCATCTTTGTCACCAAACTAAGAAAATACCACCTGCTTCGTCTCCTGCTTCTCACATCCATTCGCCCTCTCGAGTCTAGGAATCCTGATGCTGCTTGGCCCCAACCCCCGTCCTGCAATTCATGTCCGGTCATCGCCATCTCGTATCACATGAGGCTTGAGCCACCGCAGTGTCTCCTTGGCCACTTTTCACAACGGTACTTTTCGGTATCGCGGCCGTTGACCTGTCTTCCCCACGCCTCCGATTGTGCGCGCTTTTTGCATACACCCAGTCCACGTGTAAAACGCGCTGTAGCTAATAGGATTCTTTGCTGTCTCGTGTTTTCCCCCATGCCTCCATGCTATCCGACCAGACCCCCCGTTTCCGACATAATCCTCAAGCGCATAGCCGAATCTTGGGAAGAAAAGGTGACCATCATGTGGTCGTCCGATATGCACCTCCCGAGGTCAACCTCTGCAACGTGCATGCCTCGATTCGATTTGACTCGGGCCCATCTTCTGCTCCATGCACCTCATCCTCACAACCTCAGACCGCCTCACCCGTCACCACACATGTCGTGCCTGAGATCCGCCCCATGCACCAGTCTTCAATCCTGGTGGCTACAACTCTGCTTCGAGGGTGCTGTTCATCCTGCTCGGATACCTTTCAGGCTCATATTGCCCCTCCGCCCTGATCAATTCATCTTTATGCTAGTGCTACAGCTTCCAATGTGCTCGCAGCAATGCGAGCATCATCGATCGTTCAGTGCGTGTGGTTTCCTGGTCCATTGTAGAGCCCCAAATTCGACAGCTCAATCTGCATCCGTAGTTTCTCGATTTCGCTGTTTCTGGCTTCGACCTCTTCAGTACGTTGTGAAAGCGCTTGTCGTAATTCTTCGTTCTCTCTCCTCAAGCGATCTACTTCGCTCTCCTCTTGTTGAGACACATTTTTGAGCGCATCGTTGCACTGGGCTACCAATAGCGGATCGATCTCTGGAGCATTGCCGTTGCTTGTCTCCGCATCGTGGCCCCTTCGGTTTTGCTCCACGAAACCAGTTTCCCCATTGTCAATGTCTGCATCCGCGTCCCCTTCCTCTTCGTTATCACTCCCAAGGCCTTCTCCAAGTTCCTGACCAGCTGCTTTGCGTGCACGTTTGATCTGCGCCCTGATGTTGTACACATCCCGCTTGAAAATGCGAATCCCAGGCAGTCGCTCCTGAAGTGCATTCACGGTACGGCCAACTCCCCTGTCTCGTCCCTGCCCTGGCACGTTCTTGCGCGTCATTTCTTGCTCGACAATCTTCCATACTATGCCACCACGTTCCAAACTGTGGCTGGTTTTGGGCGGTTCGTTTGGTGAATGGGGCAGTTCGTCTTCGCCATCTTCCACTGTAGCACTCTGCATTTGCTGCTTCTCTTCTTGGGCCGTTACTCCGCCTACGCCTATCCTTCCTCCTGATAATCCCCAGGTTCGCTTTCTCTGAACAGCCCATCCCTCAATCGAGCGTCCTTGGTGATTGTGGTTTGGCTCCCCAACCTTGAGTGCCCATGAACCATCATTCTGCTTCTTGCCTTCCACCCACATACGACACCCAGTCTTGTAGCTTACTCGATTCTTCCTCACCCTAGTTTCGGCAGTGAGCTTGTGTGTATTCTTAGGTTGTCCGTAGCACACACAAGCAAGCTTGATCCGCGACCGATTCTTCGCCGTTGTGTTGATACTCAGGGCATACCCGTGAGCCGATGCATATGATTGTGCGTAGTCGTGTAGCGCTTGCCATGAATGATGTGTGCTAACTGGTGGTGGGAGCATATCAAAGTGGCTCGCCGATGCACCATCTGATCCATGCGGCAGTGTCGATGTGGGAGTTTGGGAAGGCGAATGCGGTACTCCAAATTCATGTTGATGTGGTACCGATGGCGAGAGGGGCACAATCTGGCGGTTGGCGGCGTGTAATTGCGACGAGAGACTGGAATCTAGGTGAATCCTGCTGTGCTGCACATGGTTATGGGAGTGTGAGCGCGAGTTGGCTCCATGGTTGGGGCCAAAGCCGGGCATCTCATGGTCGATGGAGGGGTCCACATGATGGACTGAAGCGGGGAAAGAAGGATAATGGGGACTTGAAGATGCAATATCCTGTTGCAATGGAGAATAGACTGGCACATCTTCCTGAAGATTGTGCGAGTGGAGTGCGGGTCGCATCGTGAATGAAAGGCGAGTGCTCCGAATCCACACTTGGGCTCGATTTGGAGCCGTCCTGCACACCATTTTCAACAAGCCAAGCCGCCAAGAGTCAATCATGACATAAGCAGCGCTTGTTCTCAAGTGCTTCCCAGGCACAAGCGTCCAAAGTCCAAGGATGAAGACTGTGTTCACTTCACTTCAGTAATGTCAATTTCTGGTCGGCGCTTTGCGTGTGTGCTTCATGTAATCTGAGATCTCATAATTCTATTTCTCCCAATCAGAACCGCTCCGTTACATTTACCCACATGTCTGAGATCGCAAAGAGTCCCATCACGTTGAACAACTTCCATGGGCTGTAGGGGTTCGTGAGGGCAAGATCAAAATTTCGCAGGAGCTCAAAGATGGTCTTATGAATCTCAATCAAAGCGACAGCCTTTCCCGGACATTGCCATCGCCCATAGCCGAATATCATCTCGTTCGTTCTGCGCATGCGAGCCAGCCGCTCCTTCTCGGCCGGGTCGCTTTCGTCAATCAGCCAACGCTCAGGTCGAAACACTTCAGAGTCCTCGCCATATACAGCTTTATTGGCTCTATGCATGGTCCAAGCTGAGTATCCAATCATTGTTCCCCCTGGAAGAAAATATTCTTTGCCGTCTACGGTGACAGTGTCTCCGCCATCTGGAACGACGCGTGAAAATAAGTTGGATACAGGCGGATGTACGCGCAACCCTTCACGAACCACTGCAGATAGGTAAGGCAACCTACGTACTTCGGCATCAGAAATGACGCCCGGAGATGCTGGGACTTTTCCAGTCTTGACGAACTCGTCGATCTCTGATTGAAGCTTCGTGTACACACGAGGATGGCTCATGATGTACAGAAGGAGGATGCGTATAGCAGCTGATGTGGTATCCGAACCAGCCAGAATGGTTTCGAAAATTTCTTGGAAGAGATCTTCTTCAGACACCCCATGCCGAATGAACGAGGAAAGCATATCCGATCGATCTTTAGTAGTAGCTTGCGTACGCTGTATGATAGTTTTCCGAGCCTCAGCCATCATTCTACCAAAACCGGTCTCGTCTTTTTCTGAAGGCATGATCGCTTTGCCGATGACAGGTACATCTCCAAGCCACGAGGTACCAAATCCGAATGAGTTATTACTAATTCGGAGTCCGGTATCACAAGCTTCGAGGTAGCCATTAACATCTGTGTCAGACTTCAGATTGCCAAAGGCTTCTCCCAGTCCTATCTCGCTAATCACGTCCAGTGTGAGGTATTGAATTTTCGTCGCCATATCCATGGGCTTTGAGATCTTATCAGATAAGGCGGGAGAAGCATATTTAGTCCTTAGTAGTAGCACCAATTCCTTGATTTGGTTGTCGATAGAGGGCTCCAAGGTCGGGTTTTCTTTCCCAGAGTACTTCCGAAATGAGCTACGTCCTTACGTTCATGGTAAATGGGTCAACTTACTCCGAAAGCTAACTTCTTTCTTCGGGCGTCATGTCTCTCATTGTCACATTCTGTGAAGACGTTGTCCACTCCAGGCTTGAAACGAGCTGCGTGGTAATACCATTCTGCCCGCTTATATGGTGAGCGAACCGCATTGATGTGCGCCCACAACTCTGTCGACGAGGTGATAAGGTGATTAGGCGCTACCCTTGCAATTGGTCCTCGGCGATATCAGTTTCAGATGCACGAGTGAATAAGGACGTGTGGGTTACCATATTTTTCTGTTACGTATCCATAGAAAATGTGAGAATCTCCGCTGATAACTGCTCTCGAGTGCCAGAGCCATGAGATGCCGGTACCGAAAGGACCCTTGAAATGCCGCAAACGCCAGTACTCATAAAGACGACCCGCCACAAAGTACGATAGAAGTAAAGTCAACACAAAATACACAGGATGGCTTGTAACATATCCCAGGAATTTCTCCCCAATTTTCGAAGACATGATGCCGAAAGGATCACACCTAGGTACCCAACCGATAAGAAGGACTCAAGCACACATTATAAATGGACGATTATGCGAATTCCTTCCATACGCCTTTCCGGATAGGTCTCTGTCAACCCGCGTGTAGCGAATAGAAGCTAGCAGATGATTAAGCTGTACGACGCTCACTCGGAGTTGTCTCGTCCGATAGCACACCTGCCCAGGTGGGCATAGATACGTCGTACCTACCCCTCACTGCCCCCGCACGTGAATGTGGCTGGTGAGTTCCTGGTATCGATGTGTGGCGTGAGCTACGTCATAAGTTCTAGCCCAAAATCAGTGACTTGGCTGGCGCGCGGCACAACAAGAAGGCGACAGCGCAGCTGATCTACCGCGCATCATCTTCCTGCGATCTGGATCGTCTGCTCTACCAAATTTCGTCTCTCACACGTCACTGGCCTTTCTCATAACTCTTGGTACTCTACAGCTTCTTCAAATAGGCTGCCTATTCTGTAGTCAGACAAGCACCCATCATGGCTACTTCATACTTCAATATCAAGAAATTGCGTCGCCAATCGAAGCAGGCCGATGCCACAGGGCCTACTTCAGAATCAGCAACCGCTCCGGCGACTGCTTCCACGAATTTTTCGGATACGGCCAGTCCCCCTGCGCCAGCTGTTTCAAAACCTAGCGAGGAACCCGCACTATCTCCAGTCTTGGATGAGGAGGATGAGATATTTCTCCAGCGTCTCGCTGCCATCGCCCAAGAACCAGAAGGGACACCACCTCCATTGCCTAATCGACCCATGGTCGCAGCAGATGGAGGAGATTTGAAGGTTGGTAAAGATGCACAGGAGGTCATTATGGGTGGGGCCAATAAGGTTCCACTTCCCATGAGCCCACCAGAGGTCTTAGGAGACAGTACGAACAAAGGAAAGGGGAAGGCTGCCGACGGCGGAATCAATAGGACGAAGAGTGTTCTATCATATTTCTCCAAGTTCAAAAAGACAGGCGACAAAGACGCTGATACAAAGGGGAAAGATAAAAAGAAAGGCAAACTTACAGACAAAGACAGGGCAAGGGCAGCCAACGACCTGCTTACCGCCGCGGAAGGAGCTAAATCTTCCGAAGCCAACGAAGCAGCGAAGGAAGAACAGGATCTTACTGCAATCCTCGACCAGCTCAATCTCGGAGCCGTAAACAATCGCGTCTTCAGCTTCTCCAAAGAGTCCGAGGAGTTACTAAATAAATTCAAACTGATACTCGTGGATTTGGTGAATGGCGTCCCAACAGCGTATGATGATCTGGTAAAACTACTCACTGACTCTGAGGGCCAACTGAAGAAGATGTACGGAAGTCTGCCACCTTTCTTGCAAAATCTAGTCACGTCGCTGCCAACGAAGGTCACAGCTGCTCTTGGACCAGAAATCCTCGCCGCCCAAGCTGAGAAGCCAGGGTTTGACGCGAAGCAGAAATCTGGTGTAAAATCCAAGTCGCTACCCAAGATTCCAAGTTTGAAATCGCTTGTGACTGCCCAGGGTGCAGTAGCTACCATGCTTAAGAGCATCCTGAACTTTTTGAAGCTGAGGTTTCCGGTACTCTTGACCGGGACAAATGTCGTACTCAGTCTTGCCGTATTCAGTAAGTTTGGGTCAATTAGAGTGTCTAAGACCTTGGTACTAAAATTTGATACAGTTTTGCTTTTCGTCTTTTGGTACTGCCACAAGCGCGGCCGCGAGACTCGGCTCGAAAAAGAAAGGCTTGCGACAGATGGAACTGACCCGGCGCTTGATAGTAGTGCATCTTCACTCAACGACGGAGATTCAATATTCGGCAATAAAACTAAGGGGGAAAGCAGCAACACGACAAACGAACAGTCTCAACCACCGCTCATCACACAGGATAATCAAAATGCATCCGGAAACCAAAGCGCGTCCGTCAATGACCTACCTTCAGTCCAACACTTACCAGAGCCGGCCGCAGTGCCTCTCTCAACACCTCAGGAGAGTACTCCTCTTAAGGAGGCGCCACTCAAATAGGTGCAGATGGTTTACTTCTTTCGATGATGAAGGCACTAGTGATAGATTATTCTGGGCATATCCTATTTCGGTTGGTATAATTTGTAATTCATGACTCAATAATTGGAATATGTTCTCAATCAATAGCGGGCTGGCAAACTTCTATATCTCTTACCTACAACTTCATCACTTTTTATTGAATCTTTCACAAAATCTCAAAGTCTTGAAAGCTTCCCATACTCTATCGTTCAGCGTTCTACATTCTATGAACAACGTACATATCAAAGTACTGGTAAATTCTTTGTCTCGTTCTTGGTCAACTCTCGCGATATTAACCCATGTCAATGTCGTGTTAAAGTATTGGTCAAAATTATTACCATGACTTTCGATAGGAGTGTTCCTTCAAATGGGACTAGTTTGTGATCAAGACGATACTTCACCTGACCAAGAGTTAAGTATCACTAGTCCTAATGCGATCGTCACTCAACGCTAATCATCATCACCATCACCATCACCACCGGAAAAATAGGTAGTGTGCTCCGTCACCGTCTTATTCTCGGCCAAAATCATATACTCACCATAAATTTCTCTGTTCTCTCTCTCCCTCACTCTCTCAACGCTTCACAATTGCACCCTGTCTCTTGCTTCTACCGCAACGTAGAGAATCGCAATGGCGGAATCTGAGACGTTGGAACCTAACGATAATGGTAAATATGTGTGCGTATCACACCAATAGAACAGGCGCTAAACAATTCATCACAGACGCCATGCAGTTAGATCACCGCGGTTTCAACAGGTCCAACGAGCTTCTTGAAGAACCTACCTCAACGGGTCGCATAACCATTGGAATTAATAAACACTATGTTGATGATGATGATGATGACGACGACGAGTTCGCTCTCCAGGGTGCCGGAACCCTCGACCTAGAAACCGATGAATATGGCTTTAGTCAACTTGACCCACGCAAACGATGCCGTCCAAACCACCACAGCCTTGCTAACGCAGCTGCCCGGCGCAGTGCTGTACGTACACAAGCTACCCATAGTGAATCCTTCCTCATCGACGAGGCAGATCGCTCATCTTTCAGGACCCGCAAAAATATCACGATTGGCACAGGGCCTTCCACTCTCTGCGATCGCTCTGCAACCGCTGCCACACCGGGCATTTTGAATAAAAAACAGGTAGAGCGCGATAAAGACGATAATTTAATCATCACTATGCGCGAGCTTGGATGTTCCGATGAACAGATCACCAGCCATCTCGCTCAAGAAGGTCGAGCTCTCATCGAATCTAAGTCTGTTGCCACCCGAATTAGTCGTATCAAGCTCTCCCAGGCTAAAAACGTGGACAAGCTTCTTGAAGACAGGTGGAAAGAGTGGGAATATGACGACGATGTCCTCCTGATGCAAGCCTATGATCTCGCCGACATTGAAGTAAACTACGAAATTGAGCGTGCTCGCGCCTGGCGCTTCAAGAAGGTGGCTGAAGCCATGCGTCGGTTGAAGAGAAATGCTATTTTCTCCGAGAAAGCCTGTCGAGAGCGCTACCAAGCTCTTGTTGATGGTACTGCTAGAATACCATCTTTGATCGACGACAATCCGCAGGCCCGGCTTGAGGAAATGGAAGCATTCCGCATGGAACGCCAGGCTCAGCGCAAAGCCGAAGATAGGGAGCAAGAGGAGAAAGCCGAAGTAGAGCGTAGGATCAAGGAGGAAGCTGCGATCAGACAAGCTGAAAAATCAGAGGCTATTGCCATACGTCGCCAGGCAAAGCAACAAGAGAAATCTGAACGTGCTATGAAACGCGCGGCACAGAATCAGATCAAGCTACAGAAGGCAAAGGAGAACAAAGAAGCTAAGGCTACTCGACTGGAGCGAATCCGCATACAAAAGGCTGAAGCTATGCGAAGAGAATCCCAGCGTATGCTGGATATGAACTCGAACCGCCGAATCGCGGTTAAGCACGTGGCCGTCAAAGCTCTCGAGACCGTCACGGAGGACACACCAGATCCGCGTGGCTGGCTCTCAACAGATGATCTCAAGAAGCTCTGTGGTGAACGCAAACTGTCGGACTTTGGGAAGACGGTGGATGAATTTGTGTATAGGTTGAGGGATGCGGATGATGTGTGGAGTCTAGCTCAGATCAAAACCATGTGTCGCTCCAAAGGCATGCCCACTACGGGAAATAAGCTCTCGCTCAAATATTCACTTGCGCTTGCAGATGCGAGGAGGTTTCCTAGCTTTGAGGAAAACCTGGAACTGGCGGAGGCTGAGGAGAGGGCTGAGAATGGAGAGGATGTGATGGGCATCGATAATGACGAGGAGGATATCAACAGCATCGAAGATGAGTCCGAGATTTCTTCTGAAGATGACTCTGAGGATGTGAATACGGCTCAATAATTCCTAGGCGCTTTAAGCAATGTGCGAACTATTTCCTGGACATTCCATACCAGGTTTATATTGGGCTGATCAAACGAATGTGGGAATTGGGCAGTGTGCTGAGACAGTAAAGCAATCTTTCGATAGTTTCACTGGATAAGATTTTGCTCGATTCAACATCTTCGTAGATAGCTTACAAAGGCATCCAACCTTCCAGACAAATCGTCGTAGCACAACATTGGAAACCGTGATTGACACCAATGCAATTTGTAGCATAGACAAAATGATACCATGATAACTCTAGTACTCATTGATTAGTTGCAGAACATATCATCTGTTCATGCATATTTCCGTCAGATAAAGTGTAAACATCGCTGGTATAGTAAGCAGTCCATAACATACCTAGCTTTACCCATCAAGTCCTTGAGAAAAATAACCAAACTATAACCGGCTTACCATCTCCGTCCAATCTAGCCGCAGACCTACCAAAGAAAATACCCTTTTCCGCAAAACCTCCAAAATTCCATAGTCTCCCAAATCGGAAACCGCAAGCGCCAATCCATTCACCTGGGCCTCATCCGGGATTCCTCATCCGGTAAGACGTTACACCAACGCACCCTAATTATTTAGCTCCATTGCCTCCCCCGCAATCGCACCCCGCATCCGCATCGCTTCCGCATCGTATCTATGACGCTAGAACGTGTCGGATAGTGACATTGGTTCTGTGTGGCGTGTTCCCGCGTTGTTCCCGAAGCTTGGTGGAGGAAGTGGCCAATTAGGAGGTTTTGAGTGCTAGGTGCATGGGGGTTGGGAAGGATGAATGGAAGTTATGGTCATGGCTTTTGGGGTTGATTTTGATTTTGGTATGCGTAGAGGATTTGGAAGAGGTCTTGGAGGTTGTATATTCTGGTTAAGGTTCCGGTTAGTGGATGGTAGCGCGAGTGAGGGATGATGACGATGAGTACAAGGTATATAAATCGAGTCGAAATCCTTGAATCTTTTGTCGATCACAGTATATTATCTCTTGATAAGCTTGCTACAGCGCTTTAATTACTTTTCCATTGCGAGAACTATTGAATTTTTTTGTCATAATGGTTCAATTTCGAACGGACATTAGTGTTACAAATGCACAAGCTACGAACGACAATGATACGTATGCAAAGAACCTTGAGACTGATGTCCTCATTGTAGGGGCGGGATTTGGTGGCGTATATCTAATGCACAAACTTCGTCAATTGGGGTTTAAGTGTAAGATATATGAGGCCGGAAAGGAGCTGGGTGGTATCTGGCACTGGAATTGTTATCCTGGCGCCAGAGTCGATACCCAAGTCCCGATTTACGAATACTCCCTTCCTGAAGTTTGGAAAGTGTGTATAGCCCTGACATTCTTTGGATCGCCTAGCTAACAAACTAACCTTAGGATTGGACTTGGTCTGAGCGATACCCAGGCTTTGCTGAGCTTCGCAAATACTTCGAGCACGTCGAGAATGTCTTACACATCAAGAAAGACACTGCTTTTGAAACGCGAGTAGTAGGCGCAGAATTCGACAAGCCATCCTCGAAATGGATTATTGAAACCGAAGATGGCCGCACTGCCAGAGCCAAGTATCTTTTGCTGGCCACTGGATTTGCGGCCAAAAGACACTTTCCAGACTGGATAGGCATCGACAAATTCCAGGGCGAGATTCATCACTCTTCATTCTGGCCTGATGCTGGCGTAGACGTAAAAGGCAAGCGCGTTGCTGTGGTCGGAACGGGTTCGACTGGAGTTCAGATTGCCCAGGAGACCGCAAAGACTGCAGCATCAGTAACAGTTTTCCAACGAACCCCAAACCTGGCTCTTCCGATGCAACAGAAGCCCATTACCAGAGAAGAGCAAGAGCAAAGAAAGAGTGAGTATCCGGAAATTTTCAAGCACAGAATGACAACTTTTGCTGGATTTCAATACGACTTTTTACAAAAGAATACTCTGGAAGACACTCCAGAAGCGCGCGAGAAGTTCTATGAAGAACTATTTCAGAAGGGAGGCTTTGAATTCTGGCTCGCCAACTACAAGGACCTGTTATTTGACAAGGAAGCCAACAGACACGCATACGACTTCTGGGCTAAGAAGGTGCGAGCAAGGATAACGGATCCAGTAAAGAGGGATATTTTAGCGCCTGTCCAACCTCCTCACGCTTTTGGTACAAAACGACCGAGCCTAGAACAGAATTACTACGAGATGCTGGACAAGCCTGAGAATGAGGTGGTTGATATTAAGAAAACACCCATCACCGAGGTTACTGAGACTGGCATCAAGACAGACGATGGCAAGCTTCGCGAATTTGATGTCATTGCGCTAGCGACCGGCTTCGATTCAGTGACCGGAGGTATGAAGAATATGGGCCTGAAAGACGTAGATGGAATCCCATTATCCGAGAAGTGGAAGGCCGGGACATGGTCGTACTTAGGCATGACTTGCGCCGGTTTCCCGAATATGTTCTTTCTCTACGGTGCGCAGGGCCCTACGGCTTTCAGCAATGGTCCAAGCTGTGTGGAATGTCAGGGTGATTGGATTGTTGACGCGATGAAGAAGCTCAAGGAGGAGGATATAAATTATATTGATGCGACTAGGAAGGCCGAGGAGGAGTGGCGGAAGAACGTTACTGAGATTTCGGACAAGACGCTGTTCCCTGGAACATCCTCGTGGTATATGGGTGCGAACATTCCTGGAAAGCCTCGTGAGCAGTTGAATTATGCAGGTGGTATACCTCTGTATGAAAAGGAATGTCGGAAGGCGTTGGATAATGGGTTTGAAGGTTTCATTACAGCGTAAAAGCTGGCAGGCCACAATTAGCTTTCTAAACCTTGTATGTAATATGTTTAGTCATGAATGTAAATATGTAAGTTGATCATCGATTGGAATTCTAACTTTGAAGTGGAGAGTAGGGTTATATGTTCGTTTCGCTGGCATTTGCAAGGCATTGCAAGTTGGATGGCGGAACGGAAGCCGCGTGTGGGGTACCGTAGGTTCCGCACCACCCCAACGTCTTGGATACGACAACCACAATTCGTCAACAGTAAAGACTTGTTATGTATAGTAGCAAAGGTGAATTGTAGCTTCGTAACGGTTTGCCATTGACCGGGAATGATACAAAGCTATTCCGAAGCCCCGCTTCTTGGCTCCAAGGAAGGTCACATCTACATGGTACCTAACCAGACTGATTCATCCTGCGTCCTCTCACTATGCTTACGGTACCTTTATAGCTACCATTTAACAAAATCAACTCCCTCAAACCGTACCTGTTTTGCAAACCATTTCACTCAAGCTTGAGACATGGGCTCCATCCGCGTAGCAGCGTGTCACGCCGCGCCTGTATTTCTATCCGCAAAACAGACGACTCAAAAAGTCATCAATCTGATCGAAAAAGCGGCACAACGTAAAGCCAATCTCGTTGTTTTCCCCGAAACTTATATATCCGCATTCCCCTTATGGAGCTCCCTACGCCCGCCGACGGAAACTCATCACTTATTCAAACGAATGGCCCAGGAGTCGATTCACGCTGATGGCGAGGAGATGCAATCAATCCGAATGGCAGCAAAAGAACTGAATATCAATGTCAGCCTCGGGTTCTCAGAAAAGGCTTTCTTGAGCACTGCGACCCTATTTAATTCTAATATGATCATCGGAGCAGGTGGGGAAGTTCTAGTTCATCATCGTAAATTGATGCCTACGTTTTTCGAGAAGCTCACATGGGCACCTGGTGACGGCAATGGACTTCGTGTTGCGCAAACACCCTATGGAAGAATTGGAAATCTTATTTGTGGCGAGAACACCAACCCATTGGCTAGATATACGCTCATGGCGCAGGGAGAACAGCTACATATATCAACCTGGCCTGCCGCGTGGCCGACACGGGAGGTTCCACCAGACGCCCACAATCTAGAATCTTCAGGATCGCCTAAAGGAGCTCGCTCAAGCAAAGCTCGAGAAGCGAACTATGACAATGTCGCCGCAAACCGAATACGAGCTGCAGCCCACTGTTTTGAGGCCAAAGTCTTCGGTGTCATGTGCGCCGGTGTCCTTGACACTGAAGCCATTGATATCATCAGTGATGGATCATCTCGCTCCGAGTACATTTCTCAGCTCTTGCACTCCGCTCCTCGGGCTGCTTCGATGTTTCTTGATCCAACAGGGGCACCACTTCCAGGGTTCGTATTTGAAAATGACAGAGATGAGGCCATAGCAAAAGAATACTTGCAGAACGAGGAGGGAATCATCTATGCGGATATGGATCTTGACGAGGGAATTGAAGGAAAGCAATACCATGATGTTACAGGTGGCTATCAGAGACTAGACATTTTTAAGTTGACGGTGAACAGAGAGAGGCATCGACCGGTAGTTTTTCAGAAGCCTCCATCCATCATCATATCCGGTGAAGATATAGTTCAATGAAACACAGGAGGCAGAGGTTAAGGAGAACCTAGATACGCTACGCTAGAGCGACCGGATAAGAACCACGGAACACATCACCTCTCAGCACAAGAATGAACTAGAGGATAAACAAAGCGCGAGCTCAGCGAGTTTTCCCCGGGATTCCTTTAACACGAGAGCCCACCAACCTTTGACCCATGGGGTAAATGGTGGAAGTCAATTCAAACAAAAGTAGTTTAGGAAACCGTATTGAAAATGGCGTCTTATTTAGTCCTCCCAAACAGCTTATCCGGGTTCGCCTTAACTTTTGCCAGGTACAAGATGGTGCAACCTCCAAGGGCAAAGAAGCAGAGTTGTATGCCTACATAGCTATTTTTTTAATGGTCTTGTGCTTATGTTTTCCTCGTCGTGACAGTTTTCTTGTCGTTAGCGGCTACATAAATCATTACATTTGAAAGTGCCAAAATAAGTTGATCATGAATGAAGTACTAAAATCTGGTTGAATGTGTTTGGAGTGGATATTCACGGATTCCAAAATCGACATGTGAGTGGTCCGTGCATCGGCGTCGGTTGATGACGTACCGATGCCGCAGACGATGAACTTTCGCGATGAGTTGAAAGCATTACTTCTTCAATTCTTCATGGACCTCTCAAGCCTCAATTCGGTGCGAATATCGGTACGATGAGAACGGCCTACTTGCTCGGTAGGCAATGTCTCCGCCAAGGGCTATATCGATCCGTTACCTTCACCGTCCGAAATTCAACTCGACCGCTCACCTCCGGACCCTCCGCGTTCTTTCGAAACCGCATTGCGACCCCTCGATTTGTTGGTAGGAAGATACTATGGTCAGGAGCTGCAGGTGCAGCAGGGGCGGCGGGTGCAGCAGGCGCTACCTTGAGTCCTCTTGCGTTCGTCGCTATCGGTAATGACGATTCCGATAATGGAGGGAAGACACATGAGGAGACGATGCTCGAGGTCTCGCGCAAGGAGCTAAAAGAGCAGGTTCCCAAGGCAATAAAAAACTCCAAGAAGTATCGCAGGGGCATATACTTCTTTATCGACGATTATATCATCGAACCACTTTGTACGGGTCTTCGCTTCTTGCACCTTGTCGTCATCTTCGTACCTGTGTTGGTTTCTGTTCCTGCGATATGGCTAGGGAAAAGAAACCCAGAGAGGGACAATGAGAGAAGTGGAACCATTTGGTGGTATGGCTTCCTCGTCAGCTCTATGGAACGCGCCGGGGCAGCTTTCATAAAGGTACCTTACAAGTCAGAACCATCCCACGATCACCCCTAACAGTGAACAGCTTGGTCAATGGGCCGCCTCACGATCGGACATCTTTCCAACCCAACTCTGCAAAATTATGTCAGGCCTACACTCACATGCTCCGGCACACTCCCTCGAAGTGACAAAGAAGACAGTGGAGAAGGCCTTCGGCGGCCGACACTTTGACGATATTTTTGAAGAATTCGATGAGAAGCCCCTCGGAGTAGGCGCAATTGCCCAGGTGTACAAGGCAAAACTCAAGTCAGACCTAGCCGCACCCGATGATATGCATGATGACATAGAACAACCCAACCTTAGACAACGGATACGGAAGAATGTTGATGTGACACTCAAAAGCACCCCGCAGCGTGTTCCTTCTAGTCATGTCGCGATTAAGGTGCTCCATCCCCGGATAGAAAAGATTGTGCGGAGAGATCTGCGAATCATGGGTTTCTTTGCCGCGATAATCAATGCAATTCCTACCATGGAATGGCTCTCGTTCCCCGACGAAGTGGAACAATTTGGTGAAATGATGCGCCTGCAGCTTGACTTACGAATAGAGACTGCCAATCTCACCCTCTTCCGCCAGAACTTTAAGAATCGCACGACTGCATGGTTTCCATTCCCGTACACAGACTATACCACACGAGAGGTATTGGTTGAAGAATACGCGCAAGGCATACCACTCGAAGACTTCTTGGAAAATGGTGGGGGAGTGTTCCAGAAAGATATTGCAGACGAAGGTCTGGATGCTTTCTTGACCATGGTCCTCATTGATAATTTTATTCATGCAGATCTTCACCCTGGAAATATCATGGTCAGATTCTACAAGCCGGAGAAGCTAAATGTCCCATTCTTCAGCCGTAAAGAGGACAAGATAACAGGTCCTAAGGAATCTCTTGATGTTACCGAAGAGGTACTGGAAAGATTGCGTCCCTACAAGAATAACCCCAAGGAGTGGACTTCCACGCTGCAAACTATTGATGACGAGGGTTACCGTCCTCAGCTCATCTTCATTGATACGGGCCTCGTCACAGAGCTCAATGCTCAAAACCGGACCAATTTCCTCGACTTGTTCAAGGCTGTCGCAGAGTTCGACGGATACAAAGCTGGCCATCTGATGGTAGAAAGGTGTCGACAACCAGAAGCAGTCATTGACTCAGAGGTGTTTGCTCTTCGCATGCAGCATCTAGTCCTTGGCGTGAAAAGTCGAACGTTCGCGTTGGGCAACATCAAGATCGGAGATATATTGAACGAGGTATTGTCCATGGTTCGGAACCACCACGTCCGTCTAGAAGGAGATTTTGTCAATGTTGTTCTTAGCATCCTGCTACTTGAGGGCATTGGAAGAAGCTTGGATCCCAATCTGGACCTCTTCGCAGGTGCACTTCCAATACTACGCCAACTTGGTGCACAGAGTGGTGGATCCATGATTCGCGGCGGTGATTTCTCTATGCTTAAGGTCTGGGCCGGACTAGAAGCTCGGAAATTCTTACAGGCTTCAGCGGAAACAGTATGTATTATTCTCAAGCCACTAAGAGTTGTGTGCTAACATTCGCTCAGGTCGAACGATGCGTCAAGTACGATCAGCTCTCGCCCAACATATAAGACAATTTTCATATTTAATTTTCGTGTATCTTGGAAGCGTGGCTACCGCTACGTCCTACCAATTTTTCTACTTTCATACCCTTGCACATACCTCTCAGCACACAATTGGCGTTCCTTGATTTTGGCGGGTAAGATGATACACGGACGATATACACTAGATGATCAAGACATCATGCACAATGCAAGTCAGCAAAGTACGAACAATTGTTGAAAGAAGTAAAATGTCTTACATTCCATCACTCAGCCCCCGCATCTGGCAAGGTGGAGTGCACATGCAGCTAACCAGGGTTCATCCATCTACGTCATCGTTAGCTCGTGAGCTTAGCCAGAGCTCTAAGGTCCTACTAACACCTCTACTTTCCAACAATTCTTCCGCTCTATCTTCTTTTCACATGCCATAACCTTTCTTTCCTCTGCTCAATTTTCAGAAAAACAGTCAAACAACACTCAATTCATCCAATCCCAACCAATTCCCACACCTCCCCAACATGGAGCCCGCAATTGCTGGAGCCCTCTACACAGCAGAGAACCTCATCTCCGGCGCCGTCGCCCTCGCAGCGGGAATCCTGCATCCCACCCTCCCCCTAAAAGCCAATCTCACACACCTAACCTCCGTCCCGCTCCCGCGCACCAACCACACAATCTCCATAATCAAAGGCCGCGCCTACATCTTCGGCGGCGAAGAATCCCCCGGCACCCTCGCCCCAAACGACATGAACATCGTGATCCTGCCCTCCAGCGGCGTGCTCTCCGCAGATTACACTAGTATACCTGCCCGGTCCATTCACGTCAACGGCTCCGTTCCCGCACCGCGGAGGGGACATTCTGCGGCCGTGATTGGAGACCTAATTTACATCTTCGGCGGCGAGGGCGTGGCTGCTGCTGAGAATGGACGGATATGGGTATTCAACACTAGCACCAATGACTGGTCTTTCATGGATCCCTCGCCGGGCTCTGCATATCCATCCCCGCGCTCGGGACATGCAAGCACCAGCGCCGCATTCCCCGGCCCAAGAGACGTGATATACAAAGAGCGGGCACCGCAACAACCAGCTGATCCCGCTAAAGCCGTTCCCGAACCCGCGGACGAAGATTCCTGGGGCACCGTTTTCTTGCTCGGAGGTCGGGATATCGGCATGGGGAGTCTTCTCAACGACGCGCTTGCATTTGACGTGCGGACGCGGACATGGAGTAACATCCCCGTGCCGCCGGGCCAGCCACGCGAAGGTGCATCCGTGACGATTGTCGGGGACAGAATGTATCGGTTTGGCGGGAAGCGTGTCGGTAGCGGTATCTCCAGCGCTGCTCAAATGCAGTATCTAGATGTAAGTCCCGTGTGGAAACACGCCGAGGGCGGAACGACACCTTTAGCGGCTGGTTGGGCATGGGAAGACATCGGGCTCAACGACGAGAAGGATGAGCGTGGAGAGGCGGAGGCGGTGCCGAATTCCAGAGCGGGCGCGGGACTTGTTAACGTGACGACGGGACAGGGACGGAACTATCTCCTTGCCATTGGTGGCGAAGCGCAAGCTGGTTTCGAAACCGAAACCGTGGGAACGTCCTCTGCGAGGTTTTTAGACGATATATGGGCTTTTCAGATCCCGGCTTCGAGTACGAGTGCCGCGGCGCTTAAAGATCAGACGCGCGCTGCGATTAAGAGGGATACGAATGAGGGGAAGTGGGCCGAAGTGCTGTATACGTATGTAGATGCGAAGGGGGAGGAGGAGAAGGAAGATAGGGGGACGGAGAGGTTTGAGGAACTGGGGAGGCGGAGGGGTGTAGGTGCTCGGGGCCATTTTGCGGTTGCGAAGGGGACGGAGGTTGATGGGGCGAGTGTGGTGGTTTGGGGTGGGGTCGATGGACAAGGCGGGGTTTTGGGGGATGGGTGGTTGGTTACTGTAGAGAGGTAGTAATAATAAGGATACGGTGGAGGCAGAGGGTGAGGTGGATTTGGATACATGGATCATTATGGCAGTCTATGGATAGAGGGTTGTCAGTGAATTGATTAGTTGATCATTGCATTACTGTTATTACTCTATAGTACACCCCTAGACAATGTAGCCAGCTCTTAATAAAGCCCTAAACTACGAGAACGGAGAAACAAACTCCAGGATTTCTTCCATCATCTTTCTCATTACCGTGAGTGAAGACACTTCGCGTCAAACTTGCTTTTGGAAGGAATTGGACAAAATGAGCAGTCCTCTCGAATGTGCAAACTCCTTTCCTAATTGATCAAACCTTTTGTATCGTTTGGAGCAGATATGGAGAGCTGGGAAGGGGGTTCTCAACCTCGGTTTTGTCGTACTCAGATTGAATCTTCGTCGCACAGCTTGTACAGACCACAAATCCACATTGTTCAACCTCGCATTCCCACATTGCCTCCCCTGTGCCATTATTACACTGAACGCAGGACTCGCAGTAAATGGGAGTATTGCCATTTTGCTTGACCTCAGTTGGCGGTTGTAGATACGGCTTCGATTGCAACACTCCAGTATCAGTGTAGTTCGGCAAGTGCCTGCAATTAATGTGTCGAAAGACATAGTTTTGATTGATACAATGGTAATTATGCTGATCCTTGGGCGGTGGGTGAGGTGCAACATCCAAGTTTCGATCCGCAAGAACGTCATTGTCGATTCCAGAGACAGGACGGTCAGCGTTGGGAACAGAAGAGGCGATCCAGCCTTTGACAAGATTAAGGGAAACTGATTTAGGTAATTTGGGTTTCTTTTCTCCGCGAATTTCGTACTGGGAACTTCGATAGTGCATGGCTGCTTTCTAGTTGTTTCTCAGTTTAGTTGAGCTAATTTTTAAGGGATTCGCACGTTACACACCTCAGGGATCTGGAGGGTCAAGCTTGGTGTGTCTACGGCGCCACCATACTCTGATGTAAGTTTGGCAGGTTTGACTTGACTGCGATTAGTTTGTGGTGCGCGGTTCGCGTTCTTCTTAGATGGTCCGGGGATATTGACAAGTTTGACGGAGCCCTTGGGGAAGAAACGAACACTAACTTCCTGAGCGACGCAAATATCTGTCTCCTCATCGATGAGAATGTCTTCAGTGTCACTCGCTATCTCCATTTCATCTTCGAGATTCATGTCGTGCACCATATCTTCCAAGTTCTCCGTGGACGCTATATGGTCCTTTTCCGCTTGGGAGGTAATTGGAGTCGGTAGGTGGCACATCGAACGGTATTTCAAAACATTTCTCTCCAACCTCTCAACCTGCTCATTGAGATAGTTGCTCTCAAGATGCTGCAGTGGGCTCTGTACTTGAACCATTTCATGTTGAGCGCTTGGCTGACATGGTGATGCGCATTGGCGGTGATCGAATGGCGGCTGAGCAACATCTTGAGGAAGATTAGTATAAGTGATAGATGCTAGAGATTCCGTTTCATCGATACAGGACCCACCTGCCGATATATCTTCTTCATAGTAGCTTGCTCGAATAGGCTGGGAATCCTCAAAATCAAGATCCATTTTGGGTCGGGAAGCATTAGATCCACTAATCGACTTCTGTGTATTAGTGCCAGTAGAACTCGCAGCATACTCGGAAATCAACCTGAGCTCTGTGCCATCATCTCCACTAGGCATGTTGCTAGTGTCACTGGTAGAAGCCTCAGTGATGGGGTAAAGTGGCGCGCCCTTGATCTTCTTGCGGATGATCTTGGCTTTTGAACTACGTTTGCGCAAAACTTGTGCTCTACCAAGTGAACGCCGCTTCTTCGGGGAGGCCTTCTCGATGTCACTATAAGAATTATCCTCCATGATATGGGTCTGTTGAACAAAAGGCCGCAAATGGTCTGCCGCGAGAGTGTTGTGTCTGTGGTGACGGGAATCGTTCTTTCCCTGCAATGGTAAGAAAGAATCGCTCTTTGCTTGGGTCAGTGGTTTGACAGGAAGAGAAGGGAGAATGTCAAGCACCTTCAAGGCCTTTCCATTGAGTTGTTCCTCTTTCTTAGAGACACCAACACCGAAGGCAGTGAATAGAGGAGCTGCGAGCTCTCTCTCTCGCCCTGGTGACTCCGCTGCTTCCTCTCGCTCAGGCCCCAGCCAATGAAAAGATCTCTCGCCGTAGGCCTGCTTGTTATCTCCAACTTTCGCTTCCAAGTCTGCAACGTGGGAGTAACCATTGCCCTTGTTGGGGTTACCTGGCTCATCGGCCTTGACCCCAAGCAGTCGAGCGGCTTTCGGTGACAACTGGTCGGGGCTCGGGAGTGGTGAAAACAGGCCTGCCTTCTTCTTGAAAGCGCCCAGAAAATTAATATGCCTCTTACCGTGCCACTCTTTGGGGGTAGAGGGGACAGTTGTGCTGTTGTTGGAAGAATTTGTGTTGATGGACGGCGAGCGTTGGGCCAGTGGGGTACGCGGAGTGAGGGCAAGAGCAAATGGTCCAACGCCTGGTCCTGTCATGAGAGCGCCTAGGCACAGTTAGGTCAGAGGAATGTGATCGCAGTGTCGTGATCGGCCGTACCGTCCAGTGGGGAGTGCATGTAGGCGCCCAGCACAGGCGTGGTGGTGCTACGGGGCAGTTTAGATCTCAACCCACGGAGTCCCTTCGACTTGGGGCCCGCAGGTGACCGGCGAAGCGGTGGCTCGTTGGCCATGGTGTGAATAGCCAACTGGCGGCAAGGATCTAATCCGACTTGTTGTGACAGAAAGGAATGCGTATGGCGGCGCTGTGGGCAAGCGAGTGGGGAGGTGAGGGCGGTGGATGCGTGTTTGTAGAGAGAAGAGCCAATGAAGCCGTGAAGAAAATATTGGTTCTGTGAAATTCATAAAGCCCTCGACGAATTGCGGACACGGGACAGGAATGACGCGAACTGGGAATAGAGAGTTTGAAAGGAATAGTGCAGCCAATGCAATCAATGCATGCAAACAGACGGAGGTGAAAGTCGAGTGCAATATCACAACATCGAGAAATGGAAGGCAACTAAGAACAAAATGCGACTCAAAAGACGCACAAGACTCACACAGCGCACAGGCTTTACAAGTCTTCAAAGTTTTTGTTTTTTTTCGAAAAATTGAAGGGGTTAAAACGTGCGAATGCGCAAAAGTAATAAGTGAATGTGTCTTAAACACAAAACTGATATACTTGCTCTATGTGGATAGGGTATACAGCGAGACCGTAGCCAACCCGTCCTAGGAAAATGCCTCCCAATCCTATTCTATCACCCACGAACACACTCTAGAGGAACACGCCCGTGTTCAAATTTCGTATTCAACGTGAAGCATAACTTTCCTGCTTGTCATCCTGCTTGTCATCCTACTTGTCATCCTGCTTGTTGTCCTTCTTGTCGTCCTTCGATAAAGTCAACTTCGCTACTTGCTCACTGACACTCTCGCTTCTGCTTCTGCTTTTCACACCACCATCACTTCGACTGGACACACTTTCTGGCGAGCCAGTAATTTCCTGCGCCTTACGTAAGCCAACGTCACTAATGAGACCGGAAGCTGTATCTGTAGGGCTCGCAGCTTGTCGCTCCTCCGTTGCGATTACCCCACCCACAGACTCAAGGGAATCGGGTTCGTGACTACCTACTGTCGACGCTGACATCTTTCTGGGCGATGGCCCTAGCCCACGCCGAACCTCTAATGGACTGGAAGAAGTAGACAGGAAATCGGCAATCTCTGCCTCGCTAGTTCCCTTCCCATCAGGTGTTGGGGGGATCTGCAGAGTCGGTACGTTCGGATTCTTTGGCGACTGCGGTTGAAGAAACTTCTGGAATGGATTCCGGTAATCGTGATATTCGTCATCGTCGTCCGATGTGCCCTCAAAGTATGAGTCATCCCATTGGCCCGAGTCCTTGCTACGAACAGAATCTGCAGTTTGCAAACCACGGTGATTGCGATCGCGAGTCTTCAACGGCTTGAGCTCGTCGGCAACTTCCCTAAGTTCGCTCTCAGTGCGTTCAACAGGCGGATGAATATCGTTTTGTCCTTTCACATGCTCGCCGTCTTCGTTGACTGGTGCTTCCACGCCCTTGGCACGGTCGATGCCAGGTTCATGTTCATCTCGTGTCTCTGCTGAATATGTATCTGCAAAGTGCGTGTCGCATAGATGCTTGATGACCGGCCACCCGTAGGCATTGGCGAACATACGTCTCACCACAATATTGTTATGTGCGTCTGGTTCCAATCGAACCAGCACTTTTCGCCACGAGAGATCTTTGTGATACGCACGAGCAATTTTCTCTTCAACGCGCATGCCACCTTCTTCACCACTAGTCTCTGAGGCCTGAGACGTGATGCTATTCTCGCTAGAACACGTACGGCCCACTTTCGGCCTCTTGGAAGGGGGAGGTGGAATATCCTCTGGATGATAGATACGGTCATGGAAAATGGTGCGGGCTCTAGTCGAAGGGTCCGTAATCCATGAACCAGAAGGTACAGGGGGACTAAGAAGATCACCAGCTGACTCAAAGATGGTTGTTTTGGGTGGGGCTGAAACGTTATGGGGGTCGTTGACCAGAGAGTCCCCTCGAGTCGCTTGTGGTCTTTTTGAAACTTGTTTCCCATGCTGTGACGATAACGCTTCAGATTCAGCAATATTACCCTCCTCTTCCTGGCTCATCTGTACTGTTTGGCTGCGCTTAAACATTTTCTTATCCTTGGAAGTATGCTTCCCAGAGGGACGGATGTAATTCCATAGGGTGGTGAACGCGGATTGGTTCGTTGGCGACGTTACCAGTTGCCCGTCAGAGTCTCGCTTTTGCCCATCGAGGAATTGGTGAGCACCTGGTCCTACTACAGCTTGGGCCTCGTCGTCTTCATTGGTAACATCGACACCAGGCTGTGGCACAGCCGTATCGTCTCCACTGAAGGCCGGCGATTCGGTTCTTCCACCTTCATCATTCGGTATAGCAATCTTCGAACTGGAAGGATTTGGTGATGTGTTCTGGCCTGTCAACTGGCCCCAGCCCCATCCCGCCATGGTCCCTATAAGGCCATTTTCTCGTCGTGCCTTTTCCACTTTATCTATACCCCTCCAGTCAAGAAATAACAAGCAGCTAGTTCGTAACGGAACGATTCCGTCATTGACCACATTTGAGTACAGCGTTCGATTTCGGAACATTCGTAGTACAACATGTGCTGGTCCGGTGGGAAGAATTCTGAGAAGTGGTTTGGCTCCTGGGTCATCATGATCATCTTCCTTGTGGGACTGAGCACCAAGCCCACTGACCATCGCGGTCCATCCACTTCTAGCCAGGGTTGGCGGTCTCCAAGTCAATCCTAGATCTTGGCCAGTCCGTCCAACAAGGCCAAAGTCCAACGCAAACTTAACATACATTGGATTCTCGTTACTCAATCCTAGAAACGGAGTGGCTAGTGTAACAAAGTTGATAGGCTTGATGTTCTCGAAGAAATGCGGCGAATGTTTATAAATATATGCAACTGCATATGTTTGCACAAGACCACCTAGCGAGTGCCCAATGAAACTGATGCTGGTGTATTTGTACGCTCTTTCTGGCCGATGCTGCACCGGCTGTTGCTGAACGCTACTCCCCGCATGAGCAGGAATTCCCTCGTCAGGTTTGTCCTTTGCTGGCGAAAATGTCCCAGAAAGCTTCTTGCTCATTGATCTTTTGATAGGTAGGAAAGGTTGGTCAGGATAGGTTAGGTCCAGAACGTACTTGGCCAATCGCTTTCCTAGATATTGAATCCCTCTTTCGGTACGGATCACATTGCCACTGAATCCTCTAACGATAACGTCTTCTTGATCATCATCATCATCATCATCATCATCATCATCGTCATTCTCATTCTCTTCTGAAGATGCTGACTCCTGGCCACCTGACAAAGGCGCAGTAGATACGTCTGTCTGGTCCTTCTTTGGTACCGACTTTGATCCTCGTTCTTCTTTTCGCCGCTGACGTCGATCTTCTCGGGCTTGTCTGGCTGTTGCGTCAATACTCTCCTTGAGGTAGAGCATGTCTGCACCCAGATTACTATGTAAGCCATGTGTGACCATGACAAGATGTATTTTCTTCTTCTTTTTCGGTTTTTCTTTGGTAGTTGGATGCTCGACATCGTATGATTTGCGTCCAGCGTCCTCATCATGTGCCGTTTCCGGAAGTTCCGGCTTGTTCCATAGACTCGTAGTGTCATCAACGACCAATTTCACGGCTTTGGAATATACCCCCTTGGGCTGGGCAGAATGGTGTGCCGTGTGAGAGCGCTTTCCCTGTTGGTGATCGCGAACTTGGCCAGGCGATCCATGACTATTTCCAGTTATTGCGGTGAATCCCAGATCTAATGACCTCTCATCCCGCGCAACAAGCAGTTCATAGCTCACAGACGCTGACTGTGAGAATATGATTTGTGACGCAATCTCAATGATCCAAGTCGCGCTCTTAGACTCGCCATTGTTTCCAAAATGTGATGAACTGTGTCCTCCAACCTCTCTTATGTCCTCCGGTACAGTCAACCGAGCGGTCCAGACACCGCCGGCTTTTAGATTTGGTTCGAACTCTGGGACTCCGTGTCGCTTCGGGAACTCGGTCTTCTTGTTCGGATTGAATGTAGAAGGGTATGCAGCAACATGGAGGGTATATGGACCATGTAGATAGGCGGCACGCAGTGGAATCGCAGAACTATTTCGGATCTTAACATGGAGAGAGGCAGGAGAAGGAAGGATGCGATCTTCGGAGGGTGTATATGTGAGTGTATATCTATGCACCCATTAGCTTCTAGAGTTCATGCAACCAGTGCCGTCAAGAGCCCGGTTAAGCTTCTCAACATGGCTCTAGGTCGGGGATGACATGGTGCTTACCGCACAACCTCTCCCACCTTCACACTACCCGTCTGGTGGAGGAGCAACATCCTCCGGGCGCGTCGTTCCTCGGCAAGGCGCTCTTTTCGTGAAGGCGCAACGAGAAAGTAGGAGGATTTGGCTTCTTTACAGCCCACGTCAGGGACTTGGGCGAGGGCGTAGGTTCGAGGCGTGAGCAGCATTCGTTCGGGAGCGGGCGGAGTCCGGGATCAGGAGCTGGCGCAGGTCTATCGATCCACTGCGCCTTCCCAGGTGGCCAACTTCGGTGGGACACTTGGAGTAGCACTTCACCTACTCATTCACGTTCACCTATGAAAAAGATAGCGCAGGCGAGCGCTATGTTCTTTGAACTGGGTCCTGTAAGTAACGGTTGTTCTGCCGGAGCTGTTCGCTTGCTAGGTATATGGCATTCACGGAAGGGCATCATAGGATTCCGGGTCGGCCAATATGGTGCAGTTTAGGGAGGGGAGGGTATGGCGGAACGGCGGCGGTGGTGTTTATGGCTGTCTCTTGACGCGGTCGCAAGAAGGTCATGCATCGAGGTTGAGATGGCCCCAGGCTTGGAACGTCATTGCTCGCGTGGCTCCTCCCTGCACGCGTCCGAGACTTGCCTCTCTGGGCAATGAAACACTCACCGTATACGAAATTTATTAATGACTGTGAAGTGTTCCAGTCAAATAAATGCAGCAGTACGAGCGCTGCGCCTCCTCCCCCTTCATCAATTTTATTCTGCGGAATGAGAAAAAAAGGAAACGCAAAATGAAGGCTTTTTATCCTTGAAGGCTGGCCCCTACATCGCAATCAGCACTCCCATCTGGGCAAGTTCGGGAGGCGCCGAGGCACGTGCAGCGGAATGCATCGGCAAAAGCTTCGTCTGATGTTCGATTAGATCTAAGCATAGTCCGAACACCTTATACATGGATCGACTACTTTAAAATATTCACATTCTTTATACTGGGTTAGCTCGTGTATGTACATTTGAGAGCTGACGTATCTATTTCTTGACTAAATGCAAGCTCCCTCCACTGCGGCCGTCTCATTCTTGACAAACCCCTTCAACCACCCACCTCCCGAGCACAACACAGCTTTCACAAATGCCCTCTGCACCGCATCCGCTCCCTGTGGACTCGTATGCGTATGATCATTCGGGAAGTACGAATCTACTTTCGCCTTGCCTAAAGTCTTGAAGATATTCGCCGTGTACTGTCCGTGGTCGATAAAGATGGCATTCGAGCCAATCTGCTGCGCTGCACTCTTGCTATAGGTCGTGAATCGACTCGGTGTATAGGTAAAGGATCCGCCTTCCCATGGATTGTTAGGTGTTGGCGATGAGATGATGACCTTGGCTCCCTTTGCTACGAGAGCTTTACCTGCGTTGACGAGGTAGGCTGGGTAGGTGAGCACAGTTACTTGTTGCCCGTTAAAAGTTGATTTGCATGTTTCAGCACCAGCGCCCGGGCATGCAGTGCGGCCGTTGTCGCTGGAGGAGAGGGAACCGCCGTCATTATGTCCGAATTCGATGATGACGATGTCATTGGCAGCGACGCTATCAATGATGGTTTTGAAGCGGTTTTCAACTGTAAAAGAACGTGCGCTTCGCCCACCGATGGCATTGTTCTTGATCGGAAGAGTAAGGGAATAAGGGAGGTAGACGCCCCAGCCTATATCGAGAATGAAACATTGGTAAGGTTATGTTTCAAAAGTTTACTTTTACGAAAGCGAGAGCGGTGCATTATGAAACTGCGATTACGGACCTTGAGTATTGTCTTTGGCTTGCGCCATCGTCGAATCTCCAGCTAACCACACAGTCTGCGCACGCTTCGCCGAGCCCTCATGGGGCGCACCAACGGCCAGGGACGCAATGCCCAAAAGTAAGAGAGAATTCGGCGTATACACCATTGTTCAGATATTATTTCGATAGTCTGTTGCGAGAGCGAGAACCACAAACGAGATCGAATTCGACGATGAAAGTACCCAAAGTCAACAACGTCAATTCCGAAATAAGTTAAAAACGACGTATCACAACACTCTCTTTAAACCCGCCAACCTATCCTCTCTCCCCATCCGCACAAAAGGAACAATACCCCTTCCCCGCCTTTCTCCTTCTCTCCCGGTATATATACGACCGAGCCCGCGCCTTCATCTATCATAGCCGGGAGAAAACACCACACGACACGTGGACCATCAAACGAACATATATCCTCCGTGGATAGATTATGGTCCCTTGGCAACCTGGTCACTGGTGGCTTTTTTCCATCATCCAGATGTCGTGCCAGATGATCAATATACGCAAAACAGCCGTTAGGTTGCGCTCGGAGGAATTGTGGGACTATGTCGGCACTTTTTGCTCAAGTTCCGAATTGGTGACACAATATGCGACGAGGGTTGGGGAATGGGGAATGAATTGATAAAAGGAGCAGAAAGTAGAAAAAGAGAAAAGAGATAGGAACAAAATACGAAAATTATCCGACTTCACATATAACGCCTCCAACACATGTTATGGGAATGTATTGCGAAACTCCATCCCAATAACTGTTGCCTAAAACCCCCAGCCCCCCGAAACCTCTCCTCGGCCATTTCCCAAAAACCCCAGATGGCCAAGAACATACTCCCGTTCCCGTTCCTTGGCTCAATCGTCCGCATCCTTCGTGCTTGCTGTGCGAAAACTTTCCAGACAAAAATGCTGAATGCAAAAAATAAAATAAAAAAAACAATTGTGTAGACGGTACATAGTCAACCTCGGTACCTATGCGCATAGCCTAGCCTAGCCTTGCCTAGCCTAGCCTAGACAATGGACTGTGCAATTACCTCGTCGTCGGTACGCACAGTTGTAAGAACCCAAAAGCTAAACAAAAATAAATCCTAAGCGATTTGTACCGGCCCACTACCCAGGTACAGTGCACCCAAGCCATGCTCCAAGACCTACCAAAGAATCCCCTAACCCAAAAATCCTCTAAATCCATTCCTCCCAACAAACCATCCCATTCCCTCTACGACATCTAAATGTACAGAGGGCGCATGTCCACGTACCTCACCTACGTATACGTACCTCCCTGACGTCAAGAAAAAAACAACCGGCATATCCTTCATCCGGCAAGGCCATGCCAGGCCAGGCCAGGCCGAACTGCAGGATTGCGGGTGCTTTGTCGCGTGTGTGGAATATTCTTAGAAAGGCGGGAACGGGAGTTTACTCGCTAGAACAGTCTTGGCGATTCAGATTAGGGAAGGTGTTTCGTAAAGGATGCAGGGTGGCGTGCTTTACAGGCCTGAGGCTTTGGGGTACGCGTCACATCGTGTTGTAGAAACTACCTTCTAGAACTGGGTGAGTGATTGAATGACTCAATCGGAGAGGAGAGGTCTGTCTGGGGTGAGATCATTGTAGGATGGTTTTTTTTTGGGCGTGTTATTGTCTGAAATAACAAAATGGAAGAATAATTGAATTTATTTTCTGGCTATGTACGTTCTATAATCCTATCTACAAAGAAGCAAAAAAAGCTATAATACATCAAATTAGCTTGGCTAAAACGACGCACAACGCGACGCCTTAGAAATATATAGTACTCCACGCTAAAAGATTCACATTACCTTGGTACCAGCTAGCGGCCATGACTTCTTCGAGATCCTCTCGTATCATTTTCTGGTCCATCAGTATACTATGAGGGGTTAGAATTGAATGTAATTGGTGGATCGGAATTGTATTCCAAATAATAGACGGCGGAGGCAGCGCGCGCAAATAATCAAAGACTAGGTGGACATAGGGTGGTAGTAGGGGCAAACGCAGATGAATCATTTCATTCATTCGTGAACGCATTATGGAAGGATATCATGAATAGTGTTTTCTGCCATGCATGCCAAAGACCAAAAAACAACAACAAAAATGACTCCAAAGATCGCAACTGCTATCCGCATTTGCTCAGAACGTCACATACCTGTCCATATTTTCTCCGTTTCGTAATCGGTAGTTTACTACAATCTTTCTGTCCTTCATATTGACGGCCGCGAATACGTCCTCAACCCGCTTGTGCTCTGGGATGTCAGGCCCTCTTTGAACTTTTGGGCTAGTAGGTAACCAGTTGTCGGGTCCTAGCTCTACTCTTTCGGCTATGTTTTCTTCGAGTTTTATGCACTGTAGTGCCACCATTCCGGCGCCGTAGGAGTCCCATACGCCCTCTCGTCTGCGGCAGTTTAGAAGTAATGCTAGTGCTCTTCTTCTTATTATTGGATCCCGACATCGGCACGCAGTTAGGAAAAGAGGGACGATGGGTGATAACTCGAAAGAAGGCGAGAAAGAAGATGGAGTACGTTTAGGAGTGGGGATCGGAGTGGGGGTTGGCGCCGGACTATAAGCATATTCGGATGATGCGGGTGTGCCAATGTGCGCTGAAGGGTCGGACAGAAACACTAGTGTAGATGGTCCTAAAGATGGGGAAGGACTGGGGGTTGCAGGGTTTGGAGCAATGGGGCGGTGTCTTGAAGGTTGTGATTGTGGCAATGTCGGACTGCTTTGCGAAGGCGATGATGACCCTCGTGATGAAGTTTTAGAGGCTGCCGGGTTCAAGCTTGGGAGTGTTTCGGCGAGATCGACCATCGTCTTGAAGGAGTCTGCAGAAGCATCCCATGCCATTTCAGTCCGGGTACCGGCGCCAGAATTGATTATTGTGCGCGCCATGACTTTGTAGATCCTGAGAAGAGTATTGCCAGCATACACTTTTAGATCGCCTTGCTCGTAGAGTGGAATGTTTTGCTCGTAAGAAGCGAAAGCGAATTCCCATTTGTCGAAGGAGGCCATCAATCGGGTATAGATAGAGAGCCATATCGGATCTTCGACGGCATGTGGATTAATATTCGCGACACCAGAGATCCACATCATACAACGTAGTATTCCTACGAGATCGTCTCGCGCTTGCGCATTGCTATAATAAGCCTGAGCTATGTCGGGGCAATCAGTAGGAGCATCCAGGTTGTATTGATAAGGCGAAGTGTTATCAGAGAAAGTCATGGCCTGAAGATCGAAGCGGTACAACACATTGGCAATAGATTCCTGAACCGCTGTAGTCTGAGCATATTGAGGAATCTGGGTCCGATGCGATTTGAGAATACGAAGACCGTTCAGCAGATGCATGTTGGCTTCTCTGTAGTTGCCAGCAAGATTTTCGTAGCACGTGAAGATTATACATGCTATTAGCACTTTCTCCAGGTCTGCGCGGCCCTGGGCATGGGCTTTGAGGAGGTCATTGGAATGTGTCACAGCTTGCGAGTACTGAACAAAAGCAAAATCCTTGGAACTTGCAGTGAAGATGGGCGTGGTGCTTTCAAATCGCTCGTGCAATGTACTGAGGGCTAGTATGCCATGTTTGATGGCCGGTTCGGTGTGACTTAACTGCAAAATTTTCTGGCTCCACAGCTCCGAGTCGAAGAATTCGGTCCACTTGGGAAGAGTGTGGGTTTGGAAGTAGAAGAAGGAGCGATTTTCGGAAGCCTCAGGCGAAATGCTCCTGGACGGGTTCCGAGGAATAGTTGATGGCGATGCCTTTTGCGGTACAACAAGAAACGAAGGGTTGCGAAACGAGGCAGCCGCAGCAGGAGACTGGTCGCGGGACTTTGCAGCGTGCTTGTAGCCTGCGCATGTGCGACCTGTCTTTGTACATCGATTACATTCTGGTTTAGTCTCGTCACACTTGACACGACGAATCCTGAGTATCTGGTTAGCGATTATACGATTCTGACATTCTGACAATCTGGCATTCTGATTTCTGGTGTTCTGTTCATTCTGTGAGTATTACGCCCGACGCGCACGGGTCTCCCCATATGGAAAACCATACGGTATGTACTGGGTATGTATGTGTATTGGTGCCTGATGAGAATGGAGTTGCCTACCTGCACGTCTCGCAACCGGTCTTTACTCGAAGTTTGTACTGGCGCTCCAGCTGGCGCAACTTGGCCTCGTCCATGGTGAGCAGAGAAGGGAGAGGCTTGAGAGTGATGAAATTGAACACGATATCCAAACGCGGTGGGAGTCCTGAAGAACATGACAAGTGCTGCAGAGAGGTATATAATTAGAAGAGCGATAGGGTGACGAGAGCGCCGCTGGGCAATGGGAGGGCACCGTGGGCATGGGCACTTTGGGCGGGCTGGCACTGGCTGGTCGACCGGGATCTGAGTGCAGGCCAGGGCATTGGCCTCTGCTTACATGATGGCCCCACTTAGGGCGGGTGCACCACAGCACTCCGCTGAGCCCTCAAATGAGCAACCGCTTCGATTCTGCCTTGCTGCTTCGGCGGCCGTATTACCCCAACGTCGACGCGGATACGCCAATACAGACCAGACCCTGCAGTTGTTGTATACCTACTACCTTTACACTCACGCTCCAACCGCCGTTATACTCGACAGCCCGGGCATGTCCCACGGTGGAGTGTCACCCCTTTCCAGCAATCCCCTCTCCCCTGGTTATGCACTCTCCTGGGGATACCCTTTGGAGACATCATCATGCACTAACAGAGAAGCACGTGAAGCTAAATCCAGGCCAAGGCGGAATGTTCCCTTCTCAAATCCCAAAGGATCATCGGTTTTTTTTCTCTTCCTTTGCATGTCAACGGCGCTTTGAGGAATGGGCAAATGTCCTTCGATATGATGTAACATGGGAATCCGCTCTGTCCATGCTAACATGGGTCTCTTCAGGAAGTGCCCGAGGCTTGCTGGAGAGGCAGGAGATCTTGCGCTGGCCACCATCGAGACCTGACTTGGATGACAACCTGCAAATCCATTTACCAGCTATGTCGGCCAAATTCCAGGGTGACGGTATCCGACGTGCGCCAGGTCCAATGCAGGCACATTGCGCGAACTGCGTTCCTGGCTGCTCTGAGTCTACTCCGGACCGGGACATGAAGTATCGCCAGATAGCCACAACCTGCTTTGTTGGTCTGGCAAATTGTACGATTTGCAGGTGTCGTTTTTCCTTTCCCATCTGGCGAGGTTTTTTTTATTTGCCTTCGCCTCCTCGTTGGGGTCCAAAAACAGTTTCAGAATCTCAGACAACATTAACCGCCATTGTCAATCTGCGTGTAGACTGGCCTGCTGGGTGGCGCTGAGGCGGCGGCTCCCTACCATCTTTCCCACGCGTATTGACAAACATCAAATCACGACAAGAATACCATCGAGATACTACATTTGGTAGAACTTCGATACGGGAGTCGAATACCAACGGATACGCGCCCTTTCCTTGTCAGCTTATTGCCTAGTGCTAGATTAAGCAAACTCACATACTCCCTCCTAGATTTCAACCTTGATAATCATATATTGACGCTCGACAACAGAATCCGGAAGTTTTTTACGGGAAAAGGTCCCCGTGATACAATCAAGGCTGAGCGACACATACTCACGGGCGAGCAGTTCTGCACAGCCAAAAGGAGAACGCCGTACCATGGCGAAGTCAGGTCCTGAGCGACGTGCAAGACGGAGGCTTAAAGTACTTTCTACTCCAGCCCTCTGATCCTACTACACTGTTATTTTTGGTCCACATATCACTTATCCTTTACCACAAGCAGTCGGTCGCCTACAAGTCACAGCGCATTCGGTGCGAAGCATTCCATTCCTTTGCTATTTTTTCCACTTTCCCGTGCCAAAATTGGCATCGTGCTGCGGCCTTGGGACCAATCAGCGCATCTTGCGAGGCGCCGCCTTCTAGGCACGCCATACGAACGCGAGTTTAGGTATACATGAACTACTATGATGGGCAGGGACGAATATTGTACGTCTTGCTACATTCTCAAATTTCCCAACATTAGAGATACAACTCGCAGGTTAGGGTCCTTTCATTTTCGAATTCCTCTAGAATCCTATTCCATCATTGTATCACGACTCCTTATTCGAATACCAGACTTGAATTTCCATCAAACGCAGATCAAACTCAAAACTCTTATATCTATCCCTCACAAAATCCCCATGCTCCCCTCTCCCAGGGTCTTCGAACCCTCCGTACCCACAATCGCAACAACATTCCACACAAAACTCATTCCCAATGCCACCACCTTTCGACCAACCAGAAATCAAGATATCGTACCCGACTAATCAACTCACCCATAACCAGTACACCGTTTATTGTTCATCCTCCCACCTCCCACTCACCGTCCAATATGACACGCAATAAACACATCCCATGAAGAACGAAATGAATTACAATCTCCAATTCTTTTCGCCTTCCTACAACTGCTGAACATACCAGCACAGGAAAAAATTAGGTTTATCAATGTGTACGCTACAAATCACACCGACCCAGAACAATGTACAATAAATGAAATGGAACAGATAACAATGTTAAAATCTACATTGGTACTTGGCATTTCGTACCCCCTCCCACCCCTCCATCATAGCCTAGTCTAATTTTAATCTAATCAAACCCGATCCAGCCATCTCTCCTTCCTTCTCCCTACAAACCACAATGCCAAACCATAGCACGAAATCCCCACATTTCTCCAGCATCTGATCTCAATTCCCTCTCCACCAAACCCTTCCCTTCCTATAACTAAACCTAACCCGGCCCTCCCTAAATATTTGCGCTACCAAGGAAAATAAAAAAAACCACAACAAATACATCCGAATCCTATCCTCATCTTCATCCTCCTCACAAATAATAAATCAATCAACCACCACCACCACCACCACCAGCGCACATCCTATACCTTACATCCGCTCCGCACCCTCCATCCTAGTCCCACAAAATACTCACAAAAGCAAAAGCGAACAGAAAAAGGAGGGCAAGGGAAAGGAAATCATTCAAACAAGACATGGAATAAACAGACGAACAGAGATATTCATACATCGCTATCAAAGTAAGCAGCCGAATCCAATCACCACGTCTCAACACAATGATACAGACCCCTCATCGCAATCTCGATATACAAACGCTGCACTGCACTGCATTGCAGAACTGCAGCCCACTGTCCCCTCTACTACGTTCATCTGCCCAACACAAGATAACTTCAATTCAACGTGACCCTCACCGTCACTCCCACAAGCACAAAAACACAAAACACAGTCTCAAATGTAGGGAAAAAATGACCTATTCCCAACTCACCTCATATCCATTCCCATCATACCCGTTCCATCCGATCCCATTCAGTGTCGCGCTCACGCTTGGCTCTTTATGTGCATGTGAACATGTATACGTATTCATGTGCCTATGTGCGTATATGTATATATTCACCGCGACTCCCCCGAGAACTACCCCTATATTGTATTCTCGTACGCCATTGTACTGCACTATACTGCACTGTACAGCAATATACTATACATACGTCAAACTCCAGTTCCAAACGCAGTAGAGGAAAAAAAGATGCAGAATTCATCATCCTAATAATCCCACCCACGCCAATGTGTTTGTTAATCTCTTAGCATAGAATCTCTTTCTTTTTCCCATAATCTAAAAAGCGACATATGAGACACGATACAAACAAGAGAACCATGAAAAGAACGAGAAAAGCAAAAGACTTCACATGAAAAATTGTATGGTCGTCTCTCTGGAAAACGCCTCCCTCCCCGTAATGCAAAGTGAGAAAAGTTGTATGATATGTGGTATCAGGCCTGCCGACAATGGAAGTAAAAGAACACGAAAAATGGTCGTGCGGGAAGAATGATGAGTGTCGTAATTACGGGTATGAATGTGTTGATGTTATGGCAAGAATACAGTCCGTATATATGCAAAATGTGGCGCGCTCCGAGATGCAAGATGCGTGGGTGAAAATGCCTGAAATTGATGAATGTGAAGAAGTCGTAAAGTTATAATAGGTTCGAACCGATCTATTCTACCCGGGTCTTCGGAAGGCTTCGACTGCAAGCGTGGGGGTTTCTACTTGCTTGTTGGACGGGACGCCTTCGTTTTTCCGGCGATCGAAGAAGTTCTGACACTCGTGCGAGATAAATGTCCATTCGGCCAGTGCCCGGCCGGCATAGCGACTCGAGGCTGCAGCTGGGCCTGTGGGCTTGCATATGCCCACCGGATCCATGTGAATTTGTTTGGACTGGAGCAGATTCGATGCTGGCAAAGGCAGTCGAGGAGGGTTCAATCGCATATTCTGATATACGCCGAATCGTTTATCGACCCACTCTAGCGAGAATCGGAAACTATAACTCCGGTGTGTAGACGGTGGTGGCGAAGATTCGGGAGTAGATTTTCCCTTCGATGGTGACGTTTCTGGTGTTTTGCTGGCAGCATTGCTGGCAGGCTTAGTGTTCTCCTTTTTGGCAGAAGAGGAATTTTTGGTCTTTAGAGTTGGTTTTGCACCAATTAGGTTGCGCAACATGTTCCACCTCCCCTTTCCGGCCTCTTCTTCTCCAAAGTCCGAGTCAGTCGACTTCGCTGATTGCGGTCGGGCATCTGAATCTGTCGCAGAACTCCCACCCGAAAGACGTCTGTTTGGCGATTGGATCACGCCGTCGAACGAAATGAATGGTCCAGCGTTGTTAACCACAGGATTATCATTACGTATGATCAAGAAACGCCGCCCGGGCGCAGGATTGCACGCAGTAGTCGAATGCGGAAGGGCTTGTTTGATGTCAGCTTCTTCGCGAAGCCAGAGGTAATGAGACCAGACGGAGCGTAAACGCTCGCTTAATGTCTTCATAATCTCACTGTGGATGTTCATTAGTAAAATTTTTAGACGATGAGGCACAACACTTACAGTTCCGCGGGCGTATCCTGGCCATCGAATCGTGCAACACGCCAACACAGCAGCCGCATGTAATAAGATCGCACCATAGGGCACCAGTGATTGAACCGACTCTCGAAGAACTCTGGTACGAGAAGAAACTCGAGACATAGACTAGTCCTACGCTTCTCGTTGACAGCCAATGTTGGCCATATGCTGTACAGGAAAGCGAAAAGTTTGATCTCTGTTGCAGTATTGTGACTAGTGGTCATCTGTTTGCATACAGTAAGCCAGAACGGCCAATCAAGCACAGAATGCCTCTGGAGATCCAATTGTTCATATCGGACGAGGATGATGAAAGCTTCTTCGAGGAAGTCGCAAAGAGTGTAACATGCGTTGTTGTCATACACGGAAACGCTTCGGGCGGCCGCTTTCAGCAATCTTGAAAAGCCATCCGCAAATATCCGCCTAGCAACATGTAGATGAGAGTTCCTTTCCGAGAGAAAATCCCTGATCAGCATTATGCCTCTGTTTTCTGCCATTTGCCTGGTCGCATTGGCAGGGGGAATTGGGAGTGTTGACGCTGAAGCATCCGGATCACCCAGCACGTCATCGAAGGTGACGGCGGTAGCTCCAGCAGTTGTATCTTCTGCTTGTTGAGGATTTGTATGGCGATTGATGGTGGCATCCAAATTAGCCAATACTTGGGCATGCACCATCACTATTCCAGGTACGCACATACGCTCTTGAATGCTCGGTTCTACTGGCAGGAAATCGGCGATCAGGATATGATAATGTTTTACAAACACGTAGAACAGGTCACTCTCAGCACCTGACCAACGTTTGACCCAGCTTCCGTACCAATCGAGATTTCCGGTTCCGAACGGAAGTGATGCAGGCCGACGTAACAAGCGTGTTGTCGTCGCTAGAGATGTAAACTTCAAAGTATGAAGTGTGGGAGGAAAAGTAGGAACAATTCGATCGGAAACAAGATCCAAACGATCCTGGCGGGAGATTCCAGATTCATCAAGCACCCGCTTCATCAAGTCCAGGGAGGGGTTCCATAACCGAACCAGAATGTCGGCTACCCCAGGGCAAAAGCAGAATGCATATGCACATGTTTTCCCACAAAATGTCACCAGACTAGCTGCGGCATTGCGGAGTGACATCTTGTCGACGACGAAAGCCATTTGTGACAAAAGATTGGTGGTGAATATGTTCCGGACATTGTGGTAGACTGATTCAGCGAGGAAATCCGACGAACCAGAAGAATTGGAACCAGCGGAATTCATGGTCGTAGTTGAGGAAGTTTCCGAACGTTCTGCAAGTGCGGAGAAAGGGGATGGTGCCATTCTCCACTCAGGCCTCTCCATGACTCCAGCTATGCCTTCCAGAATGGCAGGCCGATCAGTCCCGGAGAGAGACTGGTTGTTCCTTCCGGAAAGGAGCTCCAGCAGCCCCGTCCACCAGCCACTTAGGATGTTGGCTCTGCGGTCTAGGTCCTCGGGCCGTAATCTATGGTTCGAAGGATGCGCCGCATAAGTTCGAAGGAAAGGTAGGAGGTTGGTGCGGACGACGTTTGCTTTCAATGAGCTCGATTTGGATTGGAATCTGTACGGTTGTTAGAAATCGCTGGAACCCTGAGGATATGGTGACCTACTTGCGGAGGTCCGCTTCCAGTGTCCGGAATACGGACCAGAGCTCGTCTTTCTTACGTGGCTCCGTTTTGGCGCCCTTGAGCTTGTCGTGGGAGAGATTGCGTGGGATGGGCGGAATGTGGGTTGGTGTAGTGGGAGACGTGTAGAGTGGAAACTTGTCGGTAGAGAAGGATTTGGGAACCAAAAGTTTTGAAGGCGCGTGTGAGGCGGGCGGCGGTGACTGCTGGGCGTTTGTCGATGTGAACAGACTACTCAGTGGTCTCTTCGACTTTTTTGTCAGGACTCGGCTCCTGGGTTCTGTCGTATCCTGTACGGAGAAGTCTTTCGCGGGGCCGTCCTCTGGAATGCTGGATGTGCCAGTTTGAGTAAACCGCTTGCTCGTTTCACCATTGAGTGAACCCTTCCCTGGTTCATCCACCTCGACGGCACTTTGTTTATCCTTGTTCTTCTCTTTCGTGGGCGAATTGGAGGGTGATGGCGGGGAAATCCATGACTTCCTTCTGAGTCTGGACAGTGAACGAGCGGGAGAGATGGAGGGTGAGGCGTCGGTCTTCTTGGTTGCTTCCTGGCGGCGGCTGCGGCCAGGCTTGGGCTCCTCTGAAGGATCGCGGCTCTTGCTAGAGAAGGGAAGGAATCTCGAGGTAAGGCGCTGGCTCGAGGACCTCAACTCGGGCATTTGCTCCTTGGGGCCATTCTCGGAGGTGGGACTGGAGTCGCCCGAGGACGAGCCAGAGACATCACCGCTGGCAGCACCAGACTTGAGATCATCCTCAGAGATTGTGCCCTTTAGCTCGAGTAGGGTGGTGTCGTCGAGGTCTTTAACCCGGGGGAAGTAGGTGTAGCTTGCAGCTTTAGGGAGCTGTGCAGGTTCGTGTTCTCGAGGAGCGGCGGGGGGGTATGCGTCCGAGGAGCTGCGGGTTCTGCCACGGATGGAATTGGCCAGCAAGTCGTGGCCGGTCAGGGCTGGTGCAACTTGCATGGTGGTTGAAGAATTGGGAGGGGGTAGTAGTGGGTGCAGAAGCGCGGGAGTGCGGGATGCGGCTCAAATGCGGTCCATGAGCTCGCAGCGGTCTGGTGGATGTCGAGCAGCGAACAACGAACAACGAACAACGAGGTCAGCAAGGACAACGGTTCATAGCGTTCGCAATTCAGGCTTGGGCAGGCGGCGAGGAATCAGGCCGGCTGGTTCGGTGTGAGAAACCAACTTCCAGGTCAGCACGGCGTGGAGAAAGCGCGTTTCGAATATGGGTACTTGTATGGGCGGGATGCGGCGGCAGCTACGGGGGAAAAGAGCGGCGACCAGGGGGGCCGTCGTGGGAGATTGTCGTCGACGTAGTTGGGGGGCAGCCAGGCAGGCACAATGGGGCGGCGGTTACGGGGATGATGATGGAAGCGTAGTAGGACAGAACAATGAACGGCTGCAGCGACGATGGGGACGACGAGGACGACGACGGGGTAGCGACAGACGGGGGGGTTGGGTATAAGGTTTGAGAAGATTGATTGAGTGAGACAAAACCGAGAGGGAGAAAAAAAAGGATGTGAAAGAGATGAGAGAGAGTGGAGAGGGCGGTGGTGGGAGGCGGAGAGGCTAAGCAGGCAGGCAAAGCGGATACGGAAATACTGGAGGGAGGGCAGCGTGGGCAGGTGGCAGAGCTGGGTGACCGATGGCGCGGGTGCACTGTGCAGATGGTGCAGATGGTGCAATAAGAGAGGGTGCAGTAGGTGGCAGCAGCAGATCGAACGGACGAACGAACGAACGGTACAAGGCAATGCAATGGAAGAAGAAAGCAGAAGAGTTAATTGTCAAGTCAATTAGGCCCAAGGCAGAGATTGGTGCCTCAACGAAGACGGGGTTGCTACTAATTAGTAGTAGTGGTAGTGGTAGTGGTAGTGGCAGTCTGTTCACTGATTTCTGTTACTATGGAGCAGAGGTAATGTATAGGTCAGACTGGTATGTTTCTATATGCGAATAGTGGAGTTTGGTGTTGTCAACAGTGCTTTGTTGCTTGACCTATGCTGGTCCCTTGCCCGTCTCGCATCTCTCTGCGCTCACGCTGAGTCTTGTCACCGCTGACTTCTTCCGAAATTGTCTCGAGGGGTTTGGTCTCGTTGCGGCTGCCAGTCCAGTGTGTCGCGCAAATGGCGAACTACTAGGGTGCATTCAAGTTTTTTTTTGGTTATGGTGGCTAACCTGCGGTTTCTACTGGCCCCTTCACTGGTTCTTCCAATGGCTCTGCCGACTGGATCGTATCCTGAACCGGGACTAATGGCCTGCTGAGTATCTCACCCTCTCCTCTTTCTCTCGTCTTCGCCGCCGGGGCCCTCTCTTCACTTGGATGCTTGGGACTTGGAGAGGCGCGGGCTGTGCGAGCTATGCCAAAAGTTGCAGACTGCAGTGCAATGCCAAATCGCCATGACGAACGATCGCCTCGCTTGGGCGATCACCCAAGGGAAAAAAAGGCCCTGGTCACCCACCCAGCATCCATGCATCGTCTGCGGACGGCTTTCCATCCCATGTGCCCTTGGACGGATCCACGTTCGCCTTTTGGTTAATTATGGCTCACGGCTCTCACCTCTCTCCTGTTGCGATCCATCGCCTTCGCCTTTCCCCCCCTCCCCTTCGGAGATATAATATGTAATTGTGCGCATCTACATGCACCACTAGTACAATAGTATACATAGCACACAACTCTCGCACTGGCATCCGCCACCATCCACCACTTTCGCACTCAAACGTGGCAGTGGCTGCTGCTGGCTGCTCTCACAACTCACAACTCGCAACTCTATTCTGATTATGCCCGCCTCCTCGGCCAAATGTCAGATTCTGCTGCTCTGCATCAGCTCCAGCTGCCGGTGCTTCAGGCGCTGGCACTCGCCGCACTTTTTCTTTCTTTGGGATCAGAGGAGAGGCTTGAGCGGCAGCCATTGATCCGATTTTCGTGCGCTGCACATGTGGTTCATAACGTTCCAGTGCTTGAGCCTCCACCGTCATCTACTTGCAAGGTTTCCCACTTCAAGGCCAAACTCGCAGGGGGGAAACTCCGTCTCCGTTGCCAATTTTCTCACTCTGTCTCTGTCTGAGTCTCTGTTTTTTGCTCATCCTCAAACTTGCTTGGGATGGAGAACGTGCAAGCTTGGAAAGCCTGCCCAGTGCCATGTCGCGCTACGCCAGGGCCGCTTCGCCCGCCTCATCTTCTTTTCCTGCTCAGGCACTTGCTCAGTGCTGCATGCACATAATGATTGCACATGACTGGCACAGGCACAGGCACAGGCACAGGCTCAGACACAGACATAGACAATCATCGTTGCTGTCCTTTCTTCTCGCTTTGCCTCACGCTGCCCTGCTTGGCTAGCCTCGCCTCCAACTTCCGAACCACTCCCCCTCTTGCCATCTATCAACCCAGCAATATCTTCCCCCACATAACCCATCTGCTGCTTCTTAACTGAGCATGACGTCTTCTCTTCTTCCACAAATCTGCCTGTTGTTGCCGTTACATCCTGTCTGCCCCGTCCGACATAGCCGCTGAAGGATGAACACTTTTTGTGCTTCCCCCGGTGGTGGTGGATCCCCTTCTTCGCCTTCGCCTTTGCCTTGCCTGTCCCGCCGTCGTGCAATCGGCTCCACCCCATCTTGCTCGCTCTCTCTCGCTCTCTCTCTGGGCGCCTCGTCGCTTTGGGCCCCCCATCGTCGGCCTATGCACCGCGCTCGGCGTTCGATTCGTGAATCGTGCTATTGCCAAGGCACACTTTGGCGCTGCTGCTGAGTTGCTCCATGTGCTGTTTGCTGTTGTGCTCTTCCTGCTCAGCTTACATACACGTCAGGGACAATGGTTAGTGGCCTGGTGAGTTTCCATATCCCGAGAGCTGCAGCCTGCAGGGTGCGAGTGGGTGTGTTGTCTTCCCGGTTCCGAAGTGCGGTGAGATGAGATGAGTCTGATGAGATGACCCATGCTCAATGTGCTCAATATGCCAAGACATGACTCGAACATGGAACGACAACCAGTGCATACAACAACCATAACTAATGTTTTCTATGTTCACTTCTACTAACACTCTGTTCACTCAGTATATACCAGTCCACTACTTCCGTTGTATTAGGTCGCCATCCCACACACACTCTCTCACCCATGGTACTCGAATGCAACATGAACGGCAGGTCCCCACTGCAGCTCCCAGCGTTGTCCCGAACACGGCAATCCGCGAAAACCGGAAGCTGACTATATGAAAACCTACCATTAAGTAGTTCATCAACAATTCAAATAAACACATCTCTCCCTCAAGATCTAACTCTAGAGTCCAATCCATGGATGGATATGTCCAACAAGCCATACCAACATGCCGAGGTGAGATTCAATCACACAAATCGTGTCTCGGTCGTCTCACCCCTATCGTGCAGCAACCCCACGAATAGTACCCGTTTGTTGCTCGCGTACGTACCCGGCTTCGTCATGGACCGTACTTGAGGGTGGAATTGTGGCTGAACAACGCATGTTTCGTGTACTACGGTTGTACTAGGATTGGTTCGGAGTTGAATGGCTGCGTACCTCTACGCACCGCTTTATAACATCGATGGCTTTAGTAGTGTTTGTTATGCATAGAGAATATTCCGATCGGAGTACATGGAGCTTCCTTGTTATTCCCGGTGTTATGAGAGTGGGACTAATATATCTCGTGATCAATGTCTAGTTCCACATGTCGGTTGATATCTACACTTCCAATTGGTTTTAATCTCATTATATTTGGCAATGTTTAGTTGACGTATCGAATTCAAAACAAGTCGTATTTCCCCGCTTTGAGTAATTGGTCGAGATAGATTCGATTCGATCCCCGGTTCTGACCACGCGGCTTTTCTCGAATATGATGACACTTGATATTGTTAAGAATCATCACCACTTGGTTCTATCAGTCTGTGCGTTGTTTTCCATTTAATCTCAAGTTCGATCTTCCAATTCAATTGACTTGACCTATATATTAGCAAAACATAAACATATCCCACAGATCAACCATGCACAAAGCCAGAATAACGGGTGGCGGACTCTTGCCCAAGTGATATTGACACAATCGAGAGGTCTTTTAGTACAGGTTTTCGGTCATGTTGCCAGGCCATTCTAATGATGAGCCGCCGGTGCCTCCTCTACCTCCTCCTCGAACCAGTCCTCTTCTACAGGGGCCGCACCATCCTCGGTGGACGAACCCTCAAGCTCCACCTGCTGCGTCTCGTAATCCTTGAGCTCGTTTGCGATGTCGGCCTCCTCTGGGGATGCGGGGGCCTTAGGAATAGCGAACGTTTGAACGTGGCCTTCGGCGTCGGTCGGCTTGACTGGTGTGGGCTTGTAGGCCTTAAGCTCGCGGAGGTACAGCTCCTGTACAAGATCGGCTGAGGGGGTTCAATTGAGTCAGCTACAACTCCTGGAGAGGAATTGAAGATGGAATACCTTGTCTGACGGCTGTAGGGACGATGAAGGTGCGTCGGGCGACAAGCGCGGGTTGCTGCCGGGCGACGCGAACGAGCGCCTGGCGCTGTCAATGAGTTAGATAGCATTTCCAGATTGGTGATTTGATATTGCCTACCGAGGCCCTGATGGATTGCGCAAACATTGTGACGGAGGTGAAGGGAGTGAGCTGTGGTTTGATGGGAAGCTCTTCGTCGGTGCAGCGGTACGAGTGCCTGAAGGTTTTCCAATTGCCCGCCGGTACGGGCCGAACTTTTTCCGACTTGTCGTCCAAGGCCTTTGTTGCCTCGCCGCTCTTTCAACCCGAGAATATCGCCTGCAACTTTACTCTCAACCCTATCCAAACAATTTCCACCGCATCACACGCTCATTTTCCACTGCAACTACAGAGAGCCGATACACAAACCACTAGAATACTCGTCTACAGAAATCAGGCCCATCTCCATTCCTCTGTGACATCGCAAAAGCCAGTCACTAGCCTAGACCACATCCTCACTCCAGGACCGCTGTCCCTACCTCGCGACCTGCGCATCACCCCAAGACCGCATTCCCGCTTCATTCATAGCCTTTGCTCTGTACAAGGGTCTTATAGTCGAGTAGAACGTTGGTCAGGAGTGGAACCCGCGCAGCGAGGAGGGCTCGGTGGTATGTGATATGCTGTCTTTTCGGCCACCATTAGCTTCATTGAGATTGCTTGCTCAGGAAGCCATGACCAAACAGTTGCAGTGATTCATGACTCTTACTGACATCTCAAATAGCATCATCTTTCCTTGTCAACCTCTTTCGGCACCCTTTCGGACAGTCAAAGTCTGGGAGCGAACTTGCTTTTCTGGGACCGATTCCGTGAGTCATTCCTTGCTCCGCCCACCGTCCAAAACCACTAGTTCCAGGCAGCCGTTTCGAGGTCCTTAAATTTCTCGCGACCAACGGCCGTTCCTCGAAAAGCACGATCAACTCCGTCACCTCAACGTAGAGAACATCGTAAACTCAACATGTCCTACTCTCCTGGATTTGCCCCTGATGGCCGCATGCTGTCACCGGGTGAAGTTTACGAGGAGGCACGACCCCAGGTCCAGCAAGATGATGAGTGGCGGGAGGATTTGAACGTATTGATGATGTGCCCGGATTGTCGTGAGAATCCTCCCAACCTGGTGGAGGAATTCTCTTCTGGGGATACAGTTTGTGGGTCTTGCGGACGTGTGCTTGCAGATCGCACGATTGATACACGAAGTGAATGGCGTACTTTCTCTAATGATGAAGCGGGCAATGATGACCCCTCTCGTGTGGGAGACGCTGCAAATCCTCTCCTCAATGGCTCCCAGCTTCATACAGAGATTAGCTTCACCGATGGCGGACGTTCTCGTGATTTATTGCGTGCCCAGAACAAGAGCAACCTGGACAAGTCGAACAAGAATCTCCAATCAGCTTACGGCCAAATATCCACCCTTTGTGAGTCTAGTAATATCCCGAAGGTCGTAGCGGACACTACAAAGCTTTTATACAAGAAAGCAGACGATGGCAAGATTTTTAAGGGCAAGAGCCAAGATGCCATCATTGCCGGCTGCATTCTCATTGCCTGCCGCCAGCACGACGTCCCTCGTTCCTTCCGCGAAATCTTCAAGCTCACCAGTGTGTCAAAGAAGGAAATTGGCCGTACCTTCAAGGCTCTCGAGTCATATCTTCACAAGAAAATCCAGGAGGAGAACAGTAGCTCAAAGACTGCTGGCAGCGGTGCGGCCCTCAATAGCGCCAGCTTCAAGCACACCAAATCTACGGAGGCTTCGGAGCTTATTGGTCGCGCATGCAACAAGTTGGGACTCGACCAACTCACGAGCATTGTCGCGCAAGAATGTGCCGCAAAAGTCACGTCTCTTGGTGTTGCTGCTGGCCGTTCACCCCTATCGATCACCGGTGCTTGCATTTATCTCATTGCCCACCTCATGAACCAGGGTCGGTCTCCGAAGCAGATTGGTGATGTTGTGGATGTCAGCGACGGCACAATCAGAACCGCCTACAAGATCCTCTACGCCGCGCTGGATTCTATCATTGAAAAGAGCTGGCTGGAACGTGGTGGAGACCGGTCCAAGGTGCCGCCAACGTAGTACCTATGGCGTATCTAATTGGATCAAGTCGCCCCTCGAGAAGAAGTCTGGACGGCCGAAGTGGACTTTATTTCCTTTTCGTCATAATTTTTCTTATCGTTAGCGACTGCATTGGACTGGAGTTTGAAAATACCCGTACGCATAGTTTGTCTGGCTCTTATCTTCCGAGTTACAAAAAAATTGGCATATCAGAGCTAGGTTCGGTGTCCTTGGTTTTGTTCGCAGGTCTATGGAAGAGCGTATGCGAGTTCGAGACTTTTGGTTTCCTCGTTAAAGTGGGGTTTGTATAGACTTGGACGTATGCGTTTCGTAACCAGAACGGAAAATGTGGATTGATCTTGTATAATGTTTTTCCTAAATTAGTGATCACCACCCAACCAACTTCCTTGATCCTGTGATGTGGAAGTGTCGTGACTTCAGTGGTTATGGCTTGCTACAAACAAGCTTGATTGCCAGGTGTGAGAGCCACGGGTGTCAAAGTGTGATATTAATGATAGAGATGAGTGACAATCTCTCAGGAATTCAGGGTGGAACGATCGAGACCAAATAAGGAAACTACGAATGACATCGATCCTAATTTCAGGAAGAAATCCGCAGTAAAACGAGTAACTAATATTCATCATATAAAAGACTACCCAGGACCAACGCCATTCCACTAGTTACCCAGTACTCATTTCCAAAGGGGTATTCCTATTCATTCCCATGCCATCCCATGACGAAGCCTTTTGCCAATACCATTATAGTTCCCGTGATCATTTCCCATTTCCCAATTCCTGATTCCTGATTCCTGATTTCCAATTCCTGATTCCTAAATCCCAATTCCTGATTCCCAGTTCCCAAATTCCGTTCCAATTTCCAACCCCCAAAACAAAAACCATTAAATCTACACGAACATGCATCCCAAAATCATGGCATCCCTGCCCCCAAAAAATCCCAACCAAAAGGAAGACCAAAAGAAAGACCAAAAGAAAAATATGGAAAAAGTCGACATACACAAAAAGCAAGCCAACTCATCCCAACTCCATCCGAAACAACGCTCCAACACTAACACTCTCTCTCCTCCCCAAGCCTACACCTTCGCCCCTCTTATCCCTCACGACACCATGTCGACACCAACTTCCTTTTCCAACTCCCATGCCAAACCCATCTCCCCTCAGCTCTCCAACCACATCTCCAATCCCAACAACCCACTCACTCCCGCCTCCCTCTACCTTTCCCCCATCCGCCACCACCCCATAAATAATCCCCGAACCCACGTTCCCCCTAAATCCGCCAATCGGCTTCCCAACCCTAAGCGCTCCATTCGGATCCGTGACGTGAACCAGGACGCAGGGGTGCTTGCGCGCTGCGAGGATGCGGGCTTGGGCTGCGAGGCGTGTTGAGAGAGAGGATGTTGGGGGGATTGCGGATGGTGAGGTGGTGGATGTTGAAGAAGTTGAGAACGAGGAGGAGATGGAGGCAGAAGAACGATGGAAGCGGGGTGGTCTTGTGTATGTAGAGGGGAATTCTGATATTAAGGGGGACGACATGGCAGAGTCGGCCCGGTGGATATAGGTGCTGGCGTATTCGGAAGCCATGAAGGAAGTTGGAATGTTGTGAGTGTCGAGAGCAGACTTCGTAGAGAGACTGTTCAGGTAGGAGATATCTGAGGGCAAGAGGGCAGTCGCAAGTGGTTTGCATAGATTCTGGAGTATACCCTGGGGATCATGGGGTGCGCGGAGCCGACGGAGCGAAGGGATAAAGTCGTTTTTGATACTGGTGGCTAAGAGAGAAGTCGCGAGACAGGGTAGAGGTTCGGAGTTGGGAAAGGGGAATTGCGGAGTCGGTGTTGGATCGTGCAGGGTTGGGACGGGGCTCGCTTGAGAGCGAATTTCCCAGTGGATGGAAGTGAGGGCGTGGGAATGGAGGTATGTGATTTCAGCGTCGGGGGAGAGGAACGGGGCTTTGTGTTGGGCGAGGGTAAAGTGCTTGAGGTGGTATAGGTGGGGTGAGAGGATGTTGGCGATGATGGAGAGGTTGGCGATTTCGAGGTTGATGAGTGTAAGGCTGCGGAGGGATACTAGGATTTGTGAGGTGCTTAGTCGAAGAAGGCCTTTGTCGTTTATGCCTGGGAGATTTTCGAGGCGGAGCGATTGTAAATTCAGTGGTAGTGCGTTCAGGGCTAGATTCGTGAATGATGATGCGGGGAGACCAGACAGTGAGAGGTTTCGTAGTAATGGGAGCTGCCTGATGGTGCCGATGATGGCGCGGAAGGTGAGGGGAACGGTAGGTCGTGATTGCTGTTGGTGAATCACTAACGTATTCAAGCTTGAGTGGTTAGAATTAAGCTCAAGAAATCGTTCGGTTGGATCATTGGCGGGATTGTAGTAAGGAGAGTCGTCTTCTTCTTCGTCAGGTTCAAATCCGGTTTTCTCGGACAAGAGCCATACGCGCTCTTTTAACTTACGCCTCGTAGAGAGAGCGTGAGAAAGTCGATCGAATGAGTGGGTGAAAGGGAGGTGAAATCCAACAATGCGCTCCAGATTGGGACATGCAAGAACTAGAGAAGCGACCTGGTTTACTATCTCTTCTCGCTCAATGGTCGCATTTTGGTACAGGTCGTAGATGTCGGAAAGATGAAGTTCGCGAACACATTTAGCTAGCACTTGTCGTTCTCGAAGTGTTCGTCGCAGTAATTTGAGTCGACTGCTTCCTTTAACTTTGACCTTAGGCATCTTAGGGTGGTCTTCGTTGGTTAAGACCAAAGCTTTCTGGTACCTATATCGTAAAGTTCAGCAACGTTCATTCGAAGAATATGAGCCGTCATACAGTTGAAGGGTAGCAGCTCGATCCCACGAACGACTGGTCAAAGAAAGGCTGTGCAAATCTTTCAGATAACATGAGCGACAACTCTCATTGTCTTCGAGATGGGTCTGTTCTAAATGCTTGAGAATGCAATCATACACTTCCCTGGGCAGTCTTTTGAACATATTGCTGGGAAAGAATGGCTCCATTCTGGTTCGTCTCCATGCCGAATTCTTCTTGTGGCGTTCCAATTCCCACGGAGTCTTTGTTAATTGCGGGATTTCATAACTGGTGTTGGGGAATGAAGTGTTGATGTTTGTTACTAGGGAAGTTCTTCTTGGTAGTCTTAGGTTGTTGCGAGAAGCACGACGTGACGAGGGTACCGAAGAAATAAATGCCCTAGTGTTTATCTGCTCTAATGAGCATGGCCGTGGAGCGTCTGACCTGGGGTTTACTTTGAGCTAGAGTCCAATTTCACTCAGGAAAAAATTGAAATGTTGTAGAAGACTTGACTTGAACAGGGCAAGGACAGAGGAAGAAAGAAGAAGACGGACTTACAGGTCAATGGCATGTCGGACGGAAAGATTGGACCGCTCTGCATCTACTTGTCGATTCATGGTTAATGAGGCGCAAAATGTCAGTTGAGACGGACGGATGCTAACAAGAACTAGCAGGACTAGAGCAAAGGTAAAATGAAAACCGAACACCAACTGAGAATTAAAAGGCGAAGAGGGGAAGGACGCTGCTGAAACATAAGAGAAGGCTCCCACCCGGTGTCTTGGGAGCATTCCCTACGGGCGGCAAAATCTCATGAACCCTGGATCCTCCACAAGTCCGTCCTGTCCTGGACCGAACCACCACAATGGGTGACGACCAGGAGTGTTGCAAACGCATACCGCACCCTGCCGGGGCCTGTCTAAAGATCGGCCCTAATCAGCCTGTTGGATATCTGCAAGCAATCATGATGCATCTGGCCAGCCATGGGGCAAATTAGCGCTAAATGAGTGTCAATTCTGACAAGCGCCCGCAGTGAGAGACACCGAGTGCACGGAGGTGTTTTGGTGTCGTTTGTCCATAGCAGTGTGTGGCGCTGTGCTCAATACGCCACCCGATCATGATAGCACAGGTCGAGGAGATTATCGCGCGGTTCCTTGCGGGTAGCTGCCGACAAAAAGCAAAAGTTTGAGATGAGACGAGATGCTGTAGGGCAAACGGCATGGTGGTTTTCGTGGGTTGTCGCACGCGAGAAACATCCACTCCGAAAAAATGTGCTAGACGTGGTTCGTGTCTCACAGCATGAACGTCCTGTGTGACCGAGCTCGAACGTTGCTCATGCGTAGAGTGAACGAAATTATGACTCGCAACGAGGGGATTATGCTGAATTGGATCCTAGCTGGGCGACTACGACCGTCCTTACAATATTCCATGAGTTGAAGTCAGGATGTAAAATGACTCTGATGCAGGCTCAAAAGTTAATTTGGCAAGCACCCTGCATACGCTATAGCTGTCAGACTAATTAAGGTTGGAATAGACGCCTATAGCAGGCATGTCCATTGCAATGCAAAAAGATAGGAGAGTGCCTGCAATTCTTTTTATATGCGGACGCTGATCAGTTTTGATCAATGGGAGAGACTTCGAGGGGCAAAAAAAGAAATCTCCGCTCCCAGAATCGAACTAGGGACCTTTCGGTGGCAATGAACAGTTACAGCCGAACGTGATCTAAACAATGTTAGAGGCTGATGACAATCCAATTGGGACATTCAACTTACAAACCAACTACACCAAGCGGAGTGATACGATCGTCTGATCGTGCTTGGGCTGATTTGATGAAAGTTTCTGCTTTGATAATCTTATATAGGTAGTAATACCTGCGTTAAGCGGCTGTGCTTAGCATCCAGCATCTGTGACCCCTCCACGCAACGCCCATGGCACTTGTCTCGGAGCACGGCGCACCCCCACTCTAATATTCAAGTCATTTTAGTGCAGTCATCAACGATATCCTACCAGTCGCCGGGATTGCCAGATCAGGAAGGTTGGAGTCAACTCCTTCTAAGTGGGACCCTCCTTGAAGTTCTTCGTCTCTCCATCAACAATGAACGACCCAAGTTCCCCTCTACCTACCATAATTTATCCAGCATCGACTCCGTCTATCGCAGGAATCGACAGTTTCCTTTTGAACGCGCGTCGCCGACCAAAATTGGTGGAAATGGGACATTGCTTGCACCTGGTGTTTAGATGAGTCCTTCGCTCACGCTCAGCTCGGTATGCTCGCGGTATCCAAGACTGCCCACACATGGTTCAGCGACATTGGACCGCCCTCGATGTTTTTTCCCTTGGCTGGCAGATGTATGGCGGCCCCGAGCGATGTGATATGTACCACGGTCGACCACGTCGACTGAGATTTGCTTTGTGGGCTGACGAGGCGGCGGGAAGCGGGCAGATCAGATCGTCGTAAAAATTCGCACTGGATCTCTGAGATCGTGATGCATGATTCAGGGGCATATCACAGAAGGAATATCGAACTGGACTCGACTTCTATTTTATGATTCGTTTGATATTTCCTTTTCCGGATCGTGCAGGCTTCAGGGTCTGAGAAACGCGGGTGCGGGTTAGAGCCCAGCTCGCCACCGACATACACAACATTCGGATACTCGCAGGGCTGAAAGTTTGTTCGGGTTAATGGTGCTCGCTGGCTTCTCTCACTGGATGGAACAGTTGTCGGAGCATTTCTTGTTACTCTGCACAAATGGGATGCATCTTCCCGTCCGACAAAAGCAATGTTCGGGACATTGAATTTGGCTGAGGGACGATAGCGAATCATGTATTGCTACGATACAGCTCACCTAGATCGTCCAAGTGAACAGCGGCATCGAAGAGAAGACTCACGGAACTGTTGTAGCGTATCACGTTCACACAGCAATCCAAGTGCGAATATCACAATCTCCTAGGCGCAGTCCTATGCAAAAACAGTACACATTCTGTCTGTCAACGTTGCTCATCTGTGAGCAACCTTTGGTATCGTCCCAGGTACAAAATCAAAACCACGCCAATAACACCGAATCCACAAATCCATCATCAAGTGGAAGCATTTGAATCATTCCCAATACAGGCTCGACGACATGTTTATTCCTCCTCTGGCCAGACGTTGTAGCCAAATGTATCCTTCATGTTCACAAACCTCGTGTGTCTTCCCTTGGCGACACTCTCGATGGCTTGAAAGTCATCATCGCTCAACTCGGGAATCTGGAAGTTGCTTTCAATCCTCTCGGGCGTTGAGCTCTTGGGCAACACAACGTAACCTCTTTGGAGGCCCCACGCAAGCAGGACCTGGGCAAGGGTGCTGCCACTCCGCTCAGCAACCTTGATGAGTGTGGAGTTCGTTCGGACCTTTTCTCCTGTGCTAGGAATCTGGTTCTGCGAACCGAGCGGGGAATATGCTGCAGGCAAGATGTTGTGCTGGAAGCAGAAATTGACGAGCTCAGTGTTTGGCAAGAAAGGATGGACCTCAATTTGGTTGACAGCAGGCTTGACTTCTGCGAAGCTCATGAGCTTCTTGAGTCCATCGATGGTCCAGTTTGACACACCAATCGAGCGTGCTTTACCGGAGCGATAGATCTCCTCCATGGCTCTCCATGTCGGCTCCGGGTTCTCTGTAAGCTCCTTTTTGATGATGTATTTTCCGTCGGCACCAAGCTTCGGTTGATGGTTCTCATCACTCTCTGCGGCGATTGGCCAGTGAACCATGAAAAGGTCGATGTAATCGACTTGTAGCTCTTTCAATGAGTTGTTGAACGACCATTTTACCTCCTCCGGCTCATGTAGATGCTGCCAGACTTTGGTGACAATGAAGATATCACTGCGCTGAACACGTGGATTCGCAGCAAGGAAGTCTCGGACCGCCTCTCCAATTTCGTTCTCATTTTGATAGAACCAGGCACAGTCGAGATGTCGGTAACCTGTCTGAAGAGCATGAGTTACTGCTTTGTATGTTTCGCCTTTGGAGCCTTCATTCGCAAAGGTTCCGAAGCCAACGGCGGGAATGGTAACCCCGTTGTTGAGAGTGAAAGTCTTCTCGCTCTGAGACGGGATGTAGCTGCCCATTTTGATGATATGAAGCGTAAGTGTAGATGGAAAAAGTGGTGTGGTGTCAAGATTTCAACTGGAAGAGATGAAGTTGAGATGAGGTCGAGATGAAGTTTTGATCTTAAGCCAGTAGCGTACGTTTTTTGTAAAGATGATGCTAATTCTGAAGTTGACGTCAAGAGCACTGATATACCAGCACAACAACCTCCTTAACCCAGATAACGTCCAAGCACCCGGTCCTTTTCAGGCAACACGAAAACTCAGACAAGTTGACCGGAGCCGATACGAAAACCATCCACAAAATCTGCCTCAACAACCCCACAATCTTCTCTGACCGCAATTCCAGTCCTTTTCTCTATCCCCATCATGACATCACCATGATCCACAATCGAAGCTGAAGAACAAGGCTCATGCATCTCCACGGCCGAGCAAACGGGCCGCAATTTTTTCGAAACTCCAAGCCAAATCCAAGTGGTTGGATGGTATTTTCTCGGGATTGTCGCCACCGGTTGACGAAAGCGCAAGAAAAAAGATCAACAGGCAACGCTAGAACACCCATGCATAGAGCCGCAACGTAAAAAGTGGGGAATCTCGGCGAACGACATGGGGCTTCTGGCAAACCACAGCAACGCGATATATCTTCAGACCCTTTTTTTGTAAGACACTAGTCTGCATCGCGTAGTACGTCATTTTTTGAATTTCGGCCCACACGATTCTGGCATCATGCATCATGCATCAATCATCTATCTACCCAATCCAACAACACACGTTCACATTTTCTCCAGTATTCGCAACAGTACTCATCAACCGGTGACTTGAGAGTAATCCTGGCCACGAAAAAGGAGCTCTTCGCTTGGTATCGGCCTAATCGGACCACAAGAAACATCCCATATGTCTTACTCTCTACAGTATTGTATGTACAAGGAACTAACCACCTAGCTTTTCGCTCGGCACTCCCACCGTACCCATGTGTTGTAGGGCTGTTCGGCAACGCTAAGTTTTCCAACCACACCACAACCCAAACAACGCATCTCTCGCCACAACGTGGGAAACTCTGGCGTGCTGCCACTTCGACGTCAATTCTCCGCTTTTGATATGACGGCATGGCCGTCTGTGACAACTCGGGTCTAACCGACCGATTCGCGTAGCAGACCCTGCCCTGCCCTGCCCTGTCCTGCCACTTTCGACCGTAGAGCAGTGAGTGGTGGCTCCGGCCGAAACCCTGTCCGTCATCGTGTCGGTGGATGTGGGTACCTCATACGCTCACTTGTTATCAAGGTATCCAGAGTTATTATCCATGTCTGTTTTGGGGATGTTTGGGTGGCCATCGTTTCATGTTCTCGGAGAGGTACGGGATCGGGGACTTGAAGAGATTGTGCAGAGATGTTCCTCCTGGGACTTGCGGCTTGGGGGGGTGGTGAGCGTGGAGAAACTAGACTGATTCGGCCGGTCCTGGCGGCAGGATGGAGGGCAACGTTGGATCAGGGTGATGATGAAATGAAAGTATATATCTGGGGAAGACGACCCTGGATTTTATTCGAGCATTCATCAAGTGTTCATCATTCTCACTCATATCTTTTGACTTGCTGCTCCATATATAAGTAGCTTGCTCGACTTTCATATCTTTTGATCTTTATTCATATCACATACTCACACTCCACATATCAAGTCACTTTCAAGTTTATCCAACATGCCCACCTTCGAGGACTCCGACTTCCAAACCCCTCTCACCTCCACCAAATCCCGTGACCTCCACAGCACCAACGGCAAAACCACCCAAGCCGTCGGAAGCAATGGCGCCACCCTCTCCATTCCCACTGATGGCCCCGGAAACGGAACCGCAAACTCCATCGAGGTTCCCGCAACCAGGAGCTCCATCTCAGATGCCTCAGCATACATGCACAACCTCAGCTTGAGCCCCTCAATGAAGGATCGCAGAGGCTCCCGCAACTCTTTCGGTACCTCCCTTCCCATCCCGCGATCAAAGAGGCAATCACGATTGTCTTCTGTCCACTACCCCGATGGCCTGGCCCAGCGCCCGGGCATGCCGCCCATCCAGCCCTCCCGCGACATCCTCGCGGCCCAAATGCAAGATCTGTCGGGAGAGAAAGTGCAAGCCGCAAAGGATATGGCCTTCGTCTTCGACATCGACGGCGTGCTCGTCCACGGCGACCGCCTGATCCCCGAGGGCAAACGCGTCCTCGAGATCCTCAACGGTGACAACGAACTCGGCATCAAGATCCCACATATCTTCCTGACCAACGGCTCGGGCAAGCCCGAAGCGCCCCGCTGCAAGCAACTGTCCGATATCCTGAAGTCGCCCATCTCAACAGACCAATTCATCCAGTCGCACACTCCCATGCGTGCTCTAGCCGAGTACTACAAGACCGTCCTCGTCGTTGGCGGCGAAGGCTACAAGTGCCGTGAGGTAGCTGAGCAGTACGGATTCCAGGACATCGTCGTCCCCAACGACATCGTCGCCTGGGATCCTACCATTGCGCCCTACCGCGTCTTCTCTGAGGAAGACCGCGCTACATCTCGTCCGCGCGACTTCTCCAAGACAAACATCGATGCCATCATGGTGTTCTCTGATAGCCGCGACTATGCTACCGATATGCAAATCATCATGGATCTTCTCCGCAGTGAGGACGGTCGTCTCGGAACTATGGCCAAGGACCCCGTGTCCCAGCGCATCCCCATCTATTTCTCCCAGGGCGACATGCTGTGCCCGACTGAGCACCCCTTCCCCCGCATGAGCCAGGGCACATTCCGCATTGGTCTCGAAGCCATGTACAAATCTCTCACCGGCGTCGACCTCGAGCGTGTCGTCTACGGCAAGCCTGAACTCGCTACCTACAAGTACGCCGACGAAGTCATCACCAGCTGGATGGAGCAGATCCACAACGACGAGAAGCTGCCCGCAAACATCTACATGATCGGCGATAACCCGGCCTCCGATATCATCGGCGGTAACATGTATGGCTGGAACACGTGCCTGGTTCGCACCGGTGTGTTCCAGGGTGGCGAGAACGATGAGAACAATCCCGCCAACTTCGGCGTGTTCACGAATGTACTCGAGGCGGTGACGACTGCCATCAGGAAGGAGTTGGGCAAGGACTTCAAGTTTGAGTTCGATGAGCGAATCAACCCTGTCTTGCACGGAAACGGAGTTTCGGCTATTGAGTAGTTCGATTGTGGTTAAGGGCGATGCACATTGATTGTTGTTTGCATAAGTAGGCGTTTTTCTTTTTGGTGGTTTCCTTTCATTTTTCATTGGCATGGCGTATATCCATTGCATGTAGCTAGCTAGCATCTAGCGTCCCTGATGCTGTATCAGCACAGTGTTTCTCTCTTCAGAAGCCGCATTTCCGGCTGAATCGAACCAAAAGTTTCATAACCTTGGCACATTGTCCCTCCTTACTTCCTTGTATGTGGTAGTGAAAACATTGTGATCGGATCATTGGTTTAGCGTGCAAGCAAAGTTTGCGCTACCAAGACCAGCAAAGATACAGTCATGATGATATATATATGTGCAAACCTTTCTTAAATTCGTAAATCATACATCGTTGGTTTCCAACCACGTGAACTGCACTTTGGTCATGTAATCGTGAGTAACTGAGACGCTGCAACTGCGTCACTCCCAAAAGTGACCATCTTCAAATTGGCAGCAGCCGATCTAACATTTCTAAATTCCGTGACTCTTGCGTTGATTTTTTCCTTGACTCCTTCTTCGGTGTGTGTTTTTCATGTACTGGATCCGGTTTGCTGGGGTTGGCCCGTTGATTGGGTTTAGCTCCTACTGCGTCTGGAAATCTCTTCATGGTAATCTGCAGTACCTGATGAGCATCGGCAAATTTCTGATCCGCCAGTAATTGACGTGCTGTTTCGAGATACATGTGAACGAAGAGCTTTGTTTGTGCCTCTGACAGAGACTCATTCGATGGTCGATTAGGATGCTGGATGAACGCGAAAGCCATGTCTGCACTTGGGTGGGAGGGATGGTGCAACCACAGCGTGCTTTGAATCGGCACAGTCCATTGTCCACCCCAAACCTTAGCGGAGGCAATAAATGAATTGAAGACATTTGGGTCAGAGGATGATTGAGAATGTGCACAGATATATTTCGTCAGAACTTGAGCGGCGCGTCTCAGAATCGACCGAGGGTCGATGTTGTGTCTTTTTAGGTGTTCGTGGGCCCGCAAGAAATCCCCCAATACTTCAGTTAGAGATGAACCATTTTCTAGTTTCGAATTGACCATCTCTCGCAGCACGAGTGACTGAAAAATTGATGGAATTGATGGAATTTTGGTGATAATGACGCTCTCTGTGGGCGGCTTTCTTGCGAACCAATGCCATAATATGCCTTCGCTTCCTTCCTTGATGAGGAGGGGCGCTATCTGGCTTATGAAGGTCTCGGATGCGAAGAGCTCTGATGAAGTATCCATTCCAGTACTTTTCATATACGAAGCTACTTGCGTAGCCGGCCTCTCCCTCTTCTTGGAAACTGTTGAGCCAGCAGGGCTGATACTGTCCGACAAGGTTGCAAGGATGAAAATGCATCGACGGGCTGCGTTGAAGTCGGCGGCTCCGAGGGCGGCTTGGTCGAGGAACCAGCCCACAGGGTCTTGCAGAACGGCCTTGCCGTGTGTTCTCCTAGAATTGGAGGCGTGGGCATTCTGAATGGCGAATAAAGGATTTGTTAGGATGGAGTTCATATGCTGGTTCGCAGACGAGTGCGAGGACATGGGCGGGCCATTGGTGGAATCGTCGGCTCGGAGCCGTTTCGGTTTCCGGGCAGATTGTCTATCGGAGGAGGCATCGGAGGCGAGAGGGTGTTCGCGGTCAAGATGTGTTCTGAAGGAGGTGGTGAGGAGGTTGAGGAGCTGCTGGGACTCGCGCGGGGAAAGCGGGAGTTGGGAGTGGACCTTGGACGAGAGCTGATTAAGGATGCGTTGGTTGGCGGCCTGCATTTTCAGAATGCGTGGGCTGCGTGTCGTCTGGAGAGGCGCGCAGTATGTCGTGGGTTGGGGTTGAGGCAGCTGGAGGAGGAGACCTGGGGTGATGGCGGCGTCACAGGCATCGATTGATGGTGGTGAGGTCAGCCAGTGGACTTGGCCAGGTGTGGACGAACAGGCGTGACAGGCACAAGACAGGGCCCCGGCTAGCGGCTCCAGTAAACGTCACGTGCCCACTCCTTCCCCAGCTGAAGACCCCATTTGTTGCGCTGCGCATCGCCCAGCCTTCTGCTGGCGCAGCGAGACCATCTGTGCATTGCCTCAACCCTCTCTTCACCCTCTTCTAACCTTCTGCTTTTGCTTGTTCTCCATTTTCCCCCCTTCATCAACCCAAGGTCACAAGATACCGCAACTGCATCGTTCAGACCGCTCAGTTGCTCGGTCGCTCGGTCGCTCAGTCGCTAAACGCCAAGCGTTTGCCTGCCCTTTTAGCTGCACCCCCGACCTTTACGCTTTACCTCCTTGCCTTCCGTCATCTTCACACATCCGCTCTCACCACACCCACAACTGCCCACACCAACACGCCGACGTGGATCCCACCCACCCTCATTCTCTACATACAGTCCTCACACCCCACACATGTCTGAGCTACAGTCTCGGCCTGCCCGCGGCAGGACTACAACCCGCGGCGGCGGACGTGGTGGACATGGGTCTCGAGGCCCGCGATCAAACAAACAGACCAACGGCGACCATGCCTCATCAAACGCCATCGATACTTCTGCAGACCAAGGCGAGCTCGGCGAGCTGAAGCGGCGCTACCATGCGCAATTGACTACATTGAGGGAGATGTTCCCAGGCTGGGCCGACGCCGATCTCGTTCTCGCACTCGAAGAATCTGATGGTGATATTTCAACCACCGCTGAGAAAATCACCGAAGGTAACAAACATCCCCATCCCCCTCTCCCCGAGCCCCTGTTGCCCTATTCCTTAATTTATCCCACATGCCCCCAACATTGGACATATCGACTGACAATTTTCTTCTAGGCGCTGTTTCACAATTCACCGATGTCAAGAAGCCCAAGGATCGATCGCGCTCCAAGGTAAACGACACAACCACTTCTACCGAAAACCCGTCTGCGCGTGGAACTCGTGGAGACCGTCGCGGTGGCGATAGCATCCGTGGTGGCCGTGGACGTGGCACCGAGCGCGGCCGAGGTGGATTTCGCGGTGGTGCCCGTGGAACATCTACGAATGGCACACGCGCCGGCGGTGCAACCTCTGTCCCCACGAATGAATCCCCAGCATGGGGCAGTATTCCTCCTGCTGCTGCGGATGGCAAGGAAAACGATGCTCCCACCGCACCTCCGGCCGAGCCAGAGGCCCCCAAGCCTGCTCCCGTTGCCGCAGCTCCAGCAGCGAAGACCTGGGCTAGCATGTTTGCAAAGCCCAAGGTGGCTCCCGTACCAAGGCCTGTCGCACAAGCACCTGCCGTCAAAGACGAGGCCCCGCAGATTGCATCTGAGACACCCGCGCATGAAGTAGCACAAGAGGCAACCGTAGAAGCTGAGGAACTGCCCATTCCACCTGTGGCAGATGAAGTGGCCGATGATACCCCAGTCGCTGTAGCAGAGACTGTCTCTTCGACACCCGAAGTTGCGATAGAGGAGGCCGTACCGGATATTGAGCTTACTCCTTCCAAGGATGAATTGACAAAGGATAACGTAGAACACCTACCAGACGAATCGCACCCACCTCCAACGGAGACCGCCGCTAGTACGGTTGCCAGCTCCAGGGACATCGGTGTCGCAACTCCTTTAAGCAACATAACCCAAGCACCCATTGGCCGACCAGTTCCTGGCGGTTTCGCAACGACCGCGCTCAAAGCTACTGCACCCCATCGCAGTGCAAGTTTTCAGAGGAGGTTGATGGAGCAACAGGAAGCAGTTGTGTTACCTGGCAACCACGCTGTAGACAGGGCTGCAGTCCAGTTCGGAAGCCTTGGTATAGATGGAGAAGAAGTAGATGCGGATAGCTTGAATGTAGACGAGGAGAGAGAAGAGGCGGAGACAAGGACCCAACCACCGCAACACTCGCCAGTAGCCCAGCCGCGTGCATCTCTGCCTCCAGTCCAGCGCCAAGCGCCCCCTGCCGCAGAGCCTCAGGTTCAGGCTCAGGCTCAGGCTCAGGCTCAGGCTCAGGCTCAGGAAACCGTTCCGACCCCCAAGCAAGCTCCGGGTCTACCCCCACCGCAGCAGCAAAACATTGCTCAGCAGTCTGTCTCTGACGTACATGCCGCACAGGCTACACCAAGTCAAGCACCTGCGAGCTCACAATCATATAACCAATTCGGACGGTATGCTCATGGCGGAATCCAAGCCGAATCTTCAGTTCCACCCCAAAAGTCATATGACCCCTTTGGCCAGCAAGCAGTTCCTTCCAGCCAATACGAGAATTTGCTTCAGCAGCAACAACAACAGCAGCAGCAGCAACTGCCTCAGAATGTTGCATTCTCATCTGCCACGGACAGCTTCGCCTCGCAATACCAGACCGCGGATCAGCACCGGTATCAACACTTCAACAATTATTATGGCCAGCAATCCTCCGCGGCTCAACAGGAAGCTGGGTTCACGCAGCCGCGCGCCAGCAGTGGCTTTGGAACCGGTCCGACCGACTCGTCCCGATACAACGAGGGTACAGGAAGCGGGCACACGACCCCAAATCCGGTTGCCGGCCAAGGATCTCAGCCTCCCCATTTACAGCAACCCGGTGCGTATGCTGGTGGTTATGGTGGCGCTTATGGCCAACACCAAGCATACAAATTCACCAACCATCCCGATTACATGGCTTATATGGCGGCTTACTATGGACCTCGTGGTTTCCCTGGCTACGGTGGGTTTGCGGGCGCTCCATCTCAGTATGGCCAGCACAACACGTATGATCAACAGCACGGCTCTTCCCCTGCCAATGTAGGTGGATACTCCAACCGTGATAATGGACATGGCGCGGCAGGCCCCGTCGATCATAACAAGCCTGCGTCCACTGCCTCGCAGAATCCTTCAAGCCATGCAGGACTCTCATTCGATCAGTACCCCAGGGCCTCCGGTGGCAACTCCAGCTATGAGGAGACTCCAGGATCATATGGTCGTTCGAACAATGGACCTGGCTTTGGTGCCCCGACTCATCGACCTGGATCGGCCACAAACAATGCCCCAGGACAAGGTGCACAGGGCTTTAACAACCTCCAGGGCGCGTCTGGACACCATAACCAGCAGCAACAACCTCCCCTTGGAGGAGGTGGAGGTTCTTATGGCAATTTCGGCCAGGGTGCGAACCATCATGGAAACTTTGGAGGCTTCGGTGGATACGGCAGCTTCAACGGCCGCGGTGGACCCTCGGGCTGGGGCCACAACTACAATAATTACGGACACTAGGCTACCGGGCCAGTTCCCTCGCACATTGTTGGACAGGATGGGACAACAATGAGAACGGGACAGATGGCTCGGATGGCAGCATTATGTAATGGGCTGGAAGGGTAGGAAAGCCTCCCTTCCCTTTGAATTGACGGCGAGGCTCCTTGATGCGCTCTGCCTTGTATTATGATGAAATTACCTGGATTCTTTCGGGCTTCTGTGGCCAAAATGTTCCTTTTCCTCCCCTCTTGCATCCTCTCACTTTTTCCATTCCATAGGAACTTTTTTTGTTCCCTTGAATTTGAAATGTCCTCGGCGTGTGTGTATGTCTCTTTTATCTTTTCTTTTTCTCTCGTCAATTTTCCTTATTCACCTCAACTCGGCAAGGGAGGGTCCAAACTTCAAAAAATGTCTTTGTGTTTTTTTTAATCGGGTCTTGTTTTTCGAACAGCAGCACCAGCAGAGCCTTTTTATTTTTCTCTCTTTCTCTTGTTTGGGAGCATATGGAGTCGAGAAATCGTCTGCTTGGGATCTTCTCTGCTACAGTCAACAGATTGAGGCGTGGATTGGTAGCAACTGGGCTCGGTGGGACTGTGGGGGAAATTTGGGAATGGGATGGACTTTTGATGGATGGGGTATGGGAGGAGTGGAAATGGGATGGGAGCGAGAGGGTGAAGGGGGAAAATACGATGATGTTCGCCATGCCCAATATTGTGTCCCTCTGATTGATTGCATTTGACAAGCTGGTGAATATGCTTCCCTCTTTGTTCGGGGGATACCAAAGATCTGGATCGACCCATGTGTTTTTGTTCAATGTTGCTTTTTATTGACAACTCACATACACATGTATCTAGCCTAGCTAGCCGGGTCTTCCTGCTCTCACCGCCTACGAATCCATAGCCCGAGTCACCGCGCACAACAGAAGGAATAAATTTTCCGGATATTGGCATCTCACCGTTCTGACACTACTCGAGAATAGTGATCAATAGAATTTCTCAACCAACAGGAAACTGTCTGGCCGAACGCCGAGAGAAGACCGAAACGAAGCCTTCATTGAAGATAACTACCTAGAGCAATGTAATCCTGGTTGTTCTCGGTCTTGGATGGTTTTGCCGGTTCCCAAAACCGGGCGTTTCGGGTTCGGGGAATCGGCTGCTGCTGCTGTTGCTGCTGATGATGATGCAAGGTACGGAGCTTTTGTTCTGGTCTTTTTCTTTTTGTTGGGCAGGATGGGAGATGGACGTAGACCAAGACCAAGAACGATAAGAGAACGTGCAAGGGAAACATGGGCCGCGTGGCGCCAGCAACATGGTGACGGTGCATGTTTATTTTCTCACCATGGGTCAGCAGCAACGTAGTGATCCAACGAGGCGAGACCAAGGACAAGGAAGCGAGTCCATTCGGAGGATTTCTAAAGGGGGAGAGAATGGGTTATGTAAAACAACCATCCATGCGCATTCTCTTCACGATCGATACGAATCCCAGCCTCGGGACGAAAGTAACAAAGAAACGTGCGACTTTTCTTACTGCAAACCTCGCCCGCGGATGGGGGGATTACACATCTGCCACTACGGGGGGCCTCGGCAATCCTTCTTTCTTTCTTTTCTCTGCTCTGGCCATGGCACCTCACCGCCCCATTTTCACCCTCCTCTCTCTCTCCCCATCGATCCCGAAACGAAAAATTTCCCTAAACAGCGACCACAGTACCTAACTAAGGGTCCCGGACTAATGCACTTCGATACGATCCACATGCCCACCCTTCCCCCCACCTTGCCTGTCAAGGCTTAGACGAGCCGCATTACGCCATATTGACCAACCATGTCGGAGTGCATCGGCGTGGAATAGTTTTTTTTGGGGAGGGGGTGGTGGGCGTGATTTCAGACTAAGTGTGACTGCAGGTGGGCGATTGCTTATCACGGATGGGAAGTAGTACCTTGATGGATTCGGTGCGCGAAGCGCGCCGACACGGCCTGACAGATTCATCATCCGTGACATGCTATGGCGTATAAGTACAGGGAAGATAACATGGGGTTTTCTCCCGTCTTTCTCGTCTCGTCTCCCTCTGCTCCTGCTCCTTCTCGTGGGCATATCTTCCATCCGTTTCTAGCACCGAAGCTTGTGTTCCCGACTTGTGGTGCTGATTTGTTGGGGTCTGCGCCCGTGTGAATAAGAGCTGTGTTGGGCTGGCTGGGTTGTTGCATGGCATTTTTGGGCTGAGGAGAGCTGAGAGAAAAAAACAAGATCGGTCGGGGAAAGAGATAGCGATACCAGGGACGAAGGCCGACGGGAGATAGGTGAACGGGATATATCCTTGTAAGACCTGGCTGGCTGGAAGGCTGGGTTTAGTGTGTTGCATCGTGGTTGGAGAGCTGGAGGTATAGGAAAGAGAAGAGGAGTTGGAGAATTGAAGAACTCGACAAGCGCCTCTCTTTTTCCATCTACGCCTTTCTGTCTCTAGTCGACTCTCCGGATCATCTTCCATCTCTCGAACTCCAATCCCCTCCAACGAATCCAGGAACATCCACACACATCCAGCATGGCCGATACTACGGTCCCCTCCCCCAAACAATCACCCCTCCTGCTCCTCCCCCCCGAACTCCGCCTCCGCATCTACTCGTACCTTCTCCTCCCCTCCCAAACCCCCTCCTCCACCCACAGCACCAGCATCGCCAACCTGCTCCCATCCTACCACACCTACTACTCCACCGACACCAATCCAGACCCCTACACCCTAACCATCTGCACCATCGACCCCTACGCCGCGAACAAGCACGGCGCGGGAAGTAAGACATGGAGGAAACGGAGTACATTTTTAGTGCGGACTGGTACGTCCTTTTCCCCCATTCTAGCCCTGAAAAAGAAGAACATGGAAAGAACATAGAAAGAAACGACTGACGCAAAAAAACCAAACAGGACCCCTAACCCCGCTCCACCCAACATCATACCGCATCCTGCTCTCCCCCTACACATCGCACCTGCGCACCACCATCCCGTCTCTCCTCCCCCTGTGCCACCAGATCCACACCGAAGCCTCGCACCTCCTCTACAGCACCTACACCTTCAGCTTCCACGCCAACATCGAGGCCCTCGTGCCCTTTCTGTCCGATCTAACCCCCGGCGCGAGGAGCGCGCTGCGCAAGATTCAAATCACCAAAATGGCCCTGCCGTATACCCGCGAGATACAGAGGGCCGAGTGGGAGGGCATGTGTATGTATCTTGCGGCTAAGGAGTCCGGGTTGGCGCTGAGGAGGCTGGATTTGAGCGTGATTGCCGGACGGCCCGGTGAAAAGGGATGGGACGACATACGGCCGATCAGTAAGACTGAATTCGAAGTTCTGCGGCGCGTGCAGAGGGAATGGTGCGGGGGCGGGGGTGCAGGGGGAGGTGTTGATTTGGAGTGGGTGGAGCAGTTGATGGCGATTAGGGGACTGGAGGATGTGAGGGTCAAGGCGGTGGTGGAACATTGTCCGCAGCCGAGGAGTGAGATTATGGCGTTTTGGGTCGCGTTTAGTAAGAGTGTGGAAGGTGGGTTTGGGGAGTGGGTTAGGGGGGTTATGGTGGGTGGGGAGTAGGGGGGATAAGAGAGAGAGAGAGAGAGAGAGAGAGAGAGAGAGAGAGAGAGAGAGAGAGAGAGAGAGAGAGAGAGAGAGAGAGAGAGATTGTTGGGTGTTGGATCGGAATCGTGGTTTTTTTGTCCATAGCTACTTATTTATAGATATCTTTGAAATTGAGAAGCTAATTAATAAATGCATATTCCATGTTTCTCCATCAATCGCCCCGAACAATCACTGTTTGATATCTCTCACTCAATCTCACGCAGCAGTATCGATCACCGTATTAGAAATTATACATCCTAGATCCATATATATACTAAGGATGCTTAAATAGGTATTCTATTACATGAAATTAGTGCTTTATCTTATAAAAAAGATTTTTAATATGTTGCTAAAGTAGCTATCGTTATATATACTCTTAATATTAAATAATACTAGTTATGCTTATGCAAAGAAAATACTTAAGTAATATCTCTACTATAAACTCTACAATTAGCTTGTTTTCTTTTTTTTATCTTACTATGCTGCTAATTAGAGCTCCTTCTTTCTAGCTAATTATATTAGTTAAAGTTACCTACTATGACTACTTCTATGCGTGGGTTGTGTAGCTAGTTAGCCTAGACTAGCTCCTGCATAGTCTCTAGCCTGCTAGTAAGCGCCTTCCTATTCTCTTCTTTAGTCCCCCTTAACAAAGACACGGCTAGAATGTATACTGATATCAGGATCAGTCTCCTGCCTCGTACGTGCGCTACTACTGCTGCTGTTATGTCTGCCAAGTCAGCATGCAGCTGGCGTCACCGCCATCTCTCTACTTGCCCAAATGCACGACCAAACCAGATAGGACCCTTCTCTTTCTTGCGGACGGAACGAAACTGGAGTGGCAAGCCCTGTGGCTGAGGCAGGCCGGCCGCCCTCCCTCCCAGTGAGGTAAAGTGCTAACCCTTAATGGCCTGTGCTGCAGAATACCGCAACATTCACGGCCATCAGGCTCAGCTTCGCTCAGCCCCGATCATATTGGCAAAAAAACCCACCCCTTTACCTCTCTCCATGTTAGAACTAGGTAGCCAATTCATCGGACCGTCCACGTTTACCACGAACGTATAATTGTTAAATGTCGACATGTCCAACAACTCCACCTCGCTTCTCACCACGCAATGGCCGGAGCCGGTCAAGGGCGTCACCATCTTCTGGCCACTTCTCACTCTGGCTCTTGCATCATGCCTTCACCCGCTGGGCGCAGTATGTGGGGAATCTCCCCCGAAATACCGGCATTCCATGCGAGTCCTACCGCTCTCTGGGTTGCTAGACTCGGTGTACTTCCTCCTACGGTGCCGTAACGATGGCATTCTATCCTCGATTGTCGCCCGACTCGACGAGAACAACCCGGACTTGATTCCCCCAATCCCAATCCTCCCCATCGGCGTGACTCACAACAAATCTCTTCAACACCTCGACCACTTTCTCGACTTCTTCTTTGACTTCAAGGCTCGGGTCTTCCCGGACATTTTCATCCTCTTTGCATACGCCAAGCTCTGCACGCTGAACGGGATACCGGTCTCGCTCGTGCTGGGAAGTGTCTACTTCTTCTCGTGGTTCATCATGGAGGCCACGCTCATGGCTCAGCGCTTTAGACGGCGCAGATTGCGCCTGCCGGAACTTCAACAGGCTTTGGCGTGGCCTCAACGAGAAAGACATACAGTGTTGTTGAGAAATCTCCGCTATCTCAATCGAATACTCATCGCTATTCAGATTACCACAGGCCTCATCGTCGCTATTGTCAGTGTCGTGCGGCTAGCTAGAAGAGGCGGACAACCAGCCTCTGTCCATTCGACGCCCGGTTTCTCTGCCTTATTAGCGTGGCTCTTTTCTCCCAGCCGCTGGGCCTGGAATTGGGCTGAGACTGTTATAGATTCCGTGACGAATAAAGCTCCTCATAATATCTTCCTGGGTTTGGCTTATTTCTTTTTCGTCTTGCTCCCTTGCTTCTACTTCGTGATTTTCTTCGAATTTTGCATTTTCGCTTTTACTCTTTTCGTCATTTGCATGGCCATTGGTCTTCCTATCGCAGCTCTGGTGGGTTTATGTACATCTGGCATTTTACGGATGATTTTTGTGGTCCGAAATCTGAGGTTTGTCTCTTTCCTGCTTCTTGGAGGATCTCTACTATACTACATAGGGATCTACAATCCAGCCGGAACATCGAAGCGAGCTTGGAGCGACATGTTAGGTTAGTTGGTCCGCAGGAATATCAAACTACCGAACTGTGAACTTTGTAGGGTAGTTAAGAGAAGACTTTAACTTGTGTAGTGTGCAGAAACTAAGGGAGGTTAGATTGTATAATTTAATATAATTAGCATGGCAACCCAAAGCTTGCACTCCTAATGCTGTTGTTCCTCCTTATAACTAGCTTATATATAGATTAGGCAAGGTGAAGTTAACAAGGCTAAGTTAGCATGGAAAACAGATGCAGAGGAGTTATGAAATTAGGTCCTATACTCTATATTGCCACTACAAGCAGGGAGGGCAGTGTAAGGTTCACAAGGTTCACAAAGAGGCCTTATAGGATGACAAGGATTTGTAGTGTTCACAATAATAAACAAAGAGTTAGGAGGCAGGAACAAGATAGTATTTGTACCCTCTAAGGATAGACAAAATGCTAATGTCTAAAACATATAGTATTATAAAGATATATAAAGCAAGGCAACTAGCTTATATATTGCCACGAATATAAGTAAATTCGTATGCCAAAATCACATACCTCAGCACTGATCAGAAGACTCATATTCCTCAACGCACCACGCAAGATCTCCATAACATTGGCCCGAACTCCCTATCAATATTGAACATCAATTAACTCCAGCTCTCATTGGGAAGAAATCAGGAGTCATTACTCACCAAACGCCACAGGCGCAGTACAATCAGATTACTGCCCTGCCCCTATTACGCTTCCACTGGCACTATCCTGAACAGGCGCGGGTGTCCATGGGCGTCCTTGAAAGCTTCAGCGTCGTGGTCACAATGTCCCTGTGTTTCCGGGTTCATCGGGTCCCTTATCGGCCACCACTCTCCTCCCGCCTCTGTTTCCGTGTTGTGCGATGGGTCATAGTCCGGTGGTACGAAATCCGGGGAAAATCCAGGCGTTATAAAATCTCCTGGCTTGAAATATGGTCCATACGGGGTCTCAGGTGACGCTACATCGGGTGATGGGTCCTCGGGAATTGGGTCCTCGGGCAACAGGACCTCAGGGGGTATATGCTGTGGCGGCTGTTCCTTCTCTGGAGGTGTATTCTCTGGTGGCAAGACTGGAGGCAGCGTTTCTCCATGAGGATTGCTCTGCTGCCCGAATCCATGCGAACAAAGCTCGACAACAAGATCTGTGCCAATGGGACACGACAAGCTCGGTTCATCTTTCCAACCACCTTCAATGAGATACGTCTGCTCGCACGTTCCACCGAGCTGGCAAACAGCAACAGGACAGTGGGGATCACTTGTCGATAATTTCACACCTCCTGCAGCAAAGGGACAATACATGGGATCTGTGGGACCGCCGGTCTGGTTGCAGTCGATGTAGGAAAGATCGTACCAGAGTCTGAAGCCGTCTACGAAGTACTCGAATTGGGTGATGCCAGCAGGGGCAACCTCGTAGTTGGGGAGGTCGCGCATTTTGATGGAAGTGGATATGCCAGGCGGCATATGGTGGAGAAGAGAGTCTCCGGGGGCCACATAGGTGGCAGTGTCGTCTGAGGGGTGAACATTGGGTAGCACCTGCCAGAAATAGAGGGGGTAGGTGCAGTGGTTCATGAAGGTCACCTTGTGGTGGGCTGTGACTGGGCCGGTGAAGAGAATGAGGAAGAAGGGGACGGCGAAGGCCCAGGAGGGGAATTTGGAAGAAGCCATGTTGAAGTTGTTTCGGACGGTGCGGGTTTTATGATTATGATGGCTGATTCTCGTCGAGGTTGCGAGGGAAGAACAGAGTAGTGAGGCAGGTGAGGTGGTTCTGGTGTCAAGGACTGACGGGGTGACTGGCAGGAAGTCACAAGTGGGAAAACCCTCTGACGAACAAGTAGGGCCACAACAGCTACTTATTGGCGTTTGCTAAGGCTGGTCAACAATTCTTTTGTCAGCACTCTAGCTTGGTGAGGACAATATTCCAGTGGGTGATAAAGTGAACTAACCAGCGATGCCAATACTCCCTTCTTTATGAATCCACAAGCTGCTACTGATCGCTAACATATTGAAACCCCATCCCCACGTGTCACCTCACTCTTGAGTGACAATGAATTTGACCGCATTTGGTAGAATCCCTTGGGAGCTAATCAAGTTGAGGGCTCTGAATCAGCTCAATGATTGTGGCGTGTCGTTTGTTGAGCGAGAACGTCAATAGCAACAGATGCGAACGATGAGCTCAGAAGCGTTGTTGAAGAGTGGAAAGGTTGGGGGTGGGATGGAAGAGTTGAAGGGTGACCAGATTTTTCTGTCTAGGCAGGAGCGCGCCTTCCTGACCCATTTTGCTGGCAAAAGTACCTACAGCAGGGAATCTCAACTGCTCACACTCGAATGCCATACGTAAAACAGCATGACTGAAATACAGACGGATGCGGACACCTTGCACCCATATCGCTCTCCAAGGATACAACGTTAACGAGGAACTAAGACCCAGAAGATGTGGTTGAAGAAATTAAAGTATGGTTGACCCTTTTAGTCAACGATCTACGCTTCTTGCGCACAAGAGTCATCAAAACCCGACGGAGTACTACTGCCAACAATAATGATTACGCTGCAAGGGACCATTGTTCTCTGCTAATAAAATATCAACTATACATAAACGAAGGGTATCTGAAGACTACTGAGAAAATCCCCTTAGCGTACAACTCCAGGCACTGTCCACTAATTGCACCATTAAACAATTTCTAACCCTCAGCCCGCAAGCATATCTGTCTTTGGGATGTTAATGTCCCAATCTTCATTCGCCCCCGCCGTCCTTCCAATAATGCACTTGCTCTTCGTCAGCGTCTTGTCGCTCATATTCCGCGCATGCTCCATGAAAATGTGGTTCATCAACGTCTCCACATTTCCATAGATTCCCGTCCCAGTGCCCTCAACACTGCATATCACGCATCCGTAGTTGCAGTCTTCCTTTTCCTCGCTCTTCACCAGCGAATTGCGGCCCGACTCCATGGTCTTTTTCTTCACATGGCTTTTCGCGAGGAAGATCCACTTGTAGTGGATTCCCACCGAGCTGACATACACCTTGGGATCAACCACTGTTCCCTTCTTGCCTTTCTTCGTGGGATGCGGTCCGGTGAATGTCTCGCCTTGGAAATTACAGTGCCTGCATTGCCAGATTGAGTGTGTGTTGTACATTCCGTCTGGGCGAGTTTGAACCTCGAGACCGCGCTTGAGCTCTTCGCGTATCGCCCAGGCACCTTTGCAGAAGCCCCAGTAGTTGTTGTCTTTGCACGGCCTACCGGACATCATCGTTTCGTGGGTCGCGATAGGGCCTTGGATGGTGTTCGTGCGGATCGAGGAAGGGTTGAAGCCAGCTGACGACGTCGAACGACTGTGCGGTACGTTTGGGGCTGCAGGATACTGTGGGTTCGGTGGAACCGCAGATGCGGCCATGACGGAGCTAGAAGAGCCTGCGAGTGCATAAACGCCATGATGTATTGGAGAGGATGAGAAAGAAGAGGACGCCATTGCGGTCCCTGCATGATCAGGAACGAGGTGGATGCGGGTCCGTCCCGGCGCGTGCCCGCCATTATCATCTCTGATAGGGGTTCGTGATCGAGGCGGGATTGCAAAAGGAGCAGTTGGTGGGGTACGTGTGCGAGGTGATGCAGCGAGGGGAGCGTCTGGTGATGTTCGCGTGGGAGATGGTGTTGCAATAGTGCCAGGAGGATGTCGACTCGGCTGCGGTGGAACATATTGTTTCATGGGAGGAGCGTGGTTGTGTTGTTGGTATGCATTAAGGGGTTGGATTGGGGAGGCCGAGGATGATACTGGAGAAAAGTCTGCTGATAGGGGAGGTGTTGGAGATCTTCGGGATGCATTGGAGTCGTGACTGTACAGTGACGGAGGGTGCACATCTGAATATACGGAACTCGAGGTTGACCACCTGGATTCTGTTGATCCATGTCGCTGAGGCAGTGGTGCCGGAGGTGTGAAGTACTGGTGCTGAGGCTGGGATTGCTGGAAGATGTTCGGTTTGAATGCAGGGTATTCAGAGTTGCCTCGTGGCTCCTCTGGGGTTGGGGGAAGATTCCTAAGCATCTGAAGAGCCTCTCTGTTCAGAGCCATCGTATCCCTATTGGAGCCTACATGTCCGCCTTGAGCGCCATTGAGAACGGCCCATGTATCTCTCCGGTGATCTCCTTTATCGAGGCCTTGATAAGAGTTGATAATTTCGTCAATATCCTTCATGATTGCTGCTTTGTTTGGACTACCTTGTAGGAGTAGGTCAAGAGCCGGGCTATGGGAAATATTTCTAGCGTCGGAAAGTGGCAGAGGAGCGAGAGAAGTAGTCGCATGGCTGCTGTTTCGCTTGGTGGAAAAGTACCTGGCCAAGCCGGACCTCGAGTCTTTGGAATCTCCCGGTGTCGAAATGGTGACTGCAGATGGAATATAATTGTCTGGTATAGGATCCAAACTTGCAGGACGGAACGACTGCACGGATTCAAGCGAGGCGCGGAAATCCCGTTGCTCGTCGGGAGCGCCACGCAATGTCCGTGGCATGGGACGAGTAATCAAGATTCTCTGTTTCAATTCATCGAGAGTCACGATGGTGTTATTTCGATTCAAGATTGAAGCCTCGAGCAGAATCGTCAAATTCAGGATCGCATTATCATATTTCACGGCAAGCTGGAGGCTCTTGATTATTTCGGCTTGCATTACAACGGCAATATGGAGTAAGCGGTCGCGCGCAATAGCTGTAGGGTCATGTCAGTCTGTTCCTTGGCCATCGGACTTCGGAAGTCGAGGTTTGGGGGGTACCAACCATCACCGACTCGAATGACTTCTCCGAGCTCTTTCATGTCAGTAGCATATCTCTGAACAACCTGCGCCTCTCCGGTTTCAAGTGAGTCTTGAAGTTGTTTCTCTTCAAACTCTTGTCGAGTTTGACTCTTGCTGCTGCGTCGCCGATGCTTCTTCTTGATGTGGGCGATCAGCTCTGCCCCACCATGGAAGGCGGAGATGACAGCTGCAACAGCCGATACAACCTACACAAATGGAGGGCGCTGTTAGCTTCCAATGAAAGACGAAGTGTTTTGAAACACGAGTATGCGGGGAGCTCTATGAGGACGTCTTACAACCAAGGGCTACAATCCAGGTGAATAAGAGATCTAGGGGAGGGCATCAGTATCTTACCTCGAGGCCGGACATGCCAGGCAGCTAAGTCGACCACACCAAGTGGATTGTCGTCCTCTTTTCTCGACTCGTCGACGAACAAAACTGCCTCCTTGGATACACCTGGGAGAACAAGTGTAGATACAAGACAATGGCGGAGACGAAGAAGGCAGGAGGAAAGAGGACAGAAAGTCAAGAGGAAAAGTTGATTGGAAAGAAGGCTGGGCGATACAGGGCAGGTTGCGCTCCGCCTCCAGCCTCACTCTTTGCTGTATCCCATAGTGGACGACGGAGCTGTAAGACGTGTGCACACCGGGTATTGCTTTGCGGTTAGCCTCGAGGTCTGCCAGGCGACAACAGGATTGTGCTGTCTGGAAGTGCGGAGTACGGTACGCGAAAGCGTCCCCAATCAGACGAGGCGTGGGGATTGGGGTGGCTTGAAGCTAGAAGGGCTGTGTGCATGCGAGAGGCAGCACTTCTGTACGAACCCGGGTGGCCGCAGCACCTGGTCTCTTATCGATTCTGCACAGGTCGCGCGAGCAATTGGACTACTGGTTGCGGAAGAAGTAGATATGCGTCATTTTCTCCTAGTAAAATGCTCCCAGCGATTATTGAGGCAGGGCAAGATAACATGTTGCCAGCTGCCGGCTGGCTCCAAGAGTCGAAGGGCTGAACTTTGCTCGACGCATAGATCTGGGGGTGTGGGAAACACGGAACAACGGAAGGTGAGCCAGGCTATCGACTATTCACTGTACGCAGTAGTGGGCGAAGGCGAGAGCAGTCTATTTGCCTTGTTCGTCAAGTGTGGCACGGTGCAGCTGAACATGGAGAAGCAATGGCTTGAGGAGGGCGAGAGGCCGACGCCGGCCACGGAAGAATGTCTCTGTCATGTCCAGCCAGATGCCAGTCGTGATGAGAGGTGAAGGGTGAATGATGGATGGAGAGGAGATGCATGTGATGGCATGTCGCGGGTTGGTGAGGGGGTTGTGACAAGAAGGGTACGAGTTGGTCCTGAGGCATCAGTTGAAGGAAGAAGGGTAATGTAGCTGCCCTCGCTTCCGAGGTTGAGGCAAAAGGCAGGAAGCAAGAAGCAGGAGGCAGGAGGCATGGCATGGCATGGCATGGCATGGCAAGGTAAGGCAAGGCAAGGCTGTTCCTTTCTAACCTTCCTTGACGTGGAAACCACCTCCACCACCAATGAATCCAACCCCATTGTACATCGATGGATAGCCTCACTCCGTATGCCCAGCGAGCATTGCATCTCCAAAGCTTTCGCCGAGTCAGGTACCGTCAGGAGCCCAGGAAGCCTATCGTTATCGCAGTTCCCGTCAACGAAGCTTAATCGAACAACCCTGAGCACCTCGCATTCCCTACCAGCCCGCCCGTCACACCATAGACAAATACAACCATCGGCTTTACACAACTTAGACTTGTGAGTAATCTATTGAATGCGATAAAAGTGGTATCTAAAAATAATCGCCCCCCAATAACAAAAAAAAATAGAGAAGACGTGCGCCGCCAGCGGAATGTATCGCTCGAGTGTACGCACGGGTAGAAAAGGACCAAAAACCTCCTTCCCTTTCCTGTATTGTACTCCAAAACTCTTAGCGTCCCAGGTGGTCCAAAGTCGGGTTTATGCCGCACTTTTTCAAAACGAGGCCACCCCGCATTTCCAACGAAAAACAGCCTCTTCGGTACTTTTTGTCGCGAAAGAAAGGCATATGTGAATGGACATAAGAAATAGGTTTCCTGTAGGGGAGACGTCCCCCTGTCAACGCTCACGCGTCTACCAATTGCACCCGCTGGCTTCTGCGATCCTTGAGCTCGACCAGGGTCGGGGTGAGAGCGCGTCTGTCCACCAGCTTCTCAGGACTGTCCGTCCCTCTCCTGATGAGAACGGGTTTCAGCATTTCAGCGTTCCTGGGCGAGGCGCGCGACACCGACACTGATCGAGCTATGCCGACCGTTAAGCCGGACGTCTGCTTGCGACCCTTCAGCGACCCTTGCGCTCTTGGCATTGGCGATACCGCGAGACGATCAGCTGATCGGGGAACCGGGGACTGCAGCGATAGCTGTGGACTGGACGGTTTCGAGTTGGTGGCCATGGACATTGACCGCTCCAGTGGTGCAGAGGATGGCTGGTGATGTGGTGGGGGTTCCATGACCATATTGGTAGGATGAGACGACAGCGCCTCCTTCAGTTCCCTGTGAGAAGGTCGTCGTGTGGGTTTGGACACGACTTCCCACTCGGGTTCGTCCTGTCGAGCTTTCCATGGGTCTCCAGATGCCGGGCTTTTGGTAATTGACATCTCGTCTGGCCCACTGGTGAAACTCTTCGACGACAAAGTGGATGGCGAGAGCAACTGCGATTTCTGGTTTAGATCCACCATGTACTCTTTCATGGCTTCGATTTCTTGAGCCACTGCTGGTTTCGCATTCTCAGGCTTCGGCGTCTCAGCCTTTGGCTGTTCAAGCTTCGGCTGTTCAACCTTGGACTGTTCGGGCTTTCCCTTTGGCTTTTCTGGCACCTTTCTGGCATCTTGGCTGGATGGAACTTGAGGTGCAAAGCTCTGTGTGCTAGGGGAGGGCGCCGGCAAAGTCTTGGATCGCTGAACCACACGTGTGCGATTCGTGGACGTGGACGTGGTCCGCGGCGATGGTGCTCTGTTGGTTGGCTGAGGGAAAAGTGACAGCGAAACCGACGGTGATTTTGGTGCAAACGTGGGTGATGTTGCCCGACGTTGCGGTTTCACAACACCCAGATGGGAATTATCCTCATTGCTCTGTGCCGTTGATTAGCTTAGACTTGTCGGCTCATGGATTTGGAACCACAAACCTTTACAGTCAGTGCATTTAGCGCTTTCAACCTTTCGCTATTGCCCTGCCGTCGTACCAGAAGGGAAGACGAGCGATTACCAGCTGATGTTGATCCTGCGCCGGATTGGAGCAAGTTGCCGAACATGACGCTATATCTCTCCATTTTGATAGTGGGGATGTCAACATCCAGTAGTGGCGTGTCCATTCCTGGCCTATCGATTCTTGGTAGATTTGACGGACTGGCTTTAGATGAGGAATACTGGTTCATTTCGCCAGAAACAACGAGTTGGGGGACCGTGGGTGAATCGCTGTAGAGGGCAGTCGTAGGTGTGTTGGCGCTCGAGGCGGATCGTAACAGTGTGGTGTTACGATTTCCTGCCGCCATTACTGTGCCATGAGTAAGAGCGCGTGGTCTAGTCTCCGTAGTCGGCTGGGCATATCCCTTGGGTAATTTTCGCGATTGCCTAATCTCTGGCTTGAAAGCAGGTGGAGAAGTTGATTCTATCTCTTTTGCATCTTCGTACTGCGGCGCGGTTCGCGAGTCCAGTGATTCATTATCGTGATGGCTGTCTGCTCGTGTGGGGACAACAGACTGGGCCAGTTGGTAAAACGAGGGTTTTTGCTCCTGAGGCGGCGGTTGTGGTTTCTTTCCGAATATCGATCTCCATCGACTCAACTTGGGCTTCGAGACGGGTTCTTCCTTTGCCAGTAACGAGGGTGTGTTGGAGGATATATGAGTGACTGTTCTATGAGTAGTATTGGGGACAAAGTCGGTCGACTGCGTGGTACTCCAGTTCGGAGCCATTGTAGGGCTCCCAAGGGCGATGCCGATGAACCCCTCGGTACTTTCGTGAAACTCGGCAGAGTAAATGAGTGTGGTTGTTGACTGTGAGGGGGAAGACAAAGGGTTTTGAGAATCATGATCGAGGACAGGAAATGTTTTCTTGTGGAACAGCTTCCCGCGATCGGCCGGCCCACCTGATGTCTTCGGCCGTTCTAACGTGTCGGGCGTTTCGAGGTGTAAGTCTGTTCTTCTTGTCACAGGTGTATTCGCCTTGAATCTGTCCATGGACACCTGAGGAAATGTGGGCGGTGGCGCCGGCCTGGCATTGTCTTGTTGGTGGGTTTCCTTATGCCCACCTCTGAGAATCCTCAGCGACCGTGATCTTGCAAGCATTCCAGGCATGGCGGTTTCACAAGCACTAGCGGGTCTCAAGATGTAGATGGTTGGGATAGGGAACAGTGAAGGAGCGACGAGAAAACAGAGCAGAAAGAATCGATTCCTAAGGAGTGGACGGCTCTCCAGAGAGCCAGTGGTCGCGTGAGCGTGGGGAAGTGAGGTGGAGAGGAAGAGATGCGATCAAGATCAAGAGGGACGGTTGGAGAATATGCAGCTCAGCAACCTTCGCGCCGAGAAACAACAGGGTCTGCTGGGTCAAAACCAGCGCATCGTGCCTTTTAGCGGGCACTAAGCCCGTCTAGCACTGGCACCACAGGTAGAGAGGGCTCGATGGCTGTCAGGGACAGATTGCAAGAGATTGGAGATTGGCGGTGCACTTGGAGGGTGGGGCGGGGCAGCGTAGGAGTTGCATACGACTACCGGCACATTCAAGACTTCCAGGATGGGAGTGGCAGGATTGGACAGATTAGACGGGAGGGAGAGGTTGCAACAGCGGCATCCTGGGTCGCTGACGGGGCCATCGTCTCGTGTTTTGCCCCGGCGGAGGCATCGTGCGAGCCTCGAGGCAACAAACAAAAGCTGGGACGTCTTGAATAAGCCGGCTGTTCTCGATAGACCTGTCACCTTGGGAGAGTGCTGTGCCCTAGAGAGGATGTTGCATCTAGGCAGTTGGAAGTTCGTGCACGAGCCGCGAGTTTCAAAAGAATGCCTCATCCCGCAATCTCTCATCTCGCTTCATGCCGCCAAGCGGTGTATCCTACGGCAGGGGACTGGTTGCTACGAACGGCCTGGAGATTATCATCCCTCCACAGACACCACAGAGACTCCACCATAGCGGCACGACGCAAACAACTCTTCCGCCTCTTCGCGCCATCATTTCACCCACCTCCCTAACAAAGGGCAGATTGGCACTCCCACGCTTCCATGGCAGACCACATGTGCAGAGTACAGACGCACTAATCACTGACTTTGTACCTCTTGGAGCCTGGCGTCAGCCAGCCCATCCCGCGCGCCTGTCCCTCCGTTATCCTTTTCCCGTTTCCCTCTTCCCTTTTTCCCTTTTCCTCTTCGACTGACTTGGACTGACTGGCAGACTCGTGTTCATTATGATTACCTGGAGAGATGACGCAAAGAAACGAAGGATGCTAGCCGGATGATGCGGCGGGGGTTCAGATTGCCTAACAACAAAATTACCGCTGCGTTTTGTTCGTCAAATATCCGCCGTGCTCGTGCCCATGCTCGCCGCTTTTCGGAAATTTTGTCTGCATTATAGCCTTGGGGGGCGGCCAACTCGGACATGTCAACGATGGTCGGAACTCGGAACTGGCACTGGCACTGGCACTGGGGATCATCGCATTGTGCAAAACTACGCGGCTGAAATATATACATTATATCCTGCACCGCCATATCCCTTCCGACCTCAGGACCGTTATGCGGATATCTTCTACGCCTTCTTCCACGCTTCTGCGAATTCATCTCTCGACGCCTTCCATGCTGTCGGGACGATGCACTTCCCAAGCTCCGAGCATTCAGCCTGCGTCATCGCCTGGCCTCAATCTGATGCGGACAACGACATCCCCGGTCTCCAATCCTCGTAGCGCGCTGCCTTCTGGCGGTCGGTGGTAGGGATGTGTTGGTCCAATGCACGCAGGAAGTGGCACATTCGAGTCTCAGGCTGAGCCTCAGGATGCTCCTCATAGTCGAACATAGCCATCTCCCTTGCGACAGCGCAGAGTCCTGAGATGTCCGCGCCACTGCTCCCATCCGTCTTCGACGCAACCAGGCTGAGATCGACGTCGTCTGCAAGTGGCTGCTTCCTGTTGTGAATCTCGAGTATCTGTTTGCGCGCTGCCTCATTAGGGAGTCCGATATGGATACGAGCATCAAACCGCCCCGGGCGAATGAGAGCTGAATCGAGAACGTCGGGCCTGTTTGTTGCTCCAATGATGGAAACTTGCTTAAGAGCTTCGATACCGTCCATCTCGTTGAGCAGTGTCGTGACCACATTCAACCCACTGTCGTGAGACTTGTCTCGAGATTTGCCAATCGCATCGATCTCATCGAAGAAAATGATGCAAGGTTTCGCTGCCCGAGCTCGACGAAACACATCTCGAATAGCCCGCTCAGACTCCCCCACGTACATTTTAATCAGTTCCGACCCTTTCACAGCTAGGAAGTTTTGATTAGATTCGGTTGCAACCGCTTGGGCGATCAATGTCTTTGCGCAGCCAGGGGGACCGTATAATAGAACACCTTTACGTGACTGGGTTCCTCCAAACTTGATCTCGAGATCGGGGTACTGAACACTGTTAATATCCGACTGTATGAGGTGGGGGCGGGAATCCTGACCTTATAAGGGCGAATCGTGATTGCTTCAAGGACCTTACGAACATGATCCAGCCCAGCAATATCAGTCCACCTGACCTTCGGCACTTCAAGAATGCTGCCTTTGAGAACGGACGGTAGCACTTGATCGATTACGGCATCAATATCCTCTTGGGTGACGAAATATTCATCTTCTGGAAACTGACTGGGGTCAGAGCCCGTTTCCTGTTCAAGGGACTTTTCATATAACGAGTATATGTGATGTTTTCTGCCCTTCCCACACAACGTGTGAATATCACGACCAACGAAACCATGCGTACGCTCTGCCAAGGAAATAAAGTCGAGATTCGATACTGCTCGAACTGGATCAAACACCGCGCGCAATATCTCCTCTCTGTCTTTAACATTCGGAGGAAAGATTTCAAGTTGAATGTTCAATGTCGAGTTAGTTCTTAAACTGGCATCGACATCGTAGACACTTCGAGCCGCCGCCGCCACGACAACCTTGCTTCCTTCCAGCTTTTCCAGCTCTGCCCTCAATTGGCCAACTAAAGTTTCGGCCTTTCCCAAGTATTTATCCAAATCGTCCATGACAATCAAACTTGGCTGGGAGCTACGTGCTTCTTCAAATTTCTTAGTCATGTCACTCGATTGAGTCTTGGTTGTCGACGTTGATATATCCACATAGAGCACATTCGCCCAGTCGCAGCCTGCTAGTTTCTTCAGTAGAAGAGATTTCCCTGTACCTTCAGGGCCATGGATCAGAAAAGCGGTGGGTCCAGAGAGATAAGGATCAAGACGAGAAAAATAGTCGTTCGTAAGAAGGGCAAGATCTCTATTAAGTATCTTTACATGATGAGAGAGACCTCCCGTTCCATCTTCCGTAATACGGAAGGATCGAGGAGATGCTGGTGGTATTGGTTTCTTCAAAGCGGCGCTTGTAATCTGAATTACTGTCTCTTCGGGGTCAAAGTATATAGGAACTCCTGCGTCTGGAGTCGGTTTAATAGCATCTACATTTACTCTTATCTTAGATACATTTTGTCGAAACCTGGGTCCTTTCTTTTGGACGTCGAACGTGCATCCGGGAAGAATAATGTCAAGATCTGACAGTGCGTATCTAATCCAGTGCAGTAGCTGTTCCGTGGACTCGTAAACCACCTCAGAGGAGGCAGGGCAACTGACTTCAATAACTTCAATAGGTTTCCAAGGGTCATCGACTTTCGCTACAGAAATGGGTTCATTGAGTGCTAACCCATATTTTTCTCGGAGCAAGTCAGATCCTTTCGCCAGTGGCTTGTTGCCTGCATTCTGGACGACTAGTAGCCATGCCACTGCAAAACCTTTGTGCCCCGAAGAGGTGCTTATGCGAATAAGTTGTCCATTGGAAAGACCTAAATTTTTGAACTCTTTTGGAGAGATATGTAACCGAAAGGCTCCTTCCAAGGCAAAAGAACTGGCCGGACTCGGAGGGTCCTTGCGATCGAGCGGCCTTAGTGTCAAGGATATTGAAGACATTTATGCATTCAACCTTACTTTAGAACAAGAAAGGGAGAGACAATAATTGGCCTTGGGATCAAGTCGTTGTGATTACAAGAAGAATACCGACGGGAAGGGAAGGACGAGTAGACATCTGGAATTTACTGCGGCGACGGGGAGAGGCCGCTTCGTGGGAAAAGAACAATTTATACTGACGCTAGTGACTCATACGCTCACGTGACAGTTCACTTCCAAGGTCCAAAATTTGTCGCAACCGCAACAACTCCCCAAATCGATTAGTTATATCGCAATGCGTACCTTTTTGAAGTTAAATCAGTACAGACTTAAGCAGACTTTCTGTTTGGATTCATATAGCTGTCTTAATAGAGCTACCTTTTAGAAATCCGAGTATACAAATTGGATCCTCTGTGCGAAAGGCGGTCAAGTGCGGCAGAATATCTGATGATGAGTAAGCTATGCAGGTTTCTGGAGTTTTTCGGCAATCCGCAATTGGGTTGAAACATGCGAACTCGTGTGATGTGACGGACAGGAATCAATTGATGCTACCACCGCGCCGAATATCTCCTCCGCGGATATGTCAATTCCCGTGGAAGGCTGTCCAGGTCCGCCAGGCGTCTGGAGTTCTTCGCCATGCCCAAGTTGACCACCATCGCGTGGACAATGCACGTTCGAACTCCCCACATGCCGATGCTGGGAATGCACCCACGCCAGGTAGGTGTTCTCGCTATATAGCGCCAGAAGATATATTAACGTCTTTGCTCATCTAGGAATAGTAGAACCATCGGTCATAAGACAACAGCAAGAAACGCCACCCACCGATGAGAACTCCAACCCCCAACCTACCAGAGTGGGATGGCTGTCATCGCCATGGGCTGGCGTTTCAAAACTCTTCAAGGAGACTACTCCAGTTCGCCCTGTCCATCCCACAGAACCTATCGTATACGACAATCTACCTCAGCAGATCCAAACACCGACCGTTAGGCCATCAATCAATCCACCTACCGACGAAGATGCTTATGCATCAGAACGCTTGAATACAGTGGCAGAGAAAGATGAAGGCTTGCATGAGACATTGCCTACAAATACTATGGCAACAGAGGCAAATCAAACGGCACGATTTGAGGAGGATCCAAATTATCCGACACACATCACTGGAAATGGGAAAGCTGCGGAGTTCGTGAAGATGCAAGAAGAGAATCGGAACTCGAGCATCGGTAACATCAAGACAAGGACTACCGCGATCGGTTCACAAAAGCGCCCGGAGAACCATCGTCCAGAGAGACTAGAGGACATTAAGCATGACAAACCAATTGGTCCGGGCAATGGAGTCCAAGAGCGAAGATACAGACATGATGATGTAGAAAAAACCCAGATGATGGAACAGATTAATTCTCTGCTTGAGGAAGTCAAAGAGCTAAGAGAAAAATTGAAAGATAAGCCTAAGATTAGTCCACAAACGGAGCTTTCGAAAACGCACATGTCAGCACCCCCTGTTCCTGCCGTCGTCAACATCCAACCCGAACAATTAGTAGAAAAAAGTATGCAACTTACAAACGAAGTCGCAATATTCATGAACCACATCCAGAAGGAAATCCGGGGTTTTCCTTCGCTCAAACAGGGTCTCAGGAGGAATGTTCCTCGTTGGGTAGCGCGGAATGATTTCTCTGGGCTTACCCCTAAACACTTGGAAGCGCAATCTGCACATATGTCAAAGTCCACTCAAGATAAGACCGCTACAAAGACTTCGCGCAAAGACAATCCTACCAGAGAGTTATCTGGAAAGCCTGAAGCACAGCCAAATTTCTTGTACAATAGTTCCAAGAACTTGTTTAAACTAGTCGGATCTGAAGCTGCTTCACAAGAGGAAAAGGAATGGCTAGAATGGAGGAGAAAGAAAAGGGTACCTGGGGGCAAAAATACACATGGTTTGCAAACCGGTAGGATTGGCATAACAGAACAAGAACCATCGTCAGTAATTCCTCCTGATAAAGATAGCGTACAGGGTTTCGTGGAGGCGTCTCTACAAAATCGCATCATTGCGGCAATCGAAAGCCCAATTCTGGGCTCGCAAAGATTGGTTCGACAAATTCACAGCCACGCTACAGATGTACAGTCATCTAACTCCCATGTGTCGACGCAAGGGGAGTGTGACGAATCAACTCTATCCAAAGCTACTGCACACTCGAAATCATCATCAACAGAGGAGAAGACTCGACCTTCTTCAAAACCAATTGCCTCAGATGAGATGAGTGAGCAGTCTCTTCTAGAAGAACTCTTCCCTGAAGTGTCCTATGCCGAACGAAAAACATATCCTAAGCTCGAGCTTCCTAAGGACACACCCTTGATCCGTCGCGAAACATGGACGCCCACAAAAAATAGTCGTGAACGCGTCCTGGAAGGTCTCAAACAGCGTAACGAAGAAGTCACTGTTCTCCAACTTCTCAACTGCAGCACCGAGCTCACCGAATCCGACTTCCGCCGTCTGGTACCAAAAGGCCGCCACATCTCCTCGTGGATCCGAGATGGAGAGTTCGTGAAAGTGATACCGGGACGTGACCCTCTCACACTTGAACGAATGCCCTTCTACTACCTCTTATTCCGCACCGCCGAAGCAGCCAGTGCCTACCAAAACAACGCCTCCCGCCTCCACAAACTGAGTGGCCTCCACCAACCCACCAACATCCTCTCCGCCGTGACCCTCCCCCGCGGCTTCCTCGAAGACGGCGAAGACATAACCACCGCAACATCCTCCTACGTCCTCATGCCCTCCTCCACCAAACTGCGCCTAAACATGCTAATGCAACCTTACAACCCGGCCCTCCGCAACCTCTTTCAAGCCGGTGGCTACAACCCCATCGTTCCCCCCGTAGACCCTATTTCCGGGAAACCCATCTGGAAAGTCCTGCTCCACATCGAAGGCTGGGAACCTAGTCCCGAAGATCTCTTCCATATCTTCACGCGCCATGCCTACGACCGCGGGCTTACCTGGCCCTTCACCCACATCGGTGCCAACAAGAGCATCCGCCGCCTCCGCGACGTCATAAACCTCCAGAGCAAACTCCAAGCTGTATCCTCCAGCAATCCTCGCGCTGCGAACCCAGATCGGCACCGCCAGAACCGCATCGGCCCTGACACTGAAGAACCCCTCCCAGATCCGTCCTTCGATTTCCTGTCCGCCGAACTGAGCGCCGCGGGGAACGCGGACGACAGCGATGGCTCCAAGACGGGACTGAGTCAGATGGTGATGAGTCGGGTGTATAATCGGTGGATTGTGGAGTTTGAGGAGGAGGGGGCTGCAAGGAGGTTTGCGAGAATTTGGCATAGAAGGGTTCTGCCGTTGCCAAAGTTGGTGACGTGGAGGGATACGGAGGAGGTTCGAATGGTTAATGCGGAGTTTTTGTGGTGAGGGGATGGATGTGAGAGAGTTGGTTGCATGGATTGTAGAGCATGTATTTGTATTTGTACATGGGATTTTTCGAGCAAAAATGAAAGTTGGGATGACTTGCCAAGATATGTTCATAGAGTTTGGAATACATACGCGTACTGAAATGGAAATGCGTTCGTAAAGTTGAATTTGCATATCACGTCGTGATTGATACTATTATTACATTTTTCTCATTATTGTTATTACTACGAAAACATAACTGTCTGTCTGTACAATACAGTGGTGGTATCATGTCCTGCCCTCCCCTTCCCAAGCCATTCTCATACTCGCTCTGCTCGCCCCAAAGTCCAAAACTTAAACCGAACACACGCACAATGGATCATCAAGTCGTATCTCCGCCTGAACGGTCCAGTACTTCCGAATCAATTTCTCTTCCCATAAAAGATATAGGTCCAATTCGTCCATGCTCAACTGAGCAAAGGAGTCATTCCCCTAAACCATATGCTCTCCGTACCTGCTACCAGAGACTGGCTTGCGCTCAATTCCAGAACCATGGGTGCCGTGAGTGCCATGTGTACCGTGAGTCCCGTGAGTCCCGTGAGTCCCGTGAGTTCCATGAGTGCCATGAGTGCCATGGTTTCCGCTCCCAAGAACACCACCATGAGTGCCGCGTCCATTCGCCGCCCCATGAATCGCAGCCTCGCCAGCACCAACACCCGCACCGGCAGCCTGAGCCATAGTGCCCCTAGGTCCGTCGGACGCATCGCCCGGCGCACCACCCCACGCACTCCCATCATGCGTGCCCCACCCTGCCTTGCGCGTAAACACCGCATCGTGAAACCCATCGAATGTCGAGGGTCCAGCTCCATACACGAATCCCGTATGCCTCAGCAACGGAATGTGATTGAACCTGAAATCCCAGACAGACGCGTACACCATCCTGTACGAACTAAACGCAAAGATGGTCCCGATCGCCGCGCCCGCAGCAATATCGTACCAGTTGTGGTATTCGTCGATGGTGAGCGCGCCGCCGATTAGACATGCGCCGAGCAGCGGTGCGTAGATGGCGATTAGTTTCCACATTGCTGGGTGGTAGTTGGAGAAGACTTTGAGTTTGGCGTTGAGGTAGAGGTATAGGAAGACGAAGCCGGCGAAGGCGGCAGTCGTGTGGCCCGAGGGCATGGATTCGAGTGCGTCGTTGATTTCGTCTTCGTCGCCTGTGCAGATGCTGCGGTCGTACATGATTTGGCGGTACCCGTTGCCGATGGCGAGGGAGTCGAAGGCTGGGCGGCAGACGTAGAGGAAATGGGGACGGAGACCTGGGTGCGGGAGTTAGTTGGAGGGTTTCTTTGAAAATGGGGGAGTGGAAAGAGGAAGTTAATTACCTCCGATAAGCCATTTTATGAAGACTTGGAATACGGCAGCGGAGATCAGGGAGTAGAGAAGGCCGATTGTGGCGTTGTTTACGTCCCAGAAACTGCGGACGCGGATCTGGCAGATGAGGAAGATGATGATGGGCACGAAGACGGCGAGCATGGCTGCGGCCCAGATGGGGATGATTTCGTTACGGAGGGGGTAGGCGAATTGGGGGTAGACAACTTCGCCGTCTTGAAATGTGACTGCAAATTGTTAGTTGATACTCTAGGAAGCATTTGCGACAGGCTGTGTGAGAACATACCAGGAAAGCTACGACTCGGTGCTGGCTTTGCCATGTATACACCCAGGCCGATGGCACCCATTACAGCCATGCTCACGATGTCTAGAGCAGTAGCCTTGATCCATTGTCCGAATGTTGGCCGGCTATTCCATTGTTTTGGGCCATGGTGGCCATGGGTAGTAGTAGCATGATGCTCTTTGCGGCGACTGAAAATGCCTGGTTTCCTCTCATGAGTACCAGTGGCAGTGGTAGTGTCGGCGTCCACTGGCGCTGCTCGCCGGTTGAAGAAGCCCATGGTCGAATGTGTTGTTGCTGGTCTTGTTCCTGTGAATGTAGAGAGAGATCTGAAGTTGTAGGCAAGGCTACCTTGATATGATATGGCGACACGAGCGGCGTGGTTGGACAGAAGGCGCAGACAACCAAACAAACAACCAACTCAAATGTACAGTTGGTGCCAACAAAGCAATGAAGCTTGTGTGGGAGTGTAGGATTTCTGGAACTGATGGATTGGAGAAAACTACTTGGCTGCCATCCACACAAGCTGTGGCACACGCTTTATATCACAAGCCTTCCTGACCTAGAGGTTTTTCCATGCCACACAACGACATCATCCCTCCCAACAGCTTCCCCACTTCTGTGTCAAGCCACAAACAAGGTAGAATCCTTGTGGCCAATCTGACGGGGCGTCAGTTGTACGTTGTGACCATGTGCATATAAGTTGGACGAAGATTGTTCCCGAATGGGAAACTGTGACGTGTGGTCTGAAAGTTGGCAGAAAAGCTTGGAGCGGGTCTGGTCAAAGCTTGATTCATGATAATGGCCTTGGCGTGAACGGAATTGACCCCAAAGGCCGCGTCAAAAGACATTATGGACCATGGAGATTGATTTTTTGAGTGCTGAAATGCATTGCAGCATTTTTCTTCTGAATCGTTTTGGTTTTCCCTGGCTAATCGGGGCATTAGAGAGGCAGTGCGTGCGTGACGTCACTGATATTTGCTACGATGCGGCACACCATTGGGCGTGCAATTTGCTGTTCATCGGCACTCCTATGCCGGCCACCCCATCGAATTTCAAGATTGCCATTATTGATGACATCGTAAACAGGGACCCTTGGTGATGATGGCAAATTATTGCCGTGCCGTTGTCCGCGATGATCGTTCTTCGTGGCTGATGCATTGTTTCACCAGGCTCACATGCCATTGAAATCCTGCAGGCCGTTCCAAGGTTCAAGGCTGCATTGCAACTCTGACCTATGGCCTTTCACTCAAGTGTTCACCCCTACGCCTGCGCCACTGATGAACGCAGGGCTCCAGTACTCGTTCTCTCCTGCCTGTGTGTCCACCCAGACCAGCGAATCAGCCATGAGGTCTTCAACAACCGCAATTGCTCTGGGTCGTTCCCAGGTCAGGTTCAGCTGCAGCATCGATACTGTAACATAGCCCAGGACCTGCACAGCTTCCAGCACTGTACTTTGGTCCGTGTTGAGTTCCTTGGGCACGCTGCGGATCAGACTTCGATGGCCAATTTTCATGATTGAGAAACAAGACCCGAGCGGCGACAGCGAGTCAACAGCGCGAGTGACATCGTCATCCGAAACCTCCATGCCTCCGCCAATACCTCTCCCACGCTGGATGCGCTTCCGTATCTCGGCCACTGATATAAGGCCACCATTCTCAGATCGCGTCGCTCGGCACTCCTCAACGATCAGGACGCCTAGATTGAAGTAGAAGTCGTTCACGCTGCTCCCCAGCATTTGAGCCCAGATGTTACCGTCATCCCCATCCTTCCCCTTCACTTTGTGGTGGCTCGAGGCGAGGAAATCGACACCGATGGCACTGCACATGCGTGCAAACTCGGCGCGGAATGCAGGATTGGCGCGGATGTCCTTTGCGTGGACTATGGCGAAGTTGTGGAGGAGGGACTGGAAGACGGACAGCTGCGCGTTGAGCGACTCGGCGTTCTGCGACCGAAGAGAAGCGCCGTGCGAGGCATATTGAGATGAGGATATCCGCGATGAGGTCAAGGAGGAGAGGCCTGGGGTACGCCGTGATCGATCCATTACGCCAGGTAGGTTTCAAGCAAGGAGGTCGGTAAGCAAGTGGTCGTGAGAGCAAAGACGTAGATATCTCGAGATATCTCGAGTCTCAGTCCGGCCGGTCGGTATAGCTTCGGCGACGCGGGGTTGGCGGGGGCTCTGGGCGAGTAAGGCCGGACCAGCCAATGTTGGGAAGACGAGTGCGGAGCTGCTGCCAGACGGGTCGGTTGGTCTGTCGAGCGGAGTCGTGGTCTCTTTGACGAGTCGTGTTCGAGCACGGAGAGAGGATCAAAGTTGGGGACGCATTCACAGAGAGGCAGCGGTGGTGCGAGGGTGCCGGGCAAATGCAGCGCAGAGACAGAGACACTGGGCTTGGCAACGCAACTTCCAAGATTGGGTCAACTTGGTCTCAAATACTTCTCTCGCCCAAACCGTCTTCAGCTTCATGCGGGCGCTATCCATTCGATCCATCTCCACCGGCACCATGGTCCGCATCATCGCCCTGCTGGCTTAAAAGTGGGCGGTAGCACAACCTCTGCTGCACCTGCATTTGCACCACCTCTTCATTTGCGACCACATCAAGATCCAGGCACATCAAGATTTTTGGGTTTCGTGAGCGAGGCAGCAGGGACGGAGTTGTTTGGCTATAGCATTTGATACCCAGGCGTTGTCGTATTGTCATTCTTCCTCTTTTGGCTCGTCTCTCTGGGATGTAACATCCCTCAACTCCAAAATTCTTCGCCACACCAACTTCGAGACGTTATTCCACGTCTCCAAAATGGATCCAGCGTCGCAGACCCATTGCGTGCTCCTCGTCCATCTTCCGCCCTCTGCCCTGGCCGGCATCGACCTGCTCTCCTTTACCACAACCCCGCGCTTCCGAGGGGTCAAAAACCTACCGCCTGGTCTCCATTTCGTTTTTGCATCTAGTGACACCTCCCTTTCCGTCCGGCACGGTGCATGGTTCTATGTTTCGCCTGGAGCTGGTGCACCGCAGGTTTTCATCAAGAAGTGGGATCCGTCAACCGAGGACCTTGTGGCCGAGAAGTCTCAGACTGAAGTTCTACGTTGGAGGGCCAATCTTGGAAGCATATGGAACGAAAGTTTAACACCTTATCGCCAAACGGTCCAATCGGGGGAGAGCGGGGAGGAAGATAGTGTTTCTGAAGAGTCGGCCGACTGGAGCTCCTTGACCTCAAAAATCAACTCAACGCTTCTGAGTCGAATATGTGGTTTGAATCCAGACCACTGGAGCCTCAGTTCGTCTTCCTCAGCGGCACAAGATCTCGAGCAGATACCGGGCATCGATACAGAAGACAGCATCTTGAACCCAGAAAAAGAACTCAATTTCCTGCCAATAGATCTGAAGAGGACCTGGAGGGTGGGCGCAACGGGAAGGGAGCGAACAGATGCTGCTCAAGATCGATCCTGGGCGCTGGGGGACCTCATCGACAACCAGTGTCATGGCGACAACGCACGAAGCCGAGAGTCTGAAATACTTGGAGAGGTGCAATTCTGCTTTCTCATGATTCTGACCCTAAACAATAATTCCTGCCTAGAGCAATGGAAGCGATTGTTGGGTGTCCTGTTCACGTGCCGACAAGCAATCAAGGAGCGAACTTACCTGTTCCTCGAGTTGTTGAAAGGATTGCGATTGCAACTATCTCATCTTGGGGATATGGAAGCTAGCATGTTTGACCTGAACGAACATAATGGTGGATTTCTACCTCCACTCCTTCGCAGATTCAAGAAGACGCTCGACGAGCTCGAAGGAAACTGGAAGATGAACCTAGTGAACGCATTTGAGGAGCTAGAGGATTTTGTGAAAACCGAGTTTGGATGGAATCTAGACGACTCTTATGTGAAGCGAGGCCTGCTTGAATTAGAAGATGGCGAACGGGTGGAGATGGACGTCAATGGTGCGGATGAGGACGACGAAACAGGCGAATATGCCCCTACGATCGTGGATTTGACCCCTGAACAGATGAAGGCACTGCAGGGGCATCGGAACAATGGTGGAGCACAGATCGCCGAGTTGGAGGAAGAGGAAGACGACGCCGAGTTGGAGGATATGGATACGCGATATTGATTGGGCGTGCATATTCCATATTCCGGTCAGTCGAAAGAGGCAATGGGTGTCGACCCTCCACACCGGTTTCAGTAGTGCCAGTCTGCCAGATAAGACCACGTTGGAGCAATGTTGGCATTAGCTATGCAGCTACTGAATGTATCTGCTTAAGTAACAACAGGACAGTCCGACAACCCATCTCAGCGGTGTGTGCGTGCGGTGTGTGCTATCCGTCAATAGCGGAAGCATCTAGGCTCTAGACTCACCTGCTGAGGATACAGCTGCAGTTTTAAGTTTCTTTCCAGTGATCTGACATGGGCCTTTTTCTTCTTTCCCCTTTCGCCCTCGATCCTGGATCACACAGCAGTTCGTGAGCAACACAATCACACTCTTCTCTGGGTAGGGCCAGCGCCATGTTTCAAAAATAGCAGCGCAGCAGCCGTCAAAGCAGGAGGCCAGCAAGGCCCAAATTGCAGTCGGTGACCAAGCCAATCATCGAATGCCCGAAGCCGCAGCTGCGGAAGCCATTTGCTAGCTCGAATCCATAATTTCAACGACGGCCGATCTTCAAACTCCAGTCTTGCACAGCCTTGCACGTGTTCTCACTTCTGTCATCCATAGTCACGATCCCATTCTTCCACCTGGGCATTGATCCTTTCCATCCTTCCGTTCTTGTGCTTGTCTAAGTCGATGTCAACCACCCCATCGAAATAAGTTAGGACATTGGAGCATGTCCTTCATCGCCACAGTGCCAATACTTCTCCCCCACATGCGCCCGCATTCCAATGCGAGCCTCGCCCAGACGCCGTGACACGATACGAACAGCCTTTTTGCATGGACACGAAGCAGCCCCCAAAGAAGAAGCTCCAATCTAGGCGGCAAATGGCAATCCTAATCTTGGCCTCGCTACACCTTGTCCACATTGAGATCCACACTTCTCAGTTCTCCAAGAGTCCGTCTCGACACAGGCCTGTAAGCTGAGGCTGAAAGCGCTGTTCGCGTTTGAACTTGTCCTTGTGGCGACGAGCCCGATCTCCCATTGGGTAATCCGCCTTTCAGCTGACATGCAGGCGTTTGGGTTGAAGCATTTTGGCGGAAGCCATGGCGGCGAATGACTGTCGATTCATCATGGGCTGTGCACCACCTATGCATGCCCCCCTGGACTGTAGGCTGTGCGCCGCACTCGAGTTTCGATAAAATCCTACGCCGCTGCCTGTTAATAATGGTATTTCGATGCGAAGTCGATTTGTTAAAGTAGTCGTCTCCTCCAGCCACGTTCAGACAGAATCTACTTTTCTTCGAAGTCCCCCCCTTTTTCGGCTTTCCAAGACTATTTAAACCAACTTGAACTCTTACTTTCGACATTCACAAAACGCGTCTATCGCAATACAGTAATCACATACAGTCATAATGGAGAAATCAGGAGGTATGTACAAACTCCAAGCACGCGTTCTTCCCCCAAGGACAACGAGTAAATGCCCTTATACGGCCGCAATCAATCCAACATTGAAGCGCTTCGCCTTTTACAATCCCACTTCTGGCAACCTCATTCCCTACGCCGCATCACCCCTCGCCTCAACCCCAGAAACTGACATAACTGTTCACAGTCCCCATGAACCAATACCCCCAATCCCCCGACCTTGCGCATCAGCAACCCCCCGTCTACCACCAAAACCCGGATCCGCACGCCCAGCCTCAATTCCAACAACACCAGATGTACCCGCAACAGACTGGCTCCCCTATGAACGTGCCCCAGCAACAGCCGCCAGCCTTCGGCGGCTCGCCTCCTCCCCAGCAACAGTTCCAGCAACCTCAACCTCAACCTCAGAACCCAGGCATGCCTCCGCAGCAACAGAGCGGAACGGTTTACCAGAACGCGACACCGATTCCGTCGCTGAATCGCGGGCCGGCGCCAGCTGATTGTCCGGCTTGTGGACAGAGGTCTATGACGACAGTTGCGTATGAGGTGGGAAATACTACACAGTGAGTTGCGCCCTGAATCTTCTGGGAATTATCCAAGGAAAGGAAATAAGCTGATTATTTTATAGTGCCTGGGCCCTTGGACTCTGCTGCCTCGTGTGTCTTGGATGTATCCCGTATGTTATGAACTCGCTCAAGGACGTTCAGCATAAGTGTGGCCGTTGTGGTGTTCTGTTGGCGACGTGGCACCGGAGCGGAACTACGGAGGTGCATATTCACTCCTAGATTGCGTTCCATTGAGTTTACATAATGTGGATTATCTTCTCGCATATATGCATACGATTTGGAGTTGGTGTTGCGGGGAGAGTTTGAGTTTGAGATTGGAACGGGGACATGGAGAGAGATGAAGAGATGGCGCGGATGAAAATCGAACGTCGATATAAGATACCACTACTTGCTTATTTAGTTCCTTTTATTTGTATCTGAAATGTTTTTGCGCTTACATTGTAATCGGGTTTGGGTTGTAACATATACACATATATTCACACCACCTACCTATTCACATACCAACATTTTCCCACCCAAACCCTCCAACACAACACCATATCCCATCTATCTTGTCTCCATTCATCTATCCCCCAATTAGCATTCCCACCCCTCCCCATCCCTATCCAAATTCAAACCTCGCATATCAGAACAACCCTAACGCCCTGTACCACCGAGGTGAAACTACAACGGCCGCGTCATGCATTTGCGTAGCTAACACCCGACACGGCGCATGCTCAAGACAAATATGCGCAACACGAACAATAAAGCAGGTGGGATGAGATGAGATGAGATGACGCGAGCACCTTGCGTGCGTGGCACTGTACCACAAATCGCGCCCTCAGCTGGGGATCCTGCAGTTTATACAGGAGTAACGAAGGGGGAGGGCGTTGCTCACATATACATTCATAGTCACAAAGACGCCACCCATTCACACTCAGACATTCCCACCCGTATACCAAACAAAACAAAAGAGATCTTCTCCCCCAGTCCCAGTCCCAACAACCACACAGAGAAAATCCCCAAACCAAAACAACCAATAGCACCACCTGGTATATTCCCGCAGAAAGGGGGCATTCCGCCGTGTGCTTACTAGACCACTACACACACCATGTAATACAATCGATCCCATTACGATCCACGGATCCTCTGCATGACAAAGCGGTTCTTGCCCTTCCAGGGCAACCACGAGAATCCAGCCGTGAACCAGATACGTACATGTTCTTGCACTGGTTCTGTCAGGTTGGGTTGGAGTGGTGCTGGCATGTGAAGTGGATGTGATAGGGGGAGAGGTGGGGAAGAAAAAATAGGGTCAGGCAATCAAAACAAAAAAAAACGATGTGCAAGGTAGAAGATCGGGATGGGTTGATCGGAATGGGGTTTCTTGTAAAGGAATGACGTTTCAGTAGTGCAGATGGTGGTGGTGTGAACTTGGGATGGATGGGCTATGGAGGCTACAGGTTTTTAAAAGCGGGTTGTGGTTGTGATTCGGATTATGGACCGGACCTGACCTTGGATAATAGATGGAAGATAGAAGTGATACTCTCTACATATCGTTTCCGTTGAGGACTTCATGGTTGTGAATGCGCACTCTGTCCTCCTCCTCTTGCTCTACAAACCCCTGACATGCGAACCTCATGATAACAAATACACAACTAATCGCCACATCACACACGCATGGAGAATCTTGTACTTGTACTTTTGTCATTCCATAAGACGACGGATGGTGCTGCATCCTCACTACTACCTATCGCCCCCCCTCCCCGGGAATCTACTCCGCGAGACCCAAGTGTTGACATTGCAAAAGGTCCCTACGAAACCCCCTTGCACAAAAAGAGCAGCCAGTGCATATCTATCGATCCACTCTCCACTCTAATTCAGCTTCATTCAGTTTTTCGAGGAGTCCATGCATTGCACCTCATTACCATCCATTCATCCCTCGAACCATCCCTTGATCTATTCCTCGATCAATCGTTCATCCCATCTCATCTCACTTATCTCATCAGGAAAACAAGAGGGGGGAAACGCCAACCCATGAAGAGGAGAGGAAAAGGGAATTGGGGAAACCGTGAAAATAACTTACATACCAATCACGGAAAGGCACATCCCCCACACACCAAGTAAAGGACTATTCCCAGCAAAGCACATGTCTAGACGCCTAAGCCTGGATAGCCCTTCCCAGCGCGCCACCGGTGAATTGTTGATTCCCTCTTCCACGACCGCCACCACGGGCACCGCCGCCGCGACCCCGTCCACCTCGTCCACCTCGTCCGCCTTGATGTCCCTGTCGCTCGAAGGCGTTGGCCATACCTTGTGTGCGTTGTTCGAGCGTCTTCTCGTTGGACTCGATGAGGCCTGAGGCTTTGTCGCTGAGGCTGAGCGCCAGGCTCTGCAGTCTTGAAAGCTCGACTCCCTTACGGAAGATGATGGCTGAGTTGACTTGGTCGAGCGCCGCGGCGAGTTCTTCGTGTGAGATCATCTTGCTGACTACGGCGGAGACCTTGCGTTCGGGAAGCTCGAACATGCCTGCAAGGGTGGTGATGGCGAGAGTATCGTAGAACGGTGCGTATGTGAAGAGATATGTTCGGAGTCCTTCCTCCTGGATCTGACCGGAGAGCATCTCCTTGATCTTATCGGCGTTGGCAATCAACTCCCAAATCTTAATTGAGTTAATGAACTCTGCGGCCTTCTTCCATTCACCTGCCGACAGGGCCTTCGAGGCCTGCATGACGTGGTCACGGGTGTTCTCAGGAGGTCCAGTAAAGATCTGTCGCTCATGGTACTCTAAGAGCCGGCGGTAGGTCTTGCTGATGACGCGCTTCTTGATGTCTGGCGAAGATCCAATCTGTGCAAGCAAAGGGATCTCGAGAAGCATAGAACACGTAAGGTATACGCACTCTAGTAGCTCGAGGTTGATGTGCATGTGGAAGGGGAGTTGTCGCTGGCGCTCGAGACGTTCCTGTTCGGGAGAGATCTGTGAGTATCGCTGCATCTGAAGACCCTGTGCGAGAAGCTCCTTCTGCCTGTTGCTGCCGCAAATCTCCTGGAGTGATGTTTGTGCTTCATAGACTAGACCGGCACGGAATGCGCAGAGACCAACTTGAACAAGCGCGCGGTTGAACAGAATCTGGGTGTTGACGTCAAAATTGCTGATGGTCTCTTGCAAATGAGACATGAGCATCATGTCGCGTGCCTTATAGTAGTGATCGTGCAGAGCCAAGAAGTAAATCTGGCAAAGCATTGCCCTGGCACGGATGATGCCCTCGCTGTGCTGGAAGAGGTATGTGCAAAGAGTTTGTACAAGGGAAGCGGTATCGTTGGAAATATCACGGGGAGTGATCTGGGAGTCAAGGCTCGTTGGAAGAGCTTTCCAAGCATTTGCCTCGAGGATGGTTACGACCTGAGAGGGCTAGGATATGTTAGAATGAATGGAGACTATTGTCACAAATTGCCCACATACCTTAAAGTACACATGCTCCAATCGTCGCATGATAACCCGATTTAGCGCATCTTGCGAGAAGTCGATCTTAGGATCGTTCTTCAATACCTCGGCATACACCAAAGTGCGGACCAAGGTAGTATATAAAGCAGTCTCGTCGGTCAGGCGCTCGACATACTCGGCAGTGTGAGGGTCGATGTGCTGTAGAGATCGAGTAAGCTCGTCGTCAAGTCGCTCGACAAAGGATACGATGCTGCCGGGAATGCGGAAGGTCTCGCCAGCGGTGATGGTGGGTAGTTTCTCATCGTCCTCCCACTCCTCAGCGTTCTCGACGACAATAATCTCTTTGCTCTGTTCAAGGATCTGAAGGAGTTTCTCAAACTCTCCAAGAGCACTGGGACAGCGTTAGCTGGATGAACATCCAATGTCAGAAATCCTGTACTCACAGTTTCCACTGCTCCTGGGACATCTGGTTGCCGGTTCCGGAAGTCAAGTCGAATCGAGTGGAAATGACTGTCAACAGCACCCTAATTCTCTGGTAGTCGTTGACTGCAATCTCGAACAGCTTCTCGAGTGTTCGAATGTGGTCCATCCTGTCGGTGTTCTTGCGACCTCTCTGTTCAACGATTGACCTCAAAGTCTTGAGAATGCTTTCGGGAGTATGTGGAACTGCACGACCACCAGCACCGACAGTAATAAAGTCATCTAGATCATCCTCTCCAGCCGCGGAAGCACCAAGACTAAGATCAACCTTCTTAGACTTCTTCTTTTCTGTCGGCTTGGCCTCCTCGACTTCCTCTTGCATAAATTTGTCCTCGTCCTCCCGGTAAGCATCGATATCCTTGCTGTACTCCTTGTTGTTCTTTCGGATCTTTTGGCGGACTGCGTTGAGACCACGGGTGTTGATAGCGTTCATTTTCTTGGGCGTTACCTTCTGCTTGTCGATTGTCTCGAGCATGTTGGTCTCGAGGTCGGCAACAGCTTTGATGTATGGCTTGGGAACCTTTCCATCGTTCTGCCTGATCAAATTTGGAACCAGACGTTGCAGCTTGTCGTATTCTACATTTTGTCAGCCCTGATCTACTTGCACAGGCGGGTCCCGATTTGGGGATTCGTGATGTACTCACCAGTCGAAACCGAGCCCCAGTCGTTAATCTTCAGCACATTGTTCATCGCACTGATTGTGTTGTTGAGTTCGTCGAACCGCTTGTCTTTTGCGCTCTTCAGCGCTTTTACTCGGTCCTCATCCTCGCTTTCCTCGCTATCGCTTGCGTCCCTCAAGAAACGGTTGGCACCGGTTTCCGAGCCGGAGGACGAAGAGTCGTCATCGTCATCGGATTCCTCGTCGGAGTCCTTGTCGGAGCCCTCGTCTTGTGATTCTTCCTGGTCGCTGTAGAGCTCCTCCTCCGAGGACTCGTCGCTGGAGGTATCGCTGTTGCTGCCGGTAAAGAAACGGGACATCGTGTATGTTGTTTGCCTGGGTCGAGTCCGTATATAAGTGTCTCGCGGAGACAATATGTGCGTCGGTGAAAGAGGAACTTCCTGGAGAGCGGAATTTACGCGGGGCGGCGAGCTGTCTTTGAGTAGGGAATTTTGGATGCTTGGCGTTGACTCAAGTGGGATGCGAGCGCACAGACCATTTCACGTGGCGGGGCAATTCACAAAGTCCACTCCAACACTTTCTGGCCCTGTACCACCTGGAAACGAAATGCAAGGTTTTATTGCGAAATGTGTAAACATGATTTGAGTTAGACCTGGTAAAAGTGCCGTAACAATGAGATTAATCCCTATCCACTTTCAAAACTTCAACCACCAAGAACATTGAGACGCAACCGACACTGGGCATGCCTATCCGCTAACCTCACTTGATACAGGCTCACCTTACTCTTACATGAGTCACATTGAATCCTTCAGAAAAACCAATACCACCAAAACCAACCTGTTAAAACACCCACATATTGTCGCAAAAAAAAGCGACGGCAGTTACATTTATACGAATGCTATACAATTACAAACCACGCCGCCGATTCAAATCGAATCATGCCCACGAGATCAATCAAGAGCCAAAAAAGGTTGTCGAATTCCCGCCCATTTCAATAGAGTTGCAGAGCCAAAACATATGTCCCAAAGAGCGCAACCTATGTTTTGAATCGTCTGACATCCATGAAGAGCTGGTTGGGCTTTAGGCGGCCAGTGGGAAGACCCCTGACTGACTGCTCGAACTCAAATTCTCGTTCCTCACGCTGCATACTCTGATGTGCTCTTACTGCGCCGATACATCCAAAGATACTGAAATCGACCACAGGATTCCACCCGCCTCTTTTGCGTCCCCTGAGATGGAATAGGAAAGATGCAATCTGGTGCTGACTTACTGGTCATCAACACGCCTAGGGTCGAGTGTGGATCCCTTCTTGCCAACACAGTAGAAAATTGGCCAACCCTTTTGTGCTGCTCCTTGATGGGAATTCAACGAATCTGCTCGACTGTCGAAGTCGATGCACCTTGTCTTATCTTCATCCAATAGTTGGTTGCGAAGATAAAGATGAGAATATCCGTCCAAAATATGCCTTTTCACTGCCAATGGGTCTGGTTCATGAATCCTTCCTCGAGTGTCCTGTCCTCGAGGTTCCTAATGAAATCTCTATTCCCACGTGCACCGTGCTGATTCCCTGCACGCGAACCACGTCGTCTCGCGCTTGCACTCTCCGGTGCACCATCTGGAGGTGGAGGATAGTATGCTGGTGAAGGCTGCAACCGAATTGGTGCATTTGGATCCAAGTGACTGATAACCCTCTGCAATGCTGGAGGGATACCGGTACCGGTCTGTTGTTGGTCCATGGTGGTTGCACGCTGTCTTCCAGCACGGGTAGTGGCTTGCGCATAGAGGTTCTGAGGCTGATTGTACTGCCGAACTTGCTGAGGTTGCATGACACCCATCTGCTGACCATATCCAGGCTGAGCAGGATACGGCGGCGGTGCACCCTGGTGATTCGGCGTGTACATAGGATTGTAAACGTTCTGAGCTTGAGCATGCGGGCTTTGCGGCGCATAAGGATTCATCTGCATGTTGGCAAATGCAGCATTCTGCTGAGCCTGCTGCACTGCTGCTTGCTGTTGCGCCGCCTGCTGCTGGGCTTGTTGTTGCGCTCGTTGTTTGCTCAATCCTTCATAGCGTTGTTGCTCTTGCACACCAGGCGCAGGCGATCTGCTAGATCCCGAGCGCAAGGTCATAGGTGGGACGAACGGTCCAGTGTACTTGTTCTGCGTAATGAACGGATGCAGCTTGGCTTGGTTGGGCGTCCACCGCTCTAGCGGGTTCAAATTGAGGAGCCCCTGAGCAAAGTCGATAAACGATGTCCGGTTTGCCATTTCTACACAATTTAGTTTTAACATGACATGAGTTAAATTTGCTATGCTTACCTCTGTCGATTTCTGCCTGCTTCATATTCTTCCTTGGCATCGGATAATTCTTGATGATGTCGGGCAGTGTCGTAGCAGAGAAGTACTTCTTGCTCGGCTGCTCCTTTGTGCTATGTTCGCGCGAGTATTGTTCCATGGTCTTGAGGCGGTATGTTCTCCGGCCGAAGTCATCGGCGTCCTTGTGGAAGAATTCGCCGGACTGTTTGCCCATCTCAAGCATCCACGAAGGGGGTAAGCCAAGCATCTCCGTAATTCTAGCCACTTGATTGTACTCAGAGGACCCGGGGAATAACGGTAGACCGAGGAATAGTTCGACCACGATACAGCCCAATGACCACATATCAATTGCCGCCGAGTATCTAGGCACCCAATTAGCTGGAGCGGGGTGCGTGGCACTATGCAACGTACGGTAAGCCAAGTAACACTTCGGGTGACCGATAGAATCTCGACTGGATATATGTGTACACGGTCTGTCGTTCGTCACACGCTGACCCAAAATCGATGATCTTGATGATTGGACTTTCGAGACTGCAGTGAAAAGTCAGTTCCGTACAACGTAAACAAGAACATGGCTATACCCACTTCTTCAGAAGAATATTCTCGGGTTTCAAGTCGCAGTGTATCAGCTTTGCTTTCCCTAGCAAAGCAAGACCATTGATCAATTGTTGCGCAAAAACTCGAACCAACGTTGTCGAAAGTCCTCGGAATTGATTCTGCTTGATCAGCTCGTACAAATTGACACTGAGCAATTCGAACACCAGACACAGATGCTGTCTGTGAATAAACGTATCCTTCAACCTCAAAAGATGGTGGTCATCGTTCTTGTCCATCTGCTTGTTCAACTGTTGCATGTTAGAGTAGCCCGAATGTATATAGACATTCACCTACCAAATCCAGCACAGAGACCTCCATCATACTTTGATTGAAGTACGCCGTTCGATTCTTGATGACTTTCACCGCTACGACTTCCTGCGTCTTCAAGTTCTGACATTTTACGACCTGTCCAAAGGTACCCTGTCCGAGCACGTCCAATATCAGATATCGATTCTTGTGTCCAGATTCCTCGGATCCCAATATATCATTGACATAAAGTATATAATCACTATCCTCGTTATCATAGCCATCATTCTTAACACCTTTGCTCGGTTTTGTAAGGACTCGGCGCGGATTTCGGGTCGACTCGTATTTGAAACCTGGGTTGCATATTCGATAGGTCGCAGGCAAGTGTGTAGTCAAAGCTTGAAGGGGCTGCGAAGACATGTCAACACGTCACATTTTGCACGTCATTCTCGATATTACTTACACTTATAAATCCTCCATCAGGGGCGGCACGGCGGAAGGGCGGCTGCGTGTTTATCTTGGGCTCAAGCTCGGCGGTGTTAGTGCATTTGGTGAACTTGGGCACCGACCCTCGTCCTATTGGGGGTAATTGTGGGGGGTTCGGGTTGGTTGTCCGAGGCGAGCGTGCTTCCCTGCTAAAAACAGCGTTGAGTTGGGCTGTTGCACTCTGTGGAAAGAAGGTTTCTGGACTCATGTTCGATTGAAGAGGTGGGAGTTGAGGTGCGTGAGGTCGAGTAGCTAGAAAGTGGAGAATCAGTATGGCCGTGCAATCAACAAGTTGCTATGAGGGAGGCGTAGCTTACCTGGTGGGGAATAATAGTTGTTGGATGGTGACATGTAGGGATTCGTCCTGGTCGGACTCTGTCTGTTGGGCTGAGCTTGGGGATTGAAGCTAGAGTACTGCTGGCCACCTTGCTGCGAGTTCCCATTGTAGGGAGTGGTAGGGGAGAGGTTCATGGGTGAATATCTCCGTGCAGCAGCGCTTTCCTCCTGCTGCAGAAATTGCTGTGAATGTCGATGTTGGTGACCGGCACGCGACGAACTGTACTTCGGTTTATTGTAGGGGTCAGCATCCTCCATGGCTACATCGCCGTCAACGTCATTGCTGTATTCTGCGCCGCGCCCGTGTGGGCCGCCGCTGGGCGATGCGAGGGCCATTGATCCAGTTCGCGAAGGCGCTGATGGAGAAGCGTAGGGATCCGGCTTGATCTGTTGGGGGACACCTGGATCTCTCGGGGTGTGCTGGGGGGTTGTCATGTGTTGCTGAGGAACGTACCGTGAGGGCTGGCGGCTCACGCCCGGACTTTCGTTGTATGCCCACTGCTGTTGTTGGTCCATGGCGCTGGGCGATGCGCAAAATGAAAGGGTCGAGGCAGTAGGAAGTGAGAATTGTAGTAATTGTACGCAGCCGGGTTAGCTGGTGACGCAGGCTTAGATGGCGACGAGCATTCCGAATTGCGCCGCCTGCTGAAGAGGTGAGCAACAGCGCGCGGAGCGGGGAGACCTGAGTGTGCCACAGGTGTTGCAGGGGGAAACGAGAGAAACAGAGCAGCCGATTGCAAGAGCAGCGCTGTTATGGTGGGGGTGAACCGAGTACGTGCGTCGGCGGGCCAGAGGGTCGCAGATAAATGTGCCTAGAGGTTGTAGGAGGGAGTAGGAGATTCGGGGTATTTTGCGCAGTGCCGTAGGATGCAGGGAGGGCGAAGGTATGGTGTCGTAGAGAGACCGTGAGCAAGATAGAGAGGGGTGGGTCACCTCATTCAGGCGAGGCTACGGAAAGCGGTCGAAGTGGGCGAGACAATGCGAAGCGTGCCTTGTGCCGGTGGGAGGGAGCAGCGCAGAGGGACGGAGTCGTCGCAGCAACAGCCAGCGAGCAGAAGCAACGCCGAGGGCGAGGAGGTCGGTGGTGGATAGAGAGGGAGAAGTGAGTGAAGGGGAAAATGATGTTGTCAGGTATTAGCTTTGGGCGGGCTGAGGAAGCCAAGCTGGCAGCAACACACACACACACCAACAACCCGGGGTTAACAAGGGCAGACAGATCCAGATGACAACAGCACCACAGCGAAGACTGCAAAGATATTCCTTAGTTCAGGGCTCCCCACGACTGACTGACTAACTAACTAACTAATTACCTGGCCTAGGACCACACTCACCCACAGCAAACGCAAACACACGCATACACACGCATACACACCAGTCTGGTGAATGAACGAGTGAAGCAGATCCAAAGCCCCACCATTTTCAACCTCGTTGCATCCAACACACTTGCATCACAACATACTGCACTCTAATCCACGCATACACACCCATGGTCTCCCATCCATCCCCTCTCTCTCTTCCCCCGTATCCCTCCTTCTCAGCGCCTGACAACACGAAAAGCCTACTCCACTTCATTCCATCGCGCCCAGCACCAGCGTAGCCAACCCATTGCCGCCGCACCAGAGCCCGACGCTGCGCCACTCCATGTCCTTTCCCTCAAGCCTGTCCTGTGCTCACCGAGCTGTTGCTGTGTATGGATTGGGCCCGGCCGCGGCGCTTGCAAAACAGGTCCCATTTCCTGTCTGAGCCAGCCTAATTCGTAATTAGCACCGCTCCCCAAGTCTCAGCGACAGCGATTCCAATTCTATCATTTAGTCAATGGGAAGAATTGCGGCTCCAGGACTTTCTCGGCCTTTCAAACTCTGCTAGCTACATGTACTTATGTACTATTATGCGCCTTATCACCTGACTTTGCTTTGCTTGCTGTCAAGGTTTGCTTGCATTAAACTTCAACATCATTGCACGGTTTTGCGCCGGTTTCAGGCTTTCAGTCCAATAGGGATCATCCACGGATCATCCACGGATCAATCATGATTGTACCAAGGGAATTGGGATGGCACGTTTAAGAATTTTATTTTTCTTTCGTTCTCGAAAGGGGTAAGAAGTAACAAATGGATAAGTGTTTCAAAAAAGGACTTTATTGCAATGCGCTACTCTTGCTTCACCAACTACATCATCATCATCTACTACTACATAAGGCGCGCGAGATTTCCCCGTGTATCGTAAATCCATCGTGCACCATTCGATCCATCTCTAATGGGTAAAAAGAAGTGGATTGAGACCCTGTAAAGTAGTCCAAAGAAATCAAGAAGAATAGACTCTCGAGAAAGGGAAATAGCCCTAGTGAACGTCCCACGTCATCTGCGACACAACCACACAGCCACTGGTTGCAAAAGTTGAGACGAGACAGGCACACGGCCAGGAAGAGAGCACGGACGGGAGATGGGGCTTACGCATCCCATCTATCCACGAAGCTGTGAACCTCGGGATACAACCCGCGCCCAGCTGCCACATGCCTTAGGCTCCACCAACCTGACTGCTGCCTCATTTCGCTCAGCATCCATCCGCAAAAACATCTTCCTAGGCTCTCTCTCTACTAATTACGCAGCTCATTATAACTCACAGCTGCCGCATCCAGATTCGCACCCTTATCAAAAATAGACCTAACCATTTGTCCCCCGCGAGTTGCTAGGATAGAAAGCAGCGTATCGCTCAACTGCCGAAGGAATCATTCAATTAGCTCATGATCCGGAAATTGCAAAGAAAAAAAAGAAGAGTTATGTAAAAAGAGAGAACTTACACCGTGCGTCTTCTCGCAACATCCTTGGAGCCAAACACCGGCCGCCTCGCTGACCTTCTTGTCGGCGAAGTTGACGCGGTAGTCGCGCTGGACACTCCATTTTGCATTCTCCAAATCGCCGCTAGGCATCAGGTGTCGCGCGTCTTTGAGGAGCGTCTCGTGGAGATCACGGTGGTAACCCGTAGCCACGAAGACAGCGTCTACGTCTATGGTTTCCGTCTTCTCTTGGCCGTTGGGAATGTCGGAAAGGTAAAGATCGCTTCGATCTTTGACTTGGAGACGGATTCCACCTTTGCGAATGGGTGAGTCTTCTACGTTCGAAACTAATCGGTATGGGAGGATTCGGTGGGGCCAGTGCTGTTCGGCGTCTGCGGAGTTGCCGTAGCGGACTCGTTGTGTGTATAGAGTCTCGTAGATATGTTCTAGGAGGTTCAGGCGGACTACGCCGTAGTTTGTGGCCTTGTCTTCAGCAATTGTGGTCGCACGAAGTGCGGGATCGCGGGAAAATGTACTGTCTACTCGGTTTGGATTGAAAATCTCATTCACACTTATACATCGTCAGACTGAATTCTATAGTGGAAGTGAACGAAGAAAACTTACAATGGCGAATCGTCGCTTGGTCGCAAGGCACCGCCCTTGATCAACATTCTCGTCTCGCAGTTGGGATAATGGGCGTGCAAAAGATCAAAGATTTCTGCCGCGCTCTGCCCATTTCCAACGACAGCGATCCGATAAGGGGCTTGCGAATCTTTCAGTACTTTGGTTGAGAGGTGTGAAAACTGCGAAGAATGAATGATCCTGGGGTTATTGCTTGGAAATGGCTTAGGAATGTTCGGTCGACCTCCTGCAGCAATAACTACATGTCTGGTGCGCCGAGACTCTAGCTGGCCCGTCTGGTGGTTCTTTGAGGTAACTACAAATGTAGTGATTTCCCCGTTTCCACTGGCGGATTTCTCAGGGGTGACCTTTACTACCTCTTGATCGTACTGCACGACTTCATCAAACCAACCAGCGCACCACCGCATGTAGTCCTCATACTCGATCCGCTGTGGCAGGAAAGTATTGAGGTTGGTAAATTCGATAAGCCTATTCTTCTGGAAAAGATAGTTGATGAAAGTAAATTCACTGCGCGGATTTCGCATTGTCGCCATGTCTTTCATGAACGTAATCTGCATTTTGGCTCCGGGAAGCAACATCCCAGCGTGCCATGCGAACTTTTTCTGGCGCTCCAGAAATGCAACCTTTGGTAATCGCTCGTGTAGACTCGGTATATCCAGAGAAGAATCTGTTCCGTCTAGAGCATCGTGGAGAGCTACAGCAATAGCGAGCGATGCCGGGCCAAATCCAACGCAAACCAAATCGTGTACCTCGTCCGTGGGGGTGTACCGCAGGTGCGAGCGATTCTCAAGCTCGGGCAAGTGGTGCTGGTGTTCATCTAGGTTATTATTGAAGCCACTGAAGGCTTGCTGAATTGGGCGAGGTCGGTCGCCTTCGATCATTGTGATTTCGGCGTGAGGAGTCATGGATGCAGATGGGAGAACTGTGGAAGGGGCACCTTTTACGGTGTCAATACTGGTAGTTTGATGTCGTAGAACTGTCGTAGTTTGCTCACCTGTACAATGTTGCTCCACGGAGGTACCAATGTAACTTGATCACCGATAATGGTCGTGGAAGCTTATCTGTTGAACAGAGGATGGGAATCTCGACTGTTGGCTTTGATTTGAGGCTACTCTTTACAATCGTAACAATTGGTAAATGATGACGCACTTCAATCCAAGGGTGCGCGCTCTAAGATATAAATGGTCGTAAGGTAGGAGGCTGACTTTCAGGTACCATACGACGGCGTGGGCTAGGAACACAGTATGCTGCCAGTCCCAGGTAGAAAGATGAGATGGGCTCGGGGAGGTGATGCCACCCCCTCATTATGAATGAGGTTGCTGGGCTGCGCTACCGCTTAGCTGAACAACCTCCGTCCCCGGTGGCCTCCTGCTTCAAAACACTCTTGATTCGTCTCGGTTCATCTCTCAGGAGAGCATGGTACGATGCTAGAACTCTCCATGGAAACTTCTTACAGGCCGTCCAATATGCGGGAGCAAGCCTCCTCCGTGTGCCAACGGAGGAGAGAAAATGCTAGCAACCTCAAGGATCCTCGAGATTATCTCCGGATCTGATTAGATGGAGAGCGGCTAGGTCGGAGGAAAAGCCATCGATAACCGCTCGTATTGGACTCGGACTGGTCATGACGAAGCAAGAAAATTTTTCAAGGACCCGCCACGCTTGTACGGAATTTGTTTTATGCTGTAGCAAGGACTGCTAAACGCGGGATGTCGTCCTGGAGAGAAAGTGAGGTGCGTGTGCCAGAGGCTTGGCTCGGCGGGGTTTCATCAATCAGATTAGATAAAATTTGCTCCGAGATTCGGCCTTGCTGGGATCCAATTCACCCTCCACCACCTATTGACCAAACATATGCAGGGCAGGTTCGGCATCTTTGCTGGCTTTGGCTAGCAACCTCTCCGAATGCTCACTCCCACTCACACCAGCCTGGCCCACTTTGATGCGGGAGATGACGCACGAGGCATGGGAAGCTCCCGCGAGCTATGCTTTTCGCCGAAGCATCCCAGATCAGAAGCTCGGTCGAGAACATCGCGCGACGCGGTTCTAGGGACCATTTCAAGCGCCTGTCTCGGCTGGATAATATTTCTGACCATGCATATGGGTTACAGTGGTGATGCCGAGGCAACCAGCGTGAGAAAGGATTGCAACCATGTACACAACGCCTGTACTGCTTCCAGCAGGTGGTGATATGGGAACCAAGCAACCAAGCAAGCCTTCCGGGACGGAAAGATCCTTGCTCGTACCCAGTCCGCCTTGGAGATCTGTAGCCGAAGCAGCTGATTCTAAACTTTACTGACTTTGGAGGGCTTTGACGATCTGGCGTGGTCTACCCACCCTACTGTATTATGACGCCAGATCGCGCCGAGATTTGGGCACATTGGAAAAGGAGGTTGCTCCGAGCTACAGAATGATGGTGTGCTGATCCTGCGGCATGCTGATGATCAGATAAGATGCTCGAAAACTATAGTACTCTATTGATATCATCGTAGGGGGTGTTGTTGGGGGCAGGAGACACTACTGTCCTGCAATTTGTGTACAAGAATAGTAATGGGAAAAATGACGTAGAATGGTGGTACAAAGACAACGGTCGCCCTTTTATTCCAACTCTTGCGCCGCTACCATACCGGCGTAAATGCCGCCTTGCGCAACCAGTTCATCATGTCGCCCTACTTCTACGATTTTTCCAGCTTCAAAAACGAAAATGCGGTCTGCATGCTGGACACTAGCAAGACGATGTGCAATCATTATGGTTGTGCGTCCGGAACTTGCCGCTGCAATTGCTTTTCGAATCTCCCGCTCAGTGTTTGCGTCAAGTTGGCTTGTAGCTTCATCCAGAAGCAGAACCTCCGGATCACGAATCAGAGCTCTCGCAATAGCGATTCGCTGGCGCTGACCACCTGACAGCTTGGAGCCGTGCGAGCCCACGTCGGTGTTGTATCCTTCGGGGAGGCTCATGATGAATTCGTGTAGTCCGCACTTCTTTGTCACGGCTACGACATCCTCATCGCTCACTTTGGCTCCAGGCTTGGCCCCGAGACTGATGTTGAACTTCACCGAGCCGGGAAACAAATCGGGTTCTTGTTCCACAAGGCCCAGCTTTGCTCGATGAGCCTGCACTGGTTCTCCTCGGATATTTCGGTTGTCCAATAGGATTGACCCGTACGTAGGGTCATGGAACCTCTCGATGAGCTGCATAGTGCTAGATTTACCAGCGCCGCTGCGCCCAACGAATGCAACATACTCACCAGCTTTGATCGAGAACGAGACACCGTCAAGAGCAAACACGTTTGGCCTTGTCTCGTACTTCAAGCTCACTTCACAAAATTCCAATTGGCCACTATTTGCGCGTGCGCTCTGCCCGGGTTGCGTAAAATCAGATGATGTGTCGACACTGGACGCCGTTGTTGGCCGAGAATCAGTCATGATAGAAGGTCGTTCATCATGCAAAGAAAATACGCTTTGAGCAGCAGTCTTCGCCCGTGTAATTTCAGGTGCCAAAGAGAACATCTGGCCTGCTGCTTGAGCCGAGAAGAGAAGCGCAGGGAGTACCGTGAAGAATGCTCGCTGATCATAGTTGCCGTTACGGACCTGCTTAGATCCCCTGACGTTTTGTTAATGTGGTAAGATCTTCAAATGAGAGTAATCACAAACTTACCACCAATATGCCAATGCATAGACGAAGTAGGTGATTGACAAGGACAGGGCTAGAAGGGTATTACCCCAGATACAGAATTTCAAGCTCTCTTCATACGGTTTTTGTATAGCGGCTCTATACAAACGCAGAACATCTTGCTCCCTTCCAAGGGCAGCTACTGTTTGTATAGAGGAACAGGCCTCCGAGGCCAATGCGGCGGCGGCATTGTATGCGGATCGATGGCGCTCTTCAGCCTGTGCAAGTATTCGGAGTCTCAGAAAACCGGCCAGAAGCATGATGGGAACTGCCGAAAGTAGAACAATGGCAATTCTCCATGCCACGATATGCGCCAGAATGATTCCACCCACGACGGATGTGGCAATGGAAAATATCGTACCCAAAATTACTCCAGACAGACCGGAAATGCTTCCGCTATCTGAGTTTAATCTCGCCATCAATTCATGATGTGCGTGCCCAGGTTGGGAAAACCAAGAAATGTCTTGCATCAAGATTGTACGAAAAGACAAGTCACGTACACGCACAACCAGCTTCTCAGATACTAGGCCAAATGCTGTCCCACTAGTCGTATGCGAGAGGAGGGCAATGATTGCAAGTACAAAAAACAATAAACAAAATAGGGTGACCTGGGACTTCAAACGGGACGAGTTAGACTGGTCGTTCAACAGCTCAACTAAATTTCCGAAGATGATAGCTTCGCCAATAATGATCCCACCGCTTACGATAGAAGCAAGAAGACCAAGCCCGATAATAGGTAGTTCTTTTCGGCTCAGCTTCAGCGACCGCGAAATAAGTTGTGCTGAAGTCTTCTTGGCTTGATCATTGGCTAAAAGCGGGGCAGTGTCATTGTGCATGTCGTGAACTCGAGACTTGATACCTTCTTCCTTCCTCAGGGATTCGTTATTGGAGACGGCAGAGGATGATGATGCTGATGGGGGTTGTTTCTTGTCGAACTGTTGCGCTTTTATCAGTCCCGCATAAATTCCATCGGCCTTCACCAAGTCTTCGTGACGACCCGTCTCGACAACACTCCCATCTTTCATGATGTGAATACGATCGGCATCCTTCACAGTCGCAAGCCGATGCGCAATAATAATGGTTGTTCGTTTGGATGTCGACGAGCTCCGCTTGAGGTTTTCCAATACGGCAGCTTCACTCGTAGCTAGAAGGGAACGTTAGCTTTACTACGCACTCATAAAAGCTGGCGGGAGAAAATTCCGACGTACCATCCATCGCACTGGTAAACTCGTCCAGGAGAAGCAGCGATGGTTTCCCTACCAGCGCCCTGGCAAGCGTGATTCGCTGTTTTTGACCACCAGAAAGTTGAGAGTGGTGGCCTGAGCCAACTTTAGTATGGATGCCGTCTGGGAGATGTGCAATAAAATCGCAATGAGCCTCTGCCGCAGCTTCTGAACATCTTGAAAGTATTTCTTCATCAGAGAGAGTTTCTCGCGAGGATATACCATGTTTAATATTGTCGAGAATGGTGCCTGAAAAGAGGACGGGAGTCTGAGTGACAAGGGCTATATGTGAACGAAGGCTACTGAGATTGAGAGTTCGAGCATCTTTTGTGCCGAGCATAACCTTTCCAACCGACGGGTCGTACATGCGTAGAAGAAGAGCTGTGATTGTGGATTTTCCGGAGCCTGATGTACCGACCAATCCTGTAACCTCTCCTGGCTGAAAGGTAAGGGTAACATCATCCAGAACCTTCATCTGTGGCCGCGCTGGGTACACGAAGGATACATCTTGTAGTGATATGTCTTGTTTGAAATCTTCTTCCCGAAGGATCTCGCCTTGGGTAGAGTACACATCGATCTCGGATGGGGGAGCGTCAAGTATAGAGAATACAGCTTGGCCTGCAGCAGCAGCGAGTGCGAATGTTTGAATGAAGGGACCAAATTGGCCCACGACAAAAGAAGCATCAAGAATCAAGAATACGACGGCGTATATGGTACCAGCCTCTCCTGACGTAGAGCCATCACTGAAGCGTAAGTAATTACCGTACCAGAATGCTAATGCATTTGCCGAATAGGCGACAAACCAAACGCTTCCCAGCATAAAAGCGCCTGCGACACTCTTCTTGATACCCACTCGCAATGCGGCGCGAAGGAAGCTGTGATGGTCTTTCGCTAATTGCTCTGATACGCCAAAAGCTTGTACAACTTGAACGGCTCGTATGGCACTGGCGGCAACTGCGGCAGCCTTCTCACTCCAAGCGGCGGCCTGCTTCGAGAAGCGAGACACAAGATTGGTGCCGAGGCAAACAATGAGGGCCATGGATGGTATTACCGTGACGAACAATACTGCGGTCAGTCTGGGATTGAGTACGAAGCCGACGGTAAAGGCTGCGAGAAAATAGCTTATCGAAGCGATGAACAAACCAACCTTTTCCGAGGTGCCGAGCTGGATGGTTTGCGTCTTCTCTGTAAGAATGCTTGTCATATCGGGCGAGACTGTATCAAAATAGGACATTTCCATGCCCAATGCTCGTTCGACCAGTCTCTCGCGTGTTTTTCGAGAAACCCTCTCGCCAACAATGCCCCAACAAACGGACCAGCCAAAAGTGACAGCAAAGTACCCAACGGCGGTCCCCATTAGCTGAACCAATCGGATGTTGAGGTCATGCTCGGAAGGGGGGAAATTATTGATGATCTTGCCCAAATAATACCAATGAGTGGGAGAGGAATGCCAGCGGCCATGGAGAAGAGGATTGCGAAAACCAAGATCAATCTTGACTGGAAGTCATCAAGCGGACGATAGAGGGAGAAATAGGATGTTTTGAAAGGGTTGAGACCAAGAATTTGTCGTATGAAACTTTGGCGAATGGTGGCTAGGTCGTGATGCCACGAATGCGGCTGGGCGGCGGTCGCGATAGAAGCACGATCGATTTGCGGATCCCATTGTGAGCTGCGATGCATCGAAGACTGGTCTATATCATGGCTTTCGTTTGCGCTCCATTGGGAAGCCTCAGCGACCTGCTCTGCGACAAGTGCATTGGCTGGAGGTATCCCAGGGGGCACGGGAGCAGGCTCCATTTGCGGGCAGAGTCGCGCTACAGTTGCAGCCGGGCTCAAAGAATTGCAGTGGGAATAAGGTAAACATTAATAGCCATGGGGAACGACACAAAGCGATGGAAAAAGATGGAGATGGGGTTGGACAAGCCTCGAGTGTGGAGGATCGTTAAGAGTGTGGTGGTGGTGGCGGTGATGTTGGTGGTGAATGGTGAAGAGGAAAGCGCGCAATGCCTAGCGGGCGGAACACGAATCTCGCCTATCATGTCAGGTACCTGGCCACAAACATCGACATATCCACCTGGGCAGGGCTGGAAACAGCCATGGAGCCCTGGAGCCCTGGAGCCCTGGAGCCCTGGAGCCCTGGAGCCCATCACACTGGGTGGCATGGGCACGTGATTGGGTACCGCACGGGATTTATGTTTTGCCAGACAGACGGCTTGCGCTTTTGGCTAGCATTGTGCACAATAATCACAATAAGCATCCCGAAGCGGATACAACGAAGACAGCCTTGGGATGGGAGGACTCCGTTCTGGCTCGTTACTAATGCATCGAGTCTGCGGCGCGCAGTCCACCTGATTCCAACATGGGAAGCTTCAAATGTTGCACATGTGAGGGCTTCTGCTGGCTCGGGTTGTGAGTGAGTGTCACGCGGCCTGGGGAGAAGGCAGGAGTCGTTCGCATGAGACCTCGGAGCTTGAGGCTAGACGAGTACAAGTACATGGTACGCAGGCTGTGTATTAGCTCGAAGAGTTGTCGTCCGAGCAGAGTTTAGATGTAACCTAGGAGAACCAGGCACAGCCTGCGAAAAAGGCCTGAGGGGTGCAAATTGAGTTATCAGATCCGCTGCCAGGCCATGTACCGACAGCGGGAGACTGGTGATTGGGCCAGTGGGCCGATTGATGGCTGTTCTTCCTGGGGTCGCAACATCTGATAAGCAGGCGGCTGCACCACGCGCGCCATCTATGCATCATCTGGACTGGACTCCTTCAAGGCAAAAAAAACCCTTCTCCACCCACGTCCACTTGGCTCCTTTGCACCCATCACGAGCCAGTCCGAAGTCGGGGTGATGCCTCGAGCAATGACTAAATTTTCGAATGCCGGTCTGCCGTGGGACACATCCAAGTGTGCGTGTTGGATGCCACTTGGACATGTCCCTTGGGGACGAGAGTGGGATGCATGGTACAGCACAGCCTGGGGAGCGATGAAGAATGGGCACAAGGGGGAGGGGGGCAGGGAGGATTGAACGGGCTTTTGGTCATGACGCAACCACATTATCCTCAGGGCAAGTATTCGCAGTCGCCGCCGCCATCCATCCCACCCGACCATTCCATCTGGCATCTCTCACCACCTTAATTCCATATAGCGCTATTACATACACTGCATGCCGTAATGCTTCACAGCGACACCTCGGGTCAGCCAGGCTCACCTGGCGCCTATGCAGCCCCCTTGAAGCCACCCATTACGCTTCCTCATCCTTCACTGGTCATGTCTCTTCGTCTCGTTGCGTCTTCGCTCTTTTCCGTTCCGCTACATCTAACTCTTTGCTTCCTTTCCAATACCTACTTCGTACATCCCACGCTTGCTAAGCTCGGAGATGGGTCAGCTTTCGATTAGGCCCATAGCATAGACGGCATGACTCGTCTGTCTCCATCTCTTACGCCTTTCCATCCCACCTGGCCAGCTACGAGACGCGAGGCGGGACGCGCGAGCTACCAACCCTTGTTGTTTCTACGCTCTGAATACCTTCCACAAGCCCTTTCTATCGTCTTGTCGCTTTCACGTTGTCTTTCCGCTCTTTGCAAGCCCCATGTTCCTCGAGTGTTCTTGACCGTTACGCCTGATGCCTTGGCGCCTCGCACCCTCTTCACAGTCTGCATATCGCCTGCGCCACCCGCCCTCAAGCCCGTACTGTCTGCCTGTACCGCTCGAGAACTGGCATAATTCGTCGCCGAGCAACAACGCGACTTCAGCAAGGTGACGGGCCTTCACGTGGCTGTTGTTAAAAGCAAGCATATGCTGCACCCACTCGTACTGACCAATCACTACGCAGCTGTTTCTCATCACTCTCCATTCTCTGTCTCTAAGCAAGTGCTGTTATCCCCTTCAAAGCAGTCGTCGAGATTCAATTTTCATGTCGTCGGTTTTTCAAACACCTCTTCATATTCGTTCGTCGCGCAGATTCTGCTCTTTCGCATTTGTGCATTAAATATCCATCTTCCCAACCCCTCTTAGCTTCATTACCGGATTGGGAAACTCCCCGAAATGCTTCACGAACCAATTCCAGAGCTGTCCATCTTGAACAAGAAGCCCGCTCTGTTAGATGGTCCCAGACTACTCCATCAACTCGTTGCAAAAAATCAAACTACGACAAGTGTCGCTATCGACTTCCTCGAAAATGCTTCGCGGAGGAGCATTTCTTACGATGCACTACATACCCTGAGCGACGCACTGGCTCGCAGAATCACAGATACCCTGTCAAAACTGGAAAATGTTTCTGACATTGTACCTGTGCTGCTGCCGCAATCGCCAGAGCTCTACATTACCTTATTAGCTGTTCTCAAGGCCGGGAAGGCTTTTTGCCCCATTGGATTGGACACCCCACATGAACGACTTCGATTTATCCTGGACGACGTTGCCGCGGATTTGTTGATCACAGACTCCGTGCGCGCATCCACTATCCAAGAAGATGGGCATGTTCACCTATTACTGGTCGATGAAGAACAAACGCCTTGCCATGCGATACAGATCACGGAAGTACCACGTGTTGACGCGAGTAACCTTGCTTATGTTCTCTACACTTCAGGTTCGACTGGCTTACCAAAAGCTGTGAGTGTTTCACACAGAGCGGTCACTCAGAGCCTGCTAGCTCATCAACGCCACATTCCAATTTTTTCTCGCTTTCTTCAGTTCGCTACCCCCACCTTCGATGTTTCCATCTTCGAAATATTCTTCCCTTTGATCAGAGGATGCACTTTAGTCGGCTGCAATCGTGGCCAGCTTCTTGAAGATCTGCCTGGGGTTATCAGAGCAATGGAGGTGGATGCCGCTGAGTTGACACCCACCGTCGTCAGTGCTCTGCTCCAGGGACGCGAGAGCGTACCCGGCTTGAAGTTGCTACTCACCATTGGTGAAATGCTGACCAAGCAAGTCATTGACGCATTTGGTGGAAATGCGGACCGACCGAGTATGTTATGGGGTATGTATGGCCCCACTGAGGCAGCGATACACTGCACTTTGCAGCCAGCCTTTCAAGTGGACTCCCCTGTTGGCAATATCGGGATACTTCTCGACACAGTTTCTGCATTTATTGCTGTACCTGTAGATGAATCTAAATCGTCCACTGATCTGATCATCCTCCCCTCCGGAGAGGTCGGAGAGTTAGTTCTTGGTGGTCCGCAAATTGCAAACGAGTACCTCAATCGGCCAGAACTGAATGCTACCGCATTTCTCCATCATCCTGAGTTCGGCTATCTTTATAGGACTGGCGATAAAGCCCGCATCACACAAGACCGCTCCTTGGAATGTTTTGGCCGCATCAAGTCTGGGCAGGTGAAACTAAGAGGCCAGCGTGTGGAGCTTGGAGAAATCGAACAAGTCATCGCAAAAGTAAAAGGATGCCAAGCTGTTACGACGATAATAATTAACGATAATCTTGTTGCATTTTGCGCTGTTGGGGACTGTGAACTCAAGAGAGAAGTCATCTCAAAGGCCTGTTTACGGTGGTTACCAAGCCACATGATACCGACCGAGATCATTTTCGTCTCCAGGATGCCACAACTGCCATCCGGAAAAGTCGACAAGAATCATTTGGAAGAACAATATTTGCAGCAATGCAAAGACGAAAACCAGCTCCAGCCGGAACCAAACTCACAGTCAACAAACACAACAGGTGCACCCATTCTTCGTATACTTGAACTTGTTCTCAAGCGGCACATATCCACCAAAACAAAACTACAATACGCTGGTCTAGATTCCCTCCGTGCCATTCGTGTCTCTTCCTTGCTGCGCAAAGCCGGCTACAATATTGGTGCCACAGATGTGCTCTCCGCGAGTACAGCGGAGGAGCTTGCTCTTACTTGCTGGAGCCAGAATAGTAACCATCCAGCTCGCCGACATGGTTTCAATGGATTCAGGAAACCAATATTAAGACTTCCAGAGTTGTCTTACCGCCAAAGCTCGGTAGCTGATATCATACCCTGTACCCCTCTTCAACAAGCGATGCTAGCAGAGACAGTCGTTCGACCCAGTTCATATTGCAATTGGATAGAAGTAGAATTGCATGAGCCACACACATTCTCGGAGATTCGTACATGCATACAGCGTCTTGCACACGCAACTGAAATTTTACGATCAGGCTTCTGCATTACATCCATGTCAAATTCATTTTCAGGTTCGTCCTTTGCCCAAATAATATGGAAACAATTAGACGCGTCCCAGATCACGGAGGTTACATCCTTCTCGAAAAGGTATTCTCTCGGATCTGTGAACTCGTTGCTTCGACCTTTAGCAATTCAGGTTCATGCAAATCTTCATCGACCGCGAATACTGTTCCAAATACATCATGCACTTTACGACGGCTGGTCTTTCGAGCTTCTCCTCCGCGATTTCGCCGACCTCATGAGTGGAAAGACATTAACCACACGTCCCCAGTATCGCGATGTTGTAGAATATCATACATTCATGGATACCGACAAGAGCAAAGCTGCAAGTCTAGAATACTGGACTAATTTACTTACGGACTTCCAGCCAACCAAACTTCCCAACTTTAATGGTCAAGTCGTTTCAAATACGACTCTCTCTCGAGTAGCAGTCAAGTCCTCGATCAATGCCCATACTTTGTTCAACCGAGCAAATGATCTTGCAATCAACCCACAAGTCTTTTACCAAGCAGCCCTTGCGTATATAATCGGTTTGTACAGTGGAATCTCTGACGTAACTTTTGGTACTGTCACATCCGGCAGAACTATCCCCATCACTCACATCGAAGAAATTATTGGTCCTTGCATAGCCACGCTTCCACTCCGCATAAATCTCTCAGGGAATTCAACTATCAGACAGCTTTTGAACACCATTCATGGTTCAAATCGGAGTATGCTGCAGCATTGCTCGTTGCCTTTGCGAGACATCATGAGGCTATGCGGTCGACAATCTGGGGGTCGAATCTTCGATACTCTCTTCGTCTGGCAGCAATCTTTGAATAGCAAGGAAACTAACATACCACTTCCTCAAATTATGGACAGCGCGGATGAGCTAGAATTCGGACTGACCTTGGAATTTGAACCTCGAGGTAAAGACATATTGTCGAAAGTCACCTATGATCCGTCCTTTATTCCTCCCTCACAGATCGGGCATCTTCTTAGTCAAATTGACGAGGTCGTTGAACACTTCATTCATAATCTGGATGCCAATGTCGATGACATCGCAAGATGCTTCAGTCGCGAAACACTTTCGATTGCCAATCCAGCACCAATACAAGAATCGATCATCTATGGTCCTTCGCACACTGTGGAAAAGTGGGCATCATCACATCCAGAGAGAAATGCAGTCGTCCTCGGGACCACCATCAATGGCAAAATGGTGCCACAGCAAACACTCACATACGCTTCTCTCAACAACCGCGCGAATCAACTCGCACATGCTCTAATTGCCTATAACCTCCAAGAGGATGAGATTGTCTGTGTTTTGCTTGACAAGTCAATCGATCTCTATGTATCAATACTCGCTGTTCTGAAGACCGGGCATGGTTACCTCCCCATTATTCCCGAATCGCCACACGAACGGACAAGCAGGATATTGGCCGATTCCAAAGTCACATTGTGTATCAGTACATCATCAACGTCACAAAGGCTTCATCTGGAAAACTCCTGCAAAGTCCTCAACGTTGATGCATTCGATTACGCTGAGTATTCTAGTGAAAACCCTGGAATAGAATACAACGGATCGCGCCTGGCTTACGCCGTATTTACGTCTGGGAGCACAGGGACACCGAAAGGCGTGCTTGTAACGCAGGATAATCTTATGAGCAACATCATGACACTTCATGGTATATATCCCACCAGTCCGGAGTCTAGGATGTTGCAATCATGCTCTCAAGCCTTTGACGTATCGGTTTTCGAGATCTTTTTTACGTGGTACTCTGGAATGTGTCTCTGCGCCGCCACAAAAGATGAATTGTACGATAATCTTGAAGAGTCCATTGTTCGCCTAGGAATAACTCATCTGAGTATGACGCCCACTGTCGCGTCCTTGGTCAATCCTGTCAACGTTCCTAACGTCCAATTTCTCGTCACGGCCGGTGAGGCTTTGAACGAGCATGTTCGAAGACAGTGGATGGGGAAAGGTCTATACCAAGGTATGTCTACAATTACTTTACGTGTTGAAATGACCTAAATTCCTCCAGGATATGGGCCATCTGAAACTACAAACATTTGCACTGTAAGGGCTTCCGTCTGTGCCGAAGATCTGATCAACAACATTGGACAACCATTTAGCAACACATCTGCTTTCGTGCTAGCGCCAAACAGTGATCACATTGTACCTCGTGGTGCAATCGGTGAGCTTTGCTTTGGCGGCGCGCAAGTCTTTCGTGGTTACCTTAACATGCCCGAGCTCAACGCCCAAAAAATCCTTGTCCACTCTGAGTTTGGCCGCATTTACCGGTCAGGCGACATGGGTATGCTTCTACCCGACAACTCCATACTTTTCGTAGGCCGCTCTGATGATCAAGTTAAAATTCGGGGGCAAAGAGTGGAGCTTGGAGAAATCACATCGAAGGTTCTTGATAACGTGACAGTCGACGACTGCGTTACCCTCCTGTTCCATGAAGATGATACATCATCTCGAATCATCACATTTTGGGTACCATCAGGCGCGCCTCAGGAAAAATTCGCGGCACTATCATCCAACGAATTTGTCGTTCCCACGCTACACATTTTCGAAGCATTGATGTCGGCCCTACCAAGTTATATGATTCCTACTCATCTTATCCCAATTTCTAGAATTCCTCTCACACCCCAAACTAAGATTGATCAAAGATTACTCTTCGCCACGTACAAAAATTTACCAAATCACTATCTTGAGTCGATCACGTACGATCCATCTCCCAAAAACGACGAAAAAATTGTTTCTGATACCGAGAACACAATGGCCGAAACTGTGTCTAAAATCCTGCGAATTTCTCAGAAAGATATTTCTAGGCACTCGCCACTCTTTAGCCTTGGGCTAGACTCCATCTCTGCAATTCATTTGGCTCATGCACTTCGAGATCGTGGTTTTGGCAACATCTCTGTTTCGACGATTTTGAGACATCCTACCATTGCACAGCTTTGTTCAAGACAGAATATGGGCTCAGTACCAGAACAGGCGTCTGTGAAACCCCAGTCTGACCTATCGCGAACTTTCTCTTCGCAATTCACTTCACACACGCAGTCACTGTTCGAGAAACGCAATATACGAGTGGAAAAGATATTGCCCTGTACTCCCCTGCAAGCGGCAATGTTATCGAGCAGCGATTCCATGGGAGACAGTTCATATTGCAACACAACAGTATTCAAGATTAACGGTAATCTAAAGTGGATACAAGACTGCTGGTCACGCATGTTTGAAAGACATGAGATACTCAGAACCGCATTCATCCCAACTGATGACCCCCGATATGCATTTGCGCAAGTCGTGATCGAGTACGCGCCGCCGACCTGGGACCTTCTAGACCCTAACGACATGATTGAGGGCTATGTGCAAAAAACAATACCGGAACTCCTCAGTCTGCAACAGCCTCCCCTACGTTTGGCAACGAGGAAGATGGGTGATTCGATTCAGGTTATTTTCTGTTGTCATCATGCTTTGTATGATGGAACAGCGGTCACAGTTCTTCTCAGTGAGATTGAAGATCTGTACCATGAGAGGAAATTATTGCCTGCCATGTCATATGAAAGTTATCTCAAGCACATTGTTGATATCGATCTCAGCGCAGCCGACGAGTTTTGGGAAAATCACCTTCGCGGCATGGAACCAACCATTTTCCCCAACCTAACCAGCAAAACATCAGACAACGCTCCATCAACGTCGTCAATGGTGCGGAAATTGCAAATCCCTCTTTCAGTCGCAACCAAGTTTTCTCAGAGCCTGTCGACCTCACTATTGCCAACACTCCAGGCCGCTTGGGTAAAAATACTGCACTTTTACATTGGGGAAGGGGACGTCTGCTTTGGGAACGTTGTGAGCGGGCGTTCGATCCCAGAGCCTAACATAAATCGTCTCGTTGCACCTTGTTTCAACACGGTCCCGGTGCGTGTCGATTTTGACTTTGGAAACACCAATGCAGATTTGGTCAAAAATTTACACACAATCAACGTGGAATCTTCTCCATACCAGTTAACCCCCCTTAGGCGCATACAAGGACGCAATCGCAACGAAGCAGGCCGCCTTTTCGACACTCTTTTCATTCTTCAGCAACCATCCACACAGTTGGATGAATCAATTTGGACAATTGAACAAGACTTTGGCAGTATGGATTTGCCGATCGTGTGTGAATTATCCCCAGATACATCAGCCGACTGCTTGACAATGACGTTGCACTATCAAACATCAACACTCTCCGAGCTCGATTCTCGTTATGTTGTTGAGAGTTTTGACTGTGCCCTCCAAAGCATTGTCAAGTTTTCACCTTCCGCCGCCAGAGACACTGTTGGCTTCCCGGATACGTTACTGGCGATGCGCAATCTCAATTTTACAAGGTTTGATGAATTAGAGAACCAGCTATTGCACTCGTCGTTCGAAAATAATGCCGAGCAATGCCCTGATCGCATAGCCCTCGAGTATATTCATACTGGTGGTCGAATATCAACTTGGAGTTTCAAGGAGCTGAATGAGGCTGCAAATCAAATTGCGAATGCCCTGATTGAATTCGATATTGCATTGGACGATGTCATACCAGTTGTGATACCGAAACGCCCAGAGTTTTATGCGAGCATACTTGGTATTCTCAAAGCGGGTGCTGCTTTTACACCAATACATCCCGACCTCCCCGTTGCTAGAAAGAAATTCATGCTCACTGAACTCCAACCCAAGGTGATCCTTTGTGTTGGAAGAGACGATACGGATTGGTGCGATGGTGTACAGATTCTCAACGTAACAACCACGAAGGGATACTCAACAAAGAACCCCTGCATTCCTGGCTTAGTGCCAACGAATATGGCCTACAATTTGTACACCTCGGGGACTACTGGCGTTCCAAAAGCTGTGAGCGTAGATCACCGATCGCCAATGCATACAATCAAAGCATCGAAGGAATTGATTCCTTGGAGTAAGGATTCTAGGCTGCTACAGTACGCCGCTATAAGCTTCGACATGTGTTACTATGACTGCTTCCTGGCGTGGTCATTTGGATTTACACTTTGCGCGAGTGACCAAGACAACATGATCAACAACCTTGCCAGTGTCATTGTCTCACTGAACGTTGATCTATTAGATCTAACGCCATCGGTTGCAGTATCAATTTCAAGAGTCGAAGTCCCGTGTGTAAAGTGGCTATTTTGCATTGGAGAATCAATGTCTACGTCAGTCGTAAAAGAATGGGAGGGAGCCTGCGTTAACTCATATGGCCCGACCGAAGCCGCATTCTGTACAACGATTTTCCCAGTACAAAAGAACACTAAAGTAAGCGTGATTGGCAAGCCTTTCCCGACCACCTCTTTTGCAGTATTTCCCAGAACCGGTGAACGAGCTCTCCCTGTATTCGGCGTTGGTGAGTTATTGATTGGGGGTGCGCAACTAGCGAGAGGGTACTATGGAAAGAGTCAATTGACCATGGAAAAGTTTGTCCAGAGAAATGGGCAAAGATTTTACAAGAGTGGCGATATCGTCCGAATGCTAGGTAACGGCAACTTTGAATTTGTTGGTCGGGTCGATGATCAAGTCAAAATCAGAGGCCTTAGAGTCGAGCTCGGAGAGATCAACCATGTCCTACAGCATTGCGACGAGCGCATTGCGTCAGTCTCAACCCAGATTTTCAAAAAGGATGACAGTTCTAAGGATCAACTTTCTGCATTTGTGGCAACTAGTCGTTATCTCAATTCTGAAGAACAACAGGAACTGAAAATAAAGGCAAGAGAAATGGCATCCAAGACTCTGCCAGCATATATGGTGCCTCAATTTGTAATCATAATCGATAAGATCCCAAGATCTACTGCTGGCAAAGTCGATAGGAAAGTTCTTATGGAAGCCTTTCGTCAGTCAAGCGACGTCAATAGCGAACTGGGGCTCGGGACTGGGCTTGAAATGGAGCACAAGTGGACTGAAACCGAGCACATAATCCGAGAGCAGTTTGCACGATTGTCACATACCTCTGTCGAGGACATAACCCCGAAAACCTCGATTTACCAGCTTGGTCTCGACAGTATCAGTGCCGTACAAATTGCGGCCGGCTTGAGAAAACAAAATATCACGGTGATTGCTGCCGATGTTTTGAAACACACAACATGCGTCGATCTTGCGTTGCACATTGAAAGAGCTACACATTTTCCTCCAGAGAAAACTCGTGGATTTGACTTCGCATCCTTCGAAGCGAAGCACCGTCCACGGATTCTTGAACAGCACGACATTGAGGATCAGCAGATCGAAACGATACGACCATGTACACCGCTTCAGCAAGGAATGTTATCGCAGTTTGTTACCAGTGATGGAGCTGTATACTTCAATTACATTCAATTGCGACTCTGCGAAGACATCAAGTTGCGTAGACTCAAAGAAGCATGGAACTGCACCATGAAAAAGTTTCAAATGCTACGCACTGGCTTTTTCCATACCGAGAATGTCACACAATCTTGGGCTATGGTTCATCTCACCGCTGTGACGACATCTTTACCCTGGGAAGATGAGACGGAAGAAAGCGATCCAGAACCTGCACAGGACTGGCTTGAACAATCACAAAATCGAGCATTGAAGTGTCTGCATAAGCCTCTTTGGCGGGTTAGATTGACGACTGTAGGCGACCAAAAATACCTTGATCTAGCAATGTTTCATGCGCTCTTCGACGCCGCTAGCCTTCAAATTATGTTGGATAACGTCGCATCTGAGTATTATGGCGCAACAAATAATGACGCAGATCCTTTGGAACCCGCATTGGCCACTATTCTACAACAAAGTCACGCCGATGATGGAGAACGGGAAGCGTTCTGGAGAGACCTAGGACGAATATCAACACCTACGCGATTTCCAAATCTTGCGCCGCTTCAATATACTCCAAAACCATTCAAAGTGGTGACAAGGTTATCCTCGGATACATTACAATCTATTGAGGCTGGTTGTCGAACGTCGAATACGTCTCTCCAAGTGGCTGGTATCGCTAGTTGGGCATCGATCATATCAGCATATACAGGTGAAAACACGGTAACCTTGGGCGTTGTCCTATCAGGCCGCAATGATGATGCAACGAGTTCTGTTGCATTTCCATGCATCACCACAGTTCCTTATGTGGTGTATGTAGACGATGACAAAAAGAAGATGCTCCACAACATAATGTTGCTCAACGCCAACATTCAAACTCACCAGTTCACTCCGCTCCAAGAGATTCACAAACTTATGGGAAACTCAAGTGAGAGTCTCTTCGATTCTATATTTGCTTTCCAAAAGCTGCAAGTTCACGACACGCAGAATCACCCTTGGTCTGTTGTAGACGAGAAAGCATCGACCGAGTATCCCATCTCAATTGAGCTAGAGCCAAAACACGGACGACTAGAGTTTCGATTGACTATCTTACCGCATGTTGTTCCAGAAGAGCACGCAGTTTTGATTCTGGACCAACTTGACTACTTGTTCCACCAAATTGTCTTCTCGGAATCGCCGTCTGTGGGCGTCTCTACTATCGAACCAACTCTTCTCTCAGTAACCCCGCCTAAAGAACCCATACTGCCATCTAACATCTCTCTACTTCATGAGTTCGTGGAGGATTCCGCGTGCAAATATCCTGATAGTATTGCATTCGAGTTTGCAACTTCCATTCAAGCGCTAGGATACACAAGTTCGGCATGGACATATGCCGAGCTTGATGCGGAAGGAAACAAGATCGCTCATCTACTTCAATCTCATGGCGTGAAGCAGGGTGATTTGGTTGGAGTATGCTTCAATAAATGTCCTGAAGCGTCCTTTGCTATTTTGGGAATACTGAAGGCTGGATGTGCGTTTGTTGCACTTGATCCTGGAGCCCCAACAACAAGAAGAGCTTTCATTATCAAGGACTCAGGTGCTGAGATCGTTCTCACCATGAAAAATGAGTCCCGCGATCTCGAAGACGCTGTTGACATCCAGATTCTGAATCTCGACGAAATTGATTCGCAAGGATTGGCCACCGAGAAACCTTCATTGTTGCACCAAATTAATCCGCAAGATCGAAGTTATTGTCTCTACACTTCGGGAACTACCGGCACCCCAAAAGGCTGCGAACTTACTCATGAAAACGCAGTTCAAGCTTTACTGGCATTCCAACGTCTATTTTCAGGACACTGGAATAAGGAATCCCGATGGTTACAGTTTGCGTCCTTCCACTTCGACGTTTCTGTGCTGGAGCAATACTGGAGTTGGTCCGTAGGCATCACAGTCGTCTCTGCTCCGCGAGACCTTCTTTTTGAGGACTTAGCGGCTGCTATCAAATGCCTAGACATCACACACATCGACCTGACCCCTAGTCTTGCTCGCCTAGTACATCCCGATGAAGTTCCAAGTCTCTGCAAGGGAGTTTTCATAACTGGTGGAGAGAGCTTGAAGCAAGAGATCCTAGATGTTTGGGGTCCCAAAGGCGTAATATACAATGGTTATGGGCCCACGGAGGCTACTATCGGTGTCACAATGTATCCTCGAGTCCCCGCAAACGGAAAACCATCAAACATTGGCCCACAATTCGACAACGTTGGATCATATGTGCTGAAGCCAGGCACAGACATACCTGTACTGAGAGGAGGTGTAGGTGAGCTTTGTGTATCGGGCAAGCTGGTCGGGAAGGGTTATTTGAACCGCGATGAGCTTACTACAGAGCGCTTTCCATTCATCGCCAGCTTTGGTGAGCGAGTGTACAGAACTGGAGATCTCGTCAGAATTCTCCATGATGGGTCATTTGACTTCCTGGGGCGGGCGGACGATCAGGTGAAGCTACGCGGTCAACGTCTCGAAATCGGCGAAATCAACTCTGTCATCCGAAAGACTAGTAGCGAAATATCGGATGTTGCAACTTTAGTGTTGAGACATCCCAAGCAACAGAAGGAACAACTCGTGTCCTTCGTAGTGACAAAGTTAAAACGGCAGAACAAGCAAGAAATCGTTTTCGACAACGAAGGCCATTTGAGTCGAGCAAAAGAAATGTGCCAGGAAACACTTCCAGGTTATATGGTACCGACATACTTTATTGCTCTTTCGGGTATGCCTTTATCCGCCAACAATAAGGTGGATACACGCGCACTGAAAAACATCTATGACACATGCGATGTTCAGCAGCTGTCGATTGGCTCCTCACGTCCAAGTGATGGTGAATGGACGAAAAATGAACTCTGCGTGCGAGACGTGCTTAGTGACATGTTTTCACTGAACTCAAAAGACATCAAAAGAATCTCTAGCATCTTCGAACTTGGCTTGGATTCCATATCTGTTATTTCGTTTGCACGCGCTCTCAAGAAAGCGGGATTTCCCCAAACATCCGCGTCGCTCATCATGAGGAACACTTCAATCATTGGCCTGGGTAAAGCACTGTCAAATATACAGTCTTCTGCAAACGACCGTGGGTCTGTTATCGCTGCACAACAAATAATTACCGCCATCCAGCATCGTCATCGACGAAACGTTGCCAAGATGTTGGCGATTGGAACAAGTGAGATCGAAACAATTGCACCATGCACACCTCTGCAACAGGGAATGATTGCAAGGTCGCTGGAGAGCGATCAAGGGCTATACTTTAACGAATTTCGGTTTAGACTTGGAGCAAAAGTTGACAAAGAAAGGCTGTTCGCAGTTTGGAAAGAGGCGTTTTTCTCAACCCAAATACTGCGAACGGTATTCTGTGACTCGGACGACGGGTATATTCAAGCTGTCGTTCGTTGGGGGGAACTGCCCCATCAAAATCATACCATTCCGGAAGGCGAACCAATTCATGACTTCCTCGATAATCTGAAAAAACAATGGCGAGAGGTCAACCAGACGTTGCTCTTACGACCCTTCCAGATCCAATATGTGAGCCATGGTTCTCAGAACATACTCGTCGTTCAGATTTTCCACGCTTTATATGACGGTATCAGCGCGCAGTTGCTTTTTGAAAGAATATGGGATGGTTATAACGACACATTGACAGGAAATAACGGCCCTCACTTCCACGATGTTCTACCGTACGGTCCATTATGCATCGTGGCTGGGGCTAAGGATTTCTGGCAGAATCAGCTGTCGGGCAATACGTTCTTCCCAATTTTGCCCTTGACCAACACACCAGGCGAATCTTCGATAGGAATCATGCGAGAAATCCCAGACCTGCATGCCTACGAAAACATACGTCGAAAGTTAAACGTGACGCATCAGGCCATCGCACAGGCCTGTTGGTCAACGGTTTTGCGAAAACACGCCCAAGGACCAGTCACCATGGGCATGGTTGTATCTGGTAGGAGTATTAATTTTGACGGAGCAGATCGTGTAATGGGACCTTTATTCAACACGATACCATACCACTATCGCCATCAGGCGGGCACCTCGTGGACTGACGCAATCAAACGCGCTCATGATTTCAACGCCGCTGCTCATACTTACCAGCACACACCGTTGCGCGATATCATGAAATGGCAAAACCGATCTCCAAGTAAACCATTATTCGATAATCTATTTGTGTATCAGATTGGCGACAACGAGGAGTGTATCAAGAATCAGCATTGGAGGCTGGAAGAGGTTGGCGCTGAAGCTGACTATCCAATTGCATTTGAGGTTGAGCAGAGGAACAATGGCTCTTTGTTAGTCACGCTGGTGTCTCAAGGCCATATTGCAGATGAAAAATCCGCAGATCTACTTTTGGATGAGTTTGAGGCCGCGCTAAGGATGGTGATGGAGGATCCAAATGCCCTTGTGGGTTTGGATACTGTGGATGGGATAGGAAAGGAAGACGAGTTGCCGGCCAAGGAGACTTCTAAAACATCCAAGTCAAACAATGATGTGCTCGACTTCGAGTGGACACACAATGCAATTTCAATCAGGGAAGAAATTGTTCGCCTTACCGACGCTGGGAACGAAGACATTAGTCCGTCAACGTCAATTTTCGAGCTGGGCTTGGACAGCATTGACGCCATCAAACTATCTTCGAAGCTCAAGAAACGAGGGATTGACCTTCCTGTCAGCGCCATCATGCGCGGTCTCACCATTGCAAATATGACCGAGAATGTCAGAACTGGCGTGAAAATCGAGTCCCAAGCGTCATCCGACGTGAATTTTGAGTTGAACAAGAAAGAGCTGGGCAACTATTTGACTCATTCTTTGCCGGAACTTGACAATATTGAACAAATACTTCCACTCACACCACTGCAAGAAGGCATGGTCGCAGATATGATTGCATCCGACTACACAAGATACTACAACCACGATGTCATGAAACTAGCTCCGGATACCGATTTAGAACAGCTTCGAAAGGCCTTAAAAAGAGTGGTGGAAAACTCGCCAATTTTAAGGACATCCTTCATTGAGATTGATGACCCGGAAGTTGATTCCTCATTCGCTCAGATCGTCCACCGAGAGGCCCACGAATTTGTACAACATTACGAAGTCCATGACGAGCCTGACTTTCCAAAGTTTTTCGATCAAGCACGTGAAGAAGCGAGGAGCTCATCCTGGCGGAAAGCACCATTCCATGTTCAATTTGTCGAAACATTAAAAAACAAATATCTCGTGTTATCCATTGCGCATGCGTTGTATGACGGTTTTTCACTCGGACTTCTCCATTCAGACATATATCATGCGTACATTAACCAGTACACACCCCGTGGTAACTACGAGCCGGCACTTCGAGAAATTCTAACGGGATTGGGCACAGATGCTAGTGCGTTCTGGAAAGACTATCTGTCAAACGCAAAGTCTACCTGCTTTAGCCGACGTTCAGCAACCCATGATACAGAGACGGTTCATCGACAAGAGCGGTTCAGCACCCATACAGTGAGGGATATACAAGAATTTTCGAAGAAAAACAACATTACACTGCAAACTTTGGGACAGACTGCATTTGCTGTCGTTCTAGCATATTATGCACGGTCTCTGGATGTTGCGTTCGGATCTGTACTGTCAGGACGTGATGATGACTCGGTATCCAAACTCATGTTCCCCACGATGAACACGGTCGCTATCCGCACTATTCTACACGGCAAGCGCCAAGAATTATTGCGATACGTGCAAGAGAACTTCGTGCAGGTCAAACAATATCAACATTTCCCGCTACGAAGAGCCCAAGCACTAGCCGGTACACAAGGTAGCCTATTCGAAAGCCTGTTCATTTATCAGAAAAGAATGGAACCAACAGAAGATACCGCAACAAAACTGTATACCAGTGTGGAAGGTATGAGTGAGGTGGAGTATCCAGTATGTGTTGAAATGGAAGCTGTGGGAGGACAAACGGTATGGCGATGTGCAGTGAAAGAGGAGGTGTTCGATCGATTGGGAGCTAAGAGACTATTGGAGAGACTTGATCAAGTCCTAGGGACTATCATTGAGGACTCGAATGCTCCTGTCATCGAGTTCACTCCTGAAGGAACATCCGTGTGTGGACTTCCGGCGTTCGAAAACCATTCCTACAGTCGAGGAGCGGAGATTTTACTAAACGGAGAACTTTCATTAAATGATACCGAATCAGCGACCATGAATGCCATCCGAGAAGTACTTTCTCTTGTGTCGAAAATTCCAAAGGAGGAGATCGATGACGGTATGACGATTTACCACATTGGACTCGATTCGATCAGCGCCATCAAAGTTTCTTCCTTGCTTCGCAAACAATCAATCATTCTAAGTGTTGGTGAGATGCTAAAAGCTGGTACCCTAAAGAAGATGGCAATACAGGCAGATCAACGCACTACATCCATACCGAAAAGAGTCGAGAATACGAAGGAAGCCTTTAAGCATTCGTTGGCTCACATCAACACCAACGCTCTTCTTCAAAAATATGAAATAAATCAAGAAGATGTGGAGCAAATCCTGCCAGCATCCGCAGGACAGATCTATATGCTCTCCATGTGGATCAAGTCTAGGGGAGCGCTGCTGTATCCCGAATTTACGTACTTATTGGATGGGCCAGTGTCCTTTGACACAATCAAAAAGGCATGGCAAGATTTGTCATCGGTGAATCCTATCCTCAGAACTCGTTTTTTCGCCACGGATGATGAGCGCATTCCTTTCATTCAGGTCGCACTTCGCCAACACACGCCGAACGTCGTCGAAGTCACATGGCTAAAAGAGGAAGAACCAGAAAATATTAACAAGAATGTTGGCACAGCAAACCCAGGCATGGCCCACCTTTTTGTCTCATCATTGCCTACCGGATGGGCTCTACGACTGAAGATCCACCATGCATTATATGATGGTGTCAGTCTACCACTTCTCATGCAACAGTTCCAGGAGCTTTGCAATGGGATAACATGTTCCCCGCCAACAGCCACATTCGAGGAGTTCCTCGTGTCCGAAATCAACGACACAGCCTTGAAAACCCGCGAGACATTCTGGATGACATATCTACGCGATATCGAGCAACGTCATATTCCCCAACCTCACTCTGCTCCAACATCAAAGGTAGAAGTCTTCAAGCCCAGAATGATACAATCCACAAAAGTTATCGAAGCATCCGCCAGAAAACATGGAATTTCACCCCAATCCCTCTTCCTGGCCGCCTACTCCAAAATCTACGCAACTTTCGTTAACACTCCTGACACCTCCTCCATTGTAATCGGCCTCTACCTCGCCAAACGCTCCCACCCCACCCTCGACCTCTCAAGCTCCGCCATCCCAACCGTAAACCTCGTCCCCCTGCACATCGCGTCTCCACTCGTAACCGATATATGGACCATCGCCGCCCAGATCCAGCGGGATATTCAAGAAATTAGCAACCCGACGAATTCCGCCGTCGGACTTTGGGAAATTGAGAAATGGACTGGCGTCACTATTGATACTTTTGTCAACTTCTTGACGCTCCCGGATACGAACTCGGAGTCTTCGACGCCGAGGCTGGAGATTGGGATGGTATCGACGGCGCGGTGGGAGGAGGATGTGTGTAGGATGACAGAGATAGAACAGGGAGGCTTGGAGGTGCCGGATGAGCTTGTGGATGAGCAGGTTCGGGCATCGTATCTTGTAAGTTTTTGCACTGTCTCCTATGCTTTTGTTATGTTGGATTGGAGCATATGACTGATTGAGTACAGTATGCTATTGACGTCGAAGCTACGATGAGGAATGGGGCGTTGGATGTGGGAATTTTTGCGCCGGGGGAAATGGTGGATTTGGAACAGGCTGAGAGGATGGTGGGGGATTTGAGGAAGGAGTTGGAAGCGTTAGAGGCGTGAGGGGATGATTATTATTTTTTTGGTGGAGTTTGTTCCCGGAATTGCTTTTTATGCTGGAGTTGGAATATGAGGAATCGCGGGTTAGGTGTTATTGTTCGTTATCGTTTTTTCTTAGCTGCTTAAGTGTTTTGGCGTATGCATATGAATCTCAACTTTTTTGGTAGAAAATTCTGGCCTGAAATTGATTTGTTGGTGAAGTATTGGCCGTTGATGGTTCTGCACTGTTCACTCATTTATTTAGTCACCTTGTTCACTGCTCACAGTTATTGTATAGCGGTGCTAATAATTGTTTTGTAAGGCACATATGTGCTGTTTATCTATCCCTGAGTCCCGCTAACGCCATCCATGTTGAACAGATCTATGCCGATCTGTTTTGGGAAATGACTTCATTTCCCTAGGCTACATGATTGAGCAATGGTGACCTCATCTCTTATGTCTTATTTCTTGTCCTTCAGAGCGCCTGTAACAAAGGTTAGTTGGCAAATGTATGAAAGTGGACCCGTGGACAGGTGGATAGGTGATGAACGCGGCGAGGTTGAACAAACCCAGATAGAGGCTGAACGAAGTGGACTAATGATGTGTGGAGTGAAGTTGCTGTGTGTGTTGTGTTTTACATGCATCTACTGTTTGAGTCTCATACCTGAAGAGTCTTCTTGTGCATCGCGGATCAAAAAACTAAGAAAAGCGTTAGCACAACCGATGAAACAGCATCTCTCTCTCGGAGAAAATAGGTTAGAAACTTACTTATACCACCAAATCGTCGGCCCCACTGTCGCCAAATGCCACAAACTATGCGCATCTAGCATCCCTCCCCAAGGCGGGAAATCCAACAGCTCCAAACTCATTGCCATAACGACCCACGCCACAATTAGACCGGGCCACATAGCCCACGTCCTCCCCACCTTGCGATACCGCATGAAAGAAAATACGCTCCAGAGCACATTCTGGACGACCCCCACGGCAACATTCGCCGCCATGTTATACGTGTAATCCCACCTCCACAACGTCAAATACCCGACATGCGCCGCATACAGCGCAATACACAACCCCGTCCAAGCCCGCAACAAACTCGCCTTAACCCTACTCTCCTTGCCATCCGCATCTGCACTCTCCACCAGCCTAAAAATCCTAATGGGCGCAAAATACAATCCATAAAGCACACTAGCCCCCGCTGCAAAATAGTCCAGTTTCTCCGTGGTCCCAAAATCACGCGTGTGGAAAATCATACTGAACGTCCAACTCGCGAGCCCGAAGTAGCCGAAGAGGATGTAGTATTTGCGAAGCGGGAAGGAAGGTGGCAAGGAGCTGCGGAGCTGCGAGATGCCCCAGTCGTGCGCGAGGAAGTTGAAGAGGGAGAAGAGGACGGAGAACGGCTCTTGCATTCCCATGTACCTGTGGAAGGGCCATTTGCCGTGGAATTGGTACACAGGTTGCATGTAAGGAGGGTCGCGTGAGAGGCGCTTGTCCGTTATAATGTGTTGGCAGGTGTAGTCGCATTCGGCAGGGCAGTCCCAGAGGAGGAGGCGGCGGTGGAAGGCTGGGGTGGATTAGCTTTTGGATTCGTGGATGGGAGGGAGGGTTGTGTACGTATGGGTGTTGGGTCTTCGTCGCAGTTCGCTTCTTCACAGACCTAAGAGTGCAATTGTTAGCATTTTGTGTAAGAGTTTGTGGTGTTTCGCAAGCTGGCTCAGGAGAGGGCTCCCCTTGTGAGAATGTTGAAGAGTCCCAGCAGCAATCCAACACATACCTCAAGACAGTCCTTGAAGTCTGGCAATCGATCACCCAGCGAAGCGTGAACGACATTGCTCAACAAACAGAGCACAGCTACTGTTCGCCATGCCGATTCGCCGCGTATCTTCATCGTGCTCGTAGTCGCCTATGTGTACATCCATGGCGAGTTGTGAGACTCGGGGAAAGGGCTCCGCATGGAACTTGGCTTGGCGCGTGGTGGGTCCCCAGATCCTTACAACCTTGGTACTAAAAATATTGAGGTCACGTGCCAGAACTTGAACCGCTCAGCGCCCCCTAATAACAATTTGCAAAAAGAAATGAAGAGGGATGGAGGGAGGAGGGAACGGAGCAAAAAATGGACGGGTAGGGGATCGAACCCTAGACCTCCCGCATGCAAAGCGGGCGCTCTACCACTGAGCTACACGCCCAAGAAGATCGTGATTTTCTTGATGGAATTTTCCCCATTTATTATGTTTATATTGCTAGATTTAAGATTCAGTTGTGGCCCTTCGTCTCGTGCAGAGAATTTCTCTATACAGATGCTCCTCACGCCGATGATGCAGAGCTTGAGGTGGGGTTAGAAAAATGTTAGCGTGTATATTTGCCGGCGGTTCCGAGCCGAAACAATGACATGGGCTGCGCGACCAGTGCTTGATGCTAACATCTCGGCAAGACAATGGAGTTGAAGCTCACGAATCTCGGGTTTTGTCGTGATCCTCGCGGCATGTGTTTTCTCTCTATTCAAGGTTTCCTCATTGTGTCTTTGGGTCATATTTCCAATGCCCAAGAATTTTGGACCAACTATCATGACCCAACTCCCCTATGGGTTCAGGGGTCCGCTAGCTCCCAACTGAATTCAGATGAAAGGGAAGCTGATCTCAAAACGCTCATGCAAACACTCACTGACAGAATATTTACGTCTCAAACTGCAATTCCGAAGGAGCTTTTTGTTGAGGAAGCTTAGCATAGGTTCTTGAGCTTCACAAAGTATTTAGGTAACTAGTATAATTTAGTTCTTCTGCATGAGTGAAATTGACAACGGAGAGAGCTGGTCGCCTGCAGGACTTGAACTCTTGACAGAACCTTGGAAATACCTACTACAGTTTTCTACCTCCTCCAAGCGCAGTATCAATACTATAACAAAGCACTTATTTCACCTTTACCTACGTTTTGCTATGCTATTGATTGATGTCTTTCTCTAACCTAAAATCCTTCAACTATTTCATTTGCTTTCATTCTGATTCGAATTTCCTAGGCAGAAATCAAACCCTTACAGGGGCCGAGAAGCTGCTTCTGCAATTTCACACCTTGACATCGCTACATCACTAAACATATTTACAACAATCCTCCAACTCCACTCTTACCATCAATGCGATACCAAAGTCGACCTGCACAATCTAATTCATATGGTTATATGACGAACTTTAGAAAATTCTTACAAAACATTCAAACTAATCTAGTAGACTTTTATTGGTTGTTCACTATAAGATACTGAAGCTGTTCAAATTTGGTAGTAGGGTCGGCCCTTTTCCCATTTCGCGCGACCACTTCGCGCAAGACGATTAAATAGAGTCACGTGATCCGCGATGAGAGGTGACTGGACAACGGGTTGTGATAGAATCGCAGAACTTGCCTTTCCTCGCCCTAAAACTCATTCATGATAAGCTGAAAAGTCATTCTAACAGCGGTAGTCTTTCATCCCTTTTCGCCCATCTTTTTCCGATTTAATTTGTGCGATAATTGTAGTTTCTGGTCTACACATGTCTGGTGTTGCAAGCATGCGGGGCATAGACACCCAACTCATCCTACCCGACTCGGTAAGTTGGGGCGCGGAGCCTCGAACGAATGCGCCCCCACGCCCACTGATGTTGTCCGGTCAAGCCGGAGTGAAGGACCTCTGTCCAAGCGCCCAGCGACGTCCACACCAGCTCCATTATTCTGCGCAGTCTCCCACCACAGCCAGGTATATTCTCATAGCCCTGTTCTATGATACGTTCTAGTGCTCCGCTGAACTTTCTACCACGATCAGAACATCAACAGAATTTATTGATCACAATTCGTCATATCTTCCGATTGAGAGACCTGAATTGATAAATCAAGCCTCAGGCAGCAACTATGGTGTCCCTACGCTCGAGCCTTACCCTCCGCTTTGGACAAGTACCCTCCAGTTGCCACAGCAGTCGAACAGCAGCGATTATATCTGCCCGCAATTATTAGATTTAAACACTGCCCTCGACAAACATTCTCCTAGTCATAAGAATGACTCGTTTATGTTTTTCTATGGCCCACGGCCTGTAACTTCGACGCATCATCTGGACAACAATTCATGTTGCCTTCCCCCAAACTCAATCAATTTTGGCGCAATTGGTGGTCCACATATGAGCAGTCAGTCACAATTCAATCAGCCTCGTGAATCTCGAGCTCGCGTATCAACTATCAAAGAATGGCTCTACAGTCATTCGTCGTCTCCTTATCCAAGCAAAGATGACATCTCTAATTTGGCATCCGCGACGGGAAAAACTCCACGACAGGTTAAGGTCAGCTTGAGCAATCTAAGATCACGCATGAGTCTTCCTGGTGAGCAAAGTTTCCCTTCGCCAATCTCTCTCTAATTTTTGGTTGTAGGCATGGTGCGCAATTCAGTTTGTCCGCAAAACGATGGTAGCATCTCCAGCTTGTCTAATGTCGCCGCGTCGTCTATTTCACCACAGACTGAAAGCGTCAACTCTAGCGACATTGACTTTTTTTTGCCCTCCAGTTTTATTTACACTGAATCAAATGATGGAGACATTCCCTCTGGCATGCTCGGTCATGGCAAACTCTTTCCCGCAGCCTCCTCATCTTTGCCAGCCAGAGCTACAAAGAGAAAGGGCCGAAGGCTTCATGCATCTCGGTTTAGTACATTCGTCTCAAACAGCCTCACAAATATGGAATTACCAACACAAGAAACCCAGAAGATATACCACTGCACAATATGTCCAAAGACCTTCAAGGACTCGTCAGGATGGCAAAGACACGAATCTGGCGTTCACTTCCATACTACGCAATGGATCTGTATGCTCAATGGTGCCGTCATTGACGACCTTGATTGTGCGTTTTGCTCTGAACTTTTCCCGGATCCCGAACACCAGCTTCTACACAATATTCCTAGTTGTTTATTCAAAAGTCTAAGTGAGCGCACATTCTACAGGAAAGATCAATTGAAACAGCACATACAACAGATCCATATCCCTGAGATGGACCCTTCTACAAAGAAGGCTTTTAGGGTGCCAGCTGGCTGGGCTAAGGAAAAGGATGTAGTCGATTCTGATCCACGGTCGTTGTGGTGCGGATTTTGTCGACAAACTTTCCCTTCGACTACAGAAAGAATGGAACATGTCGCTGACCACTTTCGGAATGGATTTCACATCAATCAATGGCAATCTCTTTAGTGAGGCTGGAAGGCGCGAAGGTTAGTACAATTTCGAAAAACCATTTCTTCTGAAAAGCAAGTAACAATGAAATAACAGTGATACAATAATAGTTTCTTTTGTATTCGATTTTGTTATGATTGATGGCTACCACTTGTTAATTACTATTCTTTGGTTGGGTTCAAGACATGGTTTTTCCATCGCTGCGAAATATTACATCAGCTGAGACACCATGAAAGATTTGGGTGGAAGATTTAAGTGAGCGTACAAATGATTGCAGAGACCCCTTCCTTGCGCTGTAACGAAATTCTACAAATCCTATCATCTTCTATCATACGGCGTGCTATATTCCATTTCCGCTTGGGGTGATACTAATGCACATCGCCTTATGACGCAACTGCCTTCCACACACCATGTTGACCGATTCTCTCCATTCCATAAACATGAAAAGGATTAAAACTCAGAGAACATCCTTCAATATTACAAAAATACAATAGCAGCCAAAGCACTAATAATCCATCATGACCAAGACCACAAACACCGATAACATCACCGCAAATCTGATCGAATTCGGTAACCGTTCTGTCTAATTCAAACCTCCCATGTCTTCTAACTCAAATCCCTATAGACCAATATTAAAGTGTTTCCATGGAAAATCCCTACTAAGTTGTACGTTGATCAACTGCGGTTTATTGTTGTGTTTAAATAGAGGCGTTTAGTCTTGTGTTACCCTCTCTAACTCCATAATTTGCAGAAATCAACAAATAAAAATAAAAATCTTCAATAAAACTAGTTTTGGCTTCGTTAGTTCCCGAATGTTATACAGACCTAAATTCGGTCGCTGGTGAACATTACGTGGCGAGCTAACCTGGTTAAGAACTAGCTTACCTTCTGCCTGGAGATCCAACCTTGCGCGCAGCACGACCTCCAAGTGTCTTTCTCATTCAAGCATCTTGCTTCGAAGTCCAACCCCCACTCCAAACTCACTTTTCTGTCTCTGATACCTTAAATTCTCTGACTAATTGCAGCATCAGCCTTGGAACAAAGCTGCGCGCAACCGCCGCATGACCAAATACACTGATACTTCAAACTTTTCATGCACACGATCATCAATCTAGGTTGCGCTCTTCCCGACGACAAGTATCTGAGCGATTCACTAAACCTACAATATGCTTTCCAAGCTTCCTGCAGAGCTCCAGCTCGCTATCATATCCCACATCAACAAATTTCGAGATCCCACTGATCGGACCAGCACTCTTCACGCACTGAGTATCTGCAACAAACAATTCGCGGCCGATTGTCAGAATGACCTCTATCAAAACATCACGATCTTTCTAGGCAGAAAGGTCTCACCATCACCTCGACTATATATGCTCCTGCGTACACTCCTCATCGACAAACCGAGTCTCAGGTCGAATATCTATTCTCTGCATGGGTTTATTGAGACCAAACTCTGGACCTCCGACCTCCCCTATCTCGATCTTCCACTGGAGAAGGCAGTCAAAAGCATGGATCTCTCGCGACCCGTCGCTGAATGCTTCCGACGTGCCCTCCGTGTCAACTCGCCAGATCTCTATGAAGCAGCCATCTGCATTCTCCTTACTATCCTCCCAAACCTACAATCCCTCTCCCTGAGACTAAGCGCTTACTCCAACGGCAAAAACCTATTCTACCGCATGCGTGGCCACCAACCCCCACTCTTTCTCCAGAACCTGCTACACCTCGAAGTCGTCCTCCCATTGGAAACCCATGTCACCGTCTCTCCTGAGCCAATCCCCTTCCTTGTCAAACCCACAACGGCGCCAGCCCTCCAAACACTTATTATCGATAGCACAGATACTAGGTACTCCGACTCTCTCGTCGGCATGTTAACAGGTGCCCGTCAAAATACCATCACTATCTCTCATCTTTGCATCCGCGGTGCCCCCAACTACAGCCTCCCCCAACCCTTCATATCCTACCTCCACAATCTCCGCCGCTTTGACCTCGAATTATATCTCACCATGCCTCAAGGCATACAAGACGTCCACGCTGCTCTCCTGGCTCACCACCACACCCTCGAACAAATCCGCCTAACCATCCATTACAAACGCATTCCCGACAACGAAATCCCCGCCCGCACCCCCAACATCACCCACGACCCACTCTCCAACACCCGTCTAGGAAACCTAAACACGCTCCAAAACCTCAAAACCCTCACAATCAACCAAGTCCTTCTCCTCGGCACAGAAGACCCACCCCCCCTCTCCACCATCCTCCCTCCTTCCCTCGAAGCACTCAATCTCGACATCTCCTCCCACTCCGCCCCCAAACCCTTTAGCGAAGAAACACTAGAAGACCGTGTAGCCCGCGAACAAATCCTCCTCGACGCAGCGCAATATCTGCCCGAGAAACTCACGCATGTCCGGCTCGTAGCAAACCATTCTGCGCCGCAGCACGCCATGCAAAAATCCCAGATCTCGTCGTCGAATTTCAAAAAGTGGTATAGATCGCCGCCTATCTCGATGCGGGCCGGGAACTCATATACGACTCAAGATGGACCCTTGGCGATGTGGCGACCATTTTTGGAGTGGAAGGTTAGGGAGTGTGCGGGGTTGGGGAGGGAGAGAGTAGCGGATTTGGTGACAAGTAGGATCCGGGATGTGGAGGTGGGGAGATTGGGGATGGACGGAGAAGAACTGGAGGGGGAGTTTGGGGATGAGTTTTATGATTGTATATTTGCGGAGGTAGAGGGGTGGGATGTTGAAGGGTGATGGGTGATGGGGTGGATTATACGAAGATAAAGGGAGGGAATGGAAGTTAATCATTCTATCTAGGTTACAGGTGTGTAGTATAATATAACCATACAACTTGGTCAGACCAATATGAAAGGTTCCATCATATATCATTTACTTGATGAGATAATTCAAAATGCATGATCAATCCAAACATCAACCGAGTGTCATTATCCACTCTAAAGCCAAACGGACGCCAACAAGTAGGTATCTCATGCACAAAAACACCATCCCAACCAACCCTCTCTCCTATCCAATAAAAAAAGCCAAGTCCATCATAGATCATCATCATCATCACAGCGCCAAAAGTAAGAGATCCGACGGCGAAACCCTGAAACGCCGTCTCCCCTTATCCGTCCCTCACTCATTCCCATTCCTACCCTCAACGCCATCCAAAATTTTCAAGCACCTTGGTACACAGCACGTCGCGTCAGTCATCTAGAGCAAATATTCCCAGCAAAGAACAGAGAAATGATAGAAATACATCGGGGTTCAGGAGGTGGATGCATGCTCATGACTCCATGACCTCTTCCGCATCGCCCATCATGTCCTGCTCTTCGCAGCTCTTTTCGACCTCGTCGGCGATGAATTGCTCGTACTCTTCGAGCGAACGCTGGATGTGCAACTTGAAGCGCACAACATCGTCGAGCATGCGCTCGATTTCGGTGTGTAGCTCTTCACGAAGCGTGTTGGCGCGGACGGTGAGTTGTTCATACCTAGAAATGGTAAGTCATGCTGACAAACGTTTGAGGTTGGTGAATGATATGGGACTTACTCGATGTTGACAGCCATCTCTCTTTGGATCATAAGTTGCACTGATTCGCCGAGGCTTGCTCGCATGCGACTGAGTTCTTTCTCCATCTTCTCGATTTGTGCATCAGAAGCAGTCTTTTGGGTACTGGTGATCTCTCGAAGCTTCTCGAGCTCCTCTTCTGCTTGTTGGACGCGATGTTCCAGGGCTTCGACCTCGGACTGCTTGTCATCCATGGCTTCCTTGATCTTGTCAAGAAGATCGTGGTTGTTCATATCGGCTTCCAACGCGGCGTTGCGGCGTTCGGCAATCTCCTTACGGAGCGACATGATGTTCGATTTGACGGTACCACGTAGATCGAGATTAAGGAGATGTTGTGGGGAGTAGCCCGTGGAAGCATCCGAAAGGAGACGATCGGATGCATCCTGCGTTGATGCACCCATTTGCGAGCCAGAAAAGTTTGGACCGTCGTTGATAGTTAGGACGAGCTCATAATCCAGACCTTTAGCATTTACGGCTGAAGAAGGTATAACACCAATCTGATAGGCTGTGTTGTTATATTTGTCCACAGTCTTCTCAAGTTCATCGAGTTTGCGGGAGGCAGCTAGTTCTTTCTCTGCAACACGCTTCTTGGACTCTTCAACCCGAGCAGAAGCTGCGGATAAGGAAGTCTCAAGTCGCTCCTTCTCGGTTGCCATACGATCAATGTCCGAAATGGTCATACCACGGTCGTCTATGATGGCTTGGAGCTCTTGTTGCTCACGCTCAGAAGCCTCTAGTTCGGCCTCGATCTCTTGGATAGACTGGTCGAGGAAGCTACACCTATCTGTGTATTTCTTTACTTTAGCCTCCATGGAGTTGTTGTAGTTTTCGAACTTCACGCGATCTTCTTCTAAGATCTTGATCTGTTCCTCGAGTTTTGCGATCCGTGGGCCAGCTTTCCCAAGCTCATCGATTTGGCCCATGAGGTACTTGTGGTCTGCCTCAAGAATCTCCACCTGTTCACGGTGATGTGCGTTGGCGTCATCAAATCGTAGAGCCATCTTTTCTACATGCGGTTGAATCAGACGAGACTGTGCTTCCTCGTCCTCCTCCTCATCATCTGCGGATAGCCATGTCCTATAGGCATCCGAGAGGAAATCGAAGATAATTCGATCACCAGACACGTCGAAACCAGCTTCGAAACAAGCCTCCTCGTATGCACCAGTTTCATACGCGTCCATCATGCGCGCCAGCTGCATCATCCAATGAAGAAGGCCTAGGAACGTTGACCAGTTGTTTCCACCCACGGCTGCGATTTGCGATTTCATAATGGACTTTTCGAAAGGATAGCGCATTTGTTTTAGAAGTAAAGGCACCTCCTGATCGATGGGTTTCTGGAAGCGGTAGGATGGGTCGATGCGATGGTATAACCATTGAAACATGCAGTTGAAGTCTTTCTGGGTAGGTGAGGTCATGGATTTGGCCGAGAGAGAGTGCTTCGATTCCATCTCAAAGTTGTTGTGACCGAGGTACTCCAGCAATTCCTGTGCCATTTGCGAACGCGTGCTCGCATCTTTCAATCGTCGTGGGTCTGGTGGAGGGGCAGCTGGCAATGGTGCAGTTGCAAAGAAAGACTGCTTGATTCCCGATTGACCTGGTACGTGTGAGGGGCGCGTTTTGAAAACGCTGCTCCGTCGTTCCGTGCCTTGATCGATGCTGGACGTGGGTGCGGCAGGAGTCTGGAAGATTGATCCCGGCGCGAGACTTTTTCTAGGGGCACTGCTTGCGCTAAACATGTTACTTGTGGAATGACGCTGGACAGACTGGAAGCCCATCTCCGCGAGGTTATTGCCGGAGGATGAGCGTTGGAATATGGGTTGCGCTGGACGTCCTGCTGCGAGCGACATTCGCGACCCAGATTGGGAGCGCCCGTGTTGTGAGGCAAACTGACCGCCCATGTTCGACACGGAACTGGCGCGCTTCATGGCGGAGGAAGGCATGGGGATTGCGGATATGTTGTTGTTCATCGGTCCTAAAGTCTGCGCAACGAGTTAGTACACTTGTAATCGTTGTAGTTGCACGCGCAATAAAAACTTACCTCGCGCGGTCGACGGACTGAGAAAATGCCTGTCTCCTGGGCCATACTCTGGCGAGTGTTTATTATTTCGGGGAATGTATCAAGGGAGAGGTGTGTGATCCTGCAGCGCGCGCAATCGGGAGGGTTTGCGAGGTGCGGGGAGTCGGCGGGCTGAAGATTGATCCGTCGTGCAATGTTAGTGTTGCCATGTCGCAGTGTCTCCCCGTTTGTTTGTTGTCGTAGCAACACGCCAAGACCAACGTCGCGCTCATTGGCGGGCCCACTTTGATGTGTTGTTGGGCTGTGGCAAGACAACACAGGAGACATAATTGACACGAATGATTGTCTAAATGACGCTTGAAAACAGGATATGTATTGGGAATCATATGACAAAGGAAACTGAAGCGTCTCTTTATCGAGAGCAAAGAAGGGCTGAAGTGGGGAATAATGTACACCAAAAAGGTGAATGCTCGCCAAAATGGGTAGCAAGAAGTAAATGTCAAGCCGGCCGTGTCCTTCTCGTCTGTCCCCAGTCGCCTTGTACCACAAACCATATTATTGGAGCCAAATCTTGCTCAAAAATCGTAGAATGCACCGGTCAAGGTGCTGCCCACTAAACTCACTGCTTTCCACAATCCACTGTCCCGCTCTTTCGCTATCTCCGACTGGGGGGTATCGTTTATGCAAGACGAAATGAACAATATCCACAATCTTCAAACTCCCAAACCGTTTTGTCAAGAATCGGCAAAGGTCATTAAACTCAGTCCGTCCGAATCCATCATAATTGCTACCAAGCCCCTCCTCACTTTATGTTCTTGAACAAGTCGTCTCCGCCAAAACTGAAGGCATCTTCACTCGCTCCAAAAGCTTTCAACTCCGGCAGTGCTGGTGGAGGGGGGCCTTTCTTCACCGGCGGCGCCGCAGGCTTTCCATTCGAGCGCGCTCCGTTTACGGTCGCTTGAGGGGTGTGATTCTCTTTTCCTTCTGGCACTGGCCCAATAACATATGTGCTCTTCCTCTTGCCGAACCAGCTTGTGCTTTTTTTCCTCTGTAGGCTGGGTTGTCCGTGAATGGTAGCCGGAGAACCCGGACGGTCTGATTGTAGGCTGTCGGAGGAGGATAGCTTGCGAAGACCTAGGAACTTGCGCACTGAAGACGGTCGCTTGCCAGTGGGACTCGTGGGGGAGAGGGTGCTCGCGTTTCCATCGTTGGTGGTGGTGTGGTGGAGTTGTCCTTCGTTGGCAGAGTCAGTAGAGTCTTTGGAGGGAGGAGTTCCGACATTCTGGGGGAAGACGGAAGACAGAGGTGTAGGATGCGATGATAGCGGACCTTTTCCAGGCGTTGGAGGGCGCGGGGTATCTGGAGGTGTCTCGAGCGGCGCAGGAATTGAGGTTCCCTCTGTGAGCGAGAAGTTGATGGGGGCCAACGTCAGTGGTTGGTATTTGTCTCCGGCCATAGTGACTGTCGTGAGCGGAGCTGCTCGGTGATGTGACGGTCAATGGATGAAATTCGGGCCTCGTAGGAGTGTAATGGGTTGGTAGAGCGACAGCAACCAAGAACGAGTGTCGCAAGACGCGGTCGGTGGAGGGTAGTCTCAGGAGTTGAGCCGGCGCGGAGCACTGGGCAGGGATCCCGCTGGGAAGCCGGACGAGTGTATGGGGACGGAACGCAGGCCGCTGAACATTGAACGCGACCAGATGGTAAGTCGGACGCGGTTAGGCGGGAGCTTGGGAATAGGTATGAGGCGAAGCAGAAAACAGCGCCTTGTAATGCAGCCCGGGAGGGAGGAAATAACGGGCGTTGTGCTGTTTCTTTTTGACCGTTTTGCGGAGGGCTGCAAGCCCAGGCAGGGACGCGCCTTAGCGGCCGGCCTAAAGCCAATCAGGAAGCTGCATGTCTGTTTTGAGCCAACGTTCGCCATTGGGTAGAGGGTGAATGCTGGGTCACGGGAGGGTTTGCCATTCGCTACATGACGACGTGCCGCAATCGCTATTCTGATGCTTCGCAATAAGGCGTCTCTCTCCCATGTCTGTTTTTCATAACATTCATGCAAACAATTAGCATGATCTCCACTGCCCTGCGAAACAGTTTCGAAACATGTCCAAGCCTGGTCCGCAGTTTGCACAACGCCGTAAATTGCGCATCCTGTGTACACTGTACAGCCCGTCCTGCACCCCGTTGCCTAGTAACCTTCATGGTCTCCCAGATACAGCCATGCCATCTCACCCGTCATCGCGTCTTCCGCTGCTGCATCTCATCCAATTCGGCTATCTCATCAAGCAATTGAACCGTTTCTGCCGGATTGGCAATCCATGCCGTAGTGCACGCCAATCGCGCCTTGAAATCGTTGGCTCCAGCTGACAAGAATTGGTCGCCAACATGCAGCGTTTTGCCTCCTTCAATACCACCAAAAAAGCTTTGGCACGCAAGTACTCCCCAAGACTTGTCTCCAATATCTACAAAAACATCGTTTCCGCCTAAGCAACTGTCAGCGTTTCTCTCAACAACCAATTCGCTTCTGATGACTTACCATTGAACGCACAGAATGGCAGGCGGCGTCCCACTTCAGACATTTCCTATTACGGTCAGCCATCAGTCGGTGAGGCGCAGCAGGTACAAATATCTATACCAGTATCTTCTGCGTAATGAGCACAGTTTCCTCCAGAGTCTCTCGGCAGAATTTGTGTCCTTCTTGAGGGATAATCCCGACCGCTCTATCTTTGCGGACAATAGTTGCCTGCATACGCATATTCTTGACAGTGTCCCTGAGCGAGGTCTCGGCGAGGTCGAGCAGCGCACCAATGTCTGCCTCAGTCCACAGTCGCATTTCATCTAACAACCATTCGCTTCGTGGCACCCATTTCAGCAAATCGGGACTATCTCCATCAAATCTAAAGCAATAGTTACTTTCACCGCCAAGGACAACAAGGTTTTGCTTGAAACTGGGAGGGATATCAGAAACATGGAGCGCCGTGAGAAGCCCATGCAGTCTCTCATAATACCGATGGGCTTCTGTGTAGCCTGCTGCAGTTACAATTCCGATTTTGGAGCCCGTTTGCATCAGTCTCAAGATGCGTGGGATAACAGGATTCTCGGGCGTTAATGACTGTCCATCGTCATACAGAGTGACATCTCCATCGAAGGTCACTAGCTCCAAGGGGCCACCGCGGACAAGACTCATTACTTGGGCTGTATTAAGGACAAGCCGGATGTCATTGAAAGACGGAGGTACGAATCGGCGGAAACTAATGAACCGCCGTTGATCCTGCCAAATAAACGCATCGTGCAGAGCAAGCGAGGTAAAAAAGTTGGCGACTGACGGTACAAGCAGCTTCAGTTTAGATCGATCAGGGGCGCCAGCATTCTGGTGTGCGACTGCACAGTTGCAAGTTAGCTGTCTTCATGTCGTGGATCAAGATGGGATGGTGCAGGCGTAATCCTGCCCATGTTGAGACCTACTATGGTCATTTATGATTTCTTCAACGTCTTTCATGATTTCAGCATATCGGCGCTGGGCAATGGCAGCCATCTGATCCACGGACTGGCCATTTGGCTCGAAGACGGCGGTTGGCTGTGAATGCAGAATGAATGGCACTGCCAACAAACCCTAGACGGGAAGGTCAGGGACTGGGCTAGGCTCACTCAAAACTAGTGGGAACGGGTACCTTAATCCATTCAATCTATTGTATTGTCAACATTACCTCCGACTTGCAAGATCCGAGTGGGGGTTGCCTTACCAATTGATCCCGACGGTGGGTCTACGTAACACATCCATCAGCAGAATTGGGGATACCTATCGGGATTGAACATACCTTGAGTGCATCTGATGGAAAGGATTAGCAGAGCGTAACTTGTAGGATACAGGATCAACGAAGACGAGATGAACCGGAGAAGTCTGATGACGGTACTTACACTCTACACGATATCTTGTTGTCATGATGGATATTCAACGGACTTCTGAGAGCGGGGATGAAAGGAGAGAAAGAGAATGATAAGAGGGCTTGTGGGTGACAAGTGACAGCTGGTTCTTTGTGTGAGGTCTGGTATGTCCTGGTGACTGGCTGTGTCCACAATCGATAAAGCCGCCACTAGCCGCAAGAGGCAAGGCGTCGTAGCTTGTTCCTCACCGCCCAGAGCTTGCCATTGAGACTTGGGGAGCTCTTCCAATCCCGACTATCACGTATACTTGCTATCCGACGATTGGTGAAGTGGTGCCAGCTCCATGAAGCGTATTCGTCTGGTGCCGACTCGGCGGGGTCATGGAGTGGAACATTCACTATTTTGTCGGAGCTTTATCGATAAGCCCTGCTTCCCCGGCCCGCCCGCTCGAGCTAGACGAAGCGCGCCTTGATGCAAGGGCCGCCGCGGCGCACCAAACATCAAACACCACCGCCAGCCCTAGCCCAACCTTGACGATTACAGATTTTGCTCTTTCCCTCCCGCCCACCACGCCCTGCAAGCTGGCTCATGAAATGTCCAGTGACGGCTCTAGCACGAACATCGCCTTGCAACCATGGCTAGTTCCGACCAAGGATAGCCTTACCACGGCCGACCTATACGAACAGGTGCATCAGCTCGCCGAGCAGCGTGGTCACCTCCGCAATGTGACGGAGAAGGTTTTACAGGAGGAAATTGACAGCGGTAAAGATGTCACAGGCGATACTATGGAAGGGATTGAGCAGGAGGGTCAAGTGGAAAAGAAGACTGAAACAAAAGAGGAGGTCTTAATAACCCTCGCAACCACCAGGGAAGATATGCGGCGGAAGCTAGAGTACGTGAGCCCTCGGTTATACCATCCCACAACATCACCATCCACTAACTTTTGCTGTTACAGGCACGTCAGATTTGCTGCACAGAATGCGCTCGACCTGGTGGCGCTTGTCTTATCACAGACCCCGATTTCGAATAACGAGACTCAATTCAGCCAAGCAATCAAAGATAGACGTATTCCGCGAGCCTCGTTTGGAGTGCAAAGGGCCATTGAGCAGCCACCAACGGGAGCAAATACAGGTCTTATAGCCGATGAAGCCCTTCGAGCACACAAGCACAAACTCGCCTCGAGAGGAGCACGCATGATGGGATTGGACTCAGCTGCAGATCACCTGTTGAGGTCCGCTACACTACTAGAAACTGAAGTACGCAAGGAGACCAAATACTGGGAAGACATCCTTTCACTTTCCCAGAAGGGATGGTCAATCCGTCGACAACGGAAAGACCAACGCCATTCTCCATTGATAGTCGAATTCGGCCATCCCGAAGCAAGTGCCCAGTTCAATGCTCGTGGCACCGCCCCGCTGCGCATGAACAAAGATGGCGGCATCATTCTAGACCCTACTCTTCGTTTGCGACCGAAAACATTGCGCGTTAGGATAAAAGTTGGGGACAAGGTCACTGGCATATCTTGCCTATCTGCCCAGGATAGCTCCTCGGACCACGACATCGAGCATGCAGTACGGTTTGCGCGGACTTCTCTTTTTGAAGAAGAGCTTTTTCATTCTATAAACCTGGAAAGCCGCCATTTACTTGCCTACGGCATTGAACAGCGGGACTCGGTAGTGCATTTACCTTTGCCAGGTTCAACCAAGCGAATCGCACTCATTGATTGCGTGCCGCGAGAGGATGCTATTGGTAGTGTTGGGCTTCCTCAAGATTGGCTAGCACACAATATTGCCGACGCCCTTCGTCTGCTCATGGAAAACGAGCATCGAATGCGCCTAAACCGAAGGTCAAGAGTGCCTCCACCTCTCGCACAGCAGAAACGAGTACACCCAGATCCTCCGCTTCTACACTCATTGTTGGGGATACTGAGTCATCTGTACGCTGTTGACTCGCTGCGGGATTACTTGAACCAAGTCGTGCGGATCTTCACAAGTGCAGGCCTTGATGTCAAGTTAGAGGCCTGTCGCGAGTTGATGTGGGAATCACTTTCAAGCGTGGTAGCGGAACCATCTAAGAAAGGACTTTCCACCGTGGACCAACTTCTGGCGGCTTTCATTAAACCATTCGAGGGCAAAGCCACCCTTACGCTTCCTTCCTCAAATCAGACGGAACAGGAACAGCTAACTATAGCAACGCGGACATACTTCGCCCCACCCACATTTGGTACCGAGTTCAAAGTCACTCTACCACCCTCGTTAGCCTCAGTTCTCAATCTGGCCCAGGAGCAACCTCGAGATTTCAAAATGTCAGCTGTGGATGAAGTAAAAACGTATCTTGATTGGATTCTCTCGCTTGACCTCTCACATACTCTGTTATACAAGGAATATCCCAAGCAAGCAGTTCTTAAGAGTAAGGACCCTCGAATAACCATTTTGAAAGGAGAAGGAAAGAAAAGGTTCGAGCAAGAAGTGATTGTCAATCTTGCAGGTGGTAAATTGGCGGTTACTGTGGTGCCGTCATCTCCACCTGTTCGGACATTCACATGGGATGGAAGAAAAGGAAAGGCATCCTTCAAAGAGGAATTAAGGAGCTGTCTGAGCTGATTGCTAACATCGAACCAAAATCCGAGCTCTGAGCCATTTCCCTGTCAGCGCTGATAATTAATGCTGTTTGATACCCCAATACATGTTAGATCAGTTGTCAAATGTTCCAGTGTTCATTTCTTGAGCATACGTTCTCAACTGAAAGACAAAGTTCCTTTCATCCGATAGCATACTGTATTGCCACTCGCCTATGAATTTGGTAAGTAACCAGTATCCCAGGTTTCCGGTTTGCAGTCATCTTGGAATACGTATCATACCATTTTCTGATCATGAGGAACATCCGCCTGAATGTTACGTAAATAAACGCTTTTTTAAAATAAAAAATTTATTAAAAAAATATATGGTATCAACCATGGCTCTCACTGGGCTTTAGAGTCTAGAAGTTTGCTAGCACCAGCTTTCTCAGAAAATCAACAATAGGATAGGTTTTGTGCTATATAATATAGTGCATTTCTTACACCAACTATTGCAACGGCCAAAATAGAGAGAGAAAGCAGTCTGTAAGACAACTGCCCAAAATCTTCTTAGAAGAAGCATGATAATGCAGGTAAAACGGTCCGGACTTCAATAACTATAGCAATAGCTAGTCCCTCATATCTCGTCGAATCTATTCCTCAACGGCATGCTATCACTGCAAGAATACTCGAGTTCCATTGTCCGGCAACCTCACTCTCATCAAAGCAAACGGTTTTACTCTCCTATCTGTCCCAGGATAGAACCCAGCCGAAAATGCAAGCTGATTATTAGTAAAGTAAAGATATCCATCGCTCGCAATTGACACTGTTCGACAAATTAGCACCAATCTCCGAAATCTATTCCTTCCAACTTACTGGTATCAACCCAATTGATTCTCGGATCCCTCACAAACGTCGACACCGTTCCGTTCCTCGGGTCAAACAGCAAAATCCCATTCTGCTCCATATTTCCCGCATAAATCCTGCCATTCGTATCTGTCTCAAACCCATCACTCACGCCCCTCTCCCCTCTAAACTTCACACTCCCCTGCGCCAAAATCTCGCTCTCCGGCCCGCGTGCCCTCAACCGCGCCGTAGGAATCGACCACAACCCCCTCCCACCCACAGGACCCCAAAATAACTGCTCACCATCAGAACTAAGCGCGATTCCATCCGCACCCAGTGGAACCGTAGTGATCGGCTCCCCAGGTCTAGGAAGATAATAAAGCGGTACACCCCATACAAATGGCACAAACCCCCTTTCGGCACGCACCTCCTTCGTCCCATCAAGATGTCTCCAGCTCTCTCCCGTTCCAAGATCAACAACTACAATCCCATTCCGGCCCTCAGCTGACGAATCCGTGATATATGCGACGCCTTCCCCGGCCTCAGTCAGATTAGCCCGCAGGTCGAAACGCACGTCGTTCAGATACGAGGCTGCATATGCGACTGTGGGCGGAAACACGATGGTTCGGATGACAGTGTCGTTAGTTAGAGACACACATACGAGTTTAGGGCCGCCGGGAGAGGCGAGGACGAGTGTGCCATCGGGGGTGAGCGCGCGGCCAGTGTCGAGGATCCAGAGGCGGTCTTGGGGGTCCAGGACAACAGATTGCACGCCGATTAGATGGTTGATGTGATTTGCGCCGGCTGGTAGGAAGAGGAATCAGTGGAATTTCTGAAAAACGGGGAATTCGGGAAACGAGCTTGGGTGGAGAGATGGGGAAGACATACTTGCGGGATAGGTGGAATAGTTTATGCTTCCTCCTGGAGGGTTATTGATTTCGAAGTTCGGATACGGTCGTTCTGTGCTGTTGGGCAACAGCTCTGCGACCGTGTATTTGTTGTTGGTGCCGTTGTTTGTGTTATTGGAATCGAGGCCTGGTGGGTAGTTGGAGAAACGGCGGCCATTGCGGGATATGGTGATTCCTAGTGGTGAAGGATTAGTACGGGAGAAGTAGATTTGGAAGGAGATGGGGAGGGAATTGGATACCTGTAGGCCACTGATCATTGTACAAATGTACGACCTCTACCTCTGGACCTGCGACTCCGGGATCGGAAATCAATTGTGAGGATTGGTTTTGTGCGAATGTGGATGTTACGATTCCAAGAAGGAATAGAAATCCTGGTGGAGATAATAGAGAAGAAAACATGATTGATCGTATTCTGCAATTCCCCGCGCAAACACTATTGAAACGATGTACAGTATATGCTCAATCAAAATACATTTCATCCATCATATTTGAATCTTATCCTACACTATTCTCTACGCAATCATGCAATCACAACCTAGAACAACCAGGGCTAATGTCGTGCCTTTTGTACCTTTCACGTGAACTGGAGCCGGATCCACGACTAGGGGTTCGAGTCTTCACGTCACTATTATGGAGACTAGGTGCGCTGATCTCCGCAGGGTCGGGCCGGGCTGGAGGTGTGATGGGCGCATGGATCCGGGAAGGGAAGGGAGGGGAGGGTGCTTTCGCGGGGATTTGAAGTCCGGTAATTTACTAGCACAAGCTTTCTTAGAATATAGACGAGAGGGTAGATTTTACGCTATAAAATATAATATATCTCTTGCGAGACCTATTGCAGAAGTCAAATGTATGGAGGAAAATAGTCTGCGGGATTAGTCATAGACATTTTCTTAGAAAATGGCGAGTATTGTAAGTACTGCTGTCCAAACTTAAAAGCCCCGCAAATGTAGGGGTTGAATAATGAGAGTTTTAGAACGTGGAAGACCGTGGATTGATTTGTATGTTTGTTACATACCGGAGATATTGGTATGTGGATTCGTTTTGATGTCGTGGTGTGAACAGGTCTGAGATATACCCATTGCCCTCTATAAAATCTCCTGAATCAAAGAACCCTATATCGATTTTACTTTCTTTCCCCACAAAATCCCATCAAGTCTTCCCAAACACAAACACCCCCTTCCCTTCCCGATATCCCTCCAAAGTATCCTTAACCTTCGCAATCAACTCCTCACCCTTCGTTTCCCACTCCCATTTAATCTCATCAACCGGCGTATCCTTGAACTCACCCTTGCGTATCAACTCCAGAACTTCCTCTACCGCCTTCTTCTTATCATCAGGGAACTTCTCCGACCACTTGCTTACCCAGAATCCGTGGAAGTGGATGTCTTTGAAGATAAGCATCGATGCAGGGATTGTGAGTGGCTGCTTCGACATCGCACCGTATGTGACGAAGTGCGAATCGGAGGCCAGGAGTTTTGCCATTGCGGTCGCAGCTTTGCCGTTGACACAGTTGAGTCCGAGTTGGATCGGTTCGCGGCCTCCGTTTGTCCACTCTTTTGCTTGGTCTTTAATCCCCTGTGCTTGCAGCTCTGTGTCCGTGATCACCACATCAGCACCGATATCCTTCAGTGACTTCTTGAGTTTTTCTTCTGCCTCTTTATCGTCACGGCCTCGGATCACATTGACTGATTTCAATCCCCACACTCTCCCGAGCTGTATCGCTGCCCGTCCCACGCCCGAATTCGCACCATTTTGTATAAACCATTGCCCTTCCTTCAATTCCCCAAATCCCTTCAGCATCTGGTACGCCGTACACGGATTAATCGACACAGTGCCGGCTTGAATCGGCGTAATCCCCTCCCTCGCCGCATCTTCAAGTTTGACGACCTGCGAAGGAGTAGCCGAAGCATGAGTTCGCCATGTCCCAAAGCCAGGACCTTTCATTATGACCCAATCGCCTCTTTTATAACCCGCGGATTTCGCCTGTTCGCCTAGCGCAATCACTTCTGCTACACCTTCGTTCCCACCCACTGCGATAGGATTTGCGGTTCCGAGTCCGGTGGTCCATGTTGGTTTGGAGGGGTACACGCCTTGAATTTGGTTTATGTCGGCTGGGTTGATGGGCGAGGCGAGGAAGCGTAGGGTCATTTGTTCGCCATGCGGCGGCGATATCGAATGCCCGTGGAGAGAGAGGACGGAGGGGGGTCACCATAGTCGGAGATGGCGAGGGCTCGGGCTTGTTCGTAGCCGTAGGCGGAAATATGGCGGCGGAAAGGGTGCGGAGTTGTGATCCGTACGGGACGTCCGCGAAGGCAATTAAGAGAGCTTCTCGCGGTACGATGTATAGTTTTTGAAGCCATTGTGGATATGAGAGGCTTTGGCGAGGTGAAATGGTGAATGGAAGAGATTGAGTTGAAGGTGGTTCGAAGCTTGAGCTATGACGTGAGAATGAGCCGAGGTTGGTGGGGGACAGATGGAAAAAAGATTGAGATATTAGAGACCGCAAGGTCGTCTAGTACAGCTTAATGAAACAAATTAATGCTAGCATCGCGTACTCCTCTGAATACGTGCTATACAAATGGTCGATTGTATCGAGAAGAAAGAAATATACACATGATTGTGTATGCGCCTCAACGATTGTGTAAACGTCTCTCAGGATAAATAAGTTCACTCATGAAGCTGAAGTTGCATCAAAGTCCAGAGGATGCAAACAATCCCGGGATCATCGTTTTTACCAGCGGCGTGACGTTGGGACATATACGGAATCTTGAACCGATCTATAGGCTGGACGTTGAGATTGATCTCCGAAAAAGTCTGTAGAATTTGCGTTCCATTTATAATTCGATCTTCATGGTATAACAAATCAAGTACTTTGCGATTGACCAGGGCTTTGAAGTAGCTCATGGGTGTATAAATGCTTTCGACCATCACGCATGATCCTACCTGTATTGTACTTACGAGAACCTTCATCACTGTGAGCCTTGGGGACGGGTTTTGAAGAACAACAAGTAGCATTACGCGCGAGAAGAATACGAAAGGCCTCCACCCAGGCACTAATCAGGGTATCTTTGTATGCAACCAACCGAAAAACGCCCCGTACCTAGAAAAATGCAAAAAAGAATAGTTCCGAGATGAAATAAAAACTCAGTGTAGAACTTCCACGAAACTTAACCCATCGGATGTATAAGGTTAAACAGTCCCATCCAATTTGGAGCCAGCTTGAAATAAACCATCTATCCATCCAGCTCGCCTTCTTCGCTCACCTCCTCTGTGTTGGCGTTGCTGTTGGTATTGCTGTTGGCGTTGCCATTCGCGGGTGGCTGATCCGGAGCCTGGGTGTTCGTTAGGCTCCGCGGCGTCCCATACTCCAACCCGTCCTCTGGTGACTTCAAACCTACATAGATTGAGGCTTCACCGTCTTTGCCAGGCGAGGCCTCGTAGATATCTGCCATGAAGTTGCAAGCGCGCCGAATGTCACGCAATTTGACATGTTGGACCTCCCACCATGGCTTTCCGTCCTCGTTGGGAAATTCGACTTCTACGAGGCGAGCACCAGCGTACAACGAGGCGGCCGCAATTGTATGTGAGGTAAAGAGTAAGCTGAGCTGGGTCAGGGCTGAGTCGGAAAGGAAGGCCCATGTGGCGTTCCGAAGCCTCTTGTTGTGTTCCACACCATAGTATTTAAGCAGCTCATACATAATCTTATAGGGCGACTCAACGCTCAGGTCGAAGCACAGAGACTCAAGTATAACATCCTCAGAATAGAGTATAGTGTCCCGCCATTTCCAAAAGTCCTTGGTTTGCTCGTCGACGAGTTTATTCGGGTCTTTGAGAGCGACGCGGACGCATGCGATAACTAGTTCTTTCATCTTTCGGCAATTCTCTTCGACTTTGGTGGCCAAGAAAAGTGCAGTAGCAGCAACTTGCTTTGAGTGTGTTAGACCACGGTACAATGAATGGGGAGTAGGGATCATACGTAATGGTGTAGGGCCTTGAATCCTGGACGGCTCTTCAATGAATTGCGCATCAGGAAGCGGTTGAAGAAGACGGCGGCGGTACCGAGAGTAGTCTGGGGCAGCTTCAACATCATTCCGACCTGCAGAATGAAGTTGACGCCCTTGCGACGTAAAGTTCGCTCCTCTTCAGGACTCATTCCATCAAGGATTGAGGGTGTCTGCAGGAGCTCGTCGTCGGAGAAGATCCACTGCTGCTCTGCTTCCGCCAGGGCGGGAGGCGGCGGGCGTGGTAGCTCGCGGCGCGAAACCTCCGGATTGATTGCTGTCGATACCATGGCGTGTTGTAAGAAGATCGTTCGAAAGCTGCAGTGGAGAAACGATTGAGATTGAGGCGTGGAGTTGGTGGGGTTGATCAGTAGTGGGAAGGACAAAACGGATAGCGAAGAAGAAAAAACTTCGAGGGTATCCAGAGCTGGTCCAGAAAGTACCGTGCGGTATTGACAATAAGATTGTCAGCGGTTATTGAGGGTTAAACAATAGAACAATAGCATGACAATAGCTTTCAGTGAAGCAGTCGTCGGGGGACGGTACAACTTCGGTGATGTGCCAAGACCATATGTCATTGGTTGGTCAATAGCACAAGCGCACTAGTCCTGTCGAAGCCTTCACCGTATCTCCTCGTGGATCTTCACTCTCGGTTTTCACTTCAGTTAAATGAATTCGTCTAGGGTAATGAGATATAGTCTATTAGCTTATTCCAGAGTACTGATTGTAAGAATGATTGTTCGTGAAGTTGAAGCCTGAAGTCCAGCCAGGACTATCTGCAATACCCTTCACTTTCTCTAGAAATCCTAAGTAATGCCATCATGTACTCATTCACTCTACGCTGTTGGGCTCAGTATAAACTTGTGTCAGGGACTTACTGTTGTTGCTTGTCTTAAGCCTATTCTTTTGACTGTCTTCCGAGAAAGCTTGTGCCGGCAAATTTCTGGACTTCAAAGGCCTGTGACAGCCTGTGGCTTCCTGATTGATGACCTTCCAATATGTTTACATGCCTGTCACAGTCGCCATCGCAATTCATTTGCATGTTCGAACTGGTAGATGATAATTCATGGTCTGGACAAATTGAGATATCTCTCAGAGAAGTCTAGTAGTAAATCAGAAACCGCAAGAGTCAACATAAGAAAAGACTTCCATAAGTTCTAATCTAACTGAAATATCAACAAGAGAACTGAACCTTGATCCAAGCCGTGCTTTTGAAAAAATGTCTAGGTTTCCCTATGCGTCGCCACCCTTCTCCAAAAACAAAACCAATGCAAGTTGTCGTTGATCAGAACGCCGGACCCCTTTGTTTATTCAGCCGTGGGTGTGCCGCCCGTGTACAACTAGTATTACAATACAAGAAAATATGAGGGCTGTGGGCGCCCGGGAATTACAATCAATACGCTGTATGCGGTGACTAGGCGTATGGCGTTGGGATGTCGTTTACTCATGGTAGATAGCTTCGATTAGGTATATGACTCCAAAGGCCAAAAATGCAAATCCACCGCCTAATGTAACTATTTGGAAGATTAGAATAAGGTATGATACGAGTTAAGGATATGGAGAACTTACCAACACGCATGCTGACCTTGCCAGCGATGGCACGACCACCAATGACTGCGCCGGCTGTGCAGCAGCCATGTCCAACCACCGCTCCTCCGGTCACCCACCAGTAATCAGAACCTGCCGCCATGGCGATAGTCGCGATCTGGCTTCGATCGCCCCACTCGCCGAGGAATGTCATTACGAAGGTCTGAACCCAGGCAGGACTCAGCAAAAGAGAAAAGAGGTTGTTGAGACCGCCCACCATCGACTTAAGGGAGGATCCATGCGGAGATGGGGAACGTGCAGGGGATGACGAAGGGCTACGAGCAGGCGCAGGGAGTCTAGAATTGGACCTCGAACGCCGAGCACGTCCTGATTCCAAAGCGTATGGAGAAATGGATGATTTTCGTCGGTTGTTTCGTCGCGCCAGGTGTTCCTTCTCTTCTAGTTCCATCTCCACCTCTTTCATTTCTTCACCAACACCTTCGTCGGGGCTCATCGCAGACCCCTCGCGCAAGAGCTTGACACCAAACACAAGAAACAGAGCAGCAGCAGCAAAATGCGTGAACCGCTCAGGGATAAGAGTCGGGACTGCATGCCCTAGCACGGCAGAAAGTACCGTCATGGCAATGAGTGCAGCAAAAGCAGCGGTGAAAACAACTAAACGCGGGTGTCGCATTGCCATGAGCGCTGCCACCAAGAACGTCTTGTCGCCGATTTCAGAGAAGATGATCATCGTGAAGGAAAGAATAAACGAGTGAAACGGTTGAATGACACCACCGGGCTCACCATCGTCGCCGGACATATCACTAGACCCGGCGTGCTTCTTTGGTGGGGTAGTATCGAGTGGGTTGTCTTTTGGTGTTGAAGGCGGTAATGGATGAGGGATATCGTGAGGAGATTCGGGCAGGTCCGTAGGTTTCTGAGTAATTGTCAGCTGTGAAACTTCCTGATGAAACGTATAGGAACTTACCTCCAACCCTTGTGCGCCTAGTTTCCGAGCCTGAGTCGAAGTGGCAGGATCCTCGCTGTCCTGCAAATGTTGCTGCTCGCTATGTGGCAGCGGAGGCGCTTCCTTGGGTGACTCTGGGACATTTGTCTTCTTTCTGTCCTTGTCTTTGGAGGAAATCCCATCCTCCGTCCCAGTATTGCCCTTGGGAGTTGGTCTGTTTGGATCATTCATCACGCCATCATCCTCGTCAGTAGCCAATTGTTTCCACTCCTCTTTGGTCATGTCCTTGGTTGAGCTGATGCGCGTCGCTCCTGGCCGAAGTTCCTCTACACCACCGATGGGTTTCTTTGGAGGGGTGGGGTCGTCGTCCACGAATGGGCCCTGGTGTGGTTTTCCATCAAAACCGTCTACCGGCGCATCTTTGGTTCCTTTGAACGCAGGGGAAGGTGACGGGGAAGGGAGATTAGTGACATCTGGCACCTTAGGCAGTGCTGCCCGCGCGAGATTGGTGTCATCGGCATCGACGGCAATCGTGGCAGCGAGAACCTGCAGTGTAGGGAGAAGGAGAAGAAGAGCAGGCGCTCGAGAGGTTCGGAGTCTCATGGTGATCTGAAGATGTGGACAGGGGTATCTTGCGGAGGTCTTTGCGGCACCCGCTCAGACGATCTCGTAGTGGCGGGACAGGACGACGGTATTGAAAGGCGCGGACGTAATCGAAGGGTATGGCAGGTGATGGTTCTAAGGATACGAATTGGCCGTGGTGTGTGTGTGGGTGTTGTTGCTGGTGAAAAGGGCGGAGTTGGTGCGGGCAATGAGGTAAAAGTGTGAGGGCGAGGAGGCCGACGCAAGATGCGCGCAAGGGGCTCGCCTGGCCGGTATATTTAGATAATATGTAGGAGTGTTCGGGCGAAACGGCAGGATAGGGGCCGACACTGCAATAAGTGTCCCGAGCCTTGAGAGGACAAAGAGAGCGACGGGTAGTGCGGCTTGTGAAGGATTGGATCTCTCTGCAACAAAAAGATGACTTCGAGCAGACAGGCAGAATTATTCACTTCTGCCACTGCGACACCTCCTGGCCCCTGGGTTCAAATGTTGCAAGTGCATCTGAGCTGAAACCGGCAGCCTGCACTTGACCACAATCGGCTAGACCCTCCCAGCGTCTTCACGTGCCGTGGTGAGATTCCGGCGCCGAGTTGCAACCACAACAAACATCCCTACATGTTCACACGCGCAACGCCGTCACTACCTGATAAAACGCTCCCCGTACCGTCGCACGCGCCCCCGCCTGTGCTGGCACATCCACCACCACCACCACATGTGATCCCCAAACATTAGCTGGGCCCGACGTACACAATGGCCGAACGTAGAAGTGCGCGGTCGAGTCGGCGCAACACGCCCTCCACCCTGCCGCCATCCACTATCACATCACCTCAACAAGGAAGGGTTTTGCGAAAGAGAGGGACACGGAGCGTCAGTCGCGAGATAGAATCTGCCCCCCCAGCGTCGCATCCACCTCGTCGCAGCGCTCGACAAGCAAGCATCCTCAGTGAGAGCGAACCGGAAGGGCAGCCTACCGCCCGCCGAGCGAAGAGAAACGTTCGAAAGGAAGCTCCTAAAAGTACGTTACCCATCTTTACAATTTGCAACTCTACTTTTCTTCAGCCTGGCATCCCTGACAGTATTTTTCAGGCCTCCCCACTGTTGAAGAAGTCGAGTTACAAGACATCAGTATTGGAACCCCACAGCGGTTGAACCATGAGCCCATCACAAATGCTCAACGCTCACCTGGCGCCCTATCGCAAATGTCTGGCACCACGGCTATATCATCTTTCTCGAGCGTAGAGGCAGAACTGCTCAATGTCTCTGCCATTTTGCGCCAGTTACCCAAGTTGTACAGCGACTCGACCGAGTTTTTAAATCATTTAGTGCCGTCCGATTGTACTATAGATGACGATAATCAGCACATACAGGAGGCAAGAAAGCCGGACTCTAGTTTCAACGAGACATTTCGTGATCTCGAGGAAGTATTCAACCTCCGTCTTGCTAAGTTCCGAGGTGAAGACCAACAATATGTTCGACTGCGGGCTGTGCATCGAGCACTTCTGGGACCGGATCGGGATCCTTCTACAATGTGGTCTGGCATTGATCTAATTGTCTATCTTGCCAATCTTGTCGTTTTTGCCAAGAGCATGATTGGCTCCGACAGAAATGAACCCGAGATATGGGGCGCTCTCCGGGAGCTTGATGGCAGCCTGTTTCCACAATTATTTCTTCCTTCCCTTAGCGAAGGGGCCGAGCCATCACCAGCAGGGGAGAGCTCCTTACTCGTGCCTACCTTTGAACTGGCTTTGGAATTGCGGGTGCAGCTTGCTATGCAAGTGCTAGAAGAAGCATCAGAGAGAGACAATTTCAATCCAGAGGAGACCTTGATGGAGCTGTTCACAAATTCAAAAAGCCCAGATAATCGTCCCATAGTCCGTGGTTGGATGATTCCAGGGATTGGCGGTAAGGACGAAGACCTACCAACACACCTACACAGTAGGGTCCTAGCTCAAATGGAAGATATACGCCAACATTTCCCTACGGACACACATTCGTTGGAACGAGGGCACCTGGTTGACTTTGAAAGTTTGGATTTAGCATTCCCATGGAGGTCACTAATTTTACAACTTTTAGATTGGGTGCGATCACGGCATGCAGAAATTCAGACTGCCATTGAAAGTCTGGGCGGGATTAAGGTCATCTCGGCACGACTTCGCACTGAAATGGAACAGCCAAACACGGAGCCATCAAAGAAGCGGAAGAGTCGTGTGTCTTTTAGGGAAAACAGACGGCGAAGTAGTCACAAGTTTGATCCGCATGCCAAACGGATTGATGCAGCCGTGTCCCTACTCAAAGAAAAACAGGCGGATACCATGCCTCCCCAGGCAGTTGCTCCACGGTCCGTGCCACCTTTGATAGCAGGACAATCGATACGCACAGTAATTCCGACACAAAAACAGAGCGGCCCCGCCAGAGACGAGGTATCAACCGTAAGAGTCGGCTCACCCAAAAAACCTACACATAGGCCAGTACAGCAAGTCGTCAAGAACATCACGCCTGATGAGTTTGTAGATAACCAGATGTACCAATCGCCTGAGGATGGTGTGGTTGATAAAATCACTGACCCAGAACCCGTTATTAGCAACACTGCACTACCTGCACCTGCCACTGCTTTAGATACCGAACCTCCTAGCTCGTTCCCTCCTTCGTCAAAGGCTGATTTCATACGAGAGTTCCGTGAAAAAAAGCGTACGGATAAGGAGAACCACCACAGGAGGCCCGTAGACCTACAAAAGAATGTACGCATGATCGAACATGGCAAGGAACCAGTCGGCAATGAATACGACAGTGCTTCGGCACAACGTGACCCCTCTCATACGGCCAAAGACAAACAACAGGCAGAGCCTCTAGCACGGAAACGTCGTTTGCCTTTTTTAGAAGAGGATTCGGAGGACGAAGACGACGCTTTTGAAACTGTCGAACGAAGCACAATTGCTCAAGAGCGACGACAAAAAGCCCCCGTAGCGAAAAAATCCAGGACTGGCCCAACTTCCTCAGCTCCTACCAGCCACCAACCACGTCCTCGAAGTGTGTCCAAAGAATTTGCTCATGCAGAATTAGAGGAAAGTCCATCGGACCGTGACGCACCCGAAATGACGGAAGACCAGCCACCTCCATCCACGATTGCCGATTTCAAAAAACTCGCTCGTATAAACTCTAGCGCCCAGGCTATCCAAAGAAAAGAACGAGGACGGGGCCGGGTTGCTTGGTCAGATGAGGAGGAACAGGAACTGGTCAAGTACATGGGACTATTTCCGCAACAATACGCCGTCATTCTAAAGGAAGATTTACACGGCCCGTATGCTAGGCAACTTCTTCAAGGTCGCACCCAAGTGAACCTAAAAGACAAGGCTCGTCATCTTGCGATGGTATTTATAAAGTAAGTCCCATTGTAAATTGATGTTGGGACAATCTAATTGACATGAACGTGTTAGGTCGGGTACAGGGGTCAAGAAGGGCTTTGAACATGTTATCCAGAAGCACACTACGATAGGGAAGCAGCTATTGGACGACGGGTACGATTGGTGATGGGGTTAAAGTTGCTCGTCGCAGTCGGCGCTCTCTCTATGCGAAGTTTTTCTTGGATCAATGAGGAGCTTTCGGCGCAACGAGATCGGGGGCGGTGTCTTTGGTGTTTCCGTCCTCGAATTGGCGTTCTATGACTTTTCAATATCCCAGGCGGCGTTCTATTGTATATATCGATACCCAATGGCGACTCTATGTTCTAATGATTATTCTTATCTGGCACGCTTTGCTGATTGCTTGCCCAGACGGGGCTCTCGCGGGGTTCTGAACTCTGGACAGCGCTAACTACAATACCAACCTTTTTTGGCATTTTTTCAATTGATATTCCTGCATACTACTTTCCCCAAGAGAGCGACGTGGTGGCATTTGTCACATGGGCACGACGGGCTCAGTGGCGGGTCCCGAAGTTGACTTGATTTTCATCTGCCAGTGCCCGGGGCTGATACTCTGATCCACCTGAGTCTGATGATTCCCAAGGTTGAGGGATGATGAAGAGGGGGTCTATTGGCTAGAGAATGAGAGTGAGGAGTACCGACGTGCCCACAGGAGGCTTTGTCAGATCTATCCGAGGTGCAACAACCACACACTTGGGTTATACTCATCACCGCCGCCATTGCCGAGCTTAACAGCATCCACGCTCCCCCGGATACCTCGACAGCGCAGCGGTCCACGAGCTTCCAGGTGCCCGCCCGAGCGACGATGCGGAAGATGGAGTGATAAAAGGCGGAGGCGGCCCCGCGCAGATTCCCCACGGACAGCATCCTGCCTCGATTCATTGTCTTGCGCGCACGCCCTCTGGCCCTCATTCTGCGCCGAAATCTTCATCACGTTTCGCCTGTTGCGCGTCCTGGAGAGCCAGTCAAAGCGGACAAATGGAAAGGTCAGCAGGGCCTTCGCTAGCCTTCTCGCCAGGTCCTGTGCATCCCTTGATTCCCCTATTCAACAACAGAGCGCATCGAGTGCGGAGGACCAGCAGCACGAGCAGCAGCAGTAATAGGAACAGCAGCAGCAGACGTCGCAAGAGACCGCAGCTGCAGCCAAGGCCTAGGAACGCATCCATGTCGCCGCAGCCGCAGCCGCCTAAGGAGCGCACTGCCAGCACGGGAGAATCCGGGAGCACGCCAGTAACAACAACAGTCACAACTGCTGCTGCTGGCGCTGTCGCTGCGCGCTCTCGCCGCACCACGGTCGCCTCGCAGTCGGATATCCATGACACCATCCTGCACCCGGGCAATGTACGCATCAATGTCCAGGGCGCCTTTATTGTGGACGACAATAGCGAGCCGAGTACCCCGCACAGTGATGACTACGAACACGATCCCCGCGACATCCGCCTGCCGCACCACACCGAGATCGTGAGCCATGTTGCCGTCGATATTGGAGGCTCGCTGGCCAAACTCGTCTACTTCTCCCGCGAACCCAATTCCCACTCCGACGGCGGCCGCCTCAATTTTCTCAAGTTCGAGACAGACAAGATAGATGCATGCATCGACTTCATGAGCCAGCTGCAGGCCGATTGGCGGCGGACCAATCACTCCAAGGGAGATGAATTGTGTGTCATGGCCACAGGTGGAGGCGCGTTCAAATACTACGACCGAATTAGGGAAGCGTTGGGCGTCGAGGTGATACGAGAGGACGAGATGGAGTGTCTCATAATTGGTATGCCGCAGAACTCACCCTCATGGGACGGTATGGAAACAGGAAATGCTGACGGAATATCCAAGGGCTTGATTTCTTCATCACCGAGATTCCAAAGGAGGTCTTTACCTACAGCGAGGAATCGCCCATGACCTTCGTCGACCTTCCCTCACAGCCACCATCTATCTACCCGTACCTCCTCGTGAACATAGGCTCCGGAGTGAGCATGGTGAAAGTCTCTGGTCCTCGGCAATTTGAACGCATTGGTGGAACATCCCTGGGCGGCGGGACACTCTGGGGCCTTCTGTCTCTTCTGACTGGAGCGCGCAACTTTGACGACATGTTGAAGCTCGCAGAGAAGGGCGACAATGCGACGGTCGACCTTCTCGTCGGCGACATCTACGGCACAGCATACAACAAGATTGGTCTTAAGAGCACGCACATCGCATCCTCATTCGGCAAAGTCTATAAGATGAAGCGTGCCGCCGAGCGAGACGCTGAAGACGGCTGCAACGGCAATCTCAAGCACAGTCCCGACGAGGAACTCGTCCAAGGATCCTCCGAACTACCCCACCCATCCTCCTCCTCGACCTTCAAGCCCGAAGACATCTCGAGATCCCTCCTCTACGCAGTATCCAATAACATCGGCCAGATCGCATACCTACATGCCGAGAAGCACAATCTACCACACATCTACTTTGGCGGCTCCTTTATAGGCGGCCATTCCCAAACCATGAATACCCTGAGTTACGCCATCAAGTTCTGGAGCAAGGGCACGAAACAAGCATACTTCCTCCGACACGAGGGTTATCTGGGATCAGTCGGAGCGTTTCTGAAGAGGCAGCCGCGAAACTGGGGACGGAGGAACAGTTTTGAGACGAGGGAACGGGGGACTATTTGAGAGAGTATTTGATGTCTGAAAAGCGAAGGAATCTAACACGAGACATGGAGGAAAACTTAACCGCGTTGTGCTTGACATTTCATAAGTGACATCAGCGAGGAATTTAGAATGTAATAATATAAGAATTTGGATCTCGCGGGGCTTTGAAATCCAGACAGCTGTACATCCAGCACTATACTTTTTTTGCAAAGAAATTCTGAGTATTAGTATTATACACTACTTTGTGCTATGTGTTTGGGCTTTGTAAAAGCTGGTGTAGGTGATGATTTACTAAATTACAGAACCTTATACCCACCCATTTGTCTATGTTCTAAGAAAGGATGTGCTAGAAAAGTTTCAAGATTTCAAAGTCCCGCGAGAAGCTACATGAATGGAAGTACGATAAACTGTGCCTTGCTCTTAGGTCAACGTGCAGCTAGACATAAGCAATTTACTCACCTGCCTTGATTACCTTATGCAAACTTGATAAAGTAGAATTTAGTGTAAACTTTTACAGTACTAAGTTACTCAGAGTGTTCTAGGCTTTTATAGAGTAAATACTATCTTCTTGCTTCTATAGTAGACTCCTTGCGGCCGGCCTTCACACTGACCTCAAACATGATATGTTGTTCGTTCGCACTTCCCATGATTGTTGACATGAGGTTAGCAATAACCAATCACATCTCTCGCCAAAACGAACCTCGGTACATTTTTCCAAGGCGCCTTCGTTGGACCCCTGCAGACATCCTGACGTCGACATCAAGCGCCAAAAGTAAACCTATATGTATTAAGCCAGACCCTACGTCTCCTCACATTCCTAATCTGCCCCGAACGCTACAACCAACTTATCAACTCAGACTGGGGATCCGCCAATTCACTCACTCAATCCACCATCACCCAGCATTCCTCCTCCCCCTCAAGCTACCTACATTCTCTCTTCTACTCTTCGCCACCATGGAAGCCTCAACCCCCGCTCTCCTAAAGTTCCTCATTCCAAAAACACCATTCATTCTCAAGACCGCGCTGGCGCACACTCTCTCCCTCTCCGACACATCGTCCAAATGGGACTTACGGACCGAACTCACAATCCGGATTCTACGCCACATACTCGGCCCAGATTCGCCCACTTCAACCATCACTAAGCAGCAACGACTCACGACTAAAGATCCCGGAGTCAAAGGCCCGGTCTGGGTGTCCAAAGTGAAATGCGATCTCAGTCCTGAAGATAACGATGCGGGACTTCGGGATGCTGTGTTCAATGCCATTGTCGAACTTAACGTTCCAAGTGATAGAGAGGGGAATGAGAAAGAGATATTATTTAACACGAATTGCACGCCGCAGCCTCTTGAAGCAGAATGGCACGGTTACAGGGCAAATGTAACACCTTCAACCCCCGAACCCGCCAACATGAGCGAAACCGAGAAATACGCATCCCTAATCAAGGAAACCACCTCCAAAGTAACAATCCTCTATTTTCATGGCGGCGCCATGTTCCTTCTCGACCCTTCCACTTACCGCGACAAAACCTCGCGACTTGCAAAGGACACAGGCGGCCGCGTCTATTCCGTCCGCTATCGCCTCGCACCACAGAACCCGTTCCCCGCCGCCCTCCTCGACGCCTTTCACGCCTACCTCACGCTCCTCTATCCACCCCCAGACGCACCCCACACCGCAATCCCGGCCTCCGAAATAGTCTTCGCAGGCGACTCCGCTGGCGGAAACCTCTGCACCGCGCTCCTCCAACTCCTGCTGCAACTAAACCGCTCCTCCTACTTCGCACAAAACCCGCTAACGTTCCACACCCACAAAATTGACCATCCCATACCGCTCCCCGCAGCCCTCGCCCTTGTCTCTCCCTGGCTAGATGTAACCCGCTCTCTCCCCTCCGTAGAATCCTTCGCCCACTTCGATTACCTCCCTTCCCCCTCACAAACACACGGCATTAAGATCCCATCTTGTCCAGCCTGGCCCAGCCCCCCGCCGCGCGCAGATCTGTACTGCGAAACCGCCGCTCTCTGCCATCCGCTCGTGTCCCCCATCGCGGCGCGCGATTGGACCGGTTCGCCACCCGTGTTCTTTTCCGTAGGCCAGGAAATGCTGCGCGATGAAGGCGCCGTCCTAGCGCAGCGTCTGCACGCCCAAAACGTGCCTGTTTTGTGGAGGGAATTCGAAGCTGCGCCGCATGTTTTTGCATATATGCTTGAGCATTTTCCTGGGACTGCCATCCATTTCAAGGATTTTGAGGAGTTTTGTAGGGGGGTCGTGGAGGGGGAGGAGGGACGGAAAGGGGTGAAGAGTTCGGCGCAGTTTATTAGTGGGAAGACGGTGGAGAGGAGGGCGGTGCGGTTTGAGGAGCTCACGGAGCTGGGGGATGACGAGGTGAGCAGGTTGATGGGGGAGGGGAAGAAGAGGTTGGGGGAGAAGTTTGAGAGGGAGAGGAGCGGGGTGAGTGGAGTGGGCAGGGAAGGAGAGGGGAGTGCGGAGGTTAGGCCGATGCTTTAGGGGAGGGAGATGGGAGAAGAATGGATGAATACGTATATACCCAGGATAGAAGTTTGAGCTGCGAAGAGTTTGGTGTTTGGACAACAATATTTATAGAAATTCGGATGTGATTGTTGGTATTTTGTTCCTTCAAATACAACATTCCTTGACATCATACCCTAAGCAGGCTGGTTGACGTTGAAACGAGTCAGAAGCTTGCACTAGCAGTGATAGCCACTTGAACAACGAAAGAATAGGGTTTCTTTCTCAAAAGCTCTGCAAGGTATCAAGGCCAGTATTGAGCGATTCGCTCGTCGCTAGCTGGCTTTTATACTAATGCAAGAGATGTGATGTCAGAAATTGATGGATCTATTATTCCTGTCCCGTAGTATGTAGCCTTGCATTGACGCTTCTATTCCCTCATCTTTCTCTCCCCTCCCACACCATCCAACTAATAACCCAGTACCACCTATCGGCCCCTCCCACTCCTCCTCCTAACCAGCCCGTCCTTCCCGCGCCCATCCCTATCCCTCTCCCTACCCCCCTCATCCAAACTCGTCCCAATCCCCGAATCCGTGAACCCTGCCGCAGCACCCAGACCCCTCACCACCTCCCCCTCCATCGCTTCCTGCTGCACAAAATCCTCCTCCTCATCCTCATCATCGGCCTCCGCCTCCGTCCGCACATGGGACCCTCCGATTGGAATCTCATCGAGCGCCGGTGTACCCCACTCAGTTTTCACTGTCCCCCTCTCCCGTGACGATTCAGTCGGCGACTGATAATGCAATCGCTGCTGCGACGACAGCGTCGGGAACGTGCGTTCCGTATCGGACAGTGCACCGAACTCCGTAGCATCTGAATCGTGTTCGATTTTCACATCCGTGTCCGTTTCTTCATGTTTAACCCTCTCATTCTTCTCGCGCTTGATCTTGACGCCGTTTTCTTCCGTCTCGCTACTACTTCCGCTGAAGAGCAGCGCAAATATAGCCCAAGTTGAAACCACAACACCCATCTCTACGCTCCAAAATAGCGCAGTAAAAAACAGGAAACTGGATATGCGGTAGTGGAACATAAGCCAGCGGAGACCCTCGAGGCGCGCGACGAAGCGCACCGTCGCCGAATAGATTTCCAGCGGCGTGCGACTGCGCACTTCGAGACGGATCGTAGAAGGGATATTCCGCCAACCCTTATCAAACTCAAGACTTTCCATCATCGTGACGCGCACTATCTCGCTCTCATGTCCCCAGCCCAAAACATACATCGGTAATCGAAGACCACGATATGCGATCTCCGTGATCCAGCTCCTATACGTCAAAATAGCGGGTCTTTTCGAGCGCGCAAGCACGTTCGGTTTTCCTTCAACTACCCCCTCCGTCTCCGCACTGCTCTTTTCCTTTCCATGGCATTCAATCAGCGTACTCGTCGCTTCCTCCCACTCTTCTTCGTATCCTAGCAACCTTCTGCTAGCTCCATTCCCATTTCCCACAGAACCAGGCCCCCGCATCTCAATACCCAACATCCAGTTCCCTGCCCGCAGATTCCGCTCGCTGCGCGGCAACGTCATATCGACCACGACATCGTATTTCTGTCTACTGACCAGGCTCTTCACGCCCGCAATTCCGTACGGCGATTTAATTACCTCGGTCGATGCATGGGAGATGCTATGTCGGTGTTCGAATTGCAGGTATACGGGCACGCTGATGCCGCGCACGGGGATGTAGGCGAGATAGAAGGTTGTGTAGGCGAGGACGGCGGTGCCGAAGAGGATCGAGGATGTTAAGAGGATGAGGAGGGTACGGAGATAGGTGCGGAGGAGCGTGGGTGAAGTGGCTATGCGGAAGGGAGCGAGGATTTTGTTCTAGAAAGAGGATTAGACAGTGAAAGATGTGTTTTCGTGAGAGTGTGCAAAGAGTTGCAGGTAGTGGGAAGTGATCGGGGTGGAATAAGATGGAGATAGAGGAAATTCGCACAATTATTGAGGAAAGTATTGGCCACCGGGCAGCCAGGTCATCTTCGATATCGTACATTATGGAAGATGCAGAGTTGTGAGTTTGGTATTGTCGTTGAAGTAAAGAATTCTGGAAACTCGATGGGCTGTGACGTCGGTCATCGGATCTCACCCCTGTCAACCGCGGCAAGGGAGCTTGGACCAACGAACATGTGCGGCAGACACTTGGACCAGCAGTTGGCCATGGGAAGCTCCAGAGAAGAGGTACCTAGGTACATTGATACATGCGATGTTCACGTACAGCTAAAGCACCGATTTGGGGAATTTTATTCTTTCAATTACTAGCAAATCATCGCAAATACTCCTACACACACCACCATCATCATGGGAAATCTAAATGACCCATAGAATCCTAGCAAGATCAACGACCGGACGAGCAAACAGCAATAGTCCCATTCAAGCCCGAGTTCCGAAACTCCACAAAAGTGTCCATTAGTCGTGATGCTGCCAGGTTTCCTCGAAAACTCCATGTGGTATCGTCCCATAACACCCATTTGACTCCCGTTCGGAGACAGGGATGGTGCGTGGGAAGAAGGCACGCGCGAGAGGCAGAGGAGAAAGAAAACAAAGGGAAAATAAGAGGTAACACAATGAGAGAAAGGAGTTTACGTGAGATCGTAGAGGTGAGGACTGGAAAGTCCACATCAATCCAAACTTTTCGGGTTGTCTAGTGTTCTGTATGGAACAACTAGACGAATCGAGAAACTTTTGGAACGGAATTGCAAGTGCATAATCGGCTGTGTAGTAAAACATGTCGATGGAACGACAGAACGCAAAAGGCCGTGGGTATCGTTACGTCGTTCAGAATAACTATGGGACCCGCGTCCCAGTAGTCCTCGTCACTCCTCCGCAATCCTTCTCCTTGGCGCACAATGATTAGGGTTTAACGTTAACGATTAGGGGATCCGATGCTCCCGTCGCTGCGTTGATAGATTTAAGAAAAGGTGCCCATAAGAGGGCCCCTTTGAGAGTCCAAGACTGACGACTGCAGCCGGCTAGTAGCTTTGGTGACACCAGCGAAGGTAGAATTGCGCGGTTTTTTCAATGATGAGCTTCGCTTGCGGAGAGGTGACATGAGAGTTTCAGCGGACCGCCCTGAACGAACAGGCTTGGATACGGACGCGCGGAGGGAAGGGTCGTAAGGAAGGCGAGCCAGTTCGTGATAGCGGTTTTGATTATTCCTGAAGGCTGTGACGCCGGCTCGGTCAAAGTGCTCCAGCATAGCGTCGGATTGGCGATGAATTGGCACGTCTGACATCGGAGTTGGCTGGGCGGGTGTCGAGCCATAAATTGCCGCGACAGATGTCGCTGGGGTCGCAGGCACTTCGGTCTCCTCATCTGCCTCGACATCTGTCTCGTCCGATTCTGCACCAAAATCCATGAAATCGGCAAGGTTAATATCGCTCTCAAAATCCTCATCGTCATAGTCATACTCGTCTTCGTCGCTTATGACGTGGCCGTTCTCTATGTTGACGAAAGGGTAAAATGCCTCGGGTGGTCCAATGTTCTGACCCATAATCATACCATTGGCGATATGGGTACCACCCAAAAGACCGGCGAACATGATGTCCGAGCCCATCCAAGCGTTACTGAATCGCTCGTTGCTGATTTCACTGTCTGACGCATTCATCTGGACAGCGGATGTGCGAGGACTGTTGTTTGCCGTGCTGCTGGTGCTGCTATAGGCACCGAGAGTGGCCCGTCGGGTAGAAAATGATGCACGGGGACGGTAGAAAGTCATCTTCTTCGTGACACTATCTGTAACTGCAATTGCCAAGCGACTATCATCGTGGACGAAGACGCCGCGGGGTGGAGGGATGACATTGCCTCGCCTGAAAGGGGTAGGGCTAGGTGCCCTGGAGCTTGGCGCCGAGGCTGGCCGACGCAGTACAGTCCGTTGGCGAGGGGTCTGTGGGTTTGGAGGACCATTATCGCAAATATCCGAGTCATATTCGTCAGTAGTGTCACCCATGTCAGCTGAGGCACAATGTTAGCAATTATAAAGCCACACAGAGAAAGGCAAACCATACTTTCGTAACCGCTAGAGCCCGGGTCAGAGGATCCATCGTAATCTTCAGTGTTCATGTTTGTGAGATGACGACTCTCGTCCTGGCCATAGTCCCAGTATGAATGATTCGACCCGTCCGACGTATAGTCGGCGTGATCAGAGTCATTGTCCTCTTCAACAAGTTGCTGGTAAATGCTGGGGGGTAACTTGTCTTGTTCCATGAATAAATCTGGGAACGTGGCGCTGTCGAGCTCGTCCGAGGAGGAACTAGAGCTGTCGGATACCTGAACCTCATCATCGAAGCGAACACGCTTAGTGGAACTATCAGAGAACTTCCTCTTGGCGAGAGGTTCGGGGGATGGAGGGGCCTGTTCAGTTTCAAAGAAGTGCCCAAACCCGGGGTCTGGAGGCATGAAGTCAAACTCAGGGTAAGCCATCAAGCCTCCCATGTCAAAACCTAGAATGTCCTCACTGCCGAGACTACCGATGCTGTCCCGTCGACCAAAATCAAGGGACGCGGAGAAGAGGTCTATACCATGCTGTTGTTCATCATGGACGATGAACTGTTCTTCTTCTTGCTCCATATTTTCGACATCTGTTTCATCGTCGATGACGTTCATCACACCGCTGTAGTCTTCGTCTTCATCATCTTCGTCGTCTTCATATTCATCCTCGATGGCCTTGTCTTCGTCATCAGAAGTTTCAATTGCATTGTCATCTGCGTTTTGGTGGTAGGTTAATATTCCCTTGTCATCGTTATAGCTAAGCCTTCGAGCCATCTTGGGTCGAGGAAATGTGGGAGGGCCATCGTCATCACCGAACAATAACGAAGTGCTGGAGAGATTGCTATACGTGCGTTTCTTGTCGCCCATCAGCAATTGGTTGACGGGATGTTTGCTGGTCTTGAGCCCCGCCTCACGCGATGTAGTCTCATCGTCGTCCTGAGACTCATCTTCACCAGCAGACTCGATGCGAATGGCTGGGCGTAGTCCCTTACCCTTGCCAAGACCATGAGACGGGGCCAATGCTTCTGCGTCTTCTTCATCATCTTCTTGGTCGTCTTCTTTGTTACCACTACTGTCTTCATCGTCATCTTCGTTGGTGGCTTCTTCGCTGGTGGAGTGTCCGCTTCCGCGGCCACCGCTGTGTTGTGCACTGCCGTGCATGGTATCATCCGAGGGCGAGCGCTGGTCGCTGTAGCGAACATTGCTCGGGGTATCATGCAAGACTTTATGGTTTTGAAGATGCATTCCGCCCATGTCGGCAAAGGTGGGCCGCGAGCTGGTTTGGTGCGCCATGGCCAGTTGTTTGTTTGGTTGATTTTTGGTATCGAAAGGGTGTGTCTGGTCGTTGATGTCTGGAGGAGGGGGGGATGGTGGGAGAAAGAGGAGGGTGAGGGGATCGAGGGGAATAGATCGGAGGGGGTGGGTCGGAGGGAGAGCAGCGGTCGGGCAGCTAGATGTTTGATATACCTTGGAGGGGAGGCTCTTAACTATGTTGAGCCTGGGGGACGGTCGATGTCCAGAGAGGTTGAGCCGGTAGGACTGACAATGCGTGGATTGGGTGTGGCAGGCGAGGACGGAGGATTCAATGGCAGTCGTCGAGAGCGAGCAGAGGTGCTACACGCAGTCGGGTGCTTGAATCGTCGTTCGTTGAGGTTGAAATTCTCGTGAGCTGGGCCGGCTGGAAGGACCCACGAAGTGCCGTGAGCCCTCCAGAGGGGATTTAGAGCTCAGCGATTGCCTGCGGCATTGTCTCGACGAAGATGATGGGATAGGTAGTGCTGTGGGTGCTGTTTTCTGATATGTAGGGTGACTTCGGTGGTCTGGTATGGAGTGGAGAGAGAAAAGGCAAGAGCCAGTGTAGGACGGCGGGAGGACATGATTTTTGGTGTTTAGCGTGGGGCACGGGCCACCTTGTCTAGTTTGGGCGGTGAAGACCGGCAGGGGTGGAGGGGGAGGACCAGTCATCGCAGTCATCGTCACAGCCAGCAGCGAATACACAGCGAAACAGCAGCGCGGAAAGAAGACAACAATGCTCGAATAGAAATGGCCAACCGCTTAGACGGCCAACAGCATCTCGCTGTCCTACGCCTAATCCCCCAGTCGTCCACAGTCCTGCATATACACGCACACACACACACTCATACACATATTTCTCACGTATTTCTCACATTTTCCACTCATGGTTAACTTTGCTTAGACTCATTCTTAGTCATTATTCAAAACCTCCAACCGCCCTCAAGCAGGATTATCCCCATTCCATGCCGCGGACACCTCCTCCCTCTCGTTCCCCCAGTCGCGTGCCTAATTGCCCACGGGCGCACATGCCAAACGTACCACACATAGTACCTACTTGTATGTACGTACTCGGGGGGCAGAAACCAAAAAAGTGGTCCGCTTCCAGAAAAACCCCACCACAAACTAACTTCGCCCGGGGCCCATTGCAGCGCCTAACTGCTTGGACGCACCGATGAGGCAACCGGGGCTAAAAAGGGCACGGCGGGCATCGAATGCTGAGAGCGGCGGCCATGGCGGCGCCCGTATCGCACCACCCCGTCTCCATCCACTGAGAGGTTGGAAACCCCCCAAGCGGCGGCAGAATGCTCATTCGGTGCCAAGTAAAACACGATCCTGTCCTTCCTGCGACAGCAACACCCTGGCTGCACTGAACTGCTCCCCAGCCTGCATAGATTGTTTTTCATGTCAGACTCTGCCCGCCGTGCGTCATGTGTTAATCTACTTTTCTGTGCTTCTGCATCACTTCCAGCCGAAATGGCCGCCATGAGAAAGGGTTTTTTTTCTTTCTCTCCTTTCCGTCTTACCCCTCCAGATGCAATCACGTATGCGGGGAAGAGGAGGGGAGGGATGGAGCACTGAGCAAGTGCAAGCTCAAGGCTACTGCAGCGCTGCCAAACTCAATTCTATTTTGTTCTGACATCAAATTTCGAATTCCGCGCCTTCGCGGGCTCACATGTCATCCAGACGCTAGTTGGGTTTTTTTTTCTCTTCGCTTTTTGCTGCCCCTCCCGTCTGTCCCTAGAGCCCTGGAGAAACACGCAAAGACGGCGGCTGCCTCACTCGCGGCTACAGAGCAGATCAACATCCCATAACCCTGTCGGTTACGTCGTTTCGCCGGAATTCTGCCCCTCTATCGATCTCTTCTGGCGCCAATCTCGTCGCGTGCAAGTAGCGGTGTACCGCCGAGGTTCGAGCGGCTCTGTACTGTGTACATTCTCTGCGCGAAAACACCACCGAGGTACACCCATCGTACAGTTTACACTTTCTTCATCTTCACATAACCTGTGTCGTGTAAATCTCCCGATATTTCCGTTGTGCCATTGCAGTGACTCCGCAGTCAGCACTTGTCTCACCCAAGGGCAACGTCCCTCCTAAAGGTTAATTGCACGACGGGTAGCCTCACCTCCTCACCCAACCCGCTGCAAGGATACATATATCCACACGCGATGCGCCGTTGGTGTTACTCACATAAGTAGACCCACACACGCCTGGCTGTGTTGAATCCGGAGTCCGCTGTTGGTCTCTCGACGTGCGTGTCTACTTTGTCCCGGATCTGATTGGGCAATGCCGTTCTCTTGTGAGAAACTTTGCCAACGGAAGATTCTTCAACGAAGCCCACATTGCGCCGCCCTCCCCCTCCCCCCCTTGACGCTTCTTTCTTTCAAACGCTTGAAAATCCGTACAGGTCACCAATACATCAATCAAAAATTGACCGGTCGATCCGGGATAGCCGCGGCCGGACCTTTCGAAAGCAGTACATAACTGTTGTACTCGATGGCCGCTTGCAAGTTCCGCAGTAGGGTGAATTGCCGTGTACGGCTGGACCATGTTGACACAATTCCGGGACCAACTGGCTGACTGAACATCGCCGTCATGTGATGTTTATCGAGAGAAACTGTTTGAATATTACGAAACTAATACGACCTGCTCCATCTATCAGATACGTAAATCGGTGCAATTACACAAGGTTGCCGAACATTTCTTCACGCCTATTCTCTTACAATACCTTTAGAACTGTGCCTTCTTTAGAAGAAAATTCCAAGTGTTAGTTTTTCAGTCAATTTTAGGCCTTTACATAGTCAAACCGCACTGATTTACGCATTTGATAGATGCAAGAAACTAATACGGCTTGCTCTATGCAAGACGCCACGAATGTTGGACGCCACGCCGACCCCGGACCCACAGACCTTGACCTCGACTTTCAGGGTCCTTGTTCGACCTTTTCAGACCCTGACATTCGAAGCGCACGTGGGCCCTCCAGCTCCGCCAACTCAGCAAGGCTGCCCAGGTCTTGCACAATGTCTTCGTAGTCGAATCCCATGTAGTAGAGAAGTCTTGCCGCCCACTTCAGCGTCATGCGCATCTCCACCCGCACATCGTGATCCATCTTCTCGCCACTGGTCAATCTGTCGGCTTCCTCCTGCTGCACTTTGCGCAGCACCGCCCATATCGTTTGCCGATTGGGGTTTATACGCCCCTGCAGGATCAACTTTGCACCTGACGTTTGAGTGAGCATGATGTCCTGCGGTCGATCTTCCAATTCCTGCCCTTTCTCTAATCGAAACCGGGGCATTGTGGGCAGTCCTCCAGACGCACGGAACGGTTCAAACGTCTTTGGAGGCCGATGGCACCACATGTCCACCAAATCTCTGCCCTTGGCACTACCAAACCCATCTAGGGTACCCGCCAGAACCTTGTTGAAGTCGTCCGTGGACAAGTTGATAGACTGTCGAGCAGAAAATGCCAGAAACTGCGAGCAGAAATCCTTTAACCCAGCATCCGTCGAAGACAGGATAGCAAGAATGCAATAGAGTTCGTTGCGTAGGTCTCGAAGGACAATACTCTCCCATGCGAAGAGTAGGCTTTTAAAAGCTTGGAGCGCCACGGTAGCACTGCTTTCTGAGTCCTCACTCGCGTTCTTGTGTAAACGGAGCGCCTCCGCAGCAAAATGTGCGAGTATCTCGGCACGGGGGCGATAGCCAGGGTTCTCAAGAACAAAGTTTTGCATCTTGCCAACGGATTGCCAACGATGAAGCTGAATTTGGGCACACAGCATGACGGTGAGAAGCATAGCGGGTAGCTGCTGTGTTTTTGTCTTGTTGTCCCAGATGGACACATTTCTGACAATCTTCATCACCAACTCATTGTCGCCTACTAATGTGCCGAAGCGAATGAGCGATGCTGCAATTCTCCAATCATTATAGAGTTGAGTCCCAATCAGGGGACCGTCCAAGTCTTCAGAGGAAAAGAGGAAACGACTGAAATCGTAGAGCTTCGCCTCTGTAGCGAGATCAAGTAGTTTCGCGAGTAAAGGATTGGGCAGCTGGGGGTCAAATGCAGGAAATTCGATCGGTGGTCTTGGGAAAGCCTCATCGCGTTTGGGCGGCGCCCTCTTCAATGACAGGAAGAATTCTTCAACAGATTTCTGTTTATTTTGATCGGTGAAGTCTTGTAACGCCTTGAGCGTCTGCATCGCGCCAGTGATTCCACCGTTGTTCAAAAATGATCGCATAGTACGGTGAAGCAAGCTGATCGGCGTCGTTGATGGCTCGAAGAAGTAAGGAGGCTCTGTAGTTGATCGGGAAGGCGCGTTAGGCGAAGCAACCTCAACCCCAAAACCTGATGACAGTTTCATGATTTCCAGGAGAAGCTCTGGACGCTTCTCAGGAACGACACCACCAGACTCGAGCAAGCGCACAATGATCGAATCCCATGTAGCAAATCCCAGACTGAGGGAATTGACATCCAGGAATTGCTTCAATCCTTGAATATGACGCACGATGTCTTCTGGCTCTGTGCCTCGAGCACCCACTCCAACACGCATTTCATTGACCAAGCCATCGATGAAAGCTGTGACTAGTTCGCTGCTGATAGTTCGTTGTACACGCGTGCGGTCTTGATACTTAGAAGCAGCATCGTGCCCTTTACCAAACAAGCGCCAGCCTGAAGGATCCTCACTGACCGACTGTAACTGTTGCCAACTGATAAGTCTCCAGCGATGGCTAGGTTCCCGGAAAAGCTTCTCGAGTATTGCAACTCCATCAGAAATCCAGCCTCCGTGTAGACACGACCACAGGACTAGCTCAAGCCATAATTCAGGCGCTACCTCGGGAACTTGAACCTTGTACCGAGAGCCAGGTATTTCCTGTCCCAGAAAGTATTTCGCATCCTTTGGGTTCTTGGCAGCCTTGACAGAGGCTTCATGTGCCCTCCAAGTAGCATCAGATAAGGCAGTCAGAATAGAAGAAGAAAGCAAATGGAGCGTTGGAGGCTGCTGCAGACCGTGGGGGTCATTATGTGATTTGTGCGAATACACTGAGTCCGGTATTAGACCAGTGTGGTGCAAGAGTGCAATGATCTCTAGTACATGTGACATGGTCTGGGCTCCGGCGTTGTGATGACTTTCAGTTGCGGTTAACAGGATATTCCCTAAGCTCCGCCATACCTGTCCCAGTGCTTTTTTAGTCACCACACGGCGGAACTCGATAGATTCAGGAGCAGATGTTATATCGTCAAGGCTGTGCCCAAGATTGGGAGATACTGGGAGGCGGGGCAAGTTGATGGGTTTGTTTGTCAAATCTTTCATAGGTCTTCCCTTCATGTCTGGCCAATTTTCGAAAGTCTCCCAGTGTGTTTCCGGCTGTTGGGCTCGCTCTCCATCTTCAATAACCTTCTTAACCATCCACAACACAAGGTCCCATCGTCCTTCAACGAGCCCAACATGGCTGATTATGTCCTGGGAGGATACTTGGGCTTGTATTAATAACCAAGAGAAGTCAAGTGACGCCCCTGAAAACGTGGTCTCCGATGTAGCAGGTATTTTCAAACGTAGTCGTGGTGGGATATAACGCTCCATGGCCGTGAGCCATTCATGGATATTGTCGCGAGCGCCATGGTGTGGAAGAGGAATCTCCGGAGAGAAGAAGGAAGGATCTGGCTTTGGTGGATAAAGGAAGACCGTGGAATCAGGAGGGTATGATTCCGTTTGGAAAGATTGCGGAACTGCTTTAGGCTCTGCGTAAAGTCGTTTGTGGGAGGAAAAGTGGCGGCGGCATTCGGTGCTGAGTGAAGGAGCAAGAAATTCGTATATGGAGGCTCTACGGCACGGTGACCGGAAGGCCCTGACCAAAGTGTTGCGAATGCACGCAGATGCGCTGGCAGTGCACATGGAAGGGTAGGCGCAGGGGGGTTGGGATGGAGTGAGCGGTTGTGAGGAAGCGGCTGGTTACTTTTTCGCGGCCATGACGTTTCCAATCGCGTCTCAGCTGGTCCAAGCTCCCGCAGCGAAAGTGCCTTCCTCAAACAATCTCACAGCAATTCCTCACCATCACGTATGTTACAAGATCTTTTTCCGTTCTACATGCTTCTAGTCTACGAGGACTATTCAACGAGTTCCAAGCTTCATATTTGACTTATTCAATCCCATTATTGGTCAGCCTTCATCGTGCAAGACGCGCTGGCCCCTCCAACACCGTGTCTTACCACCGCCACGTTCAGTAGCAACGCGCACGAGAAACATTCGGGCCGCGACCATGCCAGGCTATCGTGTCGGCAAGTTATAAATCTATATGTCTGTTTGCAAATCCTTGGCTAATTTGTATCACAGAAATCTCGCCTAACAACCGCGCCGGTTGCAAAAACGTAGAATGTAAAGAGAAGGGCGACAAAATTCTAAAAGGAGAGTTTCGTTTCGGTACACTCGTCACTATCCACGAGCACACGAGCTGGACATACAAGCACTGGTAAGAAAATCTGGCGTAAGAAGTTGTCTCGATACTGACAACCTCAGGGGCTGCGTTACCCCAGCACAAATCGAGAATCTGAAAGAATTCACCGGTGGCGACATCGACTTGGTTGATGGCTATGACGAATTACCTGATGAGGCACAAGAAAAAGTCGATTATGCCTTGGAGAACGGCCACGTCCATGACGAAGATTGGAAAGGAGTAAGTGTCTCAGAGATATCGCTCATCCGTATCTCATATGATGTAGGATGTCGAGAAGAACCGTCCGGGCCAAAAGGGCTTTCGTGTCAAGGCGACAAAGAAGAAGGCAGCGGCAAATCAGAATACAGATGAAGACGTAAGCTATCTCACACCTTTTTTCACAACCGTTCTGAGATCTTTTGAAGGCCGATGACAGTCCGAAGCCCAAAAAGAAGCGAGGACGCGCTGCCAAAGACGATGGCGATGAAGCACCTGCCCCAAAGAAGACAAAGGCCAATAAAGCCGCAGTTAAGGATGACGTTGTCGATTCTGAGGAGGAAGAAGTCAAACCGAAGAAGGGACGTCCCAAAAAGGCTACGGTGAAGGATGAAGAGGTTGGTGAAGAAGAGGATAAGCCTAAGCCAAAGAAGGGCAGGGCGAAGAAGGCTACTAAAATCGCCGACGCAGAACAGGAAGACGTCGCAACCAAACCAAAGAGAGGAAGGACTAAGAAAGCTATCGTGAAGCCAGAATCTGACGAAGATGAGGTGGAAGAAGGATCCGAAGTCGAGGCCCCCAAGCCGAAGCGAGGAAAAAAAGCTGCTGCAACCGTTAGCAAGAAAGCTGCTCCTCAGAAGCGGTGAGTTACCTTGAAGTTGTTACTATGATACCCATACCAATCATGCAAAGGGGTAGGACGAAGAAGGCCGCAACCGGTGAGGACAAGTAGGAGCCTACGCTTCCATTTGTCAGGCGTTGCCCCATGACAATCATCATTCACCATCGTTCTCGATGTGTCGCTCGCGAATTACAAAACCTGGAGCTGGGTCAGGGTAATGGGTCGTGAGGATTAACAATATATACAGCCTCAACAACTTAGGCATGGGAGTCGCCAGTATAGATATACCCAGGGGTTATCGGATTAGAATCATGAAAGATTCAATAAGGTGTATTCTCAAACTTGCAGTAGTGAACAGCCCGTGACGATTTCATCGCCGAAAATAACATTGCGTATGTGATCCTTGAGTGTCCACGGCTCTCGGAGGGTCGAAGTCCGGTAATCTGCTTGCACAAGCGTTTTCGGAAGATAGGCAACAAGATTGGTTTAAGGCCATATAACAAAACAAATTCCCTACACTGGGTATCGCAGGGTTCAAACGGATAGGGGGCATTAGTGTAAAGGCCTGTTGATTGTGATTTCAAAAAAATAAAATTGGTATTGTAGAGCTGCTGTCCGGACTTCAAAAGCCCGCAAGAGCACGCCGGGCGGGTAGAAATTTTGCACGTGACAATAATTACTCCGAAAGCGGTTAACTTATTATAGGAGCGACGTCACGACTTCAAGCCAATCTGACTTGTCTTTCTTCTTCGACAACAAAAGTTCAATATACAAACTCAATAATGCACTTTATAGTTTCACAACCAACGCCCCACGACTATCTATTCCTTAAATTGGTTGGTATCAAGTGTTGTCGGAAGTATTGTAACAGTGTCATTCACGTACCTGGCTAGCGTTTAATGTTGACGTCTCCTATTCCTCTAAGAATATTCCCGATTCCTATCATGATCCTACTGTGTACCTCGGGGGCGCTCCGATTCTCTATGTCACTGGCTTTTGCATTTTTTATGCTGTCATCATTATTGTTTTTTTTTGGTTCGCGATCCTCACTCTACTTTCAGTTCGATTCACCGATGTCCTCTAAACCTTGAGTGGCTTGCGCCAGGGGCTAAATGACGTTCTTGAATTGCACGTTATCTCCATACATAAATTGTCCTGCATGTACCGTTTTCTTTGTTCAAATACATTCTCACTTTCCCAACACAGAAGATTCTCACCTTCTGATCCTTATCTTAAACAGACAATAGTTATTTCACGATGTCCTCTTCTGATGGCCCTTCCGGAACTCATACAGACAATGAATATGTCAGCCGCACCGGACAATCCCAAATTCCAGTTCAGAAGGACGAAGATCCTGTAGAAGATCCTATCGACCCGGAGACTGCCGACTCGGACGAACAACTTGGTTTGAACTTGCGCTTTGTACCGTCTTACTCCCGCTAATAGCAAGAAAGTCCGCGATGATACTGAGGCTATCGACGAAAGCAATATTATCAGCAGTCGCACGCGTGGGGCTACAAAGGAGGCTGGAACCTATACTGAGCCGGGCGATGATGAAGGACTGCCAGGTCCAGATGATGGCACGTCAGCTGTTCGCAAGTAGATGATCGTATTCGGGCGCGACATACTACAAATCGTACTGTACATCATTCCCAATGCAAATAATTTGTTTTCTTACTTCCTGTTTCACTTCTTTGAGATATCACTATGCCGTAATTTCTCTTTAATATTTGTTGATTTGTTGACCCACGTTTTGTTATTCTATATATACTTTCATATCTTGTATTCATGTTTAGATCATTTATGATTTCCTTGGAAAGTGCACTGCACGTTATCATATGCCCGCGGTTGCTCTCTCACCAATGGTAGTTTCCTCCAAGTGGTAATATTCAGTCCCATGATTCGGTTTCGTTGCGTGCGCACTCGTAGCAATTCGACGCAGGACTTTGCTACTAACCGAAATGCGCTGGCTGCGCCCTTGAGCCAGGCTTTTTTCGAACCTTCTCACATTGCCTCAATCTAACCTTGCCTAACCCTTCTCTGTCACCTCGATTTGTCACAATACCGCCGCACAACGCATTCCTGGAGGCCAGCACGCGCGCTGCCAATTGGATCAATTATGGCTACTTGTGAATCCAGCAAATATGTCATAGTGTATCTTCGGGATATCAGAGGGTGCCACCCAATCCGTGTTGGGATTTCATATTTCTATCCTGGCCATTGACACTACGCGAGTTTGGAAAATCCGTTAAGTACTGGTCCACCTTTGATCACTTCCCTTTCTACCAACTGTTGCGCTCCCACCCACCTTTTGATTATGTATGCTTCGCAGGATAGTATTACAACACTCCGCAACGAAGGGCAGAATTATCTACGCAGGCGTTTGCAGGGGAACGGCACCGCTATATAACGAGTGAAACCCATCACTTGTGCCTGAGAGCACAATCGAGGCACTTTGGAAGAGTGAGCAAACACAGCTTATCTATAGAGATACCATGTTTGCCGGCATAGTTGCAGACGAAAAGCTTGTTCCCGCAACGAAACTTAAGTTGTTTCCGGCACCCACGAGAATGTTACAATTGAAGACAATACAACCGAGGGCGCTGGGTGCAAAAAAAACCCGAACAGGCAGTGCATAAGTACAGGTACGGAGGTAGTAAGTTCATGAGCAAGAATGCACAACACTTCGGTGAGTTTTTCTTTGAACTTAGACTTTGGAAATCGATTGCAAGGAAGTTGACATACTCACAGATCTAGGAGGTTACCTAAAATATAGTAGTGAGGACGATGCAAATGATACTGCGCAATTGAACTTGGTTCAAAATCAAATTTATTTGATCCGACACCGTAGAAAAAAGCTAGTTCAAGAAGATCCCACTCATCCTATTCGTACATATGGTAGATTAGCAGATACTTCTAGAAGAAGAGAAGAAAGGGCAGAGTTAAGTTCGTTCGTTGGTATAACTCGAATCCAATATAGCAATCTGCCAATGAAGTCGTGTAGTTTGACCTCTTTTCGGAACTTTGCGGAGTGTAATGTGAAATTGACGAATTAGACATATTAGGGAACAATGCCAAGCTCAGCACTAGTTGCCGAGTCTAGTGCAGGCTATCCCCAGTTGCAAAATCCAGTTGGTAAGCGGAGACATGGTCTAACTGCATTAGGTATTTCCAATAGCTTGGTGTTTACCTATTTATGTGGCGAAATCACCTTGAAGGCTAGAAAAGGTGTTACTACTTAGGAGCGTTCTTCTAAAGGCGGAAATCGCACAAGAAAAGGCTGCGTAGTCAGCTAAATGCGATTTATAACAGAAAATGTAGTATTATTATGTGTATTTTAGTGTCAATTGAAAAACAAAGGGAATTTGCGCAAGTTGAAGATATTGCTATTCCTTCACAGACTATTTCCCCAGCTCGAACAACGCCATAGGGGGTGGTTTCCTATTTAATTTTACCCTATGGTTAACATGCCCAAATGCGAAACTGAAATAACCCTTGTGACACTCATATAGTAGCTGTGGTTTAATGAGGCACACACAAGATAGGTATGACAAAATTGTGAAAGAAAAATTTGGACGTTGGTTGACACCTGACAGGAGAAATGTTGATTGGTAGCACCAGTCACCCAACTGAGAATTTTTATGAATGATCCCACCGAATGTAACCTCAAGGCATCAATCAAGCCACCCAATCCACCTAGTTCTTACTTTGTTTCATCGCCACAATCACTGCACCACCCAAGTTCTTTTGGCCTCCACAACGCTAAGGATTAGATTGTCACTCTAGTAATCAACTGGAGATTCCATCGACCACTTCGTCTCTTGCATTTTCTAATTATGGACACCGCCGATAAAAACATAGTTATCGCTATGGCAAGCATCGACGAAACTCCCGAAGACGACAGCAACAACATCTCATTCACCATGGAAACTACTGATACGACTTCCGGTAACACAAACCCCTCTGTTATATCACAACAGAACAGTCTCACCTATCAACAAAATGCGCAGAAAGCACATTTGCGACTCCTCCGAGCGTTGCGACTCCAGCGGAATACCGCTCTCAAGTTGAAAGAAGTAGAAGCCGAAGTCAAGCTAGCAAGCAGGGAGAAGGAGTATTGGATCGATTGTCAGCGAGGCAACCCCATCAAACATGCAGAGTCGGAGTTTATGCCCAGAAAGAGCTCTAAGCAAACGAATTCTGAAAACCGGGAGAGGAAGAGAGAGAAGATGCAGAATGTGGCGCAGTTAAATGAGATCTACGGGAAGACAGTGCCTGCGGAGGAGGAGCGTGAGCGTATCAGTGGAGAAAATGTTGGCGAGAAGGCATACAAGCTCGATCACATGCATGACGATATCGACGACAACGAAGATGGAGGAATACACATCAGCTCAAGTGAAGATGGTTACGAAATATGATTTAATAGTTCAAAGTGGGCTCAAACATCCGGCCATTTGAAAAGAATTGCTCAAGCCGGTCTGTGGGATTAGTTCTAAGATGGATTCTTATCTGTCCGAGAGGAACCAACATAGGGCAACAACATAATAGAAAACGTCGGGGCAACAATCAAAGTTTATAGCCGCTTGCCCACATGTGATCGTGCTTGTAGCTATATCTCTCTAGCCTGAGTCGCGAGAAGATGCCGTGAGACCCAATGCCAATGTTAAACCATGTTGTCATAAATAACAGCAAAGCAAACCAGCATTGATATTAGGTCCTCTGCGTACAGTTACCCTTCACCTGAAAGCAATCATTTTTCTTCCTCCACTCAAGATCCCTCCTACATTGCGCTGGACAGTCTCGAACCTCATCGCTCCACAACTCTCACTCTCAAGATGGTTGAACAAAGCCGCCAGGCTCGTGAATTCTTTCCCACAGCTCACTTTCCCTGGGCAGTGATATGTCTTTTGTCTATGCTTTGGACTATTCAAATGTTGTTTGAGTCCATGCCATTCTTTGAACTCGCCATGGCACAAATAACATTCCCAGAATGAACCATTCCAACAATGATCGGTGGGCTCAAGCGTAGCGAATGAGGAGTCATGATACGTCAAGAGTTTCTTGGTGATAAGGTGGTTTGGGTCGCGCTTGCGGATCTCTCTCAATATGGTCTCATGGTTGACATTGGGGGCGTTGGGACAGGAACCGCGTTCGAGATGATGGGCTACACCAGTTGCGGTTACGAAGCCTTTCTTGCAGAAAGGGCAGGAGATATTAGAGCCGCGGTGTATGGAAGAGTTCAGATGCTGCGATATACCTGTTAGTATCATACTGCGCGGTATCCCTGTACTCTTTGGAGGGATAACAAATACTTACCTGTCTGAGGTTATTCTCATTTTGGAAACCCCGCTCGCAGCCAGAGCACCAATGCTCCCTCCAGTGGTTCTTTGCGTCCATATGCTTCCTTGCCTCGTTGGCAGTGTAAAAACACCTATTGCACGCCTCGCACTCATGTTTCGGTGCCCAGTGTCCTTCGTCGTCCATATGTTCCTCAGCTGCTTCTTCAGTCCAAAACTCGTCGTCACACATCTCACATGCCCAGTGACCGACTGCGTCCATGTGCTGCCGAGCAGCCTGCATGTGGACGAACGTGCGTGAGCAGGTTTCGCATTCTGCCATCGTGTCCTCTGTAAAGTGTTGATGTTGTATGGGGGATGTTCCAGCCGCCTTGCTGGAAACTCCGGGGAAAAGACGTTAAGGTCGGTTTGTTGTTCAAATAGGAGGGGTATTGGAGGACGTGCCAAGAAAAGGCCCTGGCGCGAGTAGCAAGCATGGCTGGGCTTATCGGGCATGTCGTGGAAGTTGCGAACTACTTGGTTTGTCGATGAAGAATTAAAGTGAACAAAGAGTTGAGATGTGGGCGAAATTGCATCGAAGTTTATTACTGATCACTTGTGCCTAATAATTGCATATCAATGTAGGGGTAGGGACATCTGAACCCCAACGTGATTCCTAGGTAAATACCCGACGCGACATCGCGTGATCACGAGACCTTGTTTGTTTGCTTGCATGTGACATCCTTCTGAAATCACCAACCATCAATATCCATCAACATTTACGCACTGACCTCCACTCACTAGAACGGTGTCCCGCCGGCATTAAAGCCCCTCAACTTAGCGACTGTTACCATCGATGATGACGTCGGATCTCGCTAAGATCACCGGGCACTGGGATAACCGACATCCTGAACACCAACGCTAAGCGCAAAATTCGGGTAGTGCATTTCCGATTGCCGACCTCATTCATTTATGCTACTGCTTGTCAGTATTGGCGTTCCGAGTTAATGTATGCTCTGGCGGGGCTTTGAAGTCCGGAAATTTGCTGGCACCAATTTTCTTAGAACATAGACAAAAGGATGAACATGAGGTAAAATATCGTATATCCCCTATACTAGCTTTTACTAAGCTTAAAAGCATAGCATAAAGTGGTATGTCATATTGAACACTAAGAATTTCCTTGCAAAGGTGGTTGTTAGAGGTACTGCTGTCCAGACTTCAAAGCCCCGCGAGAAGCATGCTGGTTCTTTCATGCATTTCCTACTGTTCTTGCAGTTGTTTGCGCGACGTGTTGTGGATGGATCGGGTGATTCAAGGGCCTATCACATGGACTTGCTTATGTACCTAGCCTAGAGTAGAATAAGTATATCGGTGAAGCCCTAACAGACTCTCGGGGTTTAAGAATAATCTCCGGACAACAAAAGCTAAATTCCGAAGTTCTTTGAAATAATAGAAAAGCTTAATTACATTCGGCATTGTATAAACCAAACAGATAGTATAGATGTCAGGTATAACTGAAGTAATGTGATATTTAGGTATTTATTACAATACCTAGTAAACATAGATTATGCAAACTCAAAAAGTAACTGTTTTCCTTCAGCAAATTCTTAAGTCCGTCCGGATATCGTTTTTGCCCGAGTGTCAATATACTCGGGCGGCACAGCGGAGACTAACAGTTCCGTAGGGCCTTCTCTCTCAAGCTTTCCTGCGCATATAAAAAGCTCTCTCTCCATGGTACTTGAAAAGACAGTGATCCATTTGTTGATCTCTTGAGTCTATATTCTTTCACAACTACTTTCCAGTAAATATTGCCTACTGCATTTCGCACGTACCAATTCCTAATTCTTAGAGATACCAGAACCACCTTTCGAGAAATGCCGTCGCTACCAACTCGAAGACTGGGAAAGTCAGGCCCAGTAGTCTCTGCCTTGGGGTATGGTGCTATGGGCTTGAGCATTGCGTATGGTGCAGTCGAAGCAAATGAAGCAAGATTTTCAATCTTGGATCGAGCACTCGAGCTGGGCTCCACGTTCTGGGACACATCTGATATGTGTAAGTGAACGCAATCTCGGAGATATCAGGAGCGAACTGACAATGTTAGATGGGGATAACGAGGATCTTCTCAAGCTCTGGTTCGAACGTACTGGAAAACGAAACGAAATCTTTCTTGCGACTAAATTTGCGATAGCGCAAGGCGCGGATGGAACCATCACGATTCGAAGTGATCCGGAGTATGTGCGTCAAGCTTGCGAAAAGAGTTTGAAGAGACTAGGAGTGGAAAAGATTGACCTTTACTATTGCCACCGGGTAGATCAGAAAACGCCGATTGAGCAAACAGTTGCCGCTTTGGCCGAGTTGAAAAGGTAAGAACGCCCACTTCCCTATCTTAGGGGAATTAAAATCTAATAGAAGCAAAGAGAGGGCAAAATTGGAGCGATAGGTCTTAGTGAGGTATCTGCATCCACTATCCGGCGTGCTGAGAAAGTTCACCACATTGACGCCGTTCAACTTGAGTACAGTCCTTTTGCTCTAGATATTGAATCACCGGAGATCGACATTCTAAGAACATGTCGAGAGCTTGGAATCGCTATTGTCGCGTATAGTCCTCTTGGGCGTGGCTTCTTGGCCGGTCAGATCAAGAGCCCAGATGACTTTGAAGAAGGAGACTTCCGCAAGTACGCTCCCAGGTACAGCAAAGAGAACTTTCACAAAAACATCAAACTGGTTGAGGCATTGCAAGAGATTGCAAAAAAGAAGGGGTGTACCAGTGGACAACTCAGTTTGGCCTGGCTCCTTGCTCAAGGCGATGACATTATACCCATCCCGTAAGTACCTATCCACAGTGTCGCGGAACAGAAATCGCTAACCGAAAGAAGGGGTACAAAGAAGGTTAAGTATCTGGATGAGAATGTGGCATCGATCAACGTGTCACTCACAGATGAAGAGGTCCAACAAATCCGCGCAGAAATCGAAAAAGTGGAAGTGGCTGGCGAACGGTATCCTGCAGGGTTCAATTCATTCTGTTTCGCCGACACCCCTGAGTTACAATAGCCAGAATTGGCGACCAATTTGCCATACTCTTTCAAAATGAATTGAATCGATGCAGATCTTGCTTTCATATGCCTTGCTTTCCCATAATCAAACTCATCTATTTTGGTTTTACCGCCTCTCCAATGACCGTGTTGTCATAGCCCAACATAATGTGAATAGGTGCCTTGATGAACTCCCCCTCATCCGCCGCAATCGCAGAGACGAAATCTGGATCTGTCACTACACTTTGCCAGGACTCAATATCCTTGACCCAAACTTCCGCAACACCGTCATACTCCGGAACTGGGATCTTGAAATCGCCAGCAGCATCTTTCAGTCGGGGCGATGTGTGGAACTATGAAGTTTTGTTATTGTATGAACCTTGTAGACAATAAGCGTATGTGATGAAAATACTCACTTGGTTGTAGCGGATGACGCGATCTACAAAGTTTTTGTTCTCGAGGGCGAGTTTTACGTGGTTTCCTCTCCAGTAGTTGTGAAAAAAGTCATCCGTTATGTCGTCTTTCTTTTTGATGAATAGCTGTACTCTGATGAATGGGAGGCTAGCGGGTTCGCCCATTGCGACAGCAGTGTCTTGGAAACACTAGGAAATGAAAGATTTCAATAGTTGAGTCAACTGAAAGGTACAAGTTGTCGTTTGGTGGAACTATATACAACTTTTAGCTTTAATGTATATGCAAGATCAGTTATATGTATGATGACCATAGGCGGATGCCTTGTCTCTGCATAAGGAGAAGTATTTCCGGAACTATGGTAGATCTAGATTCCCCCGCATTATGATTCCCCGCAGCGGAAGACATCACTCCAAGCCGCCTCTGTTGAATACGAGAACAGTTCCAAAAATTTAACATTGACAAAGCAAGTAGAAAACTCGGTTATAACATTGACTCATCTATCAGATGTGTAAAATAGAGCAATTACACTAGGTTGCTGGATATTTCTCTGCACCTTTTTCTCCTATAGGGCTTTAGAAGTCTCGGAATTTGCTAGCACAAGCTTTCTTAGGACATAGAATGATTATAATGAGGCTATGTAATGGAATATGTCTCTTACATTGGCGTTTATGAAGCCTAAAACTATATATAATACTAGCACTAGGAAATTTCTTTAAAAAAAAGTATAGGCTTAAAGGGACTGCTAGACCTTAGCTAGTCCTCAATGCCTTGTAAGAGAATAGGTGTAGAGAAATATTCGACAACCTCGTGCAACTACACTGACTTACGCATTTGATAGATTCTATCTCTGTTACTAAATAGTGCCCCGATCGTAAAAGACTTTCGGTATGTCGACATGTTTACACCTCACATACTCACACACATTTTTCCCCAAAATGTCGTAGCTGCTACTCGAGTTTGCACCTCGATCCAAATGGTCCTTTAACAAGAAATGTACCGCGTACAACGTAGGGATCTCGAATCGATCGATTGGTTTTCCTGTGTCTTCCTCTGCTAGTAACTCTCTGAGCTTGCCCAGAGAAAGCAATGAACGCAACCAATCCCACTCATCAGCGTGTCTGACAAAGAGACCGAGATTGCAGTCTGATGATTTATCTCCAGAACGCCCATGAACTATATGGCCTAGCGGAGCACGTACGGTTTCGCCCCATGATTTGAGTGGAAGTGGGGAAGAAGTGTCGTAGGATTCCTGTTGTCGCGGGTAGGACTTGGTGTTCTTAGGAGGGGGTATTCGTATTGTCCCCCCATCGAATGTATGCGTTTCATGCGCAATCCTGTCCTGGGGGAATAAAGCTACCCAGTATTCGAAGAATGGTTTTCCAATACTTAGACGAAGATCCATAGCAGGAGTTCCACCTGGGTATCCCTGGAGACAGTTCTCGATGCACCATTTCCCGAAGCTTGGTGTGTCCGGTGCAACACCCTTATGCGTGCCTGCTGACATCAAATCCGGGTTCCTGCTTTGTGCGAAGATACGCAGATCAACTGTTGCACTGGCTTGGTTCCTTGGATTATCGGCAACAGATCCTGTGACATTGAAGGTTAATGTCTGGAACTCTTTCTTGTATTCGCCCATGGACTCGAGAGTTTGTCGTTTTACGAGCTCCACTTTTTCGGCGATATCGAGACCTGTAAGGAAGAAATGAACTTCAGCCTGCCAACCGCCACGAGCAGTAATACCGATCTTTGTCGTAGGTGGTGGAGGCAGTCCAACTACATCGCTGACGCGAACTCGATTCGGACCTTCTTGGCAAAGTTTGATTCCATCGAAACGTGCGGTAACATCTGAATTGTAATATAGCGGGCCTTGGATCTCGTACAATAGTTGTGCTGTGACCGTTTGTATACTGACGATTCCGCCAGCGTTTTCCTCTTTCGTAATCACGAATTCTCCACTTGATTCAATCTCGCCAATTGGAAAGCCCAGATTCGTACAATTGTTGGCATAGAGAAGCTCCTTTTTGAATCCCGTGTAGTATCCGCCTGTTACATAGGCAGAGCACTCGAGAAGATGGCCGGCGACTAGTGCGTGTGCAAGCTGAGTAAAGTCTTCTCGTTTCCAATTGTGAAACCACATTGCAGCTCCTACCACCGGCGCGGCGTCTGCTACACGGCCGCAAATGACAATATCTGCACCGTGACGGAGTGCTTCTGCAATTCCAACGCCGCCTAAGTAGGCTTGAGCGCACACAGGTTCTACGCCCCACTCATTGATCGGAGTATCCGATGGCAGTGAAGGAAACTTTTCTCCGTTTTGGAGCATCTCTTTAAATTGTTCAGTCACATCATCGCCTGTCACCCAGGAGACCTTGAGGTCAGTTTTGTGGTCTCGAACTAATTGCTGCACGATCTTTGCCATCGCTTCTGGGTCACAAGATCCTGCATTCACGGCCACTCTTTGCTTGTTTTTCGAAATGTCTTTGATAGCTGGTTTCAATGCAGCGATAAAGCTCATTTCGAAAGCCACTTGTTCAGCGTCCGGGGCTCGAGATGCACGCTCGTTTCCTCTAAATGTCATGCTGATTTCTGAAATCCAGTCACCGAAGAGTACTGAAATATGTTACTATTATCCCTCAAAAGTGAACATTCTTCTCACCATCAATTGTCGAGTCCTTGGCTAAATCCTGAAAGGATCTAAATCGATCAAAGACGCCTCCAGAAACACCAGCAATCTTCAAAATTCTCTTCGCATCGCCATTGGCGTACCTATTGGTTGGTATATGATCAGCCATGGCTTATAATCTAGGATATACCGGAGGTCTGCGTTTTCAATTCAAAGAAACGGATCGGAGGTGCGTATTGTAAGAACCTAATTCGCACATAGAAATTGGCAGCCGCGACGCCTCTGAGGCCATGTCAAACAGTCAGCAGCATCTGAACCTGAAACCCCCCGTCACACCCAAAAGACTCTACATTGTGCCTATTGAAATGGAAGATCACTTTGGCTGTGCAATTGGATGAAGCATGCCGTGTCGTGATGGATGGAAGAGGAGAAGCGTGTCATCGCGTGGTTGATAGGAACAAGCTTTCTCGCTAGCGTGCCCTGGTTGTCCTTCTCCGAACCCGAACCCCGCAAAATTTCCAGCTTCCTTCCTCTGTACCCCAGTTCCAACGTGCATATTTCCGAGGCTTTGACGCTATCTTGATCAACAGTGTAGATCATCCTGCTTGTCATATTTTGTGGAGAATGACTTCCGACAGTGTGGAACGACGACGAGAGACAGCGCCGGCTGACAACCTTGGAAGCTAACTAGGTATTCAATCAAAACTACTTGATGCAGCACCCTCGACAAAGGCTGAACATGAGAATTTAGGAATAGAAAGCCGTCTAAGTTTCACAGATTCGCTATTATGGCAGTACTTGATTGGGAAAACTCACCTTTTACCCGTTTTGGGGCCGCTGTAACATCAGCAATAGCTTTTGGAACTGTGGTCAGTTCTCCGTGGAGTTTATTCACGAAGGTTGTTGTTGATAGTTTTAGATCGTTATCTACATTTTAGTTGTTGCAATCTATAGATTGTATTTCCACCCGCTTGCACGTTTCCCTGGACCATTCTGGTCTCGTATTACACCAGTAAGCCTTTCGTTCTTTGCAGTAAAGAAAATGAACAATACTGAAATCGTACAGATTCCCATAACATGGAATCTTCTTCGTGGGCGTATACCATTCTACGTGAAGGCATGTCACGACAAATATGGCTCAGTGGTCCGGGTATCACCTAACGAATTATGCTTCGATGATGAATCGGCATGGAAAGACATATACGGGTCTCGCCCTGGTCACAAAAACTTCCACAAAGATCCCATTCATGTGGGATCTATCGCAGCTGTCCATGGCGCGTCCACTATTACCATGGCTAATGATGCTGATCACGCGCGACAACGGAGGGCTTTGTCCCACGCTTTTTCCACCAAAGCCCTTATGGAACAAGAATATATTGTGAAGAACTATGTCAACGTCTTTTCACAGAAGATGCAGGAGTTTGCTCAGGGAGACGGAATTGTAGACGTAACAGACTGGTTTGCATATACCACCTTTGATGTTATTGGTGATATGGCGTTGGGAGAGCCTTTCGGGTGTCTTCACAATGGTAGGTTCACGTATTTTGCTGTTGAAATTTGTTCTAACAGCGAGCAGAGGATTTCCGATTTTGGGTACCACTCATCAGCGAATCTATCAAAGCTGGTGCGATCGAGCAGGCCACGCGACGAATGGCTGAGACGGGGAGCCCTCTTCAACGGTTTTTCCAATGGTGTATCCCAGCCCGCGTAGCAGAAACTCGGAAACAACATCTCGATTACAGTAAAGAGAAAATCCTCAAACGGATGGAACAAAAGTCGAGCGACCATCGAGATTTCCTCTATTATGTAATGAAGCAGCAAGACAAAGGGGACTTGAACCTTGGGGAGGTCATCGTCAACGGCGCACTTTTTATCATCGCTGGCACAGAAACCACAGCAGGATTTCTCACTGGTCTATTCAATTTAATCACAAGAGCAAATAACAAGCACATTCTCGACAAATTGACTCACGAAATCCGATCCAGCTTCAAATCTGACGCGGATCTTAACTTTGAAGATCTTGTCAAACTGCCCTACATGACCGCTGTTATCGAGGAGGGACTCCGAATGTTCCCAAGCGCTCCAATTGGCTTTGTGCGGACAGTCCCATCTGGTGGTGACTCCATTTCTGGCCACTTTATTCCGGGCGGCACCACCGTCTCAGTGTGTATGTGGGCCGCAACACACTCTGCGCGAAACTTCGCGGATCCATATGTGTTTCGACCAGAAAGGTGGCTTGACCGAGAAAATAACAAGACTGATAAGCTTGGAGCCAGCAATGCTTTTTCACTGGGGCCGAGGGGTTGCATTGGAAGAAATTTGAGCTACATGGAGATGCGGCTCATTATTGGCAAGTTGCTCTGGCATAACGATGTGGAAATGTATGGAAATAACGATGTATGGAACCCAAGGAATGAGTATGAGAATATGGTGGTGTACAACAACTGGATCAAGCCAAGCTTGAAACTGAAGTTGAAGCCGAGGAAATCATAGGATAGATGATGACTCTTAGCCTAACATAAAAGTGAGCGACGAGGTATCTTCCTTATTTACTTACAGCGACCTTCATACATACCACAATAGCAATAAGATGAATTAATCTTTATAAAAGATTCTAAAACAACTTGGGTAAACTTTTACATTGTTGACTTTGTAAGGGTAGTAAGGCAAGTGAGCGATTTGCCTGCTGTCGACTTTTACATTAACCTAAGAGAATGAGCGTGTGTATGTACCTAGGAATGGGATTCGAGAACGAAATGTCACGAATCGCAAACGAATCTTTCTGTTAACTTCAAGTCATATGCACTGTTCTCCCTCAAACTCTTGTTGATACTCCCATATGCAACACAGTGATGAACTCTGATATACATGATTCATGAATTGAAGAAAACGAAATTCATTTATCGCATCGGTTATTCGTCATAAGCCGCGAGGATTTCATCAAAGTACTGTTTCGTTCGCTCCTTCAAATCTGGATGTGTTGCCACCCAGCCTTTGTCCTCCAATATTCCTTTTACAATCTTCTCCGCCACTTCACTAGTCGGTACCCGTCTGGCTGCCCTCCTTTCAAGCTTGATATCTAAGCTTGGACCAAATCTCTCCGGCCTACTTCTCTCGCTTTTCATAATCTCCGTCTGTGTGCCTGCAATGATAACCGTGGAAACTCCCACACCATGTGTCGCAGCTTCAGGTCTCAACGCCGCTCCGAGTGCATGTACGGCTGCTTTCGCAGAAGTGTACGGGCCATGAAGCATCACCCAGTTTGGTACCATGCCAGCTTGCGAGCCATTGATGACAATGTGGCCATTCCTGCGCTTTACCATGTCTGGGTAGAATTCCTGAATACAATAATGCGTTCCATTGAGTACGACGCCATATACCCAGTCCCAGTCCTCGGGGCGGTGAAGGTGGTAATCGCCGCTTGTTGTAACTCCAGAATTGCATACGAGAATGTCGACTTGGAGTCCAGCTTTGGTGATTTCGGATTTGAGATTTTGTACTGATGAACGGTCGGAGACATCGCACACTATGTCGAGGACGCGGATGTTTGGAGATGCTTTGCGGATCTCGTTTGCGCCTTCTGCGAGACGGTCAGGATTGGTCGAGGATACTACGATATTGGATCCAAGTGCTGCGAGTTGAAGTGATAACGCCAAACCAATTCCGGTACCACCACCGGTAATTAGGGCAGTTTTGCCTGCAATGTCTTTCATAGCGATCAGGTCTTAGTAAATAGGTTTGGCAAAATGGAAATCAGTGTGTAGTGACAAAGGATTCGTGCATAATGATCAGTGCTTAAGTTCGAAGCAAACGTAGAAACGAAAAATTGGAAGGACTAATGCAAATGCAAAGATCTGGAAATTAGCATATGCAGTTCCATCTGGCTGAGTATCTCTAGTCAGGCTGTACACAGGCGACGAAGGGCAGTTGGGATATCAACAACCGCCCCGAATTTAAGGGTAGGAAGAATGCTTAAACCTTTAAAACCATTGGAAACATTGGAAAGGGGGCTGAGGTGGGGTAGCTCTTCATGTGAGTAGCGGGGTACTCGACTTAGCCCAACCGTAGTTATGCACCGACTTCGCAAGCACGACGCCCACTTCCCGGTAACCTTCATCCGATCTACCGCATCTCTTCCATCGTGCACAGCTCCAACAAAAAGCTTCAGAGTCGGACATGGCTTATCAGAGAACTTTACCACACGCCAGACAAGTGGACTTCTCCTACACGTGACAGGATAATTCACTTTGCTGAACAATACCGCCAGAAGACATCTCAACGGCAATCAATCAATCCATCATGTCGGAAAATATCAAAGGCCCTGGCATGCTCTGGGTTACCTCTCGCATCTCCAAATCGTCGGCCGACATTCTCGACGAAACAACATTTTTGAAATGGTACGACGACGATCATATTGCCGAGATCGTCGCTACGGATGGGATCAGAAATGCGTTTCGATATGTTCACGTCGACAAGGAATCTGCACTTGGGTCAGCTGTTGCGCCAAAGCCCTTCCTTGCATTTTATCCTATGGATGATCTAGCATTCACACAAGGAGCTGCCTTCAAGCAGATCAGGGTCAAGAGCGATATTCTCCCTGGTAGCGGCATCATATATGATTTGGCAGACATTGATGTCAGTTATTTGGGTTTAGTCGGAAAATCGGATGCCAAGGCTAAGAAAGGTAACTATTTCCTTAATAAATATTGGATCAATAGCTGACAACTTGGAATCAGAGCCCGCCCAATACCTACTTGTCTCTGCAATTGAACCAGTAAATACTACATCAGAAGCAAAAATCAACGCATTTTTCGAAAAGGCATGTGCTAGACACTCAATGATGTGAAGTTTCACAAGATAACGGGGCCAATATAGCAAACCGAAGCTGCCTCGCGTGCTGCCGGCTACATCCGCACAGTACGCGTGAAGCTGCTTTACGCACGAACGAATGCCCAATCAAGGGCATTGAAAGGCCTTCCTACCACTGATGAGGCAGCTCCTGAACCTCCGACCTGGCAAGCGGTACACGAGTTCTCCATTGAACCATCTTCGGAGCTTAAGAAAACTGTGGAAGACGATCAAAGTGAAGTCCTGCAGAGAGCAAAGCAAAATGAATTAAATGTCTATGCACTTGCAAGAGTGCAAGGTGAAGGGAAATTCTTTGAATAAGGAAAATCGCGTATCTGACGAGAAGGTGCTTTAACCGGATAATGCAATTCCATAACTATTCTTCATCTGCTGTTCAAGGCGTATAGAAGTTTTATGAACTTCGGAAATTGTTCTTTGGCACATGCTTGTGCTATCGAGATCTCCCCTCTTTTAATCCGAAGCTAATTTCCTGCCCCGTGGGTCTCTACTAGTTCATCCTTTAGACCTAGTGGACCTTTCCCCGCAACCGGCTATCCTCCAAAATTTAAGACGCCGAGCCACATGTTTTAGGAAATTAACTGCCGCCATAACTTCCTCGCTAAACTCCTGACAAACATGGCATGCATACAGGCACTGGGCCATCAACCATCGGTGTCGGTCTCTTCCAACCCAGCCAAGATACGAGAGTCAGGAAAAACATAGCCCGAACATTATGACAGGATATAATTGGAGGTAGTGACATACAAACATGGGTTCCTCTACTACTCTCAATCCAGTATTGCTGTTCAACTTTGATCAATTGCCTCATATTGCTGCTTTCTTGCTCGCATCGACTCTTTCGATTCCACGAAAACAAATCGGAGACATTCCGTCCGCCCTCTGTCCGATTGCACCTAGCTTACCACGTCGCACACCACACTCACGAGAGCAACACCCGAGCATCGAATCACAAGCCGATGAAGCTAGAACCCCGGCTGAACACGAACCTGACTCACTTGTGAATATATACTCCAAGAACACCCACGCGGTTCCGCAATTCTACAATTTCGTTCAATTGCATTCCGTCACAATGCCTCCAGTTAGTCAATTCCCGCCTGCGCGCGTTTTTCTCAAAACACCTCCTTCTGCAAAAAGTCTTTCTTCTTCGTCCTCTCCTGTTTCGGGCAATGCGAGACGCACTTCGTTGACAGGAAATTCGCCTTTGCCTAGACGACTCACAACCACGTCTTCAACCACGTCGCAATTTCGGTCGCCGATTGCGATGCAGCAGTCGAATGGTACGGGCGCGTCTTCGGGTTCAAAAGACTAAGGTATGCACAAAATCAGGCAATTCTCTTTTCCCAAAACGTAGTTGGACTTTGGCTGATGGGTTCCCAGGGGCGATCGTATGACGGAGCGTACAGAAATGCCCGATGCACCTATCTTCAAAATTTACGATTCTAAACTGCATAAAGTTAAGGTTGCCTGGCTGGGCACAGGAAACAGTGTTGGATTTGAGGTCTTTCAATTTATAGATCCCGGACATGAACCGAAACGGGAATTCGAGTATACTCGGGCGGGGTTCTTTCACATTGCTGTTACGACTCCGGATGTCGATGCAATGTGCAAAACAGTGATTGAGAATGGAGGTGAGCAAGTTGGTGAGACAGTGTCCATGGGTGGGCAAGAAAGGGCGGCCTATGTGACAGATCCTTGGGGTAATGTGGTTGAATTATTGAGTTGCAGTTTCGAGGCGTTGATGGCTAATAAATAAGGGATACGGTATGATACCAAATTTGTGATTAAAAATATGAAAAATTTTCGTTGGATCTATGAATGACATTGCTCAGAGTTTGAAAAACAAGTTATTTAGGAAGATTGTAATTTGAAAAATAACAATCCGAATGACATTTCGATGGCATTTGGTAGAATATTGTCATGATCGTTTCTACGAAAACTGAACTAGTTGTCGCTTTGTAACCTCACCTTTCTTCATCTTTTCAACCATACCATTGACTTCTTCTAAGCTTTTGTAGATTTCCACCTCTGGCCTTATGTTATACTTTGCAGTAAAATCAATGGCCTTCTTGACTCTGCTCGGAATTCCCGTGCTATCACCTTTAATTCGGTACGTACCCCTTGCTATATCCAGAGCATCGAAAGTCACTCCATTGGCTGGCAGTCCGACTACCATAATGATGCCACCCAATTTGACAAGTGGAGGTGCACTTCGATATGCGGCATCCGCAGCGCTGAAGACTGCAACTGCATCAGCACCTTTATTGGGACCACGATCCATAATTTCTTTAGCCTCAGCCACGTAATTCTGGTTCGTCCGGCTGTTGAGCACTACATCTGCGCCTTGTGATTTGGCTGTTGCAAGAATCGAATCACTGATGTCAATTCCGAAGACTTTGAAGCCCATGGCGTGCGCGTACTGGACCGCTAACTGACCAAGGCCACCACAACCTATGACAACGAGCCATTGGCCAGGCTGTAACTCACAGGAATCGACACAATGAAAGGCTGTGAAGGTCAGAATGTGTCCAACGCTCTCTACGACTGCACAGTTTTGATATTGCATACCTGTAATGCCCCCGCAAAACATTGGACTCGATGTCTCTGCAGGTAGCTGTTCCGGGAGGATTATGCAACTTGTCGCGTCTACAGTTGCATACTCGGCGAAGAGTCCGGGCTCATCGAACCCATGCACACGGCTCCGCTTCACCAAACAATGGTTGTTGTGTACAGCACATCCCTCGCAGTCATTACAATAATTGACAATGTATGTAAATCCTATCGCATCGCCGACCTTGAAGCCTTTGTTCTCCGCTGTGGGATGTATCTTATCGATGTATCCAGCACCTTCATGTCCTATCGTTACCGGTTTTTCGTGCGGCATAGCCATTGACATGAGGTCGGAGTGGCATAGCGAGGCAGAGGCGAGTTTGACGAGGAATTGACCAGGCCCAGGCTCGGGAATTGGGAGTTCGTTAACAACGACCTTCTTTTGAACCTACATACGTTAGCTTTATAACTTTTATTAAGTTGTCAGACTTACTGGGTCCCATTGTGCTGCTTTCATCGTGATGCTAGATCGTGAGTATTAGGCAGGTCAGTCAGTTAATGATTAATCTGTGTGAATGAGATCGACAATGGCAGCATCTAGGGCTTTACCAAACCCCTTGTCATATGCCACGCTCTTCGGGAACGGCATATTGTCGTGCCCGATTCCTGGGAGTTATGGTAGTGCATATCCGTGACCTGGTGTTGGGGAATGATATCACGTTAGGGGATGTCCGCGATCTGGGGAAACAGTCTGAAGGAATACGGTGTTACATAAGCAAACCCCGCACAGATCGTGACCTCCCAGCCATCTGGACTTCCTCCGTAGCCTCTCCTTTCTCCATCAGCCTGTTCAACTTCCGGTATATATTCAGTGCACAAGCAAACAATGGAACTAACGGGTGGTGGAGTTTACAACCCCTCAGTCGTATTCGATTGATGCGGAAAAGACTCCCCGAGCTGAGAGACTAAACCACCATGCACCATGATCCTTGTCGGATGAAAGGCCGGCCAGGCTTGCACCGCCATTGATACAATAAAACACCCTAGAAACATTGCATTCTTTACGAAGGTTTCACTCTGAATGAATTCCTATCTTCTTTGCAAGTTTGTTTTATCATCACATTCTAATTCACTATCTTCGCAAGGATTTTCACTACAGATATATGCTCTGCCCCTTCCAAAATGCCAGTGGATTATGATCTCAAACGCAAGGTTATTGCCTTAACTGGAGCAGCCTCGGGAATTGGATACGAGACCGCGCTTCTCCTTGCCCGACAAGGCGCGTATCTGTCCATCGCCGATGTTAATGAAGACGCCTTGAAAGAGAAGTCCGTCGAAATTGAAAAAGTCAGCACAGGAAAAGTTTTAGCCACCATTGTGGATGTGAGAAAAGATGATTCTGTAAACTCCTGGATATCGAGAACTGTTGAAACGTTTGGCAAACTGGATGGAGCAGTCAACCTAGCTGGCGTAATACCGAAAGTCATCAACAAGGAGCGTGTGGAAGATCTGAACAATGAAGACTGGCACTTTGTACTAGACGTAAATCTTCATGGGGTCATGCATTGCATGAGGGCACAGCTTCAAAATATGAACGTTAAAGGAAGCTTGATAAACGCTGCATCTATCTGCGGTGTGATCGGCTTCCCTAAGAACGCAGCGTATACGGCTTCCAAGCATGCTGTAATTGGTCTCTCGCGGACGGCAGCAAAAGAAGTTGGCGACCGCGAAATTCGAGTGAACTGTATAGCACCGTAAGTAATTTAATAAATTATCGGAATGAAGTGAGATACTAATAGTACCAGAGGACTCATCGACGGTCCTATGCAGCAGAAGTCGGTCGCAGCGAGAGGTGGCGAACAGGTATGGAAACAACAGATCCAACGACGCGGAACCCCACAAGAGGTTGGAGCACTTATTGCATGGCTTCTTTGTGACGATTCACAATATATCACGGGCACGGTCCAGATCATAGATGGCGGATGGGTGTGCTAAAACAAACGCGATGATTACCTAAGTATTGATTGATTACTCTATCGGTCTAGTGTTTAAGCAGCATCATAACATAATACAGCCATTATCTACCCATGCTTCTCCCTCAACGCGCTGCCGAAGGCACACGCACCAATGAAAAAGTTATGCCAACAAAAATTTGCCCTGAGAACCAGCAATTGCCAGTTGCTAGAAAGAATCAGTCCACAATGTGCGGTGCAGCCAATTCTCTCCGATTCAGCGACTCCTTGAGCTCCTGAACCCAGGCGTAAAGTATAGAGAGAGAAATCAAATGGACAAGGCCAAAGTGGAGGGGTTTTATAGACAGAAAAAGCCAAGTGCGAGCTCACGTGACTGATGGTTGCCTGCACTGGTGCCTGAAGCAAACATATCGAAAATGGGTCTAATTAAGCTTCGCTAAAAGTATGATCAGAGTCTAAGCGAAATTCGATTACAATCCTCTCCAAACTATGATGGTGGATGCTAAGCTTATCCGTATCCTATGCCTAGCGCCTCCATTCACTCTCTTTCCAGTAAGAATCCTTCCAAGAACTTCTCAATTCCAGCACCTTCTTCTAGAGTCGTCACTTTGGCAACATCTATATATTCCATTATCAGTTCACAAACTCTTGTGAGATATGGAAATCATGTAGGGAATAATCTTACATTGATCCGGTCTTATTATCACCACCGCGCCAATCTCCGGGTCAACTCCGTATCTCTCGTAAGCATGGCCATGACCGGAATTGTAGTGCTCGTCATCGATGTATGTCTTATGCAAATCTGTTTTGTTCGTTTTGAGTCAGTGGCATTGAGTTTCACAAGGGGGCATGTCGGAGACTTACCTCTCATTTTCCACTTCCCAGTCACGGGCCAGAAATAGTCGGGGATTTGGTCTTGTTCAATTGCGGAGAAGCCGCTACTTAAGACGAGAATAGGTTCGATCAGGCTATCGATGTCTTGAATGGTACGAGTGTAACGTTTTGAGATAGATTCAAGGTGATTTGACAACTGTGCACTGTTAGATGGATTACTAGAGACGTTTCGATGTTTAGTAATTACTTACGTCGAATAACCTGATTCGGTTAACTTCCTTTGCGATGTCTCCAGCAAACACGATGATTCGCCATCTTCCATCACTCTTCAGCGCAGCCATTAGTTGCATAGCCTTGCAATCACAGTATCGAATGACCTGCGCGCTGGGGAATCTCATTCCTACTGTGACACCCTTCGCAATATCCTTCTTGCTCCCATTCTGGTCTACGACCATTGAATCATCATATAACGCTGTCATTCCAGCCGTGTACCTCCCACTCTTGACAAAGTAAGCCGAAAACTCTCCGGGTTTCTCCTCTTTCGTCGAAAACATTCGCGCAAATTCTCGATCAAAATCTATGAGATCGCTTGCTGTCTTCGATCTTTCTTGGACATAGGTTTGTAGCAGCGATGGTGGAGCTAAATCCGAGAGAACCATACCAAGTTTCCACCCGATATTGTAACCATCTTGTAAAGAGACATTCATACCTTGGCCCGCTTTTGGAGAGTGCGTGTGGCATGCGTCGCCTGTTAAAAATACGCGATAGTCTTTGTGAAAATGATCGGCTAATCGTTGGCCGATCGAATATGCAGACCACCAGAATGTTTCCGCAAAATCCATAGTATATGGTTGAAAGATCTTGCGAGCTGTGCCTTGGAGATGCTCAAGTTTGACGTCTTTTGGGTTTGATCCGGGAGGCATTTGTATGTAGAAGCGGACCATCGACCCACCTTCGCGGGGAATAATGAGAATGTTTCCTGAAGATGAATGGATGGTCGATTTGCGTCGAATGTCGGGGAAGTTTGTTCTAGGGTAGATGTCCATAACTCCCCAAACAGTATCAGTGGTATCGCCCACCATTTTGTACCCCAAGCTTCTTCGAACAGTTGAATGTGCTCCATCACAGCCCTGTTTGCCATTAACTAACTGAAATATGCACTGTACTGAGTATGAAGCACTTACCAGGACATACATTGCCTCAAAAGTCTCCTCCTTCCCATTACTCTCCGCCACCACTTTACAACAATACGCAGACGGATCACTTACCTTATCTTCATCAACACTCACACTTTTTACTTCATACCCATATTCAATTCCATCCCCACTTTCTCCCTGCTCTTCTCTAAACCGTTTCATGACCCCCAACATTAAACCGTTCATTCGTGCTTGATTCAGAATAACATGTGGCATATGACTTAGCCCCTTCTCTGTGTCTCCTGCACGACTCTTCCTTTCGATACCTCTTTCTACGCCGTGCTCGTCTTTCCCTGGTCCCCAAAATGCGACTTCGAGAACATGATAGGCTTCCCTGAGAAGCTCTTCGGAGACGCCAAATGATTCATAGATTTCGACTGTGCGGCATTGAACACCGTCTGCTTGGCCGATTTGCATAGGTTCGGGGCGGCGTTCAAGGATTTTGAATGGAATGTTGTATTTGGAGAGCCAGGTTCCGGCAAAGATCCCCGCAGAGCCGGAGCCGATAATGAGGACGGGAATGCGAGTGGGCATGATGTATTTCGTACAAGATGTGATGAATTTTGCGATATAAAACCTGCACTATTGGGTATATCTCATCTATTACAGATAGAGGCGAAAGACGTCAACGAAGATAAAGGGATAGTGTACATGTATGATGGAAGACCGCCGGGTTAAGATCTGAAGGTCATGAATGTGTCTGGGTCAGTGAGAGTTAATTAATAGTCGGTGGAAAGTAGTTTTGTTGCTGTACAGCAGTTACCGATACTTGACCCGACCGTGATGATCCTCAGACCTTGGTTGGATGGGAACTAAAGTGGGGGGGGGAGTGCGGAACACGGCCGTTGTTACCGCGCTCAACCCCGGATGGATGCACGCCGAGGAGGTAAGAACATTGAGCGTGCGCTAAGACTAAAAACCAAACTCGGAGATATTCTGGAGACCACGATATCTGCGGATAATACACTCTCGGATGGTATGACGGCTTTTGCAGAGCTATAAAAATCGGATAACAGTACGTACAATACCACACTTTTCTTACAAAATTCCTAAATAACTACACTGCTTACTACTCTAATCTATGCGTTTGACCTTTGAAATAGCCTGTGTAAGGAATTAGTCGTATTGAATAGTCTTGAATCTATCGCTTTGTCTATTAAGTAAGGCATATTATGATGACAAGTTTCCAGACTTGAAAGCCCAGCGAGAGGACCACTGGTCAGCAATTTCAGTTTCAAGCAGGAGCTGATTGCCCAATCTTAGGTCACATCTTCTTCCATTCGTGATGTAGCCAGTGTATGTGATCCTCTCAGATAGTTCATGAGAGTCCAAGGTCTAGTTAGTAACACGAAGTTCAACTTCTTCTTCTCAACGCACAAGTAAGCACTTGCAGCTATACTATTACCACCTTCAATTTTAATAATAATATTCTCAAGAATCTTTTCGGGTTGATCCAAGTCAACATCGTCCTCTATCAGGATAGCCCATGCTTCGTTCATTTCGGTTATCAGAACCCTCTCGATGGCCAATATTTGCATAGTCTTGATAACCGCAGGTCGGTTGATAAAATCAACCATGCCACAGAAATAGCCATAGCGTGTTGCCTGAGTCATGCATTACGCTGCCTTTTCACCGTGGTTTGCGAAACGACGCCCGTGAACGTTGCATCAACCCAGGGAAAGTCAAGGGAATAACGCACAAAAATTGGGGGACTGCTCGTGATGCAGTGGTACAAGCTTCGTTTTGTGCAACGGTTGTTGAATGCAAACGCGTGTAAATGTAGGTCTTCATAGTATATTTGCTTTTTGGTTATGGCTGACGTCATTTCGGCCATAGGTCTACTTTTGGAAGCGTGATAGTGGTTGTATGTGTAATATTTGAAATTAGCATGGGGGTATAAGAACGGTTCAGGAGAAAACAAGGAGCATACATAAACACTTTAAATGGTGGTCCGAGGCTGTTGCATGCGACGTTGATCGGGATGGGAATTACTTTGAGATACTCGGAATGGTGGTTGATATGTGAATAGAGCACAAGGCAATATTGAAGAGAAAAGTTGTCTTGGATTCCAAAAGGAAACCATATTCCCAGATTCAATTCAATAAAAGTAGAGTTGACTGTGGTAGCATGACTCTACGAGCCAAGAGTGATAGCCAGGCTACACTCTGACAATTCAGGTGTACTGTGATTAAATCCACATACGTTTGTTGTTACATGTGGCACACGAGAGTGTTCTTGACCGGTATTCAAGTAGAGTCTCTCCCTAGACTTGGATACGGCTTAGCAAAATTGAGCTTATGATTAGTATTCATCTCTAGGAAACTAGATTGCAGGACGATGGCGGGGCGACCACAATAGTTTTTGTCGCGGGGAAGAAAGTCCTTCTAAAATACTATCTTAATATCAAAGTCCCACCTGCGAATGTTGAGAAAGCGGTAGTAATGGCCTCAGGGTCGATGATGCATCAAATCTGGTGATATTCTAGATCTAGGCACCAGGCCCAACGTAATCGATAGCGTACAGCCATGTCTCGCCGCAAGGCGGCACCTGCACCCGCCCGAACAATTTAGACCGAGAAAGTGAATGATGGCGACGTCGAGGACCAAGCGGCAGGTGCCAGTACCTTCTAACCAGAAACACCTAAATTTCTGCGTTGTGTGATAATGATAGGATCGAGCATAGATGAGTGAATGCACGCATTGTCGCATCTGAGGATCACATAAAAGCTAACCATAAAGAATCTTCCGTACCTGCTTGCACTAGCATTTAAGACTACTACAACAGTAAAAAGACTATACACTCATAACAGAACGCCTGTAAAGCACATAGAGTAACATTTACTACTAGATTACTTCAAATTCTATTCTCCTAAGCTTGCATTGGGAGTAGGGCAGGTGAGTGATTTGCCTCTGGAAGATTTTGATGCTAACTTGAGAGGTCTCAAGCATGTAAATGATGCGGAGATTTAGTGTGGAACTCCATGGCTTTTTATCGATGACAGCTTGTGGATGGTGAGGCGAGGGGCGAAAAATGTTGTACGGCGCGGTGAAGCTCCACACTTTGATTGCTGAAAAAAGACACGGTATGCTATGAATCTGTCGGATGAAAGTTCGTTTGAGCCAATCAATATTAACTATCAGTGTAGATAGGGTCACGGGATGTGGAATCAGAGGCGTTCCTGGGGGCAATTGGTGAGCGATCCAAGGGTTTCGAAGCGATTCCATCATGGTGTTGCGGCAAACGCCAAGGCGCTAGCTGGGTTGCCTGGCCGGGAGCTTCACAACTTAAACATCACCGGCGGAGCACCCAGCTACTTAAACACCACCTCGCCTCTCTGCTGCCTCCATCTCCCCCATCCCCATCCCACACACCCGCAACTCGCAACTGCTGAGCTTCCTTCACTTAAGCTCTCTCCCACCACCGAATAGTAAAAATAGGAACACATTCATACAAGTCGCTACTGAAACATGTCGGCTGAACCGGACCACAAGAAGAAGGTGGATCTGTCCAAGTGAGTGTCCTCCAGCTATGCCCATCGGCATTTATGCCCTTTTCTCGCGACTTTTGCTAACCAACTTACAGAGATCCATCCGGTGCTGAGCACAGCAAGGAGGTAATACCACCCTCGAAAGAGCTCTTAACACTTGGACTTACTAACCCGCCACAGGATGAGACGGCAACTGCCATCCTCAAAAAGAAGAAGAAGCCTAACTCGTTGATGTGAGTGAAATACTTGTTCATTTGAGAATTTTAACATGAGCTAATTTCCAATGTCAGTGTCACCGATGCCGTTAACGATGATAACTCTATCATCGCTCTTTCCAACAACACCATGGAGACGCTTCAGCTGTTCCGTGGCGACACAGTCTTAGTGAAGGGCAAGAAGCGAAAGGACACAGTCTTGATCGTATTAGCAGATGACGAACTCGATGATGGCTCTGCACGGATAAATCGAGTTGTCCGACACAACTTGAGGGTGAAGCACGGCGATGTTATCACAATTCATCCATGCCCAGATATCAAATATGTGCGTATTCCTTATCACTACACACTGACTCCAGCTGACCGTCTTTTTCTTCTGCAGGCCAAGCGCATTGCCGTTCTACCCATCGCAGATACAGTCGAGGGCATTACCGGCTCATTATTCGATGTTTTCCTCGCACCATACTTCCGCGAAGCGTACCGACCCGTCCGACAAGGCGATACTTTCACAGCTCGCGGTGGTATGCGACAGGTCGAGTTTAAGGTAGTAGAGGTCGACCCTCCAGAGTTCGGTATCGTAGCTCAGGACACTGTCATCCATTGCGAAGGCGAGCCAATCCAGCGTGAGGATGAAGAGGGCAACCTTAACGAGGTCGGCTATGACGATATTGGCGGGTGCCGCAAGCAAATGGCACAAATTCGAGAACTCGTCGAATTGCCTCTACGGCATCCGCAACTCTTCAAGTCCATCGGTATCAAGCCACCGCGTGGTATTCTCATGTATGGCCCTCCAGGAACCGGTAAAACGCTGATGGCTCGCGCTGTCGCCAATGAGACTGGTGCTTTCTTCTTCCTCATCAACGGCCCCGAGATCATGTCCAAGATGGCCGGTGAGTCAGAGTCCAACCTGCGGAAGGCATTCGAAGAGGCCGAAAAGAACTCCCCGGCTATTATCTTCATTGACGAGATCGATTCGATTGCTCCCAAGCGTGACAAGACCAATGGTGAGGTTGAGCGACGTGTTGTTTCGCAATTGCTCACCTTGATGGATGGTATGAAGGCTCGTTCGAATGTTGTGGTCATGGCGGCCACTAACCGCCCCAACTCCATCGATCCTGCCCTCCGACGCTTCGGTCGTTTCGATCGTGAGGTTGACATTGGTATCCCTGACCCTACTGGCCGTCTCGAGATTTTGCAAATTCATACCAAGAACATGAAGCTTGGAGACGACGTCGACCTGCAAACTATCGCCGCCGAGACCCACGGTTATGTTGGTTCCGATCTGGCATCGCTCTGTTCTGAGGCTGCCATGCAACAGATTCGTGAGAAGATGGATCTGATAGATCTGGATGAAGATACCATTGACGCCGAGGTGCTCGACTCCCTTGGTGTAACAATGGAGAACTTCCGCTTCGCTCTTGGTGTGTCCAACCCATCCGCTCTTCGCGAAGTCGCTGTTGTCGAAGTTCCCAACGTCCGCTGGGAGGATATTGGTGGTCTTGAGGAGGTCAAGCGCGAACTCATCGAGAGTGTCCAGTACCCCGTGGATCATCCTGAGATGTTCCTCAAGTTTGGTCTCTCACCTTCCCGAGGTGTGCTCTTTTATGGCCCTCCAGGTACTGGTAAGACTCTTCTTGCCAAAGCTGTTGCCAACGAGTGTGCGGCCAACTTCATCTCCGTCAAGGGTCCTGAACTGCTCAGTATGTGGTTCGGTGAATCTGAGAGCAATATCCGAGACATTTTCGATAAGGCACGAGCCGCTGCCCCTTGCGTTGTCTTCCTCGACGAGTTAGACTCGATTGCCAAATCACGTGGTGGTTCTGTTGGCGATGCTGGTGGTGCCTCTGACCGTGTTGTCAACCAGCTTTTGACTGGTAAGTGTTTATTCTCCAATGTTTCCTCCAACGTACGGCAGCTAACAATCTCTAGAAATGGACGGCATGACCTCCAAGAAGAATGTGTTCGTCATTGGTGCCACCAATCGTCCCGAACAGCTCGACAATGCGCTGTGCCGTCCAGGCCGTCTCGATACCCTCGTCTACGTCCCTCTGCCCGACCAGGCATCGCGTAAGAGTATCTTGGGCGCTCAGCTCCGCAAGACCCCTGTCGCCGCCGATGTCGACCTGGATTTCATTGCATCGAACACACATGGTTTCTCGGGTGCCGATCTTGGGTTCGTTACTCAGCGCGCCGTGAAGCTTGCCATTAAGCAATCTATCACTATGGATATTGAGCGCCAGAAGGCTCGCGAGGCTGCCGGCGAGGACACTGAGATGGAAGAGGCTGAGGATCTGGTTCCTGAGCTTACTAAGGCTCATTTCGAGGAAGCTATGCGGTCTGCCCGTCGTTCCGTCACCGATGTTGAGATTCGCCGGTACGAGGCGTTCGCTCAGAGCATGAAGAACTCGGGTGGCTCTAGCTTCTTCCGCTTCCCCGAGGGCGGTGAGGGTCAAGCTGACCAGAACAACTTCGGCACGACTGGCGAGGACGAAGATCTCTACAACTAGAGGCTTTTTTGTTATGGGTTTCCAAGTTCAAGAATCTATCATAGTCGGGCTGTTCATGGGTAGGCAGTCTATGGGTCCTTTCTATAACGGATCATCATGTGCAGAGTAATGGGGTTCCTTGATAGAAAGAGTCTATTGGCTTGAGGAGTTTTTATTCCAATGGCACCGTTCAGGGGTGGACCATATGAGGAGCATTTGCATGACGCAAGTACAGGATGGCGCAGGCCGAATGTATTAGTTATCCCCACTAAACCCCTTCCAGTTAATGTGATCGCGATAGAGTGATCATGGCATGGGAATTTTATGATTAGAATTACTACTGTGTTTCAGATTGAGTGTGATGTTGTGAGTACCTGGAACCAAAGCACAGTAACACGGATATTGAAGTCATGGTTTGGTCATACTATCTATGTACTCTATGATATAGACTGGGCTGTGTGATAGCCTGAGAACATTCTTGATTATTTGAAAATGATTTTATTATTACGACGGAATCGTGATACTTGAATGGTTGGATGATATACATATTCATTTTCTGGTTTTCTTTTCTCGCGCACAAGTAACAATAACACTATGAAATAGTCTTGGATGCATACATACCCGGCTACCATAGAAGTATGTGCCTGGGCCCTGTAATAAGGCAGGCTACAATGCTCCGAGTAGACTCACGAGGCACAGAACACGCAGCCGAACGCAAGCTAAAAAGGAGAATCTAAAGGTTGTTTACATTACAGTGCTGATCTTTAGAAATGTATTTGCATAAGTGGAACAGATATGTTTGATGCCTATGCATGTAGCATTGTTATGAGTGTTTTCGCGGAAAAGGAAGGCACCGCGGGTGTTACTGGAGGTACTCCCACCCCGCCGAAAAATTAAGTTCATCAAGAGGCATCCTTAGTGTTTTTGGCTAGATTCCGCGGGCGTATTTGACTAATTTTTCTTCTCCTGTGATTGCACTCATTACAAGCATGACTGCTTGGGGATGTTGACGTGGCGAATCAGGGGAACTATCAAAATGTTGGTGGACATCATGTTAGGAGGCGAAAACCCCTTCGTTTCGATAGGTTTCTGAAGCGAAATAGAAGAGAGAGCAAATGCAGCTGATCGTGTGATAATATATGTGTGTGTTTCTATTTTGCGGGTTGGGGTGGGTTGGTGGATGACGCGAGGCTGGATGGGGGGAATGTTGGTGGCTTGGTGGGAGCGTTGGATAGTTTGTTGTCGTTGTTACTGCTCTTGTGGAGAAGTTAAACGCCGATGATTATATTGTGCGTTGTAAATTTGGTTTGGTAGACGGGCAATAATGCGAGGGGATGGAAATGAGATGAGATATGGACAGTACATGATTAGATATTAATTTATGATTTCTATGAGAGGGTATTGTGGGCACGGGCAACTCTTGTGCATAATGCACTTGGACTATCTTTGTGTTTGTTCTTTCCGGATTTGGGTGCTTTGTTTTGTTTCGTCTTGTCTTGTCTTATTGATGTGACATTGGAATTGCAGTTACACCAATTCGCAAACCTTTTCAACTTCCTGCCTCACGACTTTGGAGCCTTGGCGAGTGACTCGTTCTGGGAGCCTGAGATCTATTTCTTCGCCCTCGCTGTGGCCGTTAGTGCCGTTTACGCCGTTCGTCCCATTCGTTGCGTCGGTGTTTGAGGATTTGATCTTCTCCATAACCTTCTCCATCAGCTCGGGATGGCTGGTGACTAAGCCTTCGCGGAGCAGGTACTGCATGTATGCTTTTAGCTTGTCGAGCCAGCCAGACTCCTGAAGTTCCTGTGAAAGCGTAGTCTCGATGTTGCGGATGCCTGTTCCAGAGAGCAGAGCGGCGTAAAGCTCATTGCGGAAATCCTGGGTCAAGTCGTGGCTGGCTTGGGCTATGGGGAGGGACGGCATGGCGGAGATGGGTATGGAGGTGGAGAGCAGGGCCGAGAGATGTGCACGGCAATACCGCGACTTATCACCTGTTCCAATGGGTTGATCGGCCTATGGATGGGGCTCGAAGTGTGGCAGGGACCCCAAGCGGTAAGGCGTGGAAAGAAAGAAAGAAAGAAAGAAATGGAGGTATGGAAGTCGATAGTTCGTGGGGTGCAGGAGGAAAAGTGGGATGGGTAGTGGATCTCGCAATGGGCAATTTTTTTGTATTCTTCCAAGATTGCTCGCTCCGGGTCAATGCGTATGCGTATGCGTACAGGAACAGGCGCAAATCCAATAGTGCAGCGCGATAGAAGCGGCGGCCGCGACAGCCGGGGGGGGAGGGGGGGGGAGTGGCGAATGGAGCAACGTCTTTTTTTTCCAATGCCGTGGTTCCAATTCCCTTGTTTTCTTTTTTCTACTTCTTCGACTGGAATGTTTTCGGAGGGGACACCGAGGGGCGGAGCGGACAGGGTGAGTAATGAGTAATGGAGGACGCGCGTGGAGACGATAGGTGTAGGATGGACGGTTGGGGAAACAAGCGAACGGACAAAGGAAGAGAAAAGTCGGCCGGGCTGCGGATTGGCAGTCGGTGGCAGTTGGGTGGGTGTTGAGCCCGAAGTGGACTAGTGCGGCCCGAGAATTGTAGGCGCTGGCTGAGTAGAAGAGCAACATCCAGTCAATGGTGGCTGCGGCGCGCAACGGACGACGGACTGTGGACTGCGAGCAATTCACCCAAGTGCGAGACAGCCGTCAGTCAGGAGGACTGCTCCAATGCCCAAGTCCCAAGTCCACAAGCAAGAGCCTCGCTGGCAGCGGCACGGGGGGTAACGTCAGGAAATTGCCATCATCTCAGCAAGACGAACTGCGAAGGAGAACAACAGGATCAGGCCCAAAAACCAAAAAAGAAAAGGGAACCAGAATGAGGAGAGGCCGAGATGAAGGACTCTACGCTTTTAGCTGCCCAGCTGTGTACATACGTAGTCGACAGGCGTTTGATTCCGATCATGTCGTGCGTAGGACCTGGGGGCAAGGCATAAACCCAGGCTCTACCGCTAGATGGCCACGGCAGCGCCCCGTTCCGGCAACAGAAAAGGTGGGTGAAGAGGACGAGGATGCAGAGGACGCAATGTGAGCTTGCGTGTCTGTGTTTCCTGTACTGAGGAGGGTGTGTCAGGCTGTCAGCCACACCTACAGGCTACGAGCCTCGAGGTATACTTGGGGATAGATGCACTCGCTTTCAATAACCGCCGCCGCGTTCCAGCGAACAAGCACCAACAACGACCAGCGACTAGCAGAGCGGCTACTGTACCTCTTCCCCCCCGGCTCCCATACAATCCAGGCACAGGCCCGTCTTTTGCCCACTCTTTTGCGTTGCATTTGCAGCTCTACTCTGCCCAGCAAAAGAGAGAGGCACCTTTTGCCTGTTCCCTCCCATCCCTCCTTCATTCAGCCTTCACCCCCTCCTCCTCCTCGTCCTCACTGCCACCCTCATCACCGTATCACACCCGCGACTACGTAGTCCACACCGTGCACTCACACCTACTACCTACCGCCGCCGCCGCCAGCCGTTGTCGCCCTTCCAGTCCCGCTTCACGTAAGAGCCGTGGAGCTGCGAAACGAGCCTGTTCAATCTCGCTTCGTCTCAGCAAGGCCAGACGTGCCAGGGCAGCAGGATTCACACACACCCGTCGACACACTGCACTGACTGCAGTGACTGGTGACCCACGGCACCCACGCCGCCGCGTCTGCTCCGAAAGCCAGGGCCTCCAGGAGGATACCCACGACTCGACCACCACCGGGGCCTACCACAGACCATCCGCAGACCATCCGCAACACTGTGTCTTAGACTCTTAGCTTAGCTGCTTAGCTGTGAGGGTCTCTCGGTCCAACTCTCAGAGTCTCCACCTGGCCAGGGCTATCATCGTCACCCTGCGCCCTGATAACCCCCCAGCTTCCCCTCCGAACACCTGCTGCTGCTGTTGTCCGCGAGGCCTTGGCGCCACCACCACCTCTCCTCATTCTGCTCGTCGCTCCGCCAGCAGAGCTCTGCCCACTAGTAGCTCCATCATCGTCAACATCAACACCACCACCACCGCCTCTCCTCGCTCTCTGCTCCTTCTCTTCGCCGCCTCTTCCCCTCCCCCTCCCCCTACGCGCCCGCCGGCGACGTGACCCACCCGCCATGGCCTACAAGTCCAACTCCCACTCGCAGTATCACGACGACTCCGACGCTGACGACGAGTTCGAGCGCAATCTCATGAGTCCCACTTTGCCCGTCGAGTACGACGAGGCTTCCACCGACTCCGGCCCTCCCAGCGCCGAGCATACGCCCACCACCTTTTCCCACTCGCGAGATAGCAAGGGCAGCCCAACGGGCTTGATAATAGACTGGTCTTCAGAGCAGACGGCCGACTTCATATCAGATCTGGGGCTGGAGCAATATGCAGATGCTTTCATAGGTACGTGGCATCATCACCCATTTTACTCTCGGAAAGGCCAGCCCGGCGGCTAACACGGATGCGTAGACCAAGAAATTTCGGGTGAAGAATTGATTCTGTTACAGCATGCTGAACTCAAGGAAATCGGCCTGACGAGCGTGGGACACCGTCTCACCATTCTCAAGGCCGTCTATGAGATCAAGGTGAAGCAAAACATCCCACTAGAGCCAGATGACTATATCCCCCTCTGTAAGCGCCCTCCTCCTGCTTTCCTCATTACAGACCAGAAGGCGCTAATAGCCGCCCAGCCGCAGATACTTCTGGACAAGAAGCACCTCCCACGCAGGAGGACCTCTCCAAGGTTATTCGCATCGTGCAAGCACGAGACGAGCGTATTCAAATCACAGAGTCCGAATTACGGCATCTCAAAGAGGAGCTAAGCAGAGTAGCCGAAGACAATAGGCGGCTGCGTGACGAGCTTCTGTCGGTCGTGCGCATGCTCAAGGATACCCAGCAACCCCTTCCCACGCCCCACGAGCATGTCACCTCACCACCGCCCGATTCTTCGCGGTCGGGAAGTAGCCTGTCTCGTAAGTTCTCTACTAAGAAACTTTTCCTTGGATCCACTCCAAAGAACCCGTCTCCGACCATCCACGAAGGTCGGACGCTGGTCGACAATTCTTCTCTTGATCCTTCAGCAGCCGCTATGGCAGCGTCCTCACACCTTACAGCTTCCATGGCCAATGGCCCGCAACTGTCTCCCAACCAACCCCCGCAACCTTCCCCTACCTCCCCAGCCTACTCCAACCAAAACCGATATGCCGCTCGCGGTGCATCCGATTACGACACCAACACGTGGGGCTCCGATGCCACCATCATATCTCGCGATCCTCGTTCGACCCCCGGCATTCGACCGCTACGTAACAATACTCAATCGTCGTCGCAGGACGATATGCCATTATCAGGAGGTGGGAATACAATGAGCAGCTCTTCGACACTGACAGGCACTCCGTTAGCCACGCCCTCTCAAACTCCTTCAGCGGGCCAGTCGAGCAACCCGCAAGTCGAGATCTTCAAATCTTTCCGCGTTTCCATCGACGATCCATGCCACAAAGTTCTTCCTGTTGCGTTGAAAAAATACAACATTACAGCAGATTGGCGGCAATATGCTCTATACATTGTTCACGGTGACCAGGAACGTTGTCTAGGCCTGAACGAACGCCCTCTCATTCTGTTCAAACAACTTGATAAGGAAGGACGAAAGCCCATGTTTATGCTCAGAAAGCACGCCGCTCCCGAAACCGGCCACGTGAGTACCGTAGGCGGTGGAGAGATCAGGAGCGTGGGTCCTGACGCCAGCGGGTTTGGATGGAATGGCCAGAACAGGGGAGTGCAATTGCCAGGTGGGGTGCTATAATCTCTCATTGTGTGGTAAATTTCTTTGATTTTCACGCAGTGCGACCATGCAGTAAAGAGCCAAAAGACGGACTACAGCCGGTACTCTAAGCCGAATGCCATTTGGGGCAGACGTGTTCATCTTGTTCGGAACTTCGATAGCTGGTCAAAGATGCGAGTTGGCTGAGGGCCCCCGCAGGCAGAGGCCCGGATGCAGACTAAAACCACGGATCTCCAGCGTTGGAACTACACCAACACCAATAGCCCAAGGAGAGCTAGTGGGAATATGGCAACCCACAAGAGACGGAGTGTGACAGTGCATCGGCGGCGTTCAGCAGCTGGAATGATCTTCTTGCACACAACATGTGCAGCATTTGCGTGGCGTTGGTGGAATGAATATCTGCTGGTTTATGGCTTTGAGGCAGAACCTTGTTTTTTTGGTTTTCTTTTCCCTCTCATCTTCCTCTTCTATATACGACGGACGGACCTTATTTTACAGACTTCTATGGCCATTTATTACGATCAGCGGATTTATATTATGAAAGAGATACTGGTTTGGAGCTTTTGGGGGGATGGATTAGTCAGGGCACGCTGGAGATGGCGGTATTTCTAGGCAGCCGATAAGATGAGCGGATGTTGTTGTATGGAGGAAAGGAAGTAGGAAAGGCGTGTTTGTACGCGAGGGACGGGTGCGCTTGTAGTAGGGAGCATGGAAACATCTATCTGGCTGGCCAAAGCAGGTCAGAGTGAATGGAAAAGGAAAGGAACGCAAGATAAGAGACTAAAAATTACCATACTACAACAATCTATGAAGCCACCACATACATAAATTCCCGATCCATGCTGGACAACCCAACGACAAAGACATGTTCCAGAACCAGACGATGAGGGACGCAAATCAATACTGTGTTCGCATATGTCGAGTCATGTCCGCGCTCATGCACCTGAACCGAACCTGCCACCCGCGCTTTGCTCGCTCTCCCGTCCGCGTCCGCGTCTGCATCTGCGTCCCTGCAACGGCGGCCTGCCTGTGCTAGTGATGTATGCGATATGGGATGTGACGAGCAATGTGAATGTGTTTTTCCCGTCTAGGAGTAAACGGTCAAGGCCCAAAGGAGTTGCGTGGGTGGTTGCGGTTTCATTCTATGGGGTGTGCGGTGCTGGGTTGAATTGGGGAGTGGGGGGGGGGCTCTATGCATGTGTGTGTGTGATTGAGGGTTTTGGGATAGAGTGCAGATTGCATAGACAGATCGTAGTGGTTGGTATTGTAGATGGGTGCTAGGCCCATAGGCATCAGGCATCATTATTGTTTCGCAGTGTTTGGATTGAGATGAGACGATAGTATATTGCACTTGTAGCTATTGATAGATAGAATGGAGCGCATGGGGAAATTTCAAATCGAATACGTAAATACGCCATGTTATCTAGAAGGGTCGGCCTGGTTCGTTGGTGGGTGTTTAGTATGGTTGTAAGGCGAGTTTTAAGGTTCAGACATGAGGCACGCATCGTGACGGGTTAGAAATGGAGTCTGGAACCGAGACCTCGAGACGACGCGGAGACCACACGCTACCTCTGGGCATTTCTATTTTTGCACCTTCCATCCCCTTCCCTGGCGATGGTGTTTGACAGGTGTCTGTTTAGAAGAAGAGGAGGAGGAAGGGTTTTTCGGGGTGCATGGTGTTTTGTGTGTTTGATGGGAAGGGCAGGAAAGCACAAGGTATTCGCGAAATCGATACGCATTAGGGAAGCGATTGGAAGCCAAGAATATCATGGCCTTCACACAACCAGCATAGAGAAAGAAAGAAAAAACCGAATCATGTATCCATTCCCCAGCACGTATTTCCAGCGTCGAAGATTCGGATCAAGAATCCGAACCGCACCCCCTGATTGATACCACCGTTCCCGTTCACATTCCATTCCATTCCATCCCATCCCAGTTCATCGCGTCTGCCGTTCTCTCCCGTCAATCCGTTCTGGTCTTCTGGTTCGGGCCAATTCGTGCACGGATCATTAGACAGGAGTGGTAATGTGGAGCTTATACAACGCCTCATATGGTTCGCAGGAGTGTTTCAGGGACACGGAACGGGTGGGATTGGATTGGAATGGAATGTTTTGGGGCTGTGTTGTGTGGGTCCAAGGGTTGGGGTCGGAGTCGGAGGATGGATTGGGATTGGGATATTGTTTTGGGATGGACGGGTCGGAGGATGGATGGGGTTGGTGCGGGAAGAGTGCCCGTTGCTGATGGAGATGATGGGGGATTGTCGGGGTGTGCTGAGGTGAGTCGTGGGTTGGGGGATGGAGGATGGGTGGAGGGCGTTGAGTCAGAGTGAGGGGTTAATGGAGTTGATATAGGAGTTTTGGGACGGAGGGTGGGGGAGTTGCTAGGGTTTCGGATGGTGTAGGCCCTTTTTTTTGTCATTGCTGTTGTCGTGAATGAGAAAATATATGAGAATGAGTTCAATTGGCTAATTGATTTGGTTTGTTGGTGGCGGTTAGTGTGATCGTAATTGCGGTCCCAAGGCGAGTTTTAAGGTTCAGATGTGAGGAAGTAGTGAAGTGAGGAGAACTGATGTATAGTGAGATGCATAGGGTTACTGAGACTCTATACAATAGGCACGTGATGTGTTAGTTAACATTAACCATTCAGTTCTCTTCTCTTCCTACTTGTTGTACATTTAACTATTTTCTAGGCCTGATAGCTACGAGATAAACCTCCTAGGGACAGAACTCGTGTGCGTGTTTGCGCTTCTCGATAATGTTGTCTCCCTCCCCATGACAATGTACCATCTATATACGAGTGTATCGACTTTGTTGTGAACAACACCATCTCTCAGATGAGTAATGCCTTGCTCGATAGGTTTCCAACAGTGCAGCGCTGGATCCAGCGCTGTATATCTAACGCTCTAGTGTTTGTCAAACTCCAGCACGCGCTAGATGAATTGCCCTGCGTCAGAGTCTTTTAAAAATATAAGAACATGCCTTTCTGCACCTATTAGGGGCCTCTATTTTTCTAACGTACTAGACTATTAGACGATTTTCTCTAACAAAATTTCTAGTAGGGTCTGAAAACGTTAGACAATTTATAAGCATGAATAATGAATAGAAAAGAAATGTCCAGCGCTAGGGTCCACCATCTAGCGCGTTGGAAGTTTATCAAATAAGCTATAAGCTTACACAAAGCCAGAGTGCTGTGCGCCTCAAGTACTTCCTAGAGAATATCGTATCTCTTGGTCTTCATGGCAACAAGTTCCAGATCATTTTCGAGTTCCTCTGTGTCGCTTTTCGATAATTGAGTTGGTGCGGAGTCGTCTTTGTTCAGTAATACGCTGGACATCATAGTGCAATGTCGCTCCATTCGTTGATGCCCTCGAAGACACCATGAATCAGCCCCATCACCACGAGTAGCCGGAGACTGTCCTCCAGGAAATCTTCTGGTACCATCATCATCAGCGGCGCTTTCTTTTGCCTTGAAGTGTCAAACCGGTTGTTTTTCAAGTCCTCAAAGGCTATGACGGCCCGTAAGGTAATCCCATGTGATGGATGTGAGAAGACGTAAACAGTGACATCGCGCCATCGCAGCGCCTTGTCCTCATTTTGGGTAGCGAGAAACTCGCCTGGTTGACTACAACAGTCGACGAGCGGGTTGCTAAATATTTCTCCTACTCCTATTCTCTTGCAGAGCCTAGCAGTACCTTTAGAATTGTAGCTTCTTTAACAACAATATTCTTAGTGTTAGTATTATATGTGATTTATGCTTTAGTATTAGGTTTGTAAAAGCTAATGTAAGAGATGTACTACATTTTATAGCCTTATTTTTATCCCTTGTCTTTGTTCTAACGAAGCTTGTGCTAGTAAAATTCTAAAATTCTAGAGCCCTATTGGGGAAAAGGTGCAGAGAAAAATTTAACAACCTTGTGCAACTACACTAATTTACGCATCTGATAGATTCATAGATTTGGGGGACTTCTAGTACCTCATCCTCATCTCTCTGTAATTTGGCCATGAACGCACGAATCACTTTCGACTTACTCTCTTTTGTTGTCTGAATCAGCCAGTTGATCCGCGAATTGGCCCCCATGATGCGGAATACATGAACTGTATTTAATTGTCCTGACCGATGGCACCTGTCGATGGCCTGTTGTTCGTCGTTTTCGTTCCAAAACGGCTCACTCAGAATGATCTTAGATGCATAGGTGATGTTTAGGCCTGCACCGCCTATGCCAGGTGTGATGAGTAATGAATGTCAGGCATCGGCAGTCTTGAAATTATCAAGCGCGATTACATGCTCGAAATCATCCATGTCTCCATCAAAATGGATAAGATTCACGACCTTATCAGTGTCTCCGGCCTCAAGCCGACTCAACATTTCAGTCACAATGTTGAGAAACCGTACTGAGCTTGACCAAATCAGGATCTTTTCAGTGGGATAGTTCATTCTGATGTATTTGTAAATAGTGATAACATCTTCTGCTCGCGAAGTGGTCACTGCTGGGTTGCTCTCCTTGAGATAGGTTTGCCATGCAGCCCGATTTTGCACCTGTGATGGCCATCCAGCTGCCTATTGATTTGTATCAGTCCAGGGCGAACGATCACTAGTTCCTTCGTGGTCATCGTTGTGGTGCAGATGTCGCCTTGGAGAAATTAGCAAGACTTTCGTGCTGGTCATGCCGGGTGGTTTCTTGCGAGACTTTCAAGCGTCGAAACCTGCTTGCCCAAGCTTTCTCAGACCATAGGCAAAAGGGAAAGAATAAGGCTGTACAATGTAGTAAGTCTATTACATTAGCTTTTATGAAACTTTGTTACATAGACCAAGCTTACATATAATACTAATAAATAGAATTTGCTGATCAAAAATGTATGATTTTAGAGGTACTGATAGGCCCTACCTAGTCCTCAGAGCTCAGACTGGTGTTGATCCATTTAACCACAGCACCGAATTTGCCTGCGTCGTCGGATAACATGAGATCTACGGGGGTCGGTACAAGGAAGTATGCAACTGGATCCAACACCAGGGACAAGTTGAGTGGATCTTTAGTATAGCCCATTGTAAAAGACTGAAAGCTTTGGCTCAAAATCATAATTCGCTCATATGGGAGAGCTTTTACGGCGTTGTGGTAAGCTCACAACAGGGTTTTCATGATTTGGACCTCATCGTAAACCGAATGGCGAAAGCGTTTGCTCATTGAATTGTATACTCCAAAGAGGAGACATATTGTGAGTCGAGTGGTAGGTAGGTTTTCCCGTTTCGCTCGCTGGTTTATCTTCTCAATTCCTTCGTCCCTTGTGTATTGAGTGTATTTCAAGTAGCTTTGGATTTTGCGATGTTGATGGAATACTGCGGTGTAGGTGGTGATAACGATGTCAAAACCGCCGTTGATTAGTTCAATTGTTGTTGTCTTGGAATCTTTGATCGCCTTGACCCGGGGTCGTAAGTCCTGTTTGACGGTTAATAAAACCAGGATTATATGAGATGTGCCAGGCTGGCGATAGAGACATTCTACGTACCACGGCGAATGGATTCTCAATCACAGTTACCCACTGGGCTACACAAGATCTTGTAGCCAGCACGACATCGAAGATTTCTTGCGCCCCCTGCAATTGTGAATACTCCAACGTTGCCAGTGTCTCCGATGTTTTTCTGCTGCCTACCGAGCCATCGGAATACACCATAAGACCTGGTCCAAGACGCAACGGGGGATCTTCAGCCTCTTATCAGTCTTGGGTTGAGTATACCTCTGACCGGTGGTCTGCTTCCTCTTCCGTAGCATCCGAATGAGCGTCCCCAGTTGGGTTTCCAAGTCCATTAGCTGCGCAGTACTTGGCAAAAGTCTCCGAGCCCTTAGGAAGATTCTGTTTCCTAGTGTTGCCTTCTCTCTTATCTTCATGAAGTAGTTGAAGAAACTTTCTAGGGTTGGCCTTGTGTTAACTGCATACTTTACAGTGTCGAATTTTTGCAAAGTTTCTTAGCAGTCTCTTCTGACGACGGGTTACCATCCTTGAAGTCGTACAAATCGTACTAGCGGTAATAGATTTAAGAATCCGATAAGATGAGGTAATGTGTAGAAGAAGTCGTAAGGATAGGTATAAATGTGGAAGGAAAGGTGAAGGTGGGAGGAAAGGTAAAAGTGGGAAGAAAAGTAAAAGTAAGAAGAAGAAAGGTAAAAGTAAGAAGGAAAGTAAAAGTAGGAGGAAAGGTGAAGGTCAGAGGAAAAGTGAAGATAGAGTTAAGAGTGAAGGTGAGGTACGATATAACTTTTCTTGACCGCTCACCCGCTTTCCTACACTCGAACCCATAGCAGCCTTCTTTCCAAGCACAAAAGGCACTACATATCTAACAGGTGCGTGAATAAGCACAGTTTCCACAAGGTTACTGAACATTTCTCTACACCTACTCTCTTGCGGATAATCGAGGGACGTGTTGTATTATGTGTTCACAGATATGTTTAGCGACACTGTGCAACTGTACTGGTTTAAGTATCTGGTAGATCATCTACGGCGTTCTCCTCTCGACGGTATGTCTTGCTTTCATCGCTTACCGGACTCGTCTTTTGTACAAGCTGTATCGTTATACGCCGATTGATGGATTTCTCGTGGCCTTCTTGCTTTGGACCTCGGGGTGTATGTGGGGAACCAGGGGATTATTGTTTGAGTTGTTTCCTAATGATATAGTGATGCTACTTAGGTGGTTTATATTTGGGCTGATTTCCATAGCTATGCAGCTAGTTATGGTGATGATGCATGTGGCGTGGACGAGGTTAATGAAGTAGAGGGGAATGTGGAAAGGGGCGATTACTGAAGAGGATGTAGGGGCGTGATTATATTGTCTGGATGTTTGGGAAGAATTGAGATTTGGTGTTTTCTGTACGGTTGGGGTGAGTTTGTGACATGGATTTTAGCAAGCTTTGCTCCTTGTTTCCCCTTAGGGTTTAATACCATGTGATACCGTTGATGTTTTGATTCTATCCCCATGATTATAATGCAGTATAGTACAGTTAGAAAACAAAACAATAAACTACTTCGGTCACAAGACCAGTGCCGCCAAAGAATAGGATCACAAAAACTATCCCATAAGTCCATGAACTTGTTCCGAGCTAAGGTTTCCACCTCTTTGTTTCATCGGAGGTCGCTGATCTCCCTTCGCAGTCGTGCCAGTCTTCTTCGTTGTAGGTTTAGTGGGAGCCTTTCCAGGTGCTTTGGTCGTCTTTGGAGCCGCCGTAGATGGCACACTCGCAGTCCTTCCTGTCTGTGCAGGCCTTCTCTTTTGGTTCTCTAGAGCTGCCTCGGCCTCTACATTTTTCATTGCTCGGGAAATAGCGACGCTGTATCCGCCAAACCACTCGCTCCAAGTTTGCTTGTCATCTTCTGGATTCATAACTGAGGTTGTGGAATTCGTAGATTGTTTTCGTGGCTTCGGGGTCGGAAGTTTGGATTTGTCTTGTACAGCTTGGGCAGCGCGTCTCTGCTCGAGGAAAGATTTGGCGACGTTTTGTGCGGCACTGACTCCACTTTGTATGTTCTTGACATCTGACATGCTTACGGTAGCGGGTAGCGGGATACGATAACTGCCTGTTAACGTTACTTGGCGATCTCCAGTATTTATCATGTCTTCCACGCCAGGCTCATCTCGAGGTATCTCTTCAATGTACTCGCTATTACCAGACGAAGTCCGCTTCGTACGCGGTCGAGGTCGATAGGTTTCAAGATCACGCCTCGCGACTTCCAATTCATCTTCAAGTCGCCCAAGCTCCTCGTCTGCTTCTTCTTCGTCTTCCACTTTGGCGGCATTGATGGTAGTAGATACTGTGGGTATCTGTTGTGCTGAACCTTTCCTGCCCTTTCCCCTTCGTCGCGGTGATCGTCCGTTTCGTTCAACTGCTCCGCTATGATAAAGCTCCTCTACTTTGGCCTCGAGGCCTCGAACTCTCGACTTCAACGCTTCAAGCTCGACAGTCGATACAGGTGGCGGTGTTTCATTGGGGATGGTTGGAGTCGGCTTAGCAACTTCGGGAGCTGGTTCCTTGTTGAGCTTCCTTGGACGCCTCCTCGGGCGATTTGGGCCAGGTGTCGATGACGTAGTGCCTGTATCGTTTCCAGGTGACGAGTCCGCGACTTTTGCTGCTGGCGTGGAACTCATCTTGATATCGCTTTTGGAAATATTTGGCGATTTATCAAGCAGAATACCGCCTGCAGACCCTGGTCTGCCTGTCTCCCCCGCCGTACTGACCTGGGTTCTAGTTTTCGAAGTACGTGACGCAGGGGTGAAACTAGGGCATGGAGATTGTTGTTTGGTCGGCATTGATCAATATGCACGGAAAATTATCATGGAAGAATTCACAAAGAAAAGATATGGTCAAATTGAAGGTTGAGGTGAGATTCCAAAAGTTGGACGAGACCTGGGGATGATTGACGTATGAGGGTACCAAGTCTAAGCCATTTGCGGTATTGATCGGCAGATGTGGAGATCACCGCCACTACCATCGAGATGTTGAGATACTAGGTTAGTTCCACAGAACAGCATCGTCAATCCTGGCTATGATAGTTTTCTTTATTCAGCATCTTGCAGGGATTTGTGGTCCAGAAACTTGCCTGCACAAGCTTTTTAAAAAGACAGACAAAGGGATAAGTCTAAAATTGTACAAGATAATCAACTGTTCACACAAGCTATTGCAATGGTTAAATGCATAGGACAAAAACAAAATGCATCACAAATACTTAATACTTTCTGGAAAGGTGCAGCATTAGAGGTACTACTGTCCGAACCTCGAACCCCTGCAAGAACTAACATAGATGCATTTCTCGATCTTCGGCGTGCCCATTGGACATCCTGACGAGAGAACGCCGGTATCAAGTACAAGCTGTTGCAAGGTGTGCTCTTTTTATTCTTCATGATATACTGTGGATACGGTGTATACCTGCACCCAATTGAAGATATGAACCCCAAGAAGACACCTATTCGAATTGATAAAATGACAGCAGAATTCACAGGTGTCCGGCCTCCGGCGAAAAGTCTCTGCTCGTTGATCGTCGTTGCGACGACAAATGGAGCTTCACCGTTGCCGAGTTGCCTGATCGTTTGATAAACAATCACATGTATCTTGCAAAGCTTAGAAACTTAGCAAAGGGGAAGGGCAGAGCAAGCGAGACCAAAAGGAACGGTAGGAGGCTAAGGAAGACTCTCAGCGCCAAGGGCCCTGTCACTAAGGTGAAGACCTATATGCAGAATACCGAAAAATTGTGAGATCGTAATAATAGATTCCTTCAATGAAAAGCACCCAGGTGACCGTCTGTGAGTAATCCACATTTGCATTCTAGACAAGACTAAATACATGCCCGAGCACAAAATGTCTAAGTTCAGATCTGCACCGCAACACACTGCACCAATGGTTCTGCGCCCTCCCCCAGACAGACTCCACGGACCTGATATATTGCACAACTCCAAATACCGCGGAGTAGAGAAGCTGACCGATCCCATATTTGCAGGACCCAGAAGAACAAAGATCATAAGAACCGTAACTTTTGTTGAGGGGGGGATAGAAAAGAAGTACAGGATTGGGTGTAGGGCATGTGCTATGACGGGTAAAGAGAGGGGGAACGACCATTAAACGTGTATTGGGGGGTGCATATCGGTCACTGTGGCACGGCCACAGAGGAACCAGTTGACCGAGCCGAAGGATTGGCCTGATGTGTCCGCAATCAGATCGAAGCATTTTTGGAAAGGTACATGACCACAAGACCAGTGCTAGAACGCAGCCTTGTAGCGTCGCCAATGGATCAGACGGTTCCACCACCTGCAAAAAAGACAGGCTCCAGTGCAGAAGAGACCATTTACCGCGCCAAGAGATGCGCGAAGCTAGTAGACCCAACAGACAGAGAGGAGGAACACCAGGTAGGGCGACGGCGAAACAAAGTCTGGCTCGTACATCTTAAGACGCAACTGCTCGGGACGCATTGCCGCGGCCCTTACTCTTCCCGCTCTTTGCAGGAACTGTACTCCAGCCATCATCTTCAACAGCCTCGGTGGTAGATCCAGCGGGAGCTGCTGCAGGGGTGCCCGATTTCCGTCTCCAGGAGCCTTCAGCTTTGGATGGCTCGCGAACAACTTCCTTGGGCTTGACTGCCTTGTCTTCTACGATTTCGCCATTGGCAGAAGCGTCGACGGCACTCTCCTCGTTAGCTGCCTCTTCGACGTTTCCAGTACCGGTTTTCTCTTCCTGGTTGGCTTGTTCAGTAGTCGGGGTTGGTGGAACGCTTGCGGAGCTCTCTTTTGAAGCCTTCTCAGCAGCATCCTTGGCTTTTCGTTCCTCGCGTGCCTTGTCGTCTGACTCCTTCTTCTGGCGGATAGCCAGTTGCCTCTTCTCCTCAACCTCCCTCTCACGGGTAGCTGTATCTATAGGGCGTGCAGCGCCGAAGGGATTAGATTTGGCATCAGATGCCGATGCTGCTGGGGTATCCACCGCCTCTGATACAGTTCTCTTTGCCAGATTCAATTTGGGGCGGGTGGCCGGTGCTGCAGGTTGTGGGGCAGGCGATGATGGAACACTTGCGTCTGGGGTAGCTGTAGGGGACTTAGCTGCGGCATCAGGTCGCATCTTTGAACGCCATTGGTTGTCTAGCTCTGGAGCAGTAGGTTGTCGTTCAAAAGCCGGCTTTTCCTGGAACTCGCGGCGTGGAGGACGTGATCCGCTGTCCTGGCGACCCTGACCCTCACCCCAAGCTGGAGATTGCTTTCGCTCGCCTCCTCGTGGTCCATCGTTGCTTCGCACTCTACCGCCCTCCCTCATCGAGCCTGTAGGGGGGACGGGAGACAGGGGACCCTTTCGTTCCCAGTTGCCAAAATCACGAGATTTTCCGTCACCTTCAAATGGGGGTGGTCGTCGACGCTCACCACGGTCGCCACCGCGGTCGCCACCACGGTCACCACGGTCACCACGTTCGCTGCCAGCATCAGATGCACCCTCGTAGTTTCGGAAACCACCTCGGTCAGAAGCGCGGCGGTTCTGGCCAGGAAGATCTGGGAGGGGACCCTTTCGAGTCCAATCGGACATATCCTTGCCCTCCGGGCGATCCTTGGCTGTGGGCATAGTTAGTAAAAACCTCCACTACTTCATGATCTAAAGTACTCACGAGGCTCAGCAACACTAACTCGGATATTTCTACCCTGGAATTGTGTGCCGGACAGTTCAAGTGCCTTTTTCAAGCCATCCAGAGAGCCGAACTCTACATAGCCAAATCCCTTTGGCTTTCGGTCCAGCTTGTCCTCGACAATGCGCACGTTGGTGACTTCGCAATCGGCGAAAAAGTCGTTGATATCGGCCTCGACGGCATCGAAGGACAGATTGCCCAAGTGAGCGGTATATGGGGGCTTCGAGGGGAGAGGGAGCTCCTCACGAACAGCATATCCGCGGTCACCGCGGTCTACAAGTTAAAGTCAGCATTGAATTTTTTTCAAGATCGATGGAGGGGTTGCCGCACCGCCACCAAATCCACGGTCGGAAGAGAATCCGCCGGCGGAACTGTATGTACGCCTTTCGCCTCCGTAGCCGCCGCCTATTCATTGTATGTCAGTGTATAGTCGCAGGGACCCCCACGAGCGGGGTAGAAGGTGTTGCAGGAATTTTACCTCCTGCACAAATGTTAGTATCGCCTCCTCAACAAGAGTAGTGGGGTAGTTGTGGCAGCAGAGAACTCACCAGCGACGGGCATGTCTTCCATCTCATCGGCCCATGATCCGAGAGCTGCATATTGTCAGTCCCTTTCACCCTGTCGTCATAGAATAAGCCACAGGCAGGAGCGCATACATTGGTCACCCAGAAAGTCACCTAGGGTCATCTTCTGCTGGCCTTTCTTGGCGGGAGCTGCGAAGAAGCACAATTAGCCATGACGTCCAAAAACCTCGAGTTTCTGCGTAGCGCAGTCGCCGAACAGGCGGCACAGATGTGCCCGCCCGTCTGGCTGGTGGCCTCCGCACGAAAGGAGTACATACCCATGATTGCGGTACGCAGTCAACGCGCCGTGTCGAACCGCGCGCTGGCTGAGAAGTTGGTGAGAGCGAATTCCTGCTCTCGACGTGTGTCGGGGGTTATGCGAGTGCTGTGTGGCGGGGTGCGTGGTGGAGAAATCAAAGGTTGTCGTTGACCTTAGCCTTGGAGAGGAAAAAGTGGCCGCGCATTTGAGCATCGTTTAGTGGCTCGCTTAGTCACTTCTGGTCTTTGCCGGTCACCGCAGACCGTTCCGCCCGCGGGCGCCCTCTGCAAATCCGCATCTTCATCCGATCACTTGTCAACACAGAACGACAACACGTTCGCTCGACCATTGCCTTGAAATTGAACGGCATTCAATGCCAGAGCAATGGTAGCACAACCTGATCCAGACCAGGTCACTCATCCGCTCGATGTGGCACAGCGGGCTCTGCAAGTGGGTGGCGTCGTTGGTACGTACCCTAATGTTTCATTTTAATTTCTTTGTACAAGAATGTAATTCAACTCTGCACCTCTCATTTCCCCTTATTGGTGTAGATGCCCCTCCGTTATTGCTGGCTTTGCAATTCCAGATCTGGGTTTTTGTCATTGCCAAGACATATCACGTGGACTTCACGCTCATCGATGTCCAAATTTGAAAATACGTGGATATCAAACAATCCGAGATATAAGTTTGCAATACATCTACTCCCCACAATACTTGCTATATGATCTTTCCCAAGCCCGATACCGATTTTCAATCCTATTTGAAACCCCATCTAATGCATCCCCCAGCAATCCCCGGAACAATAGTCGGTGCTATCAGTGGAACACTCAAAACCAGGACTCCCATCCTCTTCGCAATCTTCTCTGGAATTCAATGCTTTGCCATCGGTACCACATACTGGGGCACTCGCACAACACTCCTCAACCAAGATGGACTCGCAAATTGGTGGAATTCCACCCGCGGCATTCCCTTATCACCCCGAAACGACCAGTCGCCCTCTCATTCCGACAAAATCCGCGCCTCTACCATCTCTGGAGCTTTCACGGGTGCTTCATTGGGCATTCTGATGCGGGGTCCACAGAATGTGATCCCTGGTACGATTATGTTTACGCTGTTCGGATATGGTGGACAGCATGCATATGATATCCTTGATCGGTGGAATTCGAAAGAGGTGCAGAAGGAAGCGGTGAGGAGGGTTCAGGTAGAAAAAGATAGGAGGGAGGGAAAAGAGGAGGAGAATTGGCTTCAGAGGATTGCGAAGAGCAAATGGAGCCCATTGACCGAACTGACAGATGATCAGTATGCGGACTATCTGGGTGAGAAGCTATTAGCGATTGAAGCTAGCATTGCAGTCATCGACGATAAGATTGAGGTATTGAGAAAAAAGCAGAGGGAATTAGATGATAAGGCACCGGTGGAAAAGATCGCAGAAGAGCAGAAGAACCGGGGAACGCCTGGGGGGTCGAGCTGATTTGAAACTCGCATCAATGGCTTGTAGTCGACAATTAGCGTTAAGATTCGGTATCGCCAGCATGATTCGGATGCTTCCTCGACCGGATTGGAGAAACCGTACCAGTCCGTACCGATGCCTATCGTCATTCCTCCTACCTTCTCTACCTCGTTTTGGTTGTGCAGCATCACCCTCGGCATTGCTCTGGACGGACTGTCCATCGATATCTTGTCTCTTAGGTGAACGTGAAAGCCGGTCGCAAGGAATTGTCTTACCCACTTGCACTAGTATTGAAACCCACTACAGCAACAACAGGATAATATTTTTCTTATGAAAAACTTAAGAAACAATAAGAGTAGGTTTTGCTACATGAGATATATTAAATTCTACTCTGCTTAGCTTGTGTTGGGCGGCAAGGTAGTCTTCCCCATATTCTTCATACATCCGGAGGTTCACGTTTCAAGTTATTTGGTATCGACAAGAAAAGATGTCGTGTTCTTTTCCCCAATATCGAAATTTTTAGGGCGGGCCATGGCCACAGATGTGAAACTCACACTGCCACGTATTTAATGGAGCGTTCTAACTTTCGGACGAACACCGGACCCGGGATGCGACAAACGCATTGATCCCTCTTCCATTCCTATGCCGCCTTTTTAGTGAAGGCTTGATTTCTTCCTAGTATCCATTTCAAAACCATATCAATGAAACTTAAGATCTGATTTCAAAAGGGCTTCGAGATAGCATAGTGATTTGCCGGATCCAGGCCCCACCCATTCTTCATAATGCGCCAAAACGATATCAAATCGAATCTTGATGAGAACTCAAACCGCTTGGTGTTCTAGTTCGATGGCCCTGATGCTAGCCTTCTCCATCTCTCTCAAACATGGAGCTTCAAATAAATCTCCGTAGAGAATCTTGTTAACGGTTCCTGCACCGACGACTAACCAGAGAAGTACCACACATATTGCAAAGACCTAAATAGTTTTAGTTATGATACAATACTTGCAAATGAAGGGGTGCTTACAGTTCCGAGGACCTTGAAGAAGCCTGAAGGCAACTCTTCACCCAATGTCAAGGTGGACATCGCAAAGACACCAAGAGGGAAAGTGAATCCCCACCAGCCCATATTGAATGGAAACTTGCTGCGACTGATAGAGGCGACTGCGAAGAATAGCCACACAAGTCCAAACCCCCACATAATGATTGCAACTCCAAACCCCACAACGTATAAGATATCTCCTGCTAATGGGTGCAGTGTCTTGGTCAACGGGAAAACTTTCATCGCCACCTTGCCGAGTTCCATCATCCCGTAGCTCCCTTGACCCATCGGCCCAAGAGGAAGAAAGACACTGACTATAAATTCTTGTGGAGGAAGCTTGTGGATAGTCAATCGATGGAAATAGACAACTAGGACAACCAACGCGAGCGGAACACCAGTGCCCCACAAGACATAGCTTGTGATAACCGTCCAAAGCGCATGTTGCGGATTCGGCAAAGCAGAAGCGACAACAGATCCCGACGCCGCAGCAACAATTGGTGCAACGATCGGAAGAAGCCACGCTGCCGTCATTGTCTCGTGGCGGTTCTGGTGCTTCGTCATCATCTGAAATGGGAGGCCTACGCAACATGCTATACTGATAATAGCATCGATCCACCACATACCCCAGGCGACGTAGATACTTGATCCTCCCCATCGAGGGACGCATACAAGAGTGAACATGTTGACAATGGTGGCAAAGCCCATGGGGAGGGTGCCGAGAAAAAGACTTTGGACTGGGTGGCGGAGCATGAGAGTCCATGTTGCGGGATAGAGCGTATATCGTAGGATAGAGGTGGTGAGGATAAGGACGAAGAGCATGACATTCAGGCCGAAGAAGATGAAACTAAGAACGTCGAGGGTAGAATTGTAGCGAGGGTAGATTGTCGATAGCGAATGGAACAGTATTGGCACTATACCAGTACCCATGGTCACGGCAAACTAGATCAATGTTAGCGGTCTTCCAAATGGAATCAAAACAATAGTTCATTGCCAAATTGTTTGTTACACATAACAAAAAGGGCTGCACATACCCATGATGGCGTAAAGTTCTGCACAACACGTCTCCAGCCACCCCGACGATTCTGAATGAGCCATTTCGGCAACGGTTGAGCATTCGGACATGTCCTCTCTTGCAGAGCTGCTCTTTGACAAGGCGTCATACCATTTCCCAAGTCATCTGTCTGCGATATGGAAAGTCTTCGAGACCGAGGCTGAATTGAGGGCGATGCTGTCATCGCGCACGGTGTCGTCATGACGACTATAACAAAGCGCTCGAGAACTGCAAAAAGTGAAATCAAGACTAGAAAAGAAGAAAGAACAACGTCTCAGTTTACTCAAAACGCCAAGCTGGATGAATCGTTCCCTATTTATACATTATGTATAAGCCTAAGCCTTTGTACGAGAGGGAAAGAGTCATTCCACAAAGTCGCCGCCTATAACCTCGGGGCATTGTCCGCCACGCGCTTCACTGATTCTGCGATAGATTACACATCCCGAAGAGTCCGGACTAAGAGCTCGGGCAAAACTCCGATTGATGCCGACTGACGGCCGTTTTCTAGGACGTTTATTAGCATCGTCGCCGATACCATTCTGTCATGGAAACTACAAAAGTTCACCATACCGAAGAAGAGAAATTACGCAATCGATAGGGCTGCATGTGGCCCGTGCATTTGACTGAAGCCTTCTTGCAGGGCTTTGTAGTCCGGTCCCGGACCTCAGTTCCTCCAACACCACACTTTTGTTGAGGGTATTCTATAGTGTTAATATTATATGCTACTACGCTATGCTTTGGGGTTTTACAAAAGATAATGTAAGGGATTCAGTGTATTACATCGCCTTATATTAATCATTTTGTCAATATGCAAGGAAAGTTTGTGTTAAGAAATTCTTGAACTTTAAAGCCCCGCAGGAGCCTGCTTGATCTCATCGATTTCTTTTTGGTTAGGAACACCGATGTTCAAGAGTGGACATTCACACAACACCGACGTCATATGGGAATATTAATCAGTATTCCTGTCACTTCGTCATACCATCAGAATGTATTTTCAATTGGTCGAAGAGAACATACACTATGTAATTCTCATAGAGCAGGCTTACTCTAACCCTCGTATCTGACTCTTGAGGATGTCAGACTGTAGTCCGGAACTCATCTGCTTCACCTTGCCTAACTATCTATTATCGTACATTTCGTTTGGGTCAATCCAGCCCGCAATCGACCAGTCGTGTTGGATCGCGACCGAATACTTCCCTGAGTTCTGGCATCAAGTCGTCCACAGAATCTTCGACAGACCTAAGGATTGCCGGACAATCGAATGTACCACCTGAACCTTCGGCTTTGATCTCCACTCTAATAAAGGCATCCTTTATGCTGGCCCAGACAGTGTTTCCAACATTGCAGAACCATACCCGGCGTTTTTGTGATCCGTAAGTAGTCCAGTAGCAGTTCTTCCTATCCTCAGAGGAGCGCTGGAGGGCGCCCGCAACAAGACCGATGAGTAAATTATGGAATTTCTCATTAGTTGGATACCTGCTGTCTTTAAGAATGATAACGAGTTTTCCTGGCAAGTAACGATCTTGGTCGACATAGGGAACTGGGATCACGATTGATTCCTTGTTGCAATGACCTCCTAGGACCGGACAGATGCGAGCAAGGCCTTGCCAAACATGGCCATAGAGGTCGCTACCAACAACGTTCCCGACATGTCTCTGAGTTTTACCGAGTGACACATAGATATCAGTGACGCTGTACTTCGTATTAGCAAGACAACTATTTTAGAATCAGCATCAGAGGGGGAAACTTACCTCGGCCTGACGGTGTCTGGGATGACGATAGGATTGGCGACTACATCTGCTCCAGCTCGAAACCAGTCTGTGAAAGGGATTAGGAACCTACTCAAATCATCCAAATCCATGGGTTAGACTCACTGGACTCTGTTGGAGACGCGATGACGAATGCAGCAAATGCTGCAAGGATGCAGAAGAGCCTCATGAAGAAGCCGAATCGAAGGTTGAATAAGTGGAGATCAGGTTGAATTACCAGAGAAGAGGAGGATCAGGATGTAAGTGAGAGAGAAGGTCTACGATGAGGGGGAAAGGAATACCACTGAAGGTTTAAATAATGGAGAGGAAGGCAGGGGGTACCCATGCCGGCTGCGTTCAAGACGATCAAACGAAGCAGGCGGTAAGGGTGTGTTTGTTTAGAACTTTCATCGCCGCAATAGTCCATCAAGGTACTTCCTAGGCAACCATGGGAGGGTATATCTTGTATCTTAAAAGTGGCAATAGAGGGTCCGAATCATTACCGAGGGCTCCCAGTTTCCACCATAAGAACGACAAGTGGCCAGCCGTCTCTCACATTGTGCTCCAATCTGCTATCTCCTATAGTAGGACCTTAGGATATCGCGATTGAACCAATGTCCAATCGCAACATCCTCCGCCAAAGCCAGCGATTCCGGGTACAGCACAGGAGCAAAAGAGCAAAAGACATTGGTATAAGCCTGGGACCCGAATTCCCGACTGTATTCCGGAAGAAGTGTATCTACGTTACGCTTTCCATCTCACCTTTCATCTTGTTTCTGATCAATGTGAATCTTGAGGTAGAACTGGAGAGAGTGGATCCAAACCACATTTGCAACATTTCATGCCAGGACCGTTTTCGCTCAGCGAATCCATCAGTGCCTAGGCGGCAGCTCCGTCCATTGGGCCAGGATCAGAAGAGACTATAACAGTACTCTCCACAATGCCAATGAGCAAATTGCGAACCTTCTCTCAACTTTTCGGGCACAAGGTAGATTGTCTAGCGAAATGGAGGTCGATCTGGTGTCGGGGGATTGTGCCAGAGTCGACAAAGGGGACGGTTATTCTGAATGACGTGCGGGAACATTCAAAGTGACAGACCTCTTGCCGAGCTCCAAAGCCCGGACTGTTGCAAGTACGATACCCTTCCCTTTTCAAGAAAATTCTGAGTGCTAAGCTACTCTACTGTTTTACTCTGTCTATTTCCACTCTATAGTACCCTGTGCGAGGAAAAGATCAATGTTATAGCCCTAAGCTAGTTGTTTGACTTGTTTTCTAAAAATGTTTGTACGGGTAAAGTTCTCGACTTCAAACCCCGGAAAAATGTGGGCCTCGCAGCGTGCAGCAAGCTGTGAGACCATTCCCAGACAACGCAGTAGAGTTGGCACCCAACGTGATTGCTTACATGGGTCTTACCAGTACCAATGCCGACCGCAAAAGTTGATTTCAGCGCAAATATCCTGTATACTTGACGTTCTTTGAAGGGGTTTGATGAAAATAGATGAAAAGGGTGGCACTTGTGTAGTACGTGCTTCCTGCGTAATTTGTCCGGAGATCAAAGTTCCGCCAGAGAATGGGTGCAAATATGCGTTGCTGAACTCGAGAGAGCGATATTATTATAAACAGAGAGAGAATGGGCTAGATGTGGAATTAAAACTCATGCCAAAGGCCTCCAGCAGTGGCCAAGAACGACAATTTCACTCTACGCGCTGCCAGCACGCCTGCGAAATGTGGTGAACTTGCGATATGCGATTTAATTAACTGCCATTGTGATTTATCTTTAAGTCTTCACGTGGATCTGCGGCATTCAATATCAGTGAATCGTGTGCGAGTCATACATCCAGCTCATGTTTGCATGACTACATATGATGGCAACGAAGCCTTAAAGAAACCCGCTACGAAAAGGCGGAAATTTTTGAGATTTCTGGTGTTTTATAGTCTTCTGACCTTCTTCACATTTCCTGGGTATACCGGCGGTGTATGAAAACCCGCAACTCCATGCGCCAGGAAAAGAGCAAGTGGACAACCTGTTTGGATGCCATTTGTATCACTAGATACATCAACCGCCATGGGTCTAGATGCAGGATACATCAGGGTAGTAGCTGTTTCCAAAATGGCTGTCGAACTCCGGGATCAAATCTTGAACCCTGCCAGATATAGCCTCCTTGACCGCGATGCAATCGAAAGTGCCGTGCTTCTCTTTATTGGATTGTTCAAAACGGACTTCCATGGACACATAGCCTTGACCGACAGTGACGCCAACATAGTCGCTAACGTTACAGAGCTTACCACTGTAGTGACAATTCTTCTTGTCCTCGACGTCGGACTGGGCGGCAGCGGCAATGATACCGATGAGGAGGTTGCGCTCCTGCTCACTATGCATTGTATATCAGTCTTTGAGATACAATAAGGTGCTTCAATAAGTACTTACCCGAAATAAAGGGAGCTAGTAACCCAAAGTCGGAGTCCACCGCCGTTGTGAACCTGACCCTTGTCAAGATATGCAACTGGGATCTCGGCGTAGACGGAGGTCTGGCAGTTATTCTGGTTTGACGAGCATATACTCTTGAGTGCATTATATACTTCGTGATATATGCTGGGTCCAGAGAGACGACCAGCATTGGCTACGTTCTGGCCGAGTTCGACTTTGATGGGATCTGATGCTCCGACTGAAGGGCGACCTCTCAGGCCAGTGGAGTCGGCTGTAAGAAATTTAGTGAGGAACTTAAGTTTTGGCAAGGGAGGATGAAATTACCAGGCTGGACCGGAGAGCAGAAAACCAGAGCAGCAGATGCCACTGCAAGAACAGTTAAGAGCTTCATTATGAGGAATAGAAAGTTTCCGATACGAAGTCGAAGTTGAAGTTGATTTAACAGGGTTGGCTTCTGAAACTTGAGAAGGAGGCGAATGAGGGTGTGGTGCGTTATGAGTAGAGAACTAACACGGTGGGGGTTTTTATCTTGGACACGAGCTCACACTGAAGCCCAGGTAAGTGCGCGCGCAGTCACGTGTCAGAGAGGCAGGAGTGTTGCTGGGACGATGAGTAGAACCCATGTTGGCGGGGGCATTCACTCAACTCAGTTACGGAAGTAGACCAATCGAACATTAAATGTCACAAAGCGCTTGACATACATAGAGTTCAGAAATATCCAAAACTTGACACCGTCGCCAATTAGTCTATTAGTGAATCGTGTCTACCTACGACTTGTATCCTTCTAGCAACCCAGCTAACCAGACCCCCGCAGCGTACGCTCCCGGGTCTGGAATCAGACTTCTGCTCGCATCCTCGTCGCTGATGTACGTAGCACGTCCGAACTTGGCCTTCATATTCTTCGTCGAGTCTGCCTTTTCTTGCGCGACTTGCACGCTCTTAGCGAGATCTTGACTTTGAGCGAAGGTATTAATGAAGGGGATGAGAACATCCATCACAGTCCTGTCCCCTTCTCGTGCAGAGGTATAATTTTTGAGATTATCGAGGGCTTTGGCAGCGGAGTCGGAAATTGTCGATACGTCGAGTTTTTTTCCTGATTTGACCGTGTTCTCATGGAGGGCGTTTGTGAAGGCAGTGACCAGGATCGAAAGAATGGCACCGAGGGATCCGCCCACGTCCTCGACATTTTCACCAATGCTTTCTAGGAGAGTAAGGAGTGGCGGAAGAGAACTAGACAGAGAGTCGATGTTGTTGAGGATCGATTTGCAAACCCCAGCGACAGCTTCACCGCAGTCACCGTCACCCATCTGCAAATCGTACTGCGTAATTGTAGGTTCGGCCTTCAACCCTGCGTTACATGCGTTTCGGAGTGCGGGAATGAGATTGCTGGGAGTTTCTGGACCTTTGTTTTCGCTGTCGGATTCGGTGGCTGCTGCGTTTGCTTTCTTCCTGAGTTCCTCGGTCTCTTCGGATATTTTGACTGGTAGGTAGCCATTCTTAGGCCACGCAGGTGCATTCGTTGGAGCATCTAGAAGCTCGATTATCTCTGCGTCGGAGACACCCATTGACTTTGCCATTCCAGACATGTTACCAAGCGTTATGGAGAAACCCTGACCATTCAGGGAGGTCTCCAAGATACCAGCGTAGATGCGAGAAGGCACAATCTTGTAATCGCGTTTCAGAGCGACCAGTGTTAAATTGGTAAGCCCTTCGAGCTCGAGACCGGAAAGACCACCGAAATTGTTAATGAGTAGGACAACATTGTCGTTAAGGTTGAATTCGACGAATGCTCGGTCCAAGTCATTGGCATCGAGGAGATATTTGAGCATCTCGTTGATGACCTCTTCCGGTGGCGGCATGGGTGATATGGTTCGAAGACCCTGTAATATTTAGCTTACAATCTCCCTTGTCACCCTAGTCTCCGATCCCACTTACTGGCTCGTTGTGGATGCCCATTCCCACCACGCAGGAGTTGTCTGCAACCTGCTCGAAAGCTTCTCGGCCAGGTACGTGGCAATGGTCGAGCGATGTTCCAATTGTAACGAGTTGAGAGTTTCCAAGTTCACCAATCTTCCTGCACCTTTCGAAAGGCCAATTCTTTTGAGAAGCGGCTCCGATAAGCTTAATAACTACAAAAGTTAGCCAATGCTACCAAAATATTCCCTCGCACATACCCAATAGATTGCCTGCCAATCCTCTCCTTCCGACTTTTCCGCTCTTTTGTCTTCCCAAGGCCGCATCTTCTGCCATGCATACAACATCTACTTTGTACCCCAGCGCCTGTCCTTTCTCTCTCGCAAGGCCGAAGTGCAGCATATCTCCTGTGTAGTTGGTTATGCATAGAATGACACCCTCATTAGATGGCACGTTTCTGATTCCCGCCATTATCTGTTTTGTACTAGGTGATGCGAAAATATCTCCGCAAATTGCTGCCGAAAGCATGCCGTCACCGACATATCCTGACCATGCAGGCTCGTGACCGCTACCACCGCCGGATATTATGGTGACTTGGTTGGGGGGATGTGTACGGGAGTATACAACACGATTTGCTTCATCGAGAGCCATGTGTGCATTTCGGGAGACCAGGGAGGTCAGGCCATGGACCACGACACCCTCGGGGCTTGAAAAGAAATGTTTTCGAGACATGATATGTGATTTTCGGACTAAAAGAGTACGAAAACTTAGATCTGGGGAGCTTGGGAGGCAGAATTTTGCGTCCCGCTTGAATACAGGCTATTCAGGACTGTGATTCCTAAGAAATGTCAATGGCGTTCGACAGACACGTTGACGATGCTGTTTGACAAACAGCGACAAGAACACCAGACGAAGATTGCTTACTATTTCAATTGTTTTTTCCAGGCGATCTCTCGCGTTCGAAAGCTCGAAAATCCAGAAACGCAACCTGCCATATACCCGGCGGGCAAGGTTCACTATATAAACAGCTCCCCGTGCCCCGCTCTGATCAACCGCCCCGCGTAATTGAGGGGTGCCCAATGCCAAAGTTCAGGTTCCAGGCTCCATTGCGCCGCATCCGGAAGAAATGCGGCTACAAAGTATACCGCTGGTAAAAGGTACTCGAGATACTTGATGCGGGATGGTTAACTGCTGATTGAGAGGTCAATTGGGCGTCGTGCGACCGGCTTACCCGGATTAGGTTATCCCGGCGGCCTTGGACAGGTAAAAACCTGGCACTGGCTTTTTGTTGACTCGTGACATTGACCTTGGATATCCGGAGGTAAGCTGAGATTGCGCTCTGTCTGTTTTCGATGGAAAAGTAAGTTTGGTACAAGAGAGGATTTTGTAGATGCCGGCGCTTGATGAATGTTTGTAAGGCAGGATGGGGAATCCTCGTCTCGAGGCACGGAAATTGACCACGTACTTCGTGTCAACTTAAGTAGCAGCTAAAGTCGACTAAATAATGGGAGCCTCGTGTATGTATAAATTAATGCACCGATTCATTGCTTGCAGAGCTTTGAAATCTAGGAAAATTGTGAACACAAGCTTTCTTAGAAGATAGACAAAAGGATTGGTTTAGGCCATATAATATAGTAAATTCTTTACACAAGCTATTACAGACGCTAAATGGATAATGGAAAGTAGTTCGCAGGCTTATTAATTTAGATTTTTCTAGGAAATAGTTACAACTATAGGTACTAGTATTCGGACTTGGTGTGGAAAAATGTTTGGTAACCTTGAGTAACTGCACTAATTTACGCATTTTATAGATGGGCTTCTAGCCCTAACCAGATGAAAGGCATGGATAGTATATTCTCTGAGCGTTCTTTACGCTGGCGATCAGATACGCAGCAGAGGGGAAATGAATATCTTCAATGGAGGGACCCAAATCTTATATTACACCCTCAATATCGCTGAATGGCAGACAGCATAACCAAAGCCTCGACCACGTATCAAAAACTGTCGATTTTTTCGTAATGAAGCTCCACTATTTGCTTCATGCATAGATGACCTTCTCTCTCTCTTCGCCACCACTCTCTCCCGCTTGCCAAATTTGACTTCAATGGCCCTTCTTTTCCAATTGCATATGGTATGGCTCACTCTCTGCCACGTTCGACTTCTTAGCCATCATTCCGGGAGCCCCATTTGGCATCGCGTCAGACCAGTCAGGAGAGCACAATGTGTTGCTCGTCAGCTTCATTGGTGCATTTTCACGTTCAACGGACGAATTCGCTGTATTGGAATTGTCCTAGATGTGATGTAATGCTAATCGAGTCAGTTGATTCGCTGTTAAAATAGTAACGTTTGTATAAAAACTTACCGTCATCGCGGTGGTCCAATATGGTGAAATCATGATATTTTCATTGATTGCGTATCGGTGTTTTTTTGATCGACGTATCGATCAGAAGATTTTTGAATCTTTCAGTTAATGTTTGTAGATTGAGTAGCTCAAGTGCGGCCACGAGCATGCTATCTTCTTCCTGGATGTCGGTATTTTCTGAACGTGCAGCAGAGATTACCTTGTGTAATCGTCTCGTAGCTTGCCTTTGATCTTGAGTGAGTGTCCGACTGGCTGGCTATCTGATGTAGCAGTAAAGCAACGACAATTGCCTTTTTTTAATATGAAGATTTTTCAGGTTCTCTGATATCATTCATTTCTTTGTCTCGTTGGATGGATGTTTCTCTGTGATATCTTGCAGAATGACTTGAACTGAGATTGCCGACATGAGCTCCGTTCTGCTCTTTTCTTGATCTGTTTCATGGTGCAGTGTCGGTGATATTGTTGCGCTTGGGAGGCATAACTATTGCAACGAGGTTTACACGGTGACCCAAGGTTGTATTGCTCTGAGGAGTTTGAAATTGGGGATAATGAATGTCGAGATACTAGTGTTATCACAAAGCAGCAAAGCGGAGGCGAGGCATTAAGCGTGTGCCCACCGCTCTACCACCTCAAGCCTTACCCCACTCACCTTTCTCCCTCACCTTTCTCGCTCGCATTTCTCCCTTACCTTTCTCACTCACCTTCTCTGCTCAAGTTCCATGTTTACCTTCGTTACAACACTTCTCGCAATCAATAACACGTACCCCAGCTTTTGGGTATGATCTCGCACATGGTCATCTCACAACATTTGAGCGACTCAATCAAGAATCACTGCCACTATGCCTCGCGAACTCAACACTGCAGATAGTTCTGGAGCGAAAGAAACAAATGATTCAAACGAAAACTCGACTTCGAGAGAAGCCACGACAGCCGACAATGTGGCGAAGACTATCAAGCAACCTGACCGCCACCCGTTCTGACACCCATATCCAGAGAAACTACCAAAACACGAGTTTCTAAGAGTTAGAGAACTCAATTCGTCGCGAAAAAGGATTGACATCGAGTCTATTTCCACAATACTCCCTCACGCCAATGAAGCCGTCGGCTCCCAAATAACATATGGACAGAAAATGGGCTTGTGGATTGGAATGACCTTCGGTGATACAGGTTTGTACAGGACCAAGGGTGGAATATTAAAGCCTTCCGCGGCTGTCCAACCGGCGCTTCGAAATAAGTCAGTGCAAGACATGATAAACGAGGGGGTTTTGAGGGGTTGAGGTCCTCAAAGTACAATCTGATGCCCGGCGAGTCGTCGTCGATGCCTCATCCACCACTCTCCAACTCTATGCTTTATCGAATCCAGACCACCAGGGGATTTGTCAAGGAACTCAGATCGACGCGGAAGAGGTTTTCTGGGCACCATTGTATCGCGACGATGAAGAGAGCAGAATAAAGTACAGACGTCAGAAGTGGGCCGCAAAAGTTAAGAAAGCTCTGCATGAATTTTCCGTTCAGCCAGGAGAGAGCGCGCGACGCCCATCGGATTGTACAAATAAACTCCACGAAGATCCTATAATCGCAGCTGCCAGAGACGTGCGGAGAAATATCAACGAATATTGCATCACTAATGACGTGGATCTCCTCAATGAAGCGCTCACCACTCTAGAGAGGGTGGACTTGAGGAACAATTCCACTAGGGAGGAAGACCTCCGAATTGAACAATTACTTGACTACGAGGAGAATCTCTCTGATGAGGATGTTGCCAAGGTCTTCGCCGCTATCCAGGTAAGTTTTGAGCTGCTCAAGCATCATATATCCCAACACGGAAAACACCCTGAATCAAGATTATTAACCGTATCACAGTCCAAGTATCCCGAATTGAAAGTCAATGGCGCCGAAGACGCTCATGCGATTGAGCTTCTAGGGCATTCTATCAGGGCAGAAAAGGCCGTCATTCCAATTGCACACGTGCGCATCGTTATCGTTGACTGGTTGCGCCAGAGCCACCATTCGAATACCCTGCACAACGCAATGAGGACACCCCCACAAGCCTCCTTGGCCGAAATCATGAACTATGCTCAACTGGCATATCCTATCTCTCAACATGGAAAAATGCGAATGATCGAGTCTATTGAAGATGATGACAATAGCGACTTCGTTTCTCAATCCATGCAAGTGCACATCGGGCACCTGGATAAATTACATGAGCACCAGGTGGCCACCAGGGATTCACTACGCAACCTGGCTGGCCACACTCAAACAAGTCTCTCAATCGAAAAAGCGATGGGCCGCTTAGCAGATGCAATAGACAGAGATAGTATCTATGTATGGGGAAATGAAATCATGGGTCTATTGGTCAGACAGATTGTCTCTGCCCAGGCAAAAGATGATGATGCTCTCGCTGCATACATCCAAACTTGTAGAGAATTACTTAAACAGTATCGAGAAGATGACGATGACGACGATGACGACGACGAGGACGACGAGGATTGACGCTGATGGGGGTGACGACGATGAGGGTGGCAAGGATGAGATTGGCGGCGTTAGGGGCGACAACGCTAAGTAGCGGTTGATCTCATAGATATGAGTGACTCCAAGCTACGAAGTACGCTTTGCGAGGTAGTAGGTGGCTAGAAATGCAACGAAAAAGGTAATAAGGGCTTAAGTGCCGCCAGTAGGGGCTTGGTTTTGAGAAGCTCAAAAGCAGAGGAAAAATAGAATTCCTCGGTAGAGGCTCCCAAGTTTCATATTACACCCTCAATATTGCTCAATGGGAAGCTTACTTGACTTCCTGTTCATCGAACTCGATTGTTTTCCCCTTCAATATTGTCCCTCCGATCATCTTCCCTGCGACAGACCCGATGTACGCTCCAGTAACGATGGTGATAGGCCATTTCTGCCATTCCCGGTCCCTGAAGTGCTGTTAGCTCCAGTCCATAGACCCATCTCTTTGTCTTATAACACAGCTTCCCTAGCGCAGACCAATGGAGATACATACCAGTCTAAAGGAATCGGCACAGCGCCCAGCCAAGCTCCAATGAACGCGCCGATGAAAGCTCCATAAACCTCATCGATTGGAAGCAACAATGCCACAATTTGATACCATGTACTTCCGACCATACCCTGTGCGTACACAAGTGGAATGACCCCCAGAAAAGATATGTGAGCCGCGCAAAGTGCGGTATGTTCTAGATGAGTAGTAATTGGAGCGCCGAATAGAACGAGGGTAACGAAGACCGGAATAGCTGTGAGAATCGCAGCGATGAGTGAGAGGAAGGCAGGCTGCACGAAAAAGACACGTTAGCTTTATTCCAACATTAAGACGGGCCCATTGAAACCAGCAAGTCAGCTAAGAAATTTGGATGAGGCAAGACTCACAATGATCTTTTGATTGATTCCCGCCTCTACCTTCCCCGGGCCCAGCTTCTTCTTCTCCCCGATCTTCTTCTTCTCTGCCGCAGCCGCCGCAGTCGCACTCCCGCCGCTTGTCGTTGGCGGCAGACATATTGCCGAATACACCACTTGTAGTACTCCTAATATTAACAATGTGTTCCACATCGCGGGCACTGGGTCTGCAACAATGGCCCGCCATTGAAATGCATAGAGAGAGAGGACGAGGACTGGGTGTAGATGTGTATAGAGTTTCGCGGCTTCGTTATTCAACACGTCCACTGGCATAGCGACCGGGGCCGACCTCGGGGGTTCAAGGATTCGAGTCGCCATTCTGCCGCGTAGGATGTCTCGGTGAGGTTGGTGTCGGTTGCGGTTGTGATTGTTGGGGCCAGAGCGGGCATTAATCACTTTTCTGAAGCCGTTCGCGCTAGCCGTATTAGTCATGTTTTGATGGATGATGTAGGTCGGGCTCGGAAAGATATATGAAAGGGTTACTGATAACAATTCATTTATGGAATGATTGATTTATAGCATTGACGAGTCTAATCATCGAGTGTTTTTATTATCATTTTGCTCTTGCAACGGTCTTCCGAGCGCGCCACTATTGGATCGATTCAGAGACTTGTGCCTTCTTGAGGTCCTTAGAGTTTGACAACCACGCAAGAGAATCGAAAAGGACTCCTCCAGATAGCAAAGAAGATTCATCTAGGATTCCTGCATTGCTTCGCCCTTCTTAGGGACCAAGTTTCTCAAGGAAATATCGTAGACAACATCCTCCACGTCCTTTACCTTGTACTTGAGGCCATCGCTCCTCCGACGCAAGCTATCATTCTTCAGATTCAGAATTTGAAAGCCTGCAAGTAGATCCTTCACAAATTGGTTGATGAGAAGCGGGCGCTCGTAGTCACCAAGAGTAACGGAGTTGCGCGCAAGGCGAGCCTAGACGAATGTTAACAAGGACGACGGAATTGACATGTTTTCGAAAAACACACCAGCTCTTCAACCAACGAGATGAGCGCTTGAAGATACTCTTCAATTGTGAGATGGAACTCGTCTTTATCCTTAAGGTTTACCGGGACTAGTTATCATTAGCGCTTATTTGATGATTCGAATTGAGCAGAGTACCGTTGAGCAGTTCGCCGACCTCCTCAATGGTCAAAAGACGTCCATTCTTGACCTCGTCACCCTTCCGCTCATACCCGCCAAGCCAGCCCCAGAGAAGAATTACGAATGCCTGAAGAATGTTGGATTTTGATTTTCAGAGTGGGCGATAGTGTACGTACCGCTTCTTGAGTCTGGCGGCCCCACATGCTGTTAAACTTGTAATACGGCACCTTGGAAGCCGACTTGGAGAGCTTGCCGATGGTCTCGATGACATCCTGAATGGGTTGATCTGCAGCCTTGAGGACGGTATGCACTATGAGAATGTGAGCGTTGAATACATCCCGTCACGATGGATGGTAACGTACGGCTGGAGGTCGGCGTCGAATGAGCGCGCGAGAGGACGAACGAGACATTGCGGACTATAATTTGTTAGATTTGGTTCACCAATAGCCATTCAAGTCAATATACCCTGCTTCTCCAATGATTGTATGAACTCTTTCAACTCCTGTTACATGTACTGTCAGAATGGCGTCACGTGTGGCTTATGGCAACCTCCCACTCACATCACGGACAACAGAGTCTTCGTCGACGCGCGCTTGAAGATCCTTGAATATGGCCGGGTCGACCATGCCAGATTGGTCTGCCATTGTGGGCGCTGGATAGAGAGGTTGCGGGGTGGAGTTGGTGGTGGTAGAAGCTTGTGGTTTGCGGGCCAGCTCCGGGCATCTAGCAAACATGCAAGGTTAAAATATCGTCGAAATATCAAGGAACGTCACGAAGCTTGACATGCTATGTGGTGTAACCAAAGAGGTTCATATATAGAGGCGCATACGATACTAGAGCTTGCCAGACTTTTCTCCAAGGGTACACATGTCGTAGCTACTCCATGTCCACTTGGGCAGAGTTTTCCACGCACACAACTGAATGCAAACAGATGATAGACATGCGCGCTACCTCTCTGAAAATCAGGTGCTCGCTGAGCCTTCTGGAATCCAAATCCGTACACTATGCTTTGTGAGACATGTCTCGCCAATGTAAATTCTTGCATCAATCAGTTGGTTATTTTCCATCGTGTCCATGAGCTTCTTTCGTCTTGCTTCTTAGATTAATCTTTCAAGCCAGTCACGAGCAAATCACTCACGAATCACTCACATACCTTACCACACAACACAAGCTTAGTAGAGTAGAATACAGTTACAACTGTTATGGCGAAAAACTACTCTAGGTGCCTCTCAAACTTTCCATGAAAGAAGAACTATTCTTTATTTATTATGATGGATATGAACGCTGGTGCAAGCAGGTAATATTAACCGAAGAGTCTGCCTGCATCACAGTGGGCAGCCATTTTCACGAACTGTGACGCAAAATTTGGGATTTCGGGTAGCGTTTCGAACTTCACGGCCTCCACTTTCCCCGTCTGCATCATCAAGAACAACTGCAACAAGCTATTCCCAAGTCTGAGTGCTACGAAGTCCCTCTTACAATGCCTCGTTCTAAGCACTACAGTTCCATCGCTCACCATGAAAACTTTTATCAAGCGAAACCCCGCACAACGAAAAAACCTAACCCCGCGATCAAAATCCAACCCTTCTCAGTTTCGCAAATGTCCTCACGACCCCAACAATTTCTCCTGTAAATGTCCTCATCTTCCTCAAGCACCTAGCAAGCCAGGCTCTCAATGAAAAAAGGTAGTGTAATAGTCGCGTCGCTCGGAGGTACTGCAAGACCGAGGACACTGTGGCTTGACTATCAGCAAGCTGAGGGAGTCGAAGCCCGTGGACAAAAATGAGAATAATCTTGAATAGGCCTTAGCCTAGTTTCAGAGATTAAACTGAAAAGAACAGATACTACACTTGATCTAAGCCAAAAGGCACTGGAAAGACATTAGAAATGTAATACTGAAGGTTGTAGTGTGGTTTGAAACTTACAAGAGAGCTAAAGAGTTGATAGAGGGCAGGAGAGAGGGAGACTTATATACCCAAATGCGTACGCACGGTCCATGTATTACATAAGTACGCTAGCTCTGAGGAACCGTGCGTTGAGTTTCTAATTGGCTGCTAGATTGCACGGTCCTTGAAGTCGGTGTGGCTCGCCCGACGCCCAATTGGGCACAGTGCTGCGAAAATCCGTCACTTAATATATCCACTTCAATGAAGTGTGCAATCATGCAACTAGGCAGTACAGCAGCAAACCACATTCCAGACGAATACAGGGCAATCTAATACTTATCATCAAACTTCCATCGCACCTGCAACAATTATAAGTCCATCGTGGAAACCCGCTGGCCTAGATCTTGCATATTGCCAAACTTCTGACTGAGAATTGGCCGACAATCAAATGGGGGCGAATACACTATACACCAGCCGACGCCCTGGTACAAATTTCGATCCACATTCACGGACACCGATCCACAGTAGTCATCATTGCGGGCCCTTAACTCATTTGTCTGAGCATCCGAACACCGAAATTTAAGCGAATGTGAAAAGTTGGTTGGTTGAGAGAGCGGCTGTCATGAACACCGAAGTGTTATTCTCTTGCATAAGATATGCAGAAATTTGTGTCAAAAGCAAACCTCTTTATGAGTTTGAAGTGGTTTTTCGTTTATTGAAGCTCGAATCGCGGGCCAGATCCCCAAGACTTCTCAAATGTAGTCGTCTGAGGGTTGGGAGATGCCACCTACCCTCCCATGGATTGAATGCCGTCGTTGAAACACTCTTTTCCAAAAACAAGCTTACTGATCTCCTAGCAAGAGGTCGTCGAGAGACAATTGAAGTATTGGAGTTCATCTAATTCAAGAGATGGTTAAGACTATCGTGGAAGATGTCCTGGATAGCGGTATTGGGAACTGGAAAAACCATACTCGTTTAACTGTACAAAGCATTGTACTACTGGCTGCGCTCAAATGCAGGGCCGGCGGTATCTTCTCAACGAAGAAACCGATTTCATGTGTGTAGAGCAAGGGTCCAGGACATGGTACCGAAAAGATCAAATCTCGGGCCGGTACTAGCTGAGAGACATTTACCCTTTTCCTTTACTTTGCAAGCACAGAAAAGTGCATAGATGAGATTATACATCAGGGGACAATGTTCATATAAATGAAGCATAGACAAGAAAAGAAATGTAAGCCATGTATGAAACATTCAAAACCCATTGAGAGACAATTAAGTTGAAACATTTGCGAATAGAACACGTTGGCGGATCACGTACGAGCCCACGTATGGAACTAGAGTGTTAATTCTGTGGATGCAGAACGAACTGGTCCTCTAAGCCTCGAAGAAAGTTTGAGATTCATGCCAACAGTGGTCACAATGAGAGCTGGAAATCACCCCGTTTTTCAGTACTGTGTTGCTTGTTTGCCAAGATTTTGTAAATCCCTATTTCTAGACCCCAGCTAATTGTCAAAGATGTTGGAAAAAATGAGCCTATGATTGTCTGGAGTATCTATTTACAGGTGCAGTATTTTCCTTTTTTCTATCTTGGTCCCATCCCCTAATTCAACCGAATGTGTACCTAGGTACGTACCCTGTGATGAATGTCGTAATGAGTTGAAAATAACAAACATAGTGGCAACCCTCTCACATCTTGAGAAGTCGCTGAGCGCGGTTCGGGCGGTAAGGTCTTCTTAACCACTACCCCGTTACTTCGCTGTAAGTTCGTTTCTCTAACAACTGCAACCTCCACCGCACTTCAAGTCTTGGTTGTTGTTCAAGTTACATTGTTCGTTGTTAGAGCACTTTGCCCATTCACCGCGCCCACTGTTGATGGCAAGCCAGCACCAAGCACCGGTTTGTTGGTAATTAGGTCCGCAACTGGCCCAGCACGAGTGATCGGAGCATCCGTACCAGTAAGGTCCCCACTGTTGCTTGAGTCAGAGAGTCTTCCATATCTCAATTGTTCAGGAGTAACAACTTACCCAGCATGCACGCTTCTTAAGGTCATCAATGCGACGGCGCTCCAAATAGTGAGCAGGGCTGATTTCAGCATTCCTTTTCTTGATCTCGGCCATTCTCTTGGACGCAGGAGCAAGCTGCACGCCTCGCGCATGGCCAAGGGGATGATCGCGACATTTACGGTACTGGGGAGGATTCTAGTCAGCATCGGCAGAACAACACGCTGAGCCTTCAAAATATTACAAGATACATACCAGAGAAGGGTCTTCTCCCTCAGGAACCTCCATGACACCTAGTTCGCCACACTCACTGGCGATCTCTTCGGCACTCTGTATTTGCGCTATCTCTTCCCGGACAGCAACAGGTGAATCATGTCCATGTGGGTTCTCGCGGCACACGGTGTACTATCAATGGCCTCAGTAACTTCAACTGCGGGAGAACATAATGACCTACTGCAGCGGGGTCTCCTCCCTCTGGAACCTTTTCAACACAAGGAACGGCTCCAGTGAGGGCATTGGCAGTAACAGCCAAAGCCAGAATACAAATTTCGAACCTCATGTTGGGAATTTGGAAATTTTTGGGATACTTGAAAAGGCGGCACTTGAATTATGGAACAGTGGCGAGCAGCGTGAGTGATAGTGATGATAGAACATTTGAGATGATATCCTCCGATACTTATACGTTTTCCCTCCCTAACATGAGGCTGTTCACTTCATAGATCAACAAGTGCACAGCTGTTTTGAACATCTTGAAATTCGCTTGGCGTACCTGAGCAGGGCGTAAACTAAACAAGCTGTGGTTGAATGAAGGCGGTGCTTTTCCGGCCCTATTGTACATACTCTTTACATACTCCCATGTATGCTGCATGCCCAGTTATGTAGACGGCTCGCTAAACCAATCAGAACGAGCCGGAAACCAGATCGAAGGATCAAACCCGATCCTTCTGAATGACCTTGCAGCCAAACCAACGTTGAATAAATTAATTATCCCCGTTCCAGGGACAGCTCGCACGATGCTCATTGCAATAATTTACCCTTTGCTAAGCCATAGCTGAAGCGAGTCCGAAATCCTTCTTTACAATCCCACGGCGATCTCAGCTCGTAGAATGTAAATATCAGGCCGGACATTATGTTATGTCCCCTGCACATTGACGACATACTAGGATTCTTGTGCGACTTGATTAAATTAATGATCAAAAGAGTAAGTATTGCGCGTCCAATCGAAAAGCTAGAATTACACGAAGCAATTATCCCATATGACTCTCCAAATCTTTGAGAGCCTTTCTTTTAGAGAAACGAGACAAGATTATTGGCTCATAAAACGACAAGTTATTGAAACAAAAGCGTACGTGCCTGTTGGATGTCACTCCTCCATAGAATTTTGTGGATTGCTTGCCCGTTCTTAACACAACAAGGAATGCGCATTGTCCAGTTGATTTGGTTGGTGGAAGATCGACATGTTTTGACATTTAACAACTACAATCGGCATCGGATTTTACATACATGTAAATGATGTTCTCCGGGAGCGTTCAGCTGTGATTAGCTAACGGAGAGGGAGTTGACATTAGCCCCATCCTTTTTCACCACGGTCACCGAACTCACAGTGGTAGGATTCATAAGGTTTCATGCCCTGTCTTGACTATTGAGCATCATAATCAAAAGGAAAGCAATCCTTGGATCTACATGGATGAGAAACAGTTTTGGTCTGTTGCAAGGCGTATTTATGGCTATTTGGCATGCCTGGGGCGAAGCTACACCCAATCTATACATTTACCCACACATCTCATCGCTTGGAAGTGTAATGGGCGCACGAACGAAAATCTGAGATCAGTTTTGGGTTCGAAGGCGATCAGACGGTCATTGCAGTTTCAATTATGCCTGAAAAAATGCTGCGGAGGCTGAATGAAGGATTCTTCAAGGACATCTCAAGATAGGCTACACTGGCTTATCACCTTGGCACGTTGGAAGGTAACAGAAACGCGCGCAGTATTCCAATCTAATTATCATCCTACGTTCTCATGTAACTTCAATTCTTTTGATCCCGGGCCTTCTCGAGTTAGTTGCTCCGACCACGTAGTACTGCGAGGGAACTTCAACTATGCCAATTCAGACAGTGTCCCGAATACACCACTTTGTATCCGTATATCATCATCAAGTGCGGGTCATTCAGCGGATCTATAGATGTCTTTTCGATGTAATATTAGTCAAATTGTTATTCTATTGAGTCACGGCTTAGAATACAACATCTAAGTGGACCTCTCCCAAGCCAGTGCAATTCCTGAGTTTTGTTCGAACAAGATGTGACACAGTAGTTTTCCTGCTCAATAAATGATCTGAATGATTTTTTACTATTCAAGGAAGCATTTGTTAGTCTACACAGATATGATCGCATATGTTGCGGATGATGCAGTACATCTTGCACCCATACAAACGATCTGAACATACCTACCACCACGCTACGCGACAGTAGTTTATTTATATACAACACCGCAGTTAGATAGACAATCCATGGAAAAACAAAACTGAAATCTCTCATGTTTAAAAAGAAATCCTGCAGAGAGTGACTGATGACCATTGGTCGTAATCTCATTGGACGAAATCGGTAAAATCTCTAATTTCATACGAAAACGAAGGAATGCGTACAAGTGAGCGTTTCTCTCCCCACATGGTCCACATAAATGTGCAGTTGCTTACCAACGTGATCCGTCTGAGGCTTGGACGTTTTGATGGGCGATATTTTTTCTCTCTAGCAGTTTCTAGATCTCTGGGCGTTCTTCACGAAGTTCTAGGATGAGCAGCAGACAATAGACGCGCAAACAATGTCAAAATCGCATTCCTTAAAGAAAAACATTGTGCAACGAGCAACGTAGTTGGTGACTAGTTTGAATCTCATGAGTTATGACATTTGCAGCTTTCTTCTTTTCCTTCCTTCCACAATACATTCCTTCATCACTCGCGACCGATCACTCAGTCCTATTTCCCCGAAACCATGCTTCTCAAACCCACCAAGTTACCTATAAGATGCCCTCAATTGCATCGTCCATTCACGCACTGAAGTCTTCCAGGATTTAAGGGGCAGTTCGTCTGTACGATCCACTCACGACCCGCTATACATATAACGTCAGTGTATTCCTTTCTACACTGGGCCTCGGCAAATTTGTCCCAGAGACCAATCAATATTTACTTGGAGTCTCTCTACTCACCTCGCCCAAAACCACATACAACCTGCAAAAATAGCACTGTTAGCGTGATACGAAAGAAGGGATCCAAAATCGCACAACAAGCCGAGTAGATTTCGTTCTCAACTATCTCTACGGGTAAAAGAGAAGGGCACGTACGACTTGACCGGCATTGCATCTGCATGTAGGAGCTTCATTTCCATTGCATGGGCTACCGGGATTGGCACATGCAGTTACAGTCGTGCAAAGGGCCGCGATACCAAGGACGAGGGTGGTGATAGTATTTAAATGCATTTTTTAGGCCGAGGTGATTGATTTTCAGAGTGTTGAAGTTGATTGTTGCTTCAATTCTGCTGATGTCCCAAAATCACAGCGCTTTAATGACATATATATACTGAAAGCAAAGAGTTGCTATTCAATTGCCCCAAGCGGCTTAGTTCTAATGAATATATTCCATACATGACAGTGCATATTCACTACGCCATAGTTCATCCCCACTTAGTATCACCTTCATTGTATTTCAGGCAATTGGGCCTTATTTTGGCAATGCTTCAGGCAATGCGGCGTTGTTTTCGCAGTACTTGAACAAATGTAGTATTGGTTTCGTAGTTGAGGTCTGGACTAATCCGGTAATCGTCGCGCGGTCCTTGAACTTACTGTCCGTTGACAAAATACGATGATATTTCGTTACGCAATTGTCTAACTAGTTTGGGACCTACTTCCAATACTTCTCATAATTTTATAGTGGATTTAGCGCATTTCGTTTATCTTAACTTTTGTTCATCTAATCTTGACTCGCTTTGGTGTTTATTTCGTAGCATCTTAATTATTCCAGCGCATGTCTTATAATCCTTCGACTAGCCTAACATATAGATAGCTGTCGCAACACTCTGATTAGCTCAGTTACTCTAGGGCTTGTTTAATAATACTTCGGCCAATGTATTTGCGATGCGCTTACGTCGATCTAAAAGTACTTATACTACACTTTTTCTGTTGCTTTCAATTGTCGAGTTTATCTTGGAATTATAAATATCCCGTCCAATGCAACTGTAATTCAATGTTCTGGAACAATGGCAAACATGCAACCCAGTAGCACCAAATTTGAGGCGCGCGACTTCATGAAGAACAACCTACAATGCCAACCACGTTATTTCTATTCATAGCTTCCTTATTTTTCATTCCGAAAATCTGCAAGATAAGAAAAAACGAAATAATAGAGCAGATGAACAACATGACCAGGAACGTTTGTGTTTATAGATATACACGCTATGCAATGAAATACTCGTTACACACAAACCTACAACTTGGCCTTCAGCCAATTATTAACTACAGTTCTTCCACCTGTGCCACTATCCTGCTTGTATCCAAGGATATTCTCGAGTACCATCTCAACGTGTGCCGCGTCTGCTGTAATCACGGTCGTTAACTTGCCGCCCTTCCCAGCAAACCCTTTCTCGAACCTCCTGGCAAACTCTTCTATGCCGTCTAGGAGGACTTCGTTGCCACCGCCCCAGATGAGGACTTCATCAACAACGTCGGCAGCGCCCTCCCACCACGACGCAGGGGCATTAACAGGTTCGCTATAAAAGTCGCCAGCAAAAGGGGAGTCGCTGCCAAGGAATGCACTAGACCACCTGTCGAGGGGTCGGGAATCGAGCATGTCTTTCTCGGCATTTGTCTTGAATGCGGGGGTATGGGTGTTGAATGAACACCAAGGGGAGAGAAGAAAAACGGCGTGGAGTTTTGAGGGCAAAGCGAGAGCCGACACTTCATGGTGAGGATGCGTTAGATGCGAAAGCACAGACAATGCCATGTTTCCACCAGCCGAATCGCCCCCCAGGGTGATATTCGCAGCATCTCGGCCCTCCGTCTCGATAAGATAGCGCAGGCATTCCACGGCTTGTCTCAGCTGCGTGGGGTATCTCTGCTCGGGAGCAAGGTCATATGCGAGGAGTAACACAGCCGTATCTGAACCCTGTGAAACAAGAATATCCTTGTATTCCTGGACCAACTGGAGGTGGCCAACGGAGGCTGGTAGGACATAACCACCGCCTAGAATGATACTAATTAGCATGAGGTCCTTGGACATTCAGCCCGCGCTTCTGGTGGATGTAACTCACCATGGAAATACAGTATCACATTCTTCGCGTTCTTGTTTCCAATCCAGTGTGCCTGTGTCCCGCTCGGTAGAGTGATGCTTTCTGGAGCAAAGCCATTCGCCTCGGCAAACTTAATGTAGGTTGGAGTAGTGAGGGGGCTCATGTAGCGTTCCTGTGCGAGGTCGAGGTTACCCAGCTGGGCTCGGACCATGCTGAACATGATGTCTTTGAAATATGTATGCGCGCCATTCTTTCCTTTGAAAGGGGAGGTCCATATTCGGGCGGATGCCGCAACGACTGTGGTGTTCTAATTAGCTTTCGAATGGTTCTAGGTATGGCTGAGGGCAACACCCACTGCCTTTGAGGGTGGCAGAAGCTATGCCAAGCTTGCTAACATTCTGATCAGCCATGTTGAGCCGTGAATCGAACTTGGGCAGATCAAGGAGATATCTGATGTAGGAGAAGGTGGTATACAGTAGTCGCAGGATGCAAGGTAAGGGGAAAGTCTATTGAGCGTCCCAAGTACTTACATATGGAAGGGAAAGGGTCCGTATGAGCTTACATTTGAGTAGCGACTAATTAGAGCGTTTGAAAGCGAATCTAGTCGACTTGTGGAGTTCGCGGAGGCCCCAGGAACAGGATATCCGAGGTTGATGAATGAGCTTCCGGCCCTGGCATGTCCCTTCCCCGCACAGACGCGCATGCGCAAAGGTCGCCGTCTTGACTCGCGGTGGTACCTCGGAGGCAGTTAATCCGCCCTCTGCATGACAGGACATCGCATCCCCAGGATTGGGATTTGTAGCCCCAGACTCCATGGCCGGGGCAGACGCCTCACCAGATCCCAGCGTGGTTGGCGATGAACAAAACGACTCTTCTAGCCAGCTGCTGCCCGCCTCCAAGAAACGCAAGGCCGGCGCTGGCAACTCGTCGCGCGGTGTCGCCAACCTCACTCCTGAACAGCTTGCGCGCAAGCGGGCAAATGACCGCGAGGCCCAGCGTGCCATCCGCGAAAGGACCAAGAACCAGATCGACCGCCTAAACCAGCGCATCAGCGAGCTCGAGAGCCAGCAGCCGTATAACGACCTGCAGGTTGTGTTACGCGAGAAGGAAGCCATCCAGGCAGAAAATGCAGACATCCGGAAGCGGCTGGAGTCGGTCATCTCTATTATTCAACCCATCCTACGGGCATCTGGGGGATTGAATGGTATGTATATTAAGAAGAAAAAATTTAATTCGGGAGCAACGAAGACCAAAAGAAACAAAAGTATGTGAAGGGATGAAATATAAATTGCTAACATATTGGCAGAACTCGCAGCGGCGGCGGAGCGCAGTCCTCTCCATCTTCTTCCCGTACCACCACATCCACCCTCTGTAGTCCCCTCCCCTCGAGACCTCCCCTCGCACCCCGTCCATCACCACCGACCTCTCCCACTACCCCACGATCCGCCCCCACACCATCACGATGCTCGAAATCTGAGTGCTCACGGCCAACACCCTGCTCTTCACGATACCGCATCTCCCCAGAATGGTGCCTCTTCACCAGCTGGAACGGAGCCCTCGCGGCCATGGCTGTACCCTGGAGATGGACCTACAAGTCATTTGAGACGCTATCCAGGAGATAGTCCTCAGTTTGAACAGCTTCGGCCACCTCCACATACCCAGCAGCAACCCGGACTACCCTTCGATGAGCGACTTGGCGTTGACTTTCTTCTTGATAACAACAACGCCCAGCGGGGGATGGATGCCAGCCACTCCCAATCCACCCCTTCCCACCCGCCACAGTCTACCAGCAACGACGAATACTCCTCACCTGGACAACACGCACCATCTCTCATTCCTTACCGCACTCTTCCTCGTAACATTGCGCCCACGTGCCCTTTAGATGTCATTATGCTTGACTTTTTAGCAGACCGTCAAGCCCGCGCCGGCGAAGGAGTTCCAATCAAGACGCTAGTGGGACCTGTATATCCCAACTTTACTTCTCTCGTGTACCCAGAACGGAATGTGGATGCTCATCCTTTGTCAAAACTTTTCACGGATATTTTGAGAACTTTTCCAGACATATGTGGTATACCCGAACAGGTGGCAATTGTTTTCATCATGTTCTTAATCATGCGCTGGCAAATCGAGCCGTCACAGGAGAACTATGACCGATTGCCAGATTGGGTTACGCCACGTGCTTCGCAACTGTTCGTTCCCCATCCAGTCTGGGTTGATCATATCCCTTGGTACGTACTCTTGGAGGCACCTTGTTGGTCATGACTAATCGCAACATGTAGGCCCCGTCTTCGAGATCGTATCATCACGAACCCCCCATCAACACCATTTGATGCTTTCTTCATCCCGTTCACAACTACGATCTCTTTGAATTGGCCATATGAACCACGAGATTGTCTCCTGCCGGCGTCAAAAATCAACCCTACATCTTTATCATCTACATCATCCATGCCCGCATCAAGTCCATATTCAACTGCCGTACATGCCGGATCGCCTCCAGGCCCAATGACCCCCCAGCCAGCGGCCAGCACACCTGGAACGACCACTGGTCTGCCGATGCCCAAAGAGGATGATCAGTGGCTCATAAACCCTGCATTCGAAAGTCATCTTCGGGATTTGAACAACTGGAGTTTAGGACCTTCCTTTAGAAATACTTTCCCAACTTTTGGAGATGCAGTGAGAATCAAGGAGGGTCGGTAGCGGCATCACGTAGTTGTCAGCTGCTTGTTGGTCCTGCTTCCCCGGGTCTTGTACTATCATCACTACTACTGATGTAGAGTCAGGAGGAACCACTGATCTCGCGCAAACACTATCTTCTACATCGGCAATGTATTATCTACTGCATGCATTTCTAGCATTATTTTCCTATCGGAATATCAGTAACTTAAAAGGGAGTGACATGGAAAGGGGGACGAGGCGTTCAAGGATGTCCAAATTTGGAATTTAATTCGATTTCTCATAAATCTGATTGTTGTTTACTACTGATAGTTTGCGGTATAAACCTTTGGTCATCCCCAATGACCTTTTTGCTGTTCGACGCAAGCAAGTATGTGAAGGTCGGCAATTGAAACACCAAGCCCAAATTCTCTTACGTACAATTACCCTCTCTCTCTCTCTCTCTCTCTCTCTCTCTCTCTCTCTGATACAAAGATAATGGGTTTTCATACCTTTGACCGCCGACAAATACATCACGAGACGATATGGTGTCTAGTTCTTTATACTGTATAGAAAGGATAACAGACGAAATCCAAAAACATCAATTCCATGAACTTCGCATTCTCACTTTCGAAGACAAAGAGGTCGATGTCTACCTATTATCTAGTACGTTCATGCGCGCATTACCTCTATGCACAATCCATTTGAGAGTGGTGAATTCTCTCATTGCTCATACCAATGTATTCCACTAGAGAACCTAAGATTTCCCATCCGCTATCGCATGGGTCCCTTCCTCAACATTTACCAACTTACTTTCCTTTTCCAGCACATAATAAATGACAATGAAGTGGATACAAAATACTGTAAAATGGCAATTTAGTATCAAAATAGCCCACAAGACATCAATGCGCTACTAAGACATCAAGTTACTGAGCCAATTATCTTCGGTATTGAAAAAGAGTATTGGAAATTGGGTGACCATGAAAGTAAAGGATACAGTTCGGCAACGGGATAACGAGAGCTTCTTCTGAGGGGCTCCAAACCATGAAGGTCGGTGCATTGCTAATGAGCAGTCAATAGATAGGACCTTCTTCGTAACATCTACCTTGGCACCTACCCCGCAAACTTAACCCTGCGTGAGTGCAAAATGAGTCATTTCTTGGCAGGAACGATCGTCAAAACCGTGTTTGTTCTTTCCTTTGCGGAGATGTACAATTGGGTATCATGAACAGTAAGTCTGATAATAAATGATTAGCATTCCTTCTCTCATGTCTTCGATACAATCGCACCGTTTTCTCTCCCATTTTGCTTGCACACCTCATCCCCAGCTTCCGGTTCCAATAAGATAACCAAATCTTGACACCAATTCATCAGTGGTCCGTGTCCCGCGCTAAGATCCCACTGGGTTCCACTAACACAACGCACCATGGTCGATCCGGAGCTTACCTCAACCTCCGACAACAATACTACTCCATTTCCATCTCCCAAACACGACCCAGCGGCAAGATCAAATATTACAGCACTAGTAACACCAAAAGACTCCCCCGCACCACCAGGATCCCAATATAACACAATCCAATGGGTTCTCATAGCTCTTGCTGTCTACTCTTCCGCATTCTTCTACGGCCTTGACACTACAATAGTAGCTGTAGTTCAAGGTCCAGTTGTTGAACGCTTTGGTGATGTGGAAAAGCTAGGATGGTTGGGTATTGGATTTCCGCTTGGTAGTATCGCGACGATTGCGATTTGGAGTCGGTCGTATGGGATTTTTGATACGAAATGGATGTATATTGGGAGCTTGGTGCACTTTGCGGCTGGGAGTGCGCTCTGTGGGGGTGCGAATGTGAGTATTTGGGCTTTTGAAAGAATCTAGGCTGGAGCTGACTTGACATGAACACAGAGCATGGATGCGCTCATTGTTGGAAGGGTGTGGGCTGGAGCAGGAGGGGCGGGCATGTATCTTGGGTAATATCCCTTCGAAAAAGGGTTGGGGTTCTATCACTGACGTTCCCAGGCAACTGAACATATGGTCTCAAAATACTCAAATCGAAAAAAGATCCATATACATCAGCGGAGGTGGTATCGTGTGGGGTGCTGGATGCATCCTGGGCCCAATCGTCGGCGGCGCATTTGCGGACAGTAAAGCTACTTGGCGATGGGTATGAGAATCAATTAGAAAATGGTGATGAGACTCTAACCATAGTAGGCATTCTATATGAACCTTGTGTTGTTTGGAATCTTCAGCCCGGTATACTTCATTGTTCTACACTCATTCACACCACGCCCCAACGAAAAACTTCTCAACCGACTCAAAGAACTAGATTGGTTAGGTACTATTCTCAATACCGGAATGTACGTCTGCTTCGTTATTGGCTTCGCTATCGGAGGCACCCTCTGGCCCTGGGCGGATGGCAGAACCATTGGAAGTATTGTCGCATGCGGTATTCTCCTCATACTCTTCTCACTACAGCAGAAGTACTGTTATCTCACAACTCCATCCAACCGGATTTTTCCAGTCCAATTCCTCCACAACAAAACTTTCCTCCTCCTCTACGTCGCTCAGTCATGCACATCAACGGTCCTCGCCGTCGCCATCTACTATATCCCTCTCTACTTCCAATTCACCCGTACGGAAACCGCAGTCACATCTGCCGTCCGCCTCCTTCCACTAGTCATAATAAACATTGTGACTGTATTTGCTAACGGCGCACTCCTACCACGTGTTCAATACTACATGCTTTGGTATGTCGTCTCTGGAATCCTCAACACCATAGGCGGCGCACTCTTCTTTGGCACTCTCAAGTCAAGCACGTCTACTGGATCGATATATGGTTACAGCGTTCTCCTCGCCCTCGGCACAGGCGCAACGCAACAAGCCGCATACACCATCGCCGCCATCAAAGCACCCAACGACATACCTGATGCGATGGGATTTATGAACGCTGCACAGATTGGATCGGTCGTTGTCGCGTTGACGTTCACATCTCTGATATTCCAGAACGTGGGATTCAATAACTTGAAAAGTGTTTTGCGACCGCGTGGATTTTCAGATGCTATGATAAGAGAGGCTTTGAGCGGATCGAAAAGTCATGTTCTTGAAAGTGGGGCGATAGGCTTTGAAGTTAAGACGGCGGCCCAGGTGGGTATTGTGCAGGCGATTAGGTGGAGTTTTGTGACGGTTCTTATTGCAGGTGTGTTAGGGCTGGTGGTCAGCTTGTTTATGGAGAGGGAGAAATTGTTTGGAGACAGGGTTGAAGATGGGGGAGAGGTGGTGAATAGTGAGAAGGCTTGAGAAGTAGTTGGAAATGAATGTTATATCTTACAGGATGTTCGGGTCAGGACAGTAGGATGTATTATAATATCAAGTTTTTGGTTGAAACTACATGGGAATTGCTATAGGTTTTCTTCTTTAGGGCACTGTGCGTGGGTAAAAGCTTGTGTATGTACTGAACCCTTTCTTCGGTTTAAGCTAACTTTACATCCTTCGGCAAGGGGAAATGTTTATGTTTCTATGAGTGAATATGGATGTGAGTGCGTGAGTGGGTCTAAATTTAGGTATGTGCTTCATAACTCAATTGAATAGTAATCTCAATCTTCAAAGTTCACATCAATTTTGACTAACTAATATGATCAGGTAATAAAATCAAGGGCTTCGGACATTGGTTGCGGAATGCTCTGTAGTTAAGTAATCGGAACACTATGATTTCATATCTATAGTTCAATCTCATGGCACTAACAAGCGCTACTAAGCAAATTTCATAGACATTATAGGCAAATTCAACTGAACTGATCAACTTTAGTGAGCGATAATTGAACAATCGTAAAAATAACACTAACCACTTCCGGACATGTACCTCGGTAGAACAATAGTGGGGACCCGAAGCGAAGATCGACATCAGGGTCTAGCCATCGGTCATAATTAAATGCCTTTGATAGCCGGCACCGAAGAAAGTCTATCGTTCAAACTTGACTCTTTACTCAACACCTCTCGCTTCCACCATGAACGGCACGAATGGTCACTCGCAGAGCGGATATACAAAAAACGATCATGAGAGTCACGACGACACCAATGGGTGTTCCAATGGCATATCTACGTCAGCCAAGATGCTGTGGAAGCATCCATCACCAATGTCAACACCGATGTTCCAATTTCTGAACCATGTAAATCAGAAATTCGGTCTTCAGTTGAGCAATTATGAAGAACTTCACAAATGGAGTACCGATCATGTCGCAAAGTTCTGGGGACGGGTATGGTCCTTTGTTGGCATCAAGGCTGAAAATCAACCTTTAAGAGTTCGCAATATCTAATGTTTCGACCGAACCTAGCTGACGATCGATTAGGTCCTCCGAGAACGCGCACCCATGTTCCCACGGCCAGAATTCTTTGAAGGGGCGACCTTGAACTTCGCCGAGAATCTCCTCTTCCCGACTCAAGAAGTTGACCCCAACGGGCCCGCCGTCATCGCTGCGACCGAGACTACTAGAGAAACAGTATCCTGGAAGGAGCTCCGAGAAAGAGTATGCCGTTGTCAGGCTGGAATGCTAGCATTGGGCTTGAGTGAAGGCGATCGCGTCGCGGGATATGTTGCAAACCATACAAACGCGCTGGTAGCCATGCTTGCAGCAACATCATTGGGAGCCATATGGACGGCGGTCAGTCCGGATACCGGAGTCCATGCGGTTTTAGAGAGACTGAGACAAATTGAGCCAACTGTTCTTTTTGCAGATAATGCAGCATTCTACAATGGCCGATCACATCCGGTCATTCCTAAAGTCAGCGAAATAGCGTCAGCGCTGCCAACTCTCAAAGCAGTGGTCGTGTTTCCTACTGTGGTCTCTGTAGAGACTGACGTTTCGTCTATCAAGTTATCTTCTGGCAAGGCTTACGACTACAAAACATTCACATCGCTACAGGAAACCCATGCCCTCACCTTCAGGCAATTACCCCCTGACCATCCAGTCTATATCTTATATTCCTCTGGAACCACCGGTGCCCCCAAATGCATCGTCCATGGCGCAATCGGTACCCTTCTCCAACACAAAAAGGAACATATCTTACACTGTTCCATTACTCCTCAATCTCGACTATTCTACTTCACCACTTGCACGTGGATGATGTGGCACTGGTTAGTGTCTGGACTGGCATCAGGAGCAACTATCGTACTCTATGATGGGTCTCCGTTCCGTTATGTCTCTCCATCAGATCCTTCGACTTCGGTTCCTGACGACCTAGCGATGCATCGCCTGATCGAAGAAGTGGGCATCACGCACTTTGGTACGAGCGCAAAGTATCTTTCGGTCTTGGAGCAAAAGCTTGTGACTCCAAAATCAGCTGGGCTATCATTACAAACTCTAGCTGCCATATACTCTACTGGGTCGCCTCTCGCACCCTCAACCTTTTCATATGTCTACCGCGAGTTCCCTTCCACTATTAACCTCGGGAGCATAACTGGCGGTACTGATATTATTTCTCTCTTTGGCGCACCTAATCCCCTGCTACCAGTGTATGAGGGCGAGATCCAAGGACCTGGATTAGGAATGGCGATTCGCGCGTTCGACTATACTGGACAGGATATAACACAAACCGGTGAGCCAGGAGATCTCGTTTGCACCAAACCGTTCATATGTCAACCCGTTGCATTTTGGGGCAAGGATGGCGAGAAGAAGTATCGAAGCAGCTATTTTGAGCAGTTTGCTGAAGTGCGCAACGAACCGATCTGGCATCACGGCGACTTTGTACGGTTTAACCCCGAGACTGGCGGCTTGTGGATGCTGGGCCGCAGTGACGGTATTTTGAAACCGGCTGGTGTAAGGTTTGGTTCTGCGGAGATTTACAATGTACTTCTTGAGCACTTCGCCGATGAAGTGTCTGATGCTTTGTGCATCGGAAGAAGGCGAGAGCAGGATTCAGATGAACTCGTATGTTTGTTCTTGAAGATGGCAGATGGAAAAACCTTCGGCCAGGACCTTGTTGATCGCATCAAAGCTACGGTACGGAAAGCCCTGAGTGCGCGACATGTACCTGGTGTGATTGACGAGTGTCCTGAAATTCCAGTCACAACGAACGGAAAGAAGTAAGTCGACTCCATTTGAGTTTAGATGTTTGCTAACAAACGTAGGGTCGAGGGTGCGGTAAAACAAATCCTTTGCGGTTTAAATGTGAAGACGTCGGCAAGTGTTGCTAATGCGGACTGTCTTACCTTTTATAGAGAATGGGCTAGAACACACTGAGTTTGGGATGGATGTTTGTAGACAGGGCATATGCATTCTATATGTGAGAAATCATTGACATAGGTGGTTGGCTACTCATGTACCCTTTCTTAAAGATTTCTCACGTCGATTTGGTATGCACGCTGTCACTGCTTGTATGCGACACGACTTTTATTCGCGTAAAGAGCACTTCAAGTCCCATTGAGAGACTTGAGGGCTTTCCCAATTCTCCGAATCCCGAAGTAATCTCTCCGAGGCACCGCTGCTGCGCCTGAAGGTTATGAAGACGCCGACCCCGTGGAACTACTACCAAATGCTATCGTTGACGCCAACATAAAGTTGTCTACCCACTTTCTCCGACGCGCCTCCTCTCCTTGCAGTTCACTCTGCTGCTTTGCTTGGGGCAGTCTTTCAATCCGCTCTTCATGATAAAGTTGACGCGTAACCTCACGATTCAGTTCACATCGCGCCTGAATCTCTGGGTCCACGTTCTCTGGATCGGCATTCGAAGGATGCGATCGTAACCAGGCCATCAGACCTTCCAATAACGATTTTCTGATGTGACAGATCTATGATCAGTCCAAAACCGGCCGGCTCATCGAAGGGTCTCTGGAAAGCTGATTCCATTAGATAAAGAGGAATATGAGACGAGTAAGCCTTGTTGTCGAAAAGAAAATCATTACTCAAGACGCAGTTGATCTCGAGTCTTGGCATCCGTATTTTCCAGCCACTTGCACCGAGGCCTGTTCGGTGACAACATTAGTGTTTCTCATTTACTTTGTATCTCCTGAGATTAGATATAGCCAATTAGGAACTCAAGAAACGAATTCCTTAGTTTAATGTTCAGTTCTTGTCCGTAAGCATTTCCAGATGATCGTCCAATACCTAGGTATGATGTCATCGCGATCGCATCAATTCCATCAACAAAATCTAGTTTACCAAGAAAAGGCCCTGATCCGGGATATCCACCTTATCTATAAATTCATTTTCTCGTCCCAGTTGCGGTTTCTTCCATTGAGCCGACAATTCAATTGCATCTCACCCCTAGCAATATATCCCTAATACATATTCCCGTACATCACAATCAACTTCGAAACATATAAACATGTCTGGTCTCGGCGATGCTGTGAAAAAGGGTGTTGGATTAGTTCATGTAATCCTTTTCTCGACCAAGCATCGCAAATCTACTAACATCGTGTAGGGATCCGGCGAAGCTCTCCGAGGAAATTTCAACGCCTCTATCGATAAAGCAACCGGGGATCGTGAAAGTGCCATAAGACACGAAGCCGTCGCCAGCAAAGGTGCAGACGAAATTGACCGCGGCTATCATCGGGAACATGGACGAAACGCAGGGGTTACTCCAATTGACCAAGATGCAACCCGGCCTGGACATGAACATAACGCACATTCTACTAACGTAAGCAACCCGGTCGACCCGCGCTATCAGACTACCGTCGGTGGACATGCTGGATCAACGAACCATGGACCACATGACACAAATGTGGGAAACAAGCTCGATCCACGCTACGACTCCTCAACTGGTGGTGCTGCATCGACCCATTACGGTCCACATGATTCAAACACCGGAAATCAGCTCGATCAGCGATACGATTCGCAATTTGGCGCCCGTAGATAGAAGTTGGCAACAGATTATCAAGATACCCGGAATTGCTTTCAGTTTATCGAGGATTATGTATCAAGTAACTAAGAGATAGAAAAATGGAATTGCTAGTCTATCGCTAAGTGCCCAGGTCTGCCACCAGTCTATAGTCTACGTACCGTATGCCCAGAATCATTTATTCAGGATTTGTATCTCCCCGTTGAATGCACTAACCGTCCCCTAACCCAAACCGCCACTGTATTCCTATCATCACCACCATACACCCATTTCTCGATCCTCTCTTCCCAACTCTCCCATCCGAAAAAGTCCACGGGACCATCCACTTCACCCTCTTCATTCTCTTGGACGCTCTCCATTTCTATCATTTGAGCGTCCCACTCCTTTCCAACTTCGAACCCACCGACCTTGTCTTCCATTCCCACGACCTTAGCTCCACCTCTTGTCGCCAAATATAATGCCTCACTAGTTGACAATTTCACATCATCTCCCTTTTCCATAGCCCGATGCCTCGAAACCCAAATAGCTTGTCTACAATTCTCCAAAATCGAAGGCGAGAATCCACCAGAAACATCCGTCCCTAGGCCAATCGTCTGTCCCTCCATCAACATCTCCCTAATCGGCGCACACCCAGACGTAATCGCCGTATTACTCGCTGGACAATGTGAAATCTTTGCCCCACGCTCTTTAATCAACTTCCTCTCCTCATCCGTAAGATGCACCGCGTGAGCAAGAATCATCTTCTCCGTCAACAACCCTGCACGATCGTACACATCAGCATACGACTTAGATTCCGGAAACATCTCAGCGACAAGCTCGATCTCGCCTTTGTTCTCGGAGATGTGGGTCTGGATATGGGCTTGTGTCTCTTTTGCGAATTTTCCGAGTTCGGCAAGACAGTCGGAAGTGCAGGATGGGGCGAATCGAGGGGTGATGATGGGGTTTACAATCTTGCCAGCGGGATCAATTGAGCGGATGTACTCGAGAGAAGCTTTGGAGTCGCGGATTGCGTCTTCGACTGAGGCATCGCGGTAGTAGTCGGGGCTTAGATCAGAGTTCATGCAGACGCGGCCCACAAGGGCGCGTTGTCCTTTTGCGAGACAGATATCGGCGAGAAGATTCGTTGCAGGGACATGGATGGTGGCATAATAAGCACATGTCGTAGTGCCGTGAGAAAGGGTGCGGGATACGAAGGAAGTGTATACTTGGCGGGCACGTGGGAGAGCGGACATAGATGATTCCATTGGAAAGGTGTATGTTTGGAGCCAGTCGAGTAGAGTGGTTTTACCAAAAAGGCCAGTATTCGGGTGTTGGGGGGCGTGGGTGTGTGTATCTGAGCAATTATTAGCCGGAAACGGCTTCTGATGTGGAGAAAGGTTTTGCGAGACTGGATGAAAGGAACTGTCATGTGATTGAGTGATTCAGAACGTACCGATGAATCCTGGGAAGAAGAAGCCATTTCCTTTAACTGTGATTACTTCCGCATCTTTCCACTCGTACTTGGATCGCACATCATCGATCCCGGAGATGTCTCTCTCTACAAACTGAATTACTCCATTTGAGTCAACACCAATAGCTCCCTTTTCGCATATTTCCAGCTCTGTGAGAGACGTGCTATGCACAAATGCGCCCGTATAAATACGTTTCGGTACAGGAGCCGACGCCGCCATGATGTGATTCGACGTGAGCCCAGGATGGCACAGGGAGCGTGATGGATGCGGGGGGTGCGGGGAGATGCAGGAGGATGCAGGAATCGGTACTAGGGCCAGGTCCCGATTTAAGACGATTGGTAGTTTGCTGAAATACAAAATTCAAACCAAGAATGGTTAAATGAGTCGCTGTCCTGGCTTGCAAAAATCACAACGCGGAGGGTGCACGCAGATAATGTGGCAAGACACGGCGTACAGTTCGCGAGTCAAAAGGCACAGCATACAATATTCTGAAGGCGAAGAAGAATCCGAGAGAAATCCAAGATCCCTTCCCAAAGAGCAGACCCGTTCCTATTTATGTCTTCCCGTCTTGTTAGACGAGACCTCCCAGATCTGATCTGCTGCAAGTAAATCTGTGGCTTGAAGTGGGTTTAAAGAAGCAACTTAAAGGAAATTTGGTTAGTGGACTGCTATATCGGGTAAGGCGGAACCGCGCGATCCACGTCGGCGGTTCACGCCGGAGCGGCGGTCGCCGATGATCTACTGAACCTCGGAGGGAATATGAGCATCGTGTAGTATCTACGATTCTATTGTTGCGAGAGCAAGAGATAGTGGCTTGCGGCAATCACAAATCTAAGAAACCCTCTCAGAGATCTGAGGATTGCGCGGGGAATTCCGAGCGATGAGAGAGGACCACGCAGCATGGAAGCTTTGAAGTGTCCGATATAGAGATAGGTCACTCAGATAGTACATTGATGAGAAATGGTAACTTTTCGCTATGATCCCGCAGACAATGCTGCCGATAATCCAACCAAAGAAATAGCTCAGACAGTTCTACTGGAGCGCCATTAAGCACCATATCCTTCCTAACCAAAAACTCCGGGGTATACAAACCGATCATAGGTCATATTATAAGCTGTAATCATGTATACCCGTCGGCCCCTGCTCGTTGTAGTCCGGGCGCGTCATGTACCCCTTACTCTGACCCTGATCCACCACGAAAATGACCTTGGCTGCCACTTGAGCCCCCAGGAAAGCTGCTTCGTCGTATCCAGGTTCCTTCCATTCGGGAAAATACTCTGGCGGCCGTACAAGCTTGATACTAGTCGGCGTTTGGCCATGCGAGGAGTGCTGATTGTGGGTTCCCATGTTGTGTATAATTGGAGCGTTACTTGGATGTCCGAGATGCGGATTTTGTGCTGTGGTAGCAGCAAGGAGGAGGGGATTGACTGAACTTGCGCCGCCATGCGGACCTAATTGAGGCTGAGGAGTATTTGCGCCGGTACCAGCTGGAGTAGAGATGTTGGAGGGTATTTCAGATGTGAAGATGGTAGCTGAAGAAGGGGAAATAACATATTTTGCTTGGAGCAAGGCTTGAAGCGCCTCCTTATATCCTGGTATAATCTCAGCATACATTCTCAAGAAGCATGTCGACTCAGCTTACCTCGTACTTTGGACCCATTTCCACAGACGATCAGGGAATCCCAAAGCTCACTTCGCTTGTTTACTTCATCAACCGACGAAATACAGCGATGTATAGCATCTGCGATTTTTTCCATCAAAGCATCGCTTGCTGCTTGGAAACGCTCAGTGCCGACCTCGATCTCGCGTTCAATAGAGTTGGAAGGCTCGGTGCCTGCCTTCACAGACCCATTAGTTTCGGCCAGAGCTGCAGGATCAGCTTCTCCGTTATCCAATGCCTTTCTGGAAGGGTTGTCGTGTAAGGCAGCCTTTGCTTCTGCGAGACCCTTCTCACCCAAGTTCATATTTTTCAGCGTGTCCAGAAGCGCATGGTCTTTATAAATAAAGGTTGCCTTAGCGCGCTTGGAGTTAGGAAGCCTGATGGGTTTTGCTGTATTTGCTGGGATAGGGTCACCCTTCTTCTTCGCAGCAGCCTTGTCTTGCTTCTCCTTCTCCTTCTTAGCCAAGTACTCGCTCATCTTGCCACCAGCTACAATGCTGGCCACATCGAGTACGCCCTCACTTTCATCGAGACCGGCGTCTTCGCCCACTTCAGTGTCTGGACCAGGACCCCGGGGACCATTTCCGATTGATGCGGCGGCTGCGGGACCAGAACCAGGCGCACCCGTTGATGCTGCTGCCGCAGGATTGGTTATTTCTTCTTGTTCAATGTTGCTTTCGGCCCCTGGCAATGGCGTGCCTATTGGCAGAACTTCGCAGATTGGCGATTTCTTGAGTTGTTCACACATGTCGCGATTGAAGCCCTTGGGTTGAAGCTTTGATAACAACCCTTTTGTCATTGCTTCCCCACCACATGATTGGAGCGACACGACACGACCTTGAATATGCGGGATGAACTCGCTGATGGCAGTGATATCCGCCTTGTCCTTCCCCACATCGACAACCGTCGCTGTATGCACTCCATATGCCCAGCTCGTCGCCATCGCAGCATCCAGCAGGCCGAAAGCCGGTGTTTTGAACTTCTCAAAGAAGAATTGCGTCAGCCTCTCATGCTCACGTGGAGTCCAAGCAGGCTGAGTTATGAGGAGGATGGGAGCATGGAAGGGTGGATTCATCATGTTGTAGACGTGCGTTATCAGCGCAAAAAAGCATGACCAGTTCACAATCCTTCCATCTTGAATCGGCCACACAGCGCCTTCTTCTGAATCGCGATCTTCCTCGTACAGTATTTCCTCCGCTTCATCTCCAATGGTGTTGGTTGTGGATTCGCCCTGTGGCGTTCCATTCTGCGCTCCGGCGGGCCTCTCAGCATCCTGCTTCCGTCGCACTTTATATGGCTCCCATTCTCCCTCTTTCTCGGCTGGGAACATGCGCGATCGTACGTGCAAGGCTGCGGGGGTGAAGGATTCGGGCAGGCCGAGCTGCGCGAGTGTGGTTTCTGAACCGGGCGCGATAATCTGCGAAACATTAATGCAAGAGCAGGGTGAAGGGACAGTTCACGTGAAGCTCACTATAATCGCTTCATCCTTGAAGGGAGGCATGGCGGGCCAATGGGTGGGATTGCTTTCGGCGCGTTGTCGACCTGGTGAAGCTCTACGGCACGAAAGATGGAAACGAAGACAGTCTGAAACGCACGGACCAAGTCTATCCCACCCGCAAACGCACCTGCCATCTGTGGACTTTAGCTGCCTTGGAAGAAGGTACGTGGTAGCTTCCGTGCTTCCCTCCCCGCTATGTGGACTCTAAAATAACCCACACGAACTCTTCAACACAATGCGACGATCTCTTAAACCTTCACTCGCTTGCATTTCTGGAACTCTGGAGGAAGGACCTCCTTGAGAACCTACGAGAGTGAGGCATTTGGCTTCTCTGACCGTCTTCACTATGGCTACCGTGGGCTCCATTACCTCCGCAGCCCATAGCTCCGCATTGTTATCACAAGCGACCGATGCAGTACAGTCGTCCATTGATGCTGCGCGAGCAGCAGAAACAGCCTCTCCCTCGACATTCGGCCTTCTAGGACGTGTAATACTAGCCGTTCTGCGTGTCATTCCTGGCTTTTTGTACTGGATCATCACCTTCACTACCATCACTCTTCCAACATGGCTGTTCACACTCTTCTCAACAACCCTAACGTTCACTATGAACTTCACAACTTTGTAAAGACCATACATGAGCCTTGAGTCCATTCAACTAACTTCAATAGGATGTTAATCGTTATTTTCCTCATGTCTACTGTGAGCTACCTGGTCCGCTACCGCTTCATGACCATGTATACACGATTGCCGCCAGAACCCCAGCGTGAAGAACCACAGGTCGAAGTATTCCCGGACACTCAAGAAGGCGACTCCAAGAGAGGGCTTTCCAACTACCTGGACGAGTTCCTGAGTGCCATCAAAGTGTTTGGGTATCTGGAGCGACCAGTCTTCCATGAACTCACTCGCACGATGCAGACTAGGAAGCTCATCGCTGGTGAAACACTTTTATTGGAGGAGGAGAAAGGGTTCTGTCTAGTTGTTGATGGAGAAGTGCAGATATTTGTCAAATCCAACAGAGAAGGACCGGATTCGGAGGACGAAGAAGATGATCCACATGGTCATTCGGGAGACGGACGCAGCCGACATGGACACAGTCAGGGATACCAGCTCCTTACCGAGGTAAAAAATGGTGCGCCGATGTCCTCACTCTTCTCGATACTCTCCCTCTTTACAGAGGACGTGAAGCTTCGGCATGAAGATGATGAGGATGGCGGGCCAGATTCAAGCAGACCAGAGACGCCGCATGATATGGGACGAGAACGGCGACCTTCCCTTACAAGAAATAGTAGCTATACGCTTCATGGCTCTCGACCGGTTACGCCCGGTGAAGTCCCCCAAACGCCCCCTCGTGGCCTCAGACATCGTAGCACATCCAACCTTGCAAGCCCTACGGCTGGAGGTCAACTACCTCAGGTGCCACCTCTCACTCTCGACAATAGTGAAGGAAGTGACCGAGGTCACGGCCGAAGTCCCCAGTCCCGCTCCAAATCTCGTGTGCGTAAGTCTGCACATCCTGATATTGTGGCACGAGCAACGGTGGATACCACCATCGCCATTATTCCAGCTACAGCCTTTCGACGCCTCACACGCGTCTACCCAAAAGCAACCGCTCATATCGTCCAAGTCATATTGACGCGACTACAGCGAGTAACACTTGCGACAGGCCACGCTTATCTTGGACTCACTAGTGAGGTCTTAAGAACGGAGAAGCTGATGAACAAATATACAAATTACAACTTGCCAGGATTCTTACGTGATGCACCCTTAGAAAGGCTAAAAGACAAGTTTGCAGCAGAAAGAGAACGTATTGGGAATGAGGAGGGTATGAAAGGGATTGCCCTTCACAATCCGGGAGCTGGTCGACGGAGACGCTCTAGTGTTTCGTTGAGAAAAGGAGTGGCTGCACATGCTCGTTTAGCTGCAGCTCGAGGAACCTCGATGGATATTAGCAGTGAAGCGCTCAGGCGCATGGCTTCCCCTGAGCCCGAGCGAAACGACAAAATCAGCGCCGGCGACCTCCTCACCAATTCTCACCTGCCACGAGGCCATGACAGGCGCAATCGATATAGCTTCTCTCAGCCTCTGCAGACCGAGTTCCCCCGGTACGCGAAAACCCCCTTGGATACAGGCGCCTTCAATCCTTTCGCGTCGCCCCTCACTCGTCCTGTCACTCTGCAACGGCAAGAGTCCGTTGATGAAGCAACGATATTCAGAGAATCTGTGCTTGATTGCATGTTCAAAGCCATCGGACTGACAAATCTAGATGCTCACTCCGCGAAACCTACATCTGTCGAACAGTCTCCGCGTCTTGTGTCGTTCGATGCAAAACGACAGAAAGCTGTTTTCTCCAATGCATTCGGCTTCATCGACCCCTACGAATCTTTGCGAGACGGCGACACTGAATCAATTATCTCTGCCTCCGCGCAATCGGGGGTTAGTCTTGGAGGCCATCACAATATCCTCGAAGAGATAGTCAATGACGTTGAAATCGTTTTCTTTCCTAAAGGCGCTGTTCTTGTCGAGCAAGGCGAGAGAAATCCAGGCCTCTACTATGTGATCGACGGATTCCTTGATGTCAGTGTCCCTATCGAAGAAGACCATTCAGAGCCTAACGTCCTTGGAACTCTTCCTGTTACTCCCGGAATCGATGAGAAAGAATTGTTTAGTGGTCCTCGCTTGAAGCGGACCAATACCAGTGCTTCGTTATTGAATGCCCATGACAGCAAGAAGAAGAAGACCAGGAAAAGCCTGTTCTTGACTAAACCTGGAGGTTTGGCCGGGTATCTAGGCACAATATCGTCGTACAGGTCATTTATTGATGTTACGGCGAAGACAGATGTCTATGTCGGCTTCTTGCCTCGGGCGTCGATTGAGCGTATTGTAGACCGATACCCGGTCGTACTCCTCACCATGGCAAAGCGTCTCACGACTCTCCTACCTCGTTTGATTCTACACATTGACTTTGCACTCGAATGGGTCCAAGTGAATGCAGGGCAGGTGCTGTACAACCAAGGCGACGACAGTGATGCCATATACATCGTTCTCAATGGTCGCCTACGAGCAATACAAGATGGTGAGAACAATGGCATGAAAGTCATCGGCGAATATGGCCAAGGCGATAGCGTCGGCGAACTCGAAGTACTCACCGAATCTGCTCGTCCAGGGTCGCTCCACGCTATTCGTGACACAGAAGTCGCCAAGTTCCCCAAGACATTGTTCAACAGCCTTGCTCTCGAGCATCCTGGAATTACAATAAAAATCTCGAAGATTATTGCTTCCCGTATGAGGGCTCTGATTGACGATCCTCTCCACGAGCAGACAAAAGAGCGTAGGGATAAAGCATCACGCAGCAATGTTTCCTCCACAGTCAACTTGCGCACAGTTGCTATACTTCCAGTGACTGCAGGAATTCCTGTAGCCGAGTTTGCTAGCCGTTTGATGAACGCCCTGAACCAAATTGGGACTACAAACGGCGTTGTTTCTCTGAACCAAGCAGCCATTCTTGGTCATTTGGGACGCCATGCATTCAACCGAATGGGCAAGCTCAAACTTTCCCAATACCTTGCCGATCTGGAAGAAAAGTATGGACTTGTTCTCTATGTTGCCGATACCACTGTAAAGTCGCCATGGACGCAAACCTGCATTAGCCAGGCCGACTGCATTCTGCTTGTTGGACTGGCAGAGGGCTCACCAAATATCGGAGAGTATGAACGCTTTCTTCTCACTACCAAAACGACTGCCCGCAAGGAACTTGTAATTCTACATTCGGAAAGATTCTGCCAATCCGGTCTTACTCGCCAATGGCTACACAACCGCCCATGGGTGAATGGAAGCCATCATCATATCCAAATGTCTGTCCGCACAACACCTGAACCTGTTCATCGTGCTGGACGACGTTTTGGAACCGCGTTGAAACAACGTGTGCAAGTGCTGCAAGCCGAAATCCAGAAGTACACATCTCGACGGGTCCGACAAACACCACTCTATTCAGCAGAGACACCATTCAAGGGAGACTTCCACCGTCTCGCACGTCGACTTTGTGGCAAGTCAGTTGGCCTGGTTCTAGGCGGTGGAGGTGCACGAGGTCTTGCCCAGATTGGAATCATTCGTGCTCTTGAAGAAGCAGGCATTCCTATTGACTTGGTCGGTGGCACTTCTATTGGAGCATTCATTGGGGCTCTATATGCATGGGACGCAGACGTCGTGCCAATGTATGGACGAGCCAAGAAGTTTGCTGGCCGGATGGGCAGTATGTGGAGATTTGCACTCGACCTCACGTATCCTTCGTAAGTTGTTGATAGATTTGTACTATGGGGATACTAACGTGTACAGTGCATCATACACCACAGGGCATGAGTTCAACCGCGGAATCTTCAAAACGTTTGGGAATTCCCAGATCGAGGATTTTTGGCTCGAATTCTACTGTAATACCACCAATATCAGCAAGAGCCGATCTGAAATCCATACCAGCGGCTATGTTTGGCGATATGTGCGGGCATCCATGTCGCTTGCTGGATTACTCCCACCATTATGCGACAACGGTAGCATGCTTCTTGATGGGGGTTATATTGATAATCTCACAGTCACGCACATGAAAAGCCTTGGAGCAGATGTAATCTTCGCAGTTGATGTGGGCTCCCTCGATGACACCACACCCCAATCATTTGGCGACTCTCTGTCTGGCTTCTGGGCCATTCTCAATCGCTGGAATCCATTCTCGAATTACACCAACCCCCCAACGCTCTCCGAAATCCAGTCCCGTCTTGCATATGTGTCCAGCTACGATGCACTCGAGCGAGCCAAGAATACGCCAGGGTGTAGATACATGCGGCCACCTATTGATCCCTACGGGACGCTCGACTTTGCTAAATTCGAGGAAATCTATGAAGTTGGGTACAAGTATGGAAAGGAATATTTGGGCCAACTAAGGGATCAGGGAGTGCTGCCAGTGCAGGAGGAGACTGAGAAGGAGAAGAACCTGAGACGAACCATGGCGCCGAGAAGGGCCAGCATATAAGGAAGTTTTGTCGGTTGAATGCCTGCCACTCCCTTTTCGTCCATGGATATGCTTATCTTCCGTCCGGTGGTGTGCTGATGCAGTCCTGTTCATGTGTGTGTTGGGTGAATTATTACCTAAAATGTACCTCGGGTGTGGTGGCAGGCCTGGGTCGATTGGCGGGGGACAAAGGCGATGATGACATGGCCGTTTTCGGGGGACCGTGCAGGTTAGCTTATCGGTGGACCTGCAAGTTTTCGGATAACGACGGTTCGCGCGAAACGATGCCAGGGACCCGCCGGGCAAGGACGAAGTCGGGAACAGCGTTGCAGTGAGCAGCTATCGCGCCAGCACACCGCCCTGGCAAATTTTAAGCTTGCGCTACCGCCTTCCAGTTTACACAATACTGAGATAAACCCTCTGCCTTTCGAGAGCCCTCGTTTTCTTTCTGCTGTTTGCGGTCAACCCGGTTCCAATCCATCTTCGAAGGAAGAGGTGGCGCGACTACGCGTGGCGATCCCTCAACACAAAATAATTATTTCTGAAATTCAAATTTCAAACCTTCTCTCCACGTCTTATCTATAGTAATTGCCCCGCCTTCGCCGCGTACCATCAGCCATTAACACATCATAGAGCTGAAATTGGCCCATCGGGGCATACATTGTGCCTCTGAGCACTACCCCTCCGCCAAATATGCACATGGCACATCTCAGGCATCTCAGAGCGGCCTGCACCGCAGGTCGACTCGCCCGACCACGTCCAACGTTACAGTTCGCCATTCGGCGACCGATTGTTTTCCTACCAACCCGCTCATTCCACGCCACTACTGCCCAGGATGTGCTCGAATCCTCTGCGGACAAGAATACGACGTCCACAAAACCATTCCAATCCCTCGACACGTTTCCCCGGCGCCATATTGGCCCTTCCGCAAACTCGGTGGAGGCAATGCTCACAAAACTGGATCCTCCAGTATCCAGTCTCGACGACTTGGTCAAAGAAGTCGTTCCAGCCGATATCCTCTCTGAGCGCGAACTCACAATCGGAGGCCCGAGTGGCACCGTAAACAATGAGGGATTGGCTGAGCAGGACATGTTGGGTTGGTTAGAGCAGAAGATGGACAAGAACATCGTAGGCCGAAGCTTCATCGGTGCTGGATATGCCGCATCAAAGGTTCCGGAGGTGATCAAAAGGAATGTCTTGGAGAACCCTGCATGGTACACCAGCTACACACCCTATCAACCAGAGATCAGCCAGGGACGGTTAGAGTCCTTGCTCAACTTCCAGACAATGGTGTCTGATATGACTGCTCTGCCAATTGCAAATGCTTCAGTGTTGGATGAAGCTACTGCTGCCGCTGAAGCCATGACTCTTTCATTAGGCTCGCTGCCTGTATCTCGACAGAAACGCAAAGGAAAGACGTTTTTAGTGTCTCATCTCTGCCACCCGCAAACCATCGCAGTACTTGAATCTCGAGCCGAAGGGTTTGGCATCAAAATTGAGGTTGACAATATCTTGCAGAATGGAACTGATCGGGTGGAACAACTTGGGGAAGACTTGGTCGGTGTCCTCGTCCAATATCCCAATACTGAGGGCGGTGTTGAAGATTTTAAAGCTTTATCGAGCAAGATCCACGAAAAGGGTGCGATCCTTAGTGTTGCTACTGATTTGCTCGCACTAACAGTTCTCACTCCTCCCGGCGAATTCGGTGCGGATATCGCCTTCGGTAACGCGCAACGCTTTGGCGTTCCTTTTGGTTATGGAGGACCCCACGCCGCTTTCTTTGCGTGCGCTGAAAAGTACAAGCGCAAGATCCCAGGTCGCTTGATCGGTCTCTCCAAGGATAGACTCGGAAATCCAGCCGCCCGACTTGCCTTGCAGACTAGGGAGCAACATATCCGTCGTGAGAAAGCAACTAGCAACATTTGCACAGCACAAGCACTTCTCGCCAATATGAGTGCCTTCTACGCTATTTACCATGGCCCGACCGGACTAAAAGACATAGCTCAACAAATCATCGCGACAACCCGACGTACCCAAGAACTTATCGTGCAGTCTGGCTTCAAAACTGGTCAGCGCGAGAAGCTGGACAATACCCCAGCCGTCTTTGACAGTTTCGTAGTTCAAACAGGATCCCACACAACGGATATCATTCACCAACTTGAGTTGCTCAAAATACACGTACGTGTTTTCGATGATATCCACATCGGTATCACAATCGACGAAATCACTACCCTCCGCGATGTGAAGCAGTTGCTCAGCGTTTTCGCCAAATACGGCAAAGATGCTGAAGATATTTCGAAATCAGTCAGTGTAGAATTGGACATTCCGTCTCAGTTCAAACGAACAAGCCCGTTCCTGACCCATCCCGTGTTCAATTCACATCACTCCGAAACTGAACTCCTCCGATACATCTACCATTTGCAATCAAAGGATCTCTCCCTAGTTCATTCTATGATACCCTTGGGATCGTGCACCATGAAGCTCAATGCCACCTCAGAAATGATCCCCCTATCTTGGCCTACCGTCGGGGGGATCCACCCGTTCGTTCCAGAAAAGTTCTCCACTGGATACCGAGAATTGATCCAGGAGTTGGAGGACGACCTTGCCAATATAACTGGTTTTCACTCCGTGTCACTTCAACCCAACTCCGGCGCGCAAGGAGAATTTACCGGATTGCGCGTGATCAGGAAATTCCAGGAGCAACAACCTGGAAAGAAGAGAGACATTTGTCTCATTCCTGTATCTGCGCACGGCACCAATCCTGCGAGTGCCGCCATGGCTGGCATGAGGGTGGTTCCTATCAAGTGTGATACCGCTACTGGCAATCTAGACATTGAGGATCTCAAGGCGAAATGTGAAAAGCATAGCGAGGAACTCGGGGCCATCATGGTTACCTATCCCAGCACATTCGGTGTCTTCGAGCCACGCATTAAGGAGGTCTGCCAACTGATACATGATCATGGCGGTCAGGTATATATGGACGGTGCTAACATGAACGCGCAAATCGGCTTATGTTCGCCGGGAGAGATTGGCGCCGATGTTTGTCATTTGAATCTTCACAAAACATTTTGCATCCCACACGGCGGAGGCGGACCTGGAGTAGGACCAATTGGTGTTAAGGAGCACCTTGCACCCTTCCTTCCAGGACATCCTCTAATCAAGACCGGTGGAGAGAAAGCAATTGCACCTATCAGTGGAGCGCCCTGGGGAAGTGCAAGTATCCTTCCTATCAGTTGGGCATACATCAAAATGATGGGAGGCTTCGGACTTACGCAGGCTACTAAGGTCACACTCCTCAATGCGAATTACATTCTAGCACGTCTTAAACCCCACTATCCTATCCTATATACCAACGACAAAGGCCGATGCGCGCACGAATTCATTCTCGACGTCCGAAAGTTCAAGGAGACGGCTGGTATCGAGGCCATTGACATTGCCAAGCGTCTTCAGGATTATGGATTCCATGCACCGACGATGTCTTGGCCCGTCGCCAACACCCTTATGATTGAACCTACGGAATCAGAGAGCAAACAAGAACTTGATCGATTCTGTGATGCTCTGATCTCTATTCGTCGAGAAATCGAGGAGGTCGAGCAGGGTGAACAACCCAGGGAAGGAAATGTACTCAAGAACTCCCCGCATCCCCAACAGGACCTAATTGTAGGCGAGTGGGGCCGCTCTTATACCAGAGAAAAGGCTGCTTATCCGCTGCCTTATCTTAAAGAGAAGAAATTCTGGCCAGCCGTTGCAAGGCTCGATGATGGTAAGTCATTTTTCATATCTAGCTACGACCATTGTTATGTGTACTAATATTTATGTAGCTTATGGTGACACAAATCTGTTCTGCACATGTGCTCCGGTAGAGGAACATTCGGACATCACTGGAGCAGCAGCGCCCACACCAACATAAGCTCTGCAAACCTGAGAATCTTCTGGTTCCATTCTATTTATTTTGCATCACTACCTTTCGAACTAGTAGTTCATTTCAACAGCAAGCCAGCGTGGGAGTTCTAGGGTGCGATCTATTCAACAACACAAAGCATTTGGCAGGCGTTAAATGTGACATGGCATAGATATCTACCGTAACCATTTCAACAGGTGGGGGGACATCATGAATCTTATTTTCTTCGATAAGCTGCTCGCTTGCAGCAATCCATCGATCCCTCGCATGTTTAGCGTTTCCTCAATGATGATAAAGTGACGTCATATCTCTTAGTACGGCGGACGATAACGGACATTCAAGCACAATGACCTCCCAGAATTTTATGACGATTGCGAGGATCTCACAATATTTCCCATCAAAGAATTTCCTGATGTTGGGCATTTTCTTCACTTATGGAAAACCCCCTCTCAGTTGGTTTGTTGAATGGATCCTTAAAACGTGACTTGGTGTGAAGTCGACGTATGTACCATCAATACCACATTTTTCGTAATTACGGAGAGCCAACGGGTCAACTAATTGAGGGAATGCTAAGGATTTGCGGGGAAACAGTCAACTCTTAATTGAAACAAAAGTCCGCCTTTTCTGATCGAAATGTTTCATAAATCAAAGAGTTTTCACTGAATACATATTCAAAAAAAATTGTGATGTAGCTATCTTGATAGTTGCCAGATGACTCAGAGTCGCCCACCGTACCTCGACGCTCTTATCGATAAGACTCGGAGGACTCGAGAACCTTGGAACATGCAGCTGGAGTTGGTACCACCTTATCAACCGATTCATGCCTGTGTAGCTATCTAATTTCTTATTACAATCACTATTTCCTGCCAGTACGATACCATTCTAAGGCGTGGGGGTCGTTTGTATGCCGCGGAGATTAACAGCACGCGCAAAATCTTGGGCGGCTCGCAACAGTGCCACGCTTCCCAGCAATAACTCAAGCATAATTCAATACGCATTGCCAGAAACAATACTCGAACGGACAAGTCGAAAACACTCAACATATCAGATCAGTACCGCAGAACGTGTGCTTGGAAAAACCAGGTTGGGACTTCAGCGGGTACCTGCGTGTTGACGTGGGTGTCGGCCTGGTTGCCATTGGACGAAACATGCGCATCACGTCACATGTTTGATTTTACTTAGTTTTGGGGGTGGCTCACTAATACCAAGTTCATAATCGGTCACTTGAGCTTTCTCGAAAGAGGCCCCGAGTCACGAGGTTTGTTCACCGCTCCCAAAAATCTGCCTTTAAGGGTCCAACAGGTCACTACTGTCTTCTTGTCCAGTCTGCTGCCCGACCGTGCCGGGGTTACTCTCTCTATAAGCGGGCTTTTCTTTACAACATTCGCTTCCACGGCACTGTCATTAAAATGTTGGGGACGAGCTATGTCTTTGCGTGTCTACTCACCTTCTTCGCCCATCGTACACGCGCCAACCGGGATGTACAGACGCGCTTTGAGGGCGTACGATGGGATGATGATAATTGGCGTATCATAAATCGGAAGTTGGAAACGGGCTACTACCAGTCTCGGATGTCACTCTCAAATGGCTACTTGGGTATCAACGTTGCCGCTTTGGGACCTTTCTTCGAGGCCGACACGCCTCAGAACGGAGATAACATTAATGGCTGGCCACTTTTCGATCGACGACAAACATTTGCAAGTATATCGGGATTTTGGAATTACCAAGAAACAATATACGGCACTAATTATCCATGGCTTTCACAATATGGCGGCGAAAGTGTGCTCAGTGGTGTTCCACACTGGGGAAGTCTCATCTTGAAAACCGAAGCCGGCAACGTCCTGAACGCTTCTACGGATACAGAACATATTCAAGGTTATCGGTCAACGTTGGACGTTGAGGCTGCGAAATTGAGCTGGGATTATGATTGGAAACCAGGTGGCGAAGAAGAAGTTGTTAATGTCGCGTACGACATGTTTGTGCACAAGCTCTACATTAACCAAGCTATTATAAAGCTGACGCTCATTCCTTCACGCGATACCAATATTACTATATACGATGTCTTGGAAGGATCATCCGCCACCAATTCCGATTTTGTCGAGAAGAAATACGAGGAAGATTCTCCCACGATATATACGGCCGTCAGTCCTACGGGAGTTCACAACGTTACCGCTTACATCTATTCGACTCTAAGAGGTGGGGAGAATGTGAATGTTATGCAAGTTCGGGAGTATTCACCTGAAGGTCCATTCAATGGAAACTCATCTTCAATTGCACAGTCTTTTAGGCTTGAAATGGAAGCAGGGCAAGAATATGTCATACAAAAGTTTGTTGGAGGCGCGTCATCCGATGCATTCCTGGATCCGAAGAGAACAGCGAGTGATGCCTCTCACGCCGCAGCAACGGCAGGGTATTCTAAATCATTGCGCACGCATATCAAAGAATGGAATACAATCATGCCAAAGTATTCTGTTGACAGGTATCTCCTTGCGAATGGATCCATTCCTGATGACGAGAATATTCGCGAGCTGCAGATTGTATCCGTTACGAATCCATTCCAAATTCTGCAGAATACCATTGGACCAAACGCGATAATTGCGGCTCACAACAATACCCGCCTTGGAATTGACAGCGTGCCTGTATGTGGATGGGGCTCATCATGCTATGCTGGCCTTATTTTTTGGGATGCTGAAGTCTGGATTTCGCCAGGTTTGCAGGTCTCGCATCCGTTTTCGATGAAGCAAGTCATCGAATACCGCTTGGATAAGTTTCTCATGGCAAATGACAATATTAAAACAGCATATTCGTCCTCGCAGAATGAGTCTGGCAAATTCAGCGATAGCAGTGCAGTATACCCTTGGACTAGTGGTCGCTATGGCAATTGCACGGGTACTGGACCTTGCTTTGACTACGAGTACCATCTTAACGGAGACATTGGGATTGCTATGTATAATCACTATGCAGTGACTGGAGACGCAGATTATTATCAAGACAGTTTACTTCCCGTACACAACTCAATTGCACAATTCTTTGCTGAGTTAGTGACATACAACGAAACATCTGGGTCTTACGGTCTGTTCAATGCTACCGATCCGGATGAATATGCCAACAATGTCAACAACGCAGGGTTTACTCTAGCCCTGATTCAGAAACAGCTGAGGGATACGAACATGCTGAACTCCTGGTTCGGCATTGAAGAAAACAAGAATTGGACGAACATTGCGAACAGAATAACTGTTCCATATGACAAGAAAGCTGGGATCATTCTAGAGTATAAGAACATGCCTGGCGATATTTCAGTCAAACAGGCGGATATTGTTCTTATTGACGACCTGCTTCACACACACAGCAAGTACAGTCTGGCCAATCTGGATTATTATGCCGCCAAACAGTCCCTCAACGGTCCTGGGATGACATATGGAGTTTTCAGTATTGTTTCCAACGAGATATCGCCATCTGGCTGCTCAGCCTATACCTACGACTTGTGGTCTAGTCAGCCATATGTTCGAGCTCCTTGGTTCCAGTATTCGGAACAGCTTCTCGACGATTTTGAAGCAAATGGCGGGACACATCCAGCATATCCATTTCTTACTGGCATGGGAGGCTCTAACCGTATCGCTATCTTTGGATACCTGGGTTTACGTCTCTTTGTTGATCGATTGGACATTGATCCCTCCCTACCGCCTCAAATACCGCGTCTCGACTATCGCACATTTTATTGGATGGGCCATGGAATCAACGCAACCTCAAACCAAACTCACACAACCCTCGCTCGCCTTCCAGTGGAAAACTTTACACTACCTAAGGCAAACACGACGTATCTTCACAAACCTATTCCCGTCACACTCGGAAACCGGCGTGGGAAATTCTACCTCGACTACGACTCACCCATAACCGTCAGAAATCGTCGCATCGGCGAAAAGCCCACGGTCGCCGGCAACATCCTCCAATGCCAGTCAAATGTCTATTCCGAAGCCCCCTACCTCCCTGGCCAAATCCCTTCCGGTGCCGTCGACGGCGCTGCAAGTACGCGCTGGCAACCCGCCTTCGCCAACATGACCTCCTGGATTACCATCGACACCCTCAGCACAAAATTCGACCAAGTCACCGAGATAACCTTCGACTGGGCCGACCAACCACCCGACCATTACGAAGTCATCTTCTCTAACACTTCCCACTACCCCCCCTTCTCCAACTCCGAACTCCCCGACCTCGTTAACGTCACGGCCTCCAACACCATCGCCATCAGTCGGCCATGGGACCAGACGCGTGCCCATATCGTCCAGAAATACAAAGGTAACCAAACAAACATTACCTTCAGCGAACCTGTCTGGACCGCGCAATTCATCCATCTCGGCATCAGCGGAAACCAAGCGTTTTCGCGGGAAAACTCTGAAGGCGCGACGGTTGCGGAGTTCAATGTTATTACAAAGAAGCGCAGGGTTTGGGAAGAGGCGCTGGAGGGACAGGATGGTGATGATGATTTTGGAAGGGAGAAGTGGGATTTTGGGGAGGATGAGGAGGAGAAGCAGCAGGAAGATGGGGAAGTTACGATTAGTGAAGAGAAGAAACAGAAAGTCAAAGAGACACAGCAAACGATGGGGGGACAGAAGAGTGGAGTGCGGATGGGTGGGAATTGGAATGAGATTTTCATGAGTGGGGAAGGGGAACAAGAGGCTTTTATACGCGGGTGGTGATGAATTGGTTCGGGAGATGGGACGCAGAGTTAGTTATAGATTTGTGGGACTCGTACTGTTCGTTCATGGTATCTCATATTCATGTGTTTTTTTTGTTTTTTTTGTTTTTTTTTGGAAATATTAGAAGGGGTTAGATTTTCTGTCCAAGATGAGTACGCTATGGCTGTTTGGTGCATTTATCGCTCGCTTTAACCACCCCACAGGTTAAAAAGAATTAATTCAAGAAAAACACATTTGCATCCCAATCACACTTTATCCCCTCACAAATAAACACAGAAACATCCTCTTTCTCATCCTGTATTTCCAAACCAATAAATAAACAAACAAACAGCCCACCCGTCCCGCCTACCCAATCACCGCCCCCCGGGCCCTAACTCTATCCCCCAATCCCCCAGAGTGCCCACCCAACCACATCTCCACCCTCCCTCCCCAACCCCAAGATCTCACACCTCAACACTGATCCGCAAAAACCCTAAACCTGCGAACCAAGAGAAGATAACGACGAAATGCTTACACGGCACGTTGATCAGGTGAACGGTTTGTTCGAATATATATGGGGTGCATGATGGGAAGCGGTTGCGCAGCCAAGAAGTTATTCCTCAATTTCAAAACGATAACACTACTTCGAAGCTGTTCTATACCTATTTTTGGGAAATTAAAAGTGAGGAGTGTTTGACGATCAAAGATCTAGGGGATTCATTAGGAGGAGAAAGCAAACACTGCCACGACACGACGTGACGCGACGCGACGCACATTGGAGAAACTCGCAGTTCTTGTCTTGCTGATTTGGGGGGAGATTGAGGTCGGAACTGGAATTGGGATATATCTGAGTCTACTGACACATCGTGTATGTGCCTCTATTTCCTCCCTGTCCTTCTACATGTCCTCTCCTCGGAACAAAAGGATCGCAATAGTAACCCGCAAACAAGGACTCTCGGACAACTTCGAAGCCCTACGCATCGGCGTTCCTGTCCGGTGCCCTCCCACGAAGAATCCAAAAGCCAAAATCTAGACGCAAATCCCATCCAAAATGGCTCCTCCACCACCAACCAAAACACCCACAGCCGAACCAACCCTCCCCTCCTTCATCCTCTTCTCCAAAATACCCCTCCCCACCACACCCCTCTCCCTCCCCTCTACCCCGATATCTCTCGCCCTCCCATCCCTCTCGGCCCCCAACCCCTACCAAACCCCAATATCCTTCCCCCTACTCCCCTCATTCCAACTTCTCTCATCAACCTCCCTATCCACATCTACCGCCCCCTCCCCAACCCTATCCCTACCCCTGTCCCCCTACCCATACCCGTACCCTCCCCCCTCCGCCCCCTACCCAACTCCACAAACTCCCCAAACCCCCCTAACCCCCCGCCTAACCATCGACGTCTCCGACGCCGACGACGACTTCAACGACGCCGAACCGCATGGTCTCTCCGAAACAGCCCAGATCGCCATAAGCATTACGTCCTCTATCGTTTTCGTCGGCTTGCTCGCTGCCGTATATTTTTGGTGGCGGAGGGATAAGGAGAGGAAGAGTGCGGCTGAGAGAGGGGATATGTTGGGGATGGGAGGCGGGGATGAGGGTGGGAGATATAATGGTGAAGGGCAGCAACAACATCAGGGGAATCAAATTGGGGGATATAGATACGGGTATGAATATGGGGTAGGGGATGTTAGGTTAGAGAATATGCATCCGAAGTATTGAGGGGTGTGGTAGACATTGGAAGGAATGGGTCAAAAGTGGCTTGTACGATAGATTGTTGTGTGGATAGGGTGGAGGGAATGAACGAGGGGAATCGGTGTTTGAAATTAGTAAAGAAAAGGCAATGTTATAAGGAGTTAGTTGAGGGGTTAGAGATATTACATGAAGACAACTTTGGCGAATATTAGATTGATTTATTGGTTTATCATTTTTGTGATCCATTCACATCCTCGATACGCAGTCATCAATTAAGACTTTCAGCCGCCAATTCCAAAACGCGTACATTCATAGACCTATTAAAATCTCAATCTAGAGCTGGCCGGCAGTGTAAAAGTCATCAAGCGCGGTCTGAATACGCTTGGACATGGTCTTCTCGCCCTCGCGCACCCAGACACGTGGGTCGTAGTACTTCTTGTTGGGCTTGTCATCACCGTCGGGATTGCCGACTTGGGTCTGGATGTAATCCTTCTTATTCTGGACGTAGTCGCGGATACCGGTGAGGTATGCCCACTGGAGATCAGTGTCAAGGTTGACCTTGACGACACCATAAGAGATGGCCTCCCGGAAGTCGTCGACGGAGGAACCGGAACCACCGTGGAAAACGAGGAAGACGGGCTTCTCAGTCTTGGAGTTATGCTTCTCCTTGACGTAGGCTTGGTGCTTCTTGAGGAGACCGGGCTGGAGCTTAACGTTTCCGGGCTTGTAGACACCGTGGACGTTACCGAAACCAGCGGCAATCGAGAAGTAGGGGGAGACCTCGGAGAGAGTCTTGTAGATGAGCTCAATGTCCTCGGGTTGTGTGTACAAGCTGTTGTTGTCGACATCCTCGTTGTTGACACCATCCTCCTCTCCACCGGTGATACCAATCTCCATCTCGAGCTGGAAATAGGGTTAGTATTAAGTTCCCTCAATCATTGCTGCGATGAAGTTGGGGGGACTAACGAATTGCTTCCAGGGAGCAGCGCGCTGGAGGTACTTCTTGGTGGTCTCGATGTTGTATGTGACGTCGTCCTCGGAGAGATCGATCATGTGAGAGCTGAATAGGGGCTCGCCATGCTCCTTGAAGTAGGCCTCATCAGCATCCATCATGCCGTCGAGCCATGGCAGAAGCTGTATCAGGGAGGTCAGTTCTAGCTCACTCGTCGCTCGAAAGAGGGGAACTTATTCTTTGCGCAGTGATCAGTGTGGAGGATAACGGGAACACCGTATACTGGTGCTACGCTGCGGATGTAGTGTGCGGCGGCAACAGCACCTGCAATGCTGGCCTTTTGGTCCTTGTTGTCAACGCCCTTGCCTAGATATTGTCAGCATCCGATGGTATTATGCGGTGGTCGGCTCTGCCCCATTGATGTTCTCGGGATTGCGGGGAGACCGGAAGTGGATTGTTGCGGTCGGGTCTCGATCGCGCGGTGAGAGGGTGCTTACCAGCAAAGTACGCAGCACCACCTAAATCCGTGTTAGCATTATCTCCTGTGTATCGGTAGTAGGGTGGAGGCTTACCTTGGGAGGTTTGGAGGATAATGGGGGATTGCTTATCGCGTGCTGCCTCGAGAGCGGCAACGACGGTAGACGAGCTGGTCACGTTGATGGCCGGGATGGCGAAGCCCTTCTCCTGGGCGTACTTGAAGAGGTTGAGGACTATTGACAAGATGAATGGTCAGTAGCTGGCATTGCCGCCGAGTTTGCATGGGGAGATCGTACCATCATCGCCAACGATGACACCTGTTAATGCAGTCAGTCTCTTGTTTGTGAGTTTGATGATTCAGTAGTTTACGAACCTTCCTTGCGCTTGAGAATATCTTTAGCACCCATATTGATTGATTGTGTGTAGGTTCTGAGAGTGGGCTGATCAGTAACGGTGTTCAATGGCGTGTGTGTGTGTGTATGTGTATGCACTAGACAAGGCAGGTACCACAAAAAAAACGGAGAGCTGCGCACCGGAAGTTCCTGAACAATATAAAGGATTACAGAGGTAAGAAAAAGCAAGGAGGGAGAGGGATACCGTGATGTGCAGAGAAAAACGTGAGGCGGCGGAATATGTGTTGGATTTGGGGAATGTTGAGGTGCAGGCTCCGGAGGGGAGAGGAGAGGATGAGGTCAAGGTGGGGTTGTCAGGTCAGAAGCTGCACGTCCACCACCCCACCAAAAGCGGCGCGATTGCAGCTATCTGACCACAAAAGCAAGCAAACGGCGAAAACTCTGAGAATTCCTTACCTGGCAAATGTGGGTAAACGAATTAGCGGTCTCGGATTGATGCAATTGAACGGTTTTGCTTTGCGGAAATGACGTGGGGAGAGCGAGAGATTTAAGTTTTGGTCGTTGCACTCGGCCGCGCTCTTGAGGATTAAGTCATTCGGACATGCCCCCGCGACGCTCGGCACAGCTGGTTCAGCGGATCTTGTGTCATTCGTCTTTGTCCGACTCTCTCCGTACTCCAGACGCGGCTGGGCCTTCTTGTGCCGAGCTACGCACTTCCATTCACACTGCTTGCTGTCCGGCTCCACCAATCGCTGCCCTCGTTTCGGGCCCTCGAGCTCTCATGGCCTGCTGGGATTGCTCCTGGCTTGCCCCAGGCTTGTCCCAGGGCTGCTGTGCTCCGGCGCGCGGCATCACGAACTCGTTCCCATTTTTCCGGTCACTCCGCTAACAGTCGGCATATGCTTCTTTTTGGTACAGTATTCAGTTACAGAGCGCGCGGTACATGTCCCGAGGCTGTCAAACTCCCTCTTGGCCCAGGCCTCGACACACAATCCTCCCTACCGTCTACTACAACCACCTTCCGCCTTCTACTCCTGCGCTCCCTTTGCTCGGACACGAACAGTCCGAGTTATGGAATAATCTGCGCCCGGAACCACGACCTCTACTTTGAATGTGCCCAATTGCTTCACCCGCGTTACGTCTCCCCCTCCCTGTCCATCCTGGAAGTGTATGTCCTGCTCCGTCAAGATCACGCGAGCGGCTTCGTCGTTGTGTGCCAGTGCCGCCTTGATGCTGGCGGCTATGTCTGCTGTCGAAACCGAGCCATATATACCATCTACCAAGCTTTTGGATTTGCTTGACATGGCAGCGGCTGTCAAGACATCGGCGGCGCCCGTCGCCCCGTATCGCGGGGTGGAGGTGATCTGACTCTGATCAATTGGTTCGCGGTAGAAGACGAGCGATGGGGGAGTGAAAGCTGTTAGAAGCTCCATGGATCGCGCAGGCTGGAGAAATGTTAGCGTCCAGTTTGGTCTGATCGCCTATGATAAACCCCATACCGTGAGAAGCTCAATCTCAATCGGCCGCACGTATGGCCTGGATGAAGTGCTGGGACCCAAGCCACCCTCGTCCTCCACTACCGGCGCTCTATAGACACCAAACTCGGCGTCCCGGGTCATCGTGACGCCCTCCGCCTTCAATTGCTTCAATTGCGTCGCTGGGACATAGTCGGCGGTGCGGGATGGGAACCAGCGGTTCCGCATCAAGGCTCGATTGACAGGAATATATGAGCCTGGCTAAGTTTAGCCTTTGATACCAGATGAAATTGTACTGCAAACGTCTTACCAGCACGCCCGAATTTTGGAATGTCCTTAAGCAGCTTGACCACAATGTTGCGCTCTGCCTCTTTCGCGGCCTTGGAGACATGGCGGACCTGCTGCAGCGGCGCTCGCCAGGCCTCCCATCCCAGCCGCGTAATTCGACGCGTACACGATGTGCACTGCGGCAGCAATGATGACTTCCCTAGCGAAGTCATAGAGGGAGCGTGGTGGAGGGTGGCCGAAGACTTGAATACGAGGAAAAGTTGTGTCGTCCGAAAAGCGAAAATAGGTGAAGCTTGCGATGTCTGCAGAGTGGATCCGGAGCAGGGCCTCCAAAAGTCTCCAGTGCCCGCAAAGTGCCACATCCCGCGCCCGCTCCGAATCGATACTCTCGCCGAGTTAGCTCCCGCTTTCTCCATGGCGACAACGCCGCCTTGACTGACATTTCTGAACACCCTTACCGCTCTGACAGTGCCAACGACTCTTTCTGGCAAGTGGCATACAATGGATATCTGCCGAGTTCTTCTATTTGACCCCTCCAACCCCTCCGTTGCCTCTACTCATCTCCCGTCATCCCCACGTCCCTCGCGTTCCCTCCGAACTACATAACCGCGGTTCCGGACTCCCGCGTGGTCGGGCTCCGCAATGCCTGACAAACTTCCCACCGTCGTCGCCTATGCTGCTGGAGCCTCTCTCGCCGCAGCTACCCTGATATATGTTTTCGGTCCTACATATTTCCTTGACGATGAAACCTCGAGCAATCGTAAGAAGGGCGCAATCGGCTTGGCAAATGCCGCGAATGACTGCTTCATAAATTCCGTCCTCCAGGCCTTAGCCGGGCTCCCTGACCTCCGCATCTACCTCATACGCGAAATACACCGGCGGAAACTCGACGGCCCAGAAGTGTACGAGGTAGATACGGAGCGAATTGAGCAAGGCAGCAATGCAGTCAAGTCAAGGAAATTAGAGGGGCTACAAAAGGGACTGGTGACATTCGCCTTGAAAGAGGTCTTGGACAGACTGAATGAAAGGCCAATTCACAGAAAGGTCATTTCACCGCAGCCGTTCATTCGGGCTCTAGAGCATGCCTTCAATACGCGCATCAGCCGGCAACAACAGGATGCGCAAGAGTTTCTTCAGATCGTGACAGAGCGCTTATGCGACGAGTATCATGCAGGCGGGAAAGCCAGGCGCCAGGCGCAAAAGCAAGGCATATCGATAACAAATGGAGACTCGGCCTCTGAGAGACGAGAGATTGTACAGCAGTTCGGCGTCGCAGCAGTTCAGGCATCGCGGAGCAAGGAAGAACGGGGAGATACACCGGTAGATGAACTCCCATCCACCGAAGAAGGATTTCCATTTGAAGGCAAGATCGAGTCTCAGATTGAGTGTCTCACTTGCAATTTCAAGCCTAAGCCTTCAGTGTCAACGTTTGTAACACTGACTTTGAATGTTCCCCAATCATCGTCCACTTCTCTGAACTCTTGTTTTGACGGCATCTTCAAGATAGAGCATATCGAGGACTTCAAGTGTGAGTACTGCAGGCTAGAGCACGCTCTTCGAAGCAAAGACTACGAACTTTCCCGGGCCTCTGACTCTCAAAAGAGAGAGGAATTGGAGTCAGATATTGTGCTGATACGGGAGGCGTTGAAGAACGATCCCGAAAAGCCGCCAGAGGGTGTAGAGCTACCAGATTCTAAACTGGCGCCACGACGCAGGATAGCGCGGCATATGTATATTTCCAGCTTTCCCAAGGTACTTGCCGTACATTTATCACGCTCCATGTTCGCGGTCGGCAGTGTTTCTACGAAAAACCTCGCCAAGGTCTCATTCCCAGAAGATCTCCCCTTGGGGAGTCTAATCAATCGCAGGAACTACAAGCTGAGGGGAATGGTGACGCACAAGGGTAGCCATAATAGTGGCCACTACGAATCATTCCGGCGTCAAGTACAACCGGTCCCATATTCCACACCACATTCTTTCGGCTCAGGGGGGGTATACAGCGTCCAGGGGAGCCCAAACCCTTCAGCAATGCAGAGTCCTCGAATTTCGACCTCAAACCTTACCAACATGAATGGTAGAGACTCTCCAGCGTCTCTGACGCCCGCCCTCGACTCTCCATCAGAACAATCACTTTCATCCGAACTCTCATCGACATCTCGCGAACCCGCCCCAACCTCAGCTCCGCGGGAGGATGATCCATCCCAGGCATCCTCCTCACCAACATCTACATCCAAGCCCAAAAGCCTCCGATCCTTCAAGGAAAGAGCGTCCTCGGTAGCCGATCTCCCATCGCAGCTACGCCGACGACCCAAACAGCGCACCAATCGCTGGTGGCGAATCAGTGATGACAAAATCAAAGAAAGCAAAACGAGCGACGTGCTCGGTATGCAAAAGGAAGTCTATCTCTTGTTTTACGAGCTCGAGCGCGGCGACAGCCTCTAGGCGAGAGTCTGAGGAAAGGTAGCATTTTTCGGTTGCATGGATCTCCGTCAGGTGCATGGATTGGATTTGGGTTGCATTTTTCTCAATCTCTCTGCTAGATCTGTCTCTCTCTTATTGCATTTGGAGGAGAAAATATGTCGAGCTAGATTCGATTAGACTATTTGGAGATTCGGATGATGTTGTTGACATTTAGGGGCGTGGGGAAGAGGGAGTGCATATGCAGTTTGGTGGTATCCATGATATATGTGTTGTAGACATTGAAGTCGACTCGGTGCACGCGCACTTGTACATATGTAGCGAAATTCGCCAAAAAAGGGGATTCCCATGTCTAAGAATAGATCTGATACAATACGCATCATCTCTCACATTCGATTATGATCAATCTAACCACATCCCTTTTGTTCATCGCAGACTGCAAGTGATGCCTTGACATTAGTAACGGTCCTCGCTTATCAATCCCAGCAATCTAATTGGCCACCATCGCGTCCGCACCTGTACCCTCGCCAACCAGCCAGTCTCGAGTCTTTCCCCACGCCGCGTTGGGTCTAACCTCAACCATCAATTGAAGATCGCATTGTTGGCACTATGGTATGCCTGCAATGCAACATGGCTATGCCTCGATGATACATTGTCTCCTTCTTAGCCACCAACCCACGTCACGGCACATCTTGTTGGTTTTGTTTGGTCAATAACTGGCGAGACTGAGGCGGAGCGAGGCATCTATTTACGCAGCTGAGGTGCTTGTTTCCAGGCAGCTGTTTTGTTTATGAGGGGGCGACGATTTGCATTTTCGGTGGTTTTGTTTACAACGACTAGAAAGAGATATATATCTACATCTAGGAATTTTGTTGAACGATTCACTCTCTGGAACAACCGGCTCGGTTTTTGAAGATTCCAGGCTTTCTTATTTTCAAAAGAGGATCATCGCTACTTCTTTATCGAATCTCTTTATTCAACACACCAAACTCGGCGGTCCTATCCATCCCTCTATCCACCCACCCACCCACCCACCGGTCCACCCATTGGTCCACCATGCACAAAATCTTTAGGCGCAAGCCTTCCGTCTCTTCTCCTTCTCCTGCTTCTTCTTCTTCTTCTTCGTCGTCCACAAAGGCCACTCCCAAAACGTCCTCTACCACATCCACCCCTGCCTCATCCACTCCTTCTTCCTTCCTCTCTGCCGCCCCCAAACAAACCTTCACCACACCTCCCCGAATCCTCATAATCGGCGGGGGTTCCCGCGGCGCCGCCTACGCCCGCTCCTCCCAGTCTTCCACCAACGCCATAGTTCACTCCATCGCCGAACCCATCCCCTTCAAACGTGGCGAATTCGGTCGGAAATTCATCTGGGGTACCGGGACCCCGTCACCGGGGCAATCCTTCTCCGACTGGCGTGAATGGGTGACGTACGAGGAGGAGAGGAGGGATAGGGAAAGACGCGGCGAGGAGGTGGAGAAGGGTGTGGATGCGGTGTTTGTATGTGTGCTGGATGAGATGCATGAGGAGGTTGTTTGTGGGATTGCGGGGTTGGGGGTGCATATTTGTGTTGAGAAGCCGTTGGCAACGAGGTTAGAGAGCTGTGTAAATATTTGGAAGGCACTGATGGGGGTGGAAAGGTACGAGGGTGGTAGTGTGAAGGCAGATGGGACTACGAATGGTGAAATTGTGAAGAAAGAACCCATATTTGGTATCTGTCACGTCCTTCGGTACAGTATGTTCAATATGCTCCTGCGCCAGCTTGTACTGGAGGACGATGTGATTGGGGATGTCATGAGTATTGAGCATATTGAGCCGGTGGGGAATGCGCACTTCTCTCATTCTTATGTCAGGTGAGTGGTGGATTTCTACAATGCAAAGGTCAAAGACTAACAGCATCTAGGGGGAACTGGAGAAAGGAGTCAACCACAGCGCCATCCCTCCTCACAAAGTCCTGCCACGACATCGACTTCATAATGTGGATGCTCTGTTCGCCCGGACCTAAGAGCGGCACCAAGCCCCATCTACCAGCATACCTCACCTCAACCGGCTCCAAGAAATACTTCCGGAAGGAATACAAACCGAAAGCTGCTGGAAGCGCTACCAACTGTCTCTCGTGCGCGTACGAGCCCGACTGCACCTACAGCGCAAAGCGGATCTATCTAGAGAAGAACCTGAAGTTCGGCAACACGGGTTGGCCGGTGAAGGTAGTCAATCCTGAGATCGAAGACTGTTACAAATCAAAGGGCCTGGAGGCGGCAAGCAAGAAGTTACTCGACACGCTCTCTCAAGACTGGACAAGTGAAACGCCAGTTGGCGAGGTGGAGAGTCGGCCTTGGTTTGGGCGATGCGTATATGAAGCGGACAACGATGTTTGCGACGACCAATGCGTGACAATCACCTGGGACGACGATCCTTTGATCAAAGACGGCGAGAACGATGGACAAGCGTCGTTGAAAGGTCGTGGTGCAAAGACAGCACAGTTTCACATGGTGGCCTTCACCGAGAAACTATGTGAGCGAAGAGGGCGAATCTACGGCAGCAGAGGCGAAATTGAATACGACAGTGCCACGATCAAAGTGCACGACTTCTCGACGGGGTACACGAAAGTACACAAACCGTTCCAGGCGCCGGGCGGCCACGGCGGAGGAGATGATGGCCTCGCGCGCCAGTTCCTGACGGCGGTTGACGCCGTGGACCACGGGGACATGGCAGCGGCGGAAGCGCAGCGCCAGTTCCTTGGGTGCGATATCGAAGAAGCGTTCAGGAGTCACGCGGTGGTGTTCGCAGCTGAAGAGGCTAGGACAGGGCGCAAAGTCGTCGATTACAAGGAGTGGTGGAGTGACCGCGTGGAGCCGCAATTACACCAGCGGTAAAAACAGAGTTTTGGGTACGTGGGCTCTGAGGCGCAAGCAAAGCAGGCAGGCAAGCAAGCAAGAAGCAAGCAAGGCAAAGCAAGGAGTGTAATGAAGCTGAGCTGCTGAGTTGGGCGCGTACGGTAGAAGTTGCATTGACGGCCTGGGTAGTAGTATCGTCATCGCATATCGGGATCCGAGATTATGGACAGCCCCATTATTCATGCTGCGGAGAGAAGGTTGGAGAATCGATAGCAATATCCGATTAGCGTTGGTTACACCACCTACTGCACCGTAAATCAGCTGTGCCAACTGTATCAGTATCGTGAAGCGTCTAGTTTTTGCAAGTCGCACAAAGTATAAGCCGGATATAGCCAGATTAGGTTGTATAAGGGGGGGGGGGGGAAGGGAGGGTAAATTAGCCAACATTTTCCCAACCTAAAACTCCGGAGCTGGCAATGGGTTGGGTCCGGTTTTGGATATTTTTGGTGTCAGCAAGCCAGGCTAATAGGTCCCGATTGGGAATTTGGGCGCTTAAGGACATGAACGAACGGGCCAGGTTTGAGAGTGACACATGGCAGCATGAGGCTCTTACGGGCGATTAATCTTTTCGAGCTAATTAGTTGGGGCTTCTTTCGTAACTGGGCAGTGGCCAGCCCTACGGTAAAGGGAAGACAGCGTTTCCGGGCGCAAGGTCTGGTATGAGCTGATCTGGGAGAGATGGGGAGTTGGGCGCTTCGGTGGGCAGATGGGACAAGGGCCAATGAGGGGGCGCGGTTGGAGGATTTGATATGGGGCCGAGGGGAGGAGGGAGGACGAGAGTAGGGCAAAGTGAGGTAGGCAAAAGCGAGGGTTAGGCAGTTGGAGGGCGTGGTGGTGGTCGAGAAGGTTGGAGCGCTTGGAATGAATTGGTAGGTAGGTAGGTAAACAGTCGGATGCAAACGGGGACTCTGAACTTCTGGAAGTGGGCACACGGCCAGACCCCGAAAAGCGGTACAAGCAAGACGACGAGATGCGGTGAACGCGCTGGCCGTTGTGAGGTATTAATCCAGACGTGTTTGTACGTGTTATAGTCGCGGCGAACTGGTGGTCGCCCATCCTCTGTGAGTCACCGTTTTGAACCTACTATGGCAATGCTCTCGAGGCCCACGGGAGACATGCAGAGAGGGCTTGGGAGGGATGGAAGAGGGAAGGAGCGGAGGGTGGAAACAAAACACACAGCTGTCGTGGCCCAATCACGGTGGCCAGGCTGCGAATGGCGGCCATGGCTGCTGCCATGACTGCGATGACTCCTCCAACGGCTGCTTCCCCCCGGACGGCAGCAGGGAACGCTAGGGCCGGATGCGGACTAACGCCACCTCCCGCCCCACGTCTTCGGAAGCGGGACCCACTTCTCTCTGGACCAGGAAGCGACGACTGACGAGCGACAACGACCGACAACGAACGACCGACGACTGGCGGCTACACACCCCTGCGCGCCTTCCCTGCCTCCCATTCGTCCCTTCGCGCTGGCCAACGTCAAACTGCCGCCCACAACACCACGACTTCAGTAAACACTCCCTCGCTCGCTCCTGCTCTCTTTCTTCACCTACACACGGCATTACCATACGGCGCCACATATCCCGGTTTCATCTTAGCCAACCGCCCCGGCCTGCAGCGCCTCGCCCGCCTTGTCCTCTTTGGTATGCCCTCCCTCTGCAACCTCGCCCTCCCACAGCCACTCACGATAGTCCTTCTCCTCCCCCAGGCCCGGTTCTACCATACGCCGCGGGCCAAAATAGAAAACAGAGAAGAAGAGAGTAGACTAGAACCGTTCTGCTCCCCCCATGTACTCGCCCACCAGTCCCCCGCTAGGTTTCAGGCCCCCTCTGTGGTCTGTCTGGCTGTCTGTCTCCATGTACGCAGAGTAGGGCATGCTGTTGTGATACAGCCGCCAGACCGCTCCATGTGCCCCGGGTCTCTCTTTTGGGCCTCGCTGGATCGTGTTTCAGAATGTTTTAGCGCCATAGCGAGATCGTGTTCTGCCCACTGACCCAGTGGTTCTCAGGTCTTCATGACGCCGAGGATAAGTATCCATGCCTTCGCCGCATATCCAACCTTTTTTTTCCCCCTCATCAGTTCTTCATCCAGCTGTCTTGTGTTCGTGCACTCCAACAACGACCTTTGTTGTCTTTAGATCCCCCCGGAGCCGGACTCCCCTTTCCTAATCGTTACTCTTAATTCTTTCCCGTCCTTTCGTTCCTGTCCACTCATCCTCTACTCACAGCGTACGTTGTCACCCAGTACCCAGTGCCCAGCACCTAAGAATCCAAATCAACACACAAGAACTTTCTAACATTTGCAATCAATCAATTTAGTCTGGTAGCTTTTTCCCCCCCACCCACCCACTATTCATCATGTACCACCGCCAGACCACGCCTCCTTCGGCTTCGTTCAGCTACATGCCCGGCAGTGTTGGCTCCTCTGCGGATGGTGCCTTCTACTCCTACGACTCCTCGCCCTCAGACTCCATCAACACCGCCGGCACCACTCCCCCGCCGCGCTCCCCCATCCGCCAGCATGGACCGGTCCTGCTGCCCAAACTTCGCGCTCAAGACCAAATCACCGAACCCACCGCCCTCACCGGCGGCCCCGTTAGACATCGCAGGACGACGTCTAGCTCCAGCATGGGAGGCTATGCCTCTACCTATTCCCCCTACTCGCGCCCCAACTCCATGATCCGCAGAGGATCAAGCCCGCTCAACCACAACATCCACAGTGCCGTCAACTCCCCTTGCTCCACTGCCTCGTATGACTTGGGCCTCACCACCTCCACCCTTAATTCCCCCATTGTCTTCACCCCCCCAGAGGCTCGACGCCCTTCCTTTGCTGCCCACAGTCGCTCCCACTCCGCATCTGGTATTCGCGGCCACTCTCGCTCGGGTTCCGCCGGCAGCATCGATGACAATGTCATCAGCCGCTATGGCTTCCCCACCTATCGCAACCTCCCCAACTACGTGACTACTGCCACTGCCACCTCTTCGAGCAGTGCTGTCCAGCCCAGCCTCAACCTCGTCACTTCCCTACCCTCCTCCTACCCTTCTTCCTCCTCCTTCTCTCAAATCCAGGACATCACCCAAGATTTCACCTTCAACGACCTCGAATCGGCTCCCGCTGTTCAGTATCCCATTGCTGCTGACTTGAGCTTTGACGCCTTCCAGTCGAGCACCACTTCGTCGCTCCTGGACTACCTCACCTCGGCCAACCCCACCCCCCGTCTTGTCCACCGTGTCACCAGCCTCGGCCGTGGCATCAACAACAACTTCTGGTGGGACATCCGCAACCTCCGAAGCTGGACCGACTTCAACATCTCCACCATCACCTCCCTCCCCTCCATCCTTCCTCTTCTCGAGGTCCCCGTCCCAGCTCAGATGCTCCCCGAGCCGGGACGCGCCAACCTCCAGCCCGAGAACGAGTCTGCCCTCCATGACATCTATGCCAACTACTTCGGCACCAAGGTCAACGCCGCCCTCAACGTTGCCCTTGGCAGCAAGCACATGACCATGCGTGCTTGCAAGACGGTTCCCGGCGCCCGCCAACAGCCCGAGTTCGTTGCCAACTACCCCTCCGACGTCGACAAGACCATCTTTGGCGACGTCAGCGGCCGCGTCGTCGGCATTGTCAAGTGCTACGACCAGTGGAACACTGGCATGCGCGGCGAGTCCGCACCCCGTCAAGTCCTCTACCTCCAAGGCCTCGCCCATCTCCACCGCGTGATGCGCGAGCATGGTTGCCGCTACGGATTCATCATGACCGAGATCGAGCTCCTCTGCGTGCGCTGCGGTGGCCCCTCCTCCGCCAGCACCATCGATCCCACCACCGTCAACGCCAAAGCCGGCACCCCCATCTTCGGCTATCTTGAAGTCTCCGCACCCATCACCCTCTCCACCTCCGGCCCTCACTCAGAAACGGGTGAGATGCAGATGACCGCCGGCCTGGCCCTGTGGTATCTGCACATGCTGGCCAAGGAGAATCCCTTCGATGGCATGGGCACCTTCCGCATGGAAGTCGGCGGTCCCGCCGCCTTGTCGAGGCAGAACTTCCTCGACAAGGACTCGTGGATCCCGAAGCCGAACCTGAGCGAGAAGCGCGAGGCGAAGCGCGTCAGGGGATGGGTTTTCCCTGACGAGCCGCTGTCGAAGAGAGAGTGCGGACGTGGAAAGAGGGCTAAGAGCCAGGGATAAAATTAAACACGGTCGTTTTACTACTTCGCTTTTTTTTTCCGGGATCGTTCGGAAAACAATACACAGGCACTGGGTGTAATATTCGAGCTTATGGGCTCGCTGGTTAAAAAGTCAGGGGATGGAGGAAGATGTAGACTTGATGGCATGTATGCATATATTGCATCTCTCTCATTTTTCTATTTTTTTATTTTTTTTGACAAGCAATCCAAGATTGCTCGGTCACACTCATTGTCATATCATGAATATTTCCTTTTCTGTTTACTGTCATCTTCTACTGTCATTTCAAGCATTCGCATCGCATCGCATCGCATTCACAAGGGGTTCCTTCTTTTTTTTTAATCCATCTCTCTTTCTCTCTCTCTCGGTTAATGGTCAATGATTAGCATTTATAGGCGTCTTTTTTTCATTCATGGTGTTTGGCATTTTCAATTTCGTTGCATTGCGAGGTGTTTTTTGACTTTGGCACTCACTGCTGGATAGTGGTGAGGGTTTTTTCTCTCGGGCTTTTGTGTAATGGGTTGGTCGGTAGGGCGATGAGGGGATTAGGGACTTGGATGGAGTAGAAGGTGTAGATATATAAGAGAAGAGAGAATAATTCATCCTATATGTTCAACTCTTGTGTGTTCTATTTAAAGTCCCCCCCCTCCCCCAATTTGATCTCTCCTTCCGACTTGCCATCATCCTTCACCATCCATTTTCCAATCAGCCTGAAACCAGAATAGCTAGCGGGGAGAATATCTCCTACTTCCGAGTCTCTATCCAGACGATGTAACAGTATCAACGGATGATGATATCTTCGCCAGACTCCATGTACATCGGTTTGAACATTATTAGGGAATTGAGCTTCTGCGCTGACGCAGAGGGATCTGGGGCCAGATTGTGCGGGTGAAAATACTTGGGTTGAATATGAATGTCGAGGTTCGGTTTCGGTTTCGGTGGCTGAGAAAAGATGGGAGATGGTTTCGGAGGGACTGCTGGCAGGGGTTTTCTTCCACTGTGCTTATCTACGGAACATGTATGTTCGTGTAACGTACATGGGATCTTGTGTCGAATCGGTTTATTGTGCGGGTTTGGTTGTAGATTGTGGGGGTGGAATATGTGGGTTGGTTTTTTCGCTTTTGGTTTCACTTTTACTTTCACTTTTACTTTCACTTTCACTTTCACCTCTGACTCTGAGTCTACGTCTTCACTGTTGGCCCGTGTGGCGATCCAGATTCGATTGGTCGGTGGGGAGGAGGGAGTGGCTTCTGGGGCTTTTGGAGGGTGGGTGGATTGCTGGGTTTCACTTTTGGGTTCGATACCTATCAACACCAACGGCCACGATGGTAGAAGATCGTCACAACAAGCAGACCGCGCAAGACGCAAAGACTCCGCCCCTTCCTTCTCGCCCTCCGCTTCCTCGTCCACCTACCACACCCCGCTACTCCTTGTTCCCTGGGGTAAGCAGCAACCCGGGGAACTGGACCAGAGCTGAACGGTCTGGCAAGCCCGAGTCCTGTGGGGTGGGACTCGGTCAAGCCAGGAGTATGGCCAGCTTACGCGGTAAGGCGCAAGAGGAAGTCACCCCCAGAAGCCGGCAAGGCGTTATGAGATATGGCCTAGCCATTGACGAAGATAAGGATGACGGTGAAGACGCTTTCATTAGGCCAGTGAAAGAGAAAGAGAACGAGAACCTGGCCGAAGAAATCACGATGCTGTTGAGCGGCCAATCCCTCCCTCCCGCACGCACACCCGCATCTCCACATGTTGCCTCACCGCAATCGAGGCGGTACGGCTATGCAGAGCCTGATGCCCCTGGAGTGATGGTTGAGAAGAAAGAGACCCGTTTCCACCTAACCCATCGCGACGTTAGGATGAGTGTCTCCCCTCGAACACCTTATCGTAAGATGTTGCCAAAATTCGCGAGCGTAGACGACCTCGCAGGCAAGCAGAAAGATACGGCAGAAGAGACCCCTCGGGGAATTTGCGGTGCTGCGGCGATGTCAATTCCACGGGCAAGCTTCACCCCTACCCTCGACGACCCCTACTTGGTGCCAAACGGAGGACTTATACCGATGGGGGTAGCCCCCTTCAATCTTCCCAGTCTCCGCTCGTTGCTGCGCCGATCGACACCACCGGGCAAAACGAGCAGAGGAATTCTTCGGGAAACTCGTATAGAGGTCCATGTTGAGAAGGGAGAGAATAAAGAATCCTTCATGGACAGAAAGGATCTCCTTCGTTCCGCGCCTGTGAGAGAAGATCATACTAGGCAGTTCAACACTGCTCTCGAGGCCGGAAAATCTAACATCCTGGGTTCTTTCAACAAGGACACCAATTCGCCTGGAGCAGCGACGGACCGGGGACAAAGGACGTTTAGGAAGAGGAGAAAGTGAGATGGAATGGATGCCCCTCAGTGATAGACTGCTGTCGCTCTTTTGGAACGGATGACTGTTGATATGGGGAATAAAATGGTTTGACGAGAGGGATATTGCGGTATACAGATTTTCGATAGAGAGATATACTGCTTAGTGATGTTCATAGCATCAGTTAATTGCACATGCGGGGTGTTACAGAAGCCGATATACGGTGCTTGATGTACCTGTTTTGATTCTAACCCCGAATATTGGTGACGTAGGAAAGCAGAACAAGGCCTTGATATAGAAAAAACGGGCGGCACCCACTCGAGACGAACACTCCCGAAAGTTTAACACTGCCCTTGAGGCTGGGAAGTCGGACGTTTTGGGTTCTTTCAACAAGGACGCCACATCGCCTGAGACAACCCATGAACCAGGGCAAAAGGATCTTCCGGAAGAGAAGAGGATGAAGAGGGGGATAGCCCTCAGTGATGCATTGTGGCCTTGTTTGGGAATAAATGGTCGGAGACACGAGGAACTCGGGGGCAGGGGAAAGACGATTGCAGGATAGAGTTTTTCGATAGATATATATTCCTCGGTGCGGCTAGGAAGTTGAATCGTTTAGGTTCTTTCCACGAGGACGCCACTTCGCTTGGTGTGTGTCCGCGGACCAGGGCGGAAGGACTTTCATGAATAGGAAAACTTGGAATGAAGGGAATATATAGAGAGAGGAAAAGGTTGAAAGAAGGAAATAGATGTATAGAGAGAGAGAGAGAGAGAGAGAGAGAGAAAGAGGGAGAGAGAAATACAACGAAAGGGGAGAAAGTAGGAAAATGGTTATGAGGGTTCAATACAGCTGCTTTAAGGAACGCATGGAAATTTTGCCCTACGTGTTGTAAGGCCACATGATAGATACTCGTGAGCCTACAGTCCATGCCGATATAGTTATTTGCGGTGGACGAGCCAGGTGGCTGTAACGAATGGAAGCCAGGTTATGAGCAGCAGCGATGAGAAATCACGAGATTTAAGATTCCCAAACTGTTTCCCCTCCCTTGATTTTGACTTTGATTTTGACCTTGACTTTGACTTTGACTTTCACCCTGATCTCAGGAGTGCGTGTTCAAGCTGCTGGTCTCAGCAGAGTCCAGACAAACCCCATACCCTGCTATAACACGCACGTGGTCAATCGTATCAACCTATTTTTGATGCACGCCATTTCACGTCGACCGTATAAGTCGACCGTGCTAATATCTCTTGCCACGGAAGCGAAGTACCCCTTCGGTTCACCTCAGCTGCATCTGGAGCAAATGATGGGTTGACGTTGAGAGAAGGGCTCGGGACCTAAACTTTATGATTCATCTGTCACCCAGCGCTAGTCCTAAACCTGCTCTAGTTCACCTGTCGTGACCGTGGAACGTGAAACCGTGGACCGCCATTGTCAGACGCCGCAAAACGACTTCCCGCAGAGCTAACTTTTCCCCATCCATCCAACAACTGGAATGTGAAAGTGCATCATCGCGACGTCAAAGAGGCCAGATACAATTTATTCAACTTGCTTGCACATGTACGGTTTATGCGATGCTCCAAGTACCGGCTCACAACCGCCTCATTGCCGGTTAAGCATTCAGGGGCCATTCGGCAGTCCGACCGCACCGCAGATCTGTCGACCCCCTTCCCCCTCTTCCCCCCGGTGGAAGCGTGGAGGATTCGATATTTTCGATCCATGATCACACCCAAAGCCACCGTGATGGATTTCTGTTGGGGCGTTTTGGCCGGAAGCGTGTCCCCGGGGCCGTCCAATACAAACACACGAGAGGTGAACACTACATGGGCCATGGGGCGTACGGTTTTCGCCATGTCCATCAGCACATGTGCTCACCAGCGCTGCCTCTCTCATTCTCGAAAGGGTAAACAGGCAGGGCCAAAGTGGCATTAAACTTTGGGATCAAGAACAAGAGCGGGGAACATGTCCGTTTAGCATGAGAGATAAATCGCTGGGGGGGCAAAAGCGTGTGGGTTGCTGATGCCGGTTTCCGCCCGCTAGTGTCGCCGGCGTCGACAGGCACGACAGAGGCGTGGATTGGCGGGCTAAAAGCAGAGGTTGCCAATGGCCATTTCCTTTGCCCAGCCCACGGCTGGTTTTCTGTTCAAGGCGACTGGCGACGGCGCGGCTGAAAGGTCCGCTGGTCGCAGAGCAGGAACTGGGCAGAGAAAATGCGGCTATAATTGCGAAATGATATAGGCGATGCGGGCCAGGGCGCTCGGAACAATGCGTTGCTTGGACGTTGCTTTCATGTTTCGAGGCACGAGCGGCGCCCCCAGCGACCGGCCAGGCCAGGACGACTTTATCCAGCGTGCCAGCTTCACGTCGCTATACCAATGAGATGGGCCAGAGTGCGAATTTGCGCTTGTTCGTTGTTGCACAGCGTGGCAGGATGCCTGTATGTCTCGAATGCGGGGAAATTGTCCCTCCGCTGTGATCAGGAGGGTTTGCCGGCAGCGGCATCTCCACTTTATCAATTTGAAGACTTGTATATGTGTGTGGTGGGTGGTACAGATTGGGAAACCGGGTAGACATATAGACATCGCGATACTCTAAAAGAGAACTGGATGAGGCGTCATGCTCTAGTCCGGGGAAAGGCCAGCAGTGATGGGTCAGGCTTGGGAAAAGGTGTCGCCGTCGATCACAAGCACAAAAATCGCATGGTCCGTTGCGTGTCCCTTCTCCTGACTCGTCAACCCTGCGGTTGAGATGAGCTGCTGGTGGCTGAACAGTCGTCGATAACGCGCGCGACCACATCACATACCCTGCAGTGTGTACCACGCCGTCTTTGGCTAGCTGCCCTGCAACCTCCCTTCGCCAGTCGGTGCCACTGCCCCCCCGTATAAACGCAATCGAGACCCCGGATGCACTCCCTCGGGTCCTCCTCGTTGCAACTCGCACGCGTGTCGATCGCGAGAAGGGACTTCGAATCGACGACGATACAATGACTGGACAGGAGGGAGAAGCCGTGTATTTGAAAAAGGCGTACCATGGCGACCTTGCTGTGCAACTTGCTTTTGTGCTAACCAGTCTGTCGACTGTGGTGGTGGCCCTGAGGTAACTATGCAATACCATCCATACGGTGTCACCGTCGCGTTGAGCAACAACAGCTAACTCTGTGTTTCTAGGTTCTATAGCCGGTACTATCTTGTGGGCAAACTTCGTTCTCCAGATTGGGTCATGCTACTAGCTTTGGTACGAGATGGTACTTTATTCTCTACGACTCGACCAAGATCGCTGATACCTTTCTAGATATGCACGTGGGGATGTGCCGTCATCAACTACTATCAAATCTACTTTACAGACTACAGTCAGGCCTTCACGAGTAAAGAAGCGTGGGCTCGCACCGTCACCGGCTCCCTACTTACTTGGTGGATCTATCGCCTTTTCTACATTGTCGACCTATGCCTAATCAAGATATCCATTCTCCTCTTCTACAACTACGTCGCCTCATCCCACAAATCATTCCACCTCATCGTCAAGGTCCTGATTGGCATCGTATGCGCCTCGAGTTTCGGCATGCTCATCGCCAGTGTCTTTGCCTGCAACCCTCCATCCGACGCCTGGTCCGCCGAAGTCTTTTTCAACGGCTTTCTCGGCATCTACGCCACTCAATGCTACAACCCAACCATCATTTGGTATTTCACAGCAAGCTGGAACTTGTTCACCGACTGCATCGTCTGGGTCCTTCCTATCCCCTTTGTCCTCAACCTGAGCACCATGCCCTTAAAACGCCGCCTCGGCCTCGCAGGCGTCTTCTCCCTTGGCATCATGGCCATCGTAGCCTCCTCCGTTCGTCTCTACGTCCTCGTCCAATGGAACTCCGACTGGATCAAGCAAGGCCAAAACACCGCCAACCTCCTCATCTGGGGCCAAGTCGAGCAGCACGCCGGCATCATCTCTGCCTCAATTCCCTTTCTTCGCCCATTGGTGCGGAAAGTCAAACAGTCGTGGTGTGGTGCACGTAGGAAGGACGGCCAACCACCACCGAGCCCCGCCGCTAAGCTGATTCATCCTCATCTTACCCCCGATGCGAATCCGATTCCGCCCCGGACCCCAATTATCCCTTCGCCGTCGGCGACGTATGGGAGTTCGTCGAGTGGGTTGTTTAGGCTGCCGCCGGATCCGTTGAAGCCGATTTCGCCGATTAGGTCCGGGTATGATGTGGGAAGTGCTGTGTGAGGGGGAAGAAGTTGATTTGGGAATGAAAAGTTATAACTAGAGGAGTGTGTTCAATACGCGGAACTGGATTGAAGAGGACGTTCTTGGGAATGCAAATTGGATACAGAGGATCCACATCTTCGTCCAAACTAGGGACATGATATCCTACCCCACGCGAGAAAGAGACACGGTAAGAACTTACAACACCGTTCTCGCGAACGCGACTCTCGATCGACCTCGAACAATCGCTCAACTACATGTTGTGTGAACTAAAAGCGCCCAACACGGTCCGTCTTTCCACTCAGTCCTCGAGAGAACTATCAGCCGACGTCTTGGCGTTCGAGCTTGAAAACCTACCGCGCGCAGCAAAGCCGCAAAACATACGTATATCCTCAACGACCAGGTATAATCGATCTATCGACGACTAGGTCTACGCATGAATCAACAATACCCACCAACGCAGCTTCTACAGCGCAGAAGCCACCACTGTGGCCGAAACCACACTCCACGGCCATTACCACTACGATCGATACAGTTCCCTCTCTTTCCTTTTTCTTTCGAAAGCCCAAGATACCCGACATTCCGACGCGAATGTCTTCTCTGTAATTTTCTATTTTTCTAATTTATCAAATTTGGGTTGTGTGCATGGAGAAGATCGCTGGAGATTCAGTCGAATAGTCGAATATAATGCCGAGATGCAGAAAGGAGGAGGAACAGGTAGGACTATGGAGACTTTGAGTTGAATCGATGTTCGAAAGTGTAGGAGTTATCTGGGTATGGTTATGGGTCTGGGTTTGGTTTTGGACACAGAATTTTTGGATATGGTAAAGGAACAAGGAATAGGAATATGCATGTAAAAGTATGAAAGGAAGGGCACCGAATGGAAAAAAAAGAAAAGGAAAAAGCGACACCAAACAATCCCTCAAAACATAGCTACGAGGAATGAATCGCTCAAAGGCAACAAAACAAAACCGAAATACAAATCAAGAATTGAAATCATACCAAAATAGACATTCCGTGATCTCCAACCAAAAGAAAAACCCCCACCACTCCAAAGAAGATACTATCTAACAGACTGCCATCCCCAACACATCGGCGCCCCATGGCCCCCGATCCCCCGAACCGTCCCTAAAGTCACGTCCCCCATCCCCATCCCCGTCCTCCCATCTTCCCATCCCTCACGATCCCACACCACTCGTCCACCCCGTGCCCCCTCGATCCATCGTCAGTCAGCACAACGCACGGACCCCACCGGATCCTTCCCACATTTCCACCCGCGCCCCATCGTCTCCCTCCCTCCCTCGCCTCCGCTCGTCTCCAGAAGAGAAGTTTGCGCAAGTGAGCGTGCGGCTTACTGTGGCGTTGTGTACGTGCGCATGCTTGGACTTGGCAGCGACGAGAGGATTCGATTGGATCGGGTGTAGGAGGGCGGTGATTGGGCTTATGGGGAGAGGGTTGGAAGGGTGTAGGGTGGGTACGGGGGGGGATGTTTGGTATTGTGCTACCTATTGTGGTGGCGGAGATATTTGAGAATAGGGGATCAGATAGTAGGGAAGGGCGAGTGAAGTGGATTGTTCGGGGGATTGGAGATGGTGAGAGGTGACATTGGGCGCATTGTCCACATATACGAGCTGAGTGTGAGAAGGATTTGAGACATGAGATGCCCATCAATACGACCGCGGAGATGTGCCTTCTCTGATCAACTCCACAATGTCCAAGCTCAACATCTTGCCTTCGTTCTCACTTCACTATCACAAAAGACGCAATCAGCATATCCAGACCAGAAAAATAACGAAAAAAACACCATTTCACATAATATCCTACAGTATATATGCACGGCCTTCCCTCCTAAACCATAACCCCATCCATCCATCCATATTTCTCCTCCCAAACCCCTCTATTCCTTTCCCTACACCCTAACTGTGCACCCACGCAAATATCGCCTCAATGCTGTATTCTACAGAGAATCCGCAAATTAAAAGGCTGACCGGGGAAAGAAATTACTAGACTTGCAAGGTAAGGTAATTAAAGAAAAGCAAAAAGGGAATCCATCAAGAACCAGATAGATTTCCCATATCCTATCCCCCGCCATTAATCTTTCCGTCGTGAATATAATATAGCAGTGGTTCGGAAGTGAAGGGGGAAAAAGGAGGAAGAAGGAGAAGAAGAAGAGCAGCAAGATGGTTGATTGGGTAGATCCCTCCTGAAGACGCCATGCTTTTTTCTTTCGCAGAAACACAAAACTCAAAGATTTGTTTCTTCCCAGGTTTCATTCATGATTTCCTCTTTCACTTAGACAGATTCGCAATCCAGAGAGAGAAAAAAAGAGATAGACGTGGAAGCTCCTTGCAATGCAATAAAGTGCCAGAAGACCATAACCCCACTCCGTACGCAAATGCATTTAGAGGTTTGAGCAAACATTAAGTTGACCGAGACGATGAATGGCTGCGCTTCCTACGCGCCATATGTGAGTTAGAAGAGGAATGTGGTGCCCCAACATCGAGAGAAATTAGACTAATGGTTGGGGGCTTTGCTGAGCATGCGAAAACAGAGCATTGAACAAACGCTCAACCTGTGGGTAGTATTGATTAGTACCGATATTTTACATTTTAGAATAAGAAACGTACCTCTGGTGCAGCTTTGACGAACGGTAAGTCCCAGAAGGCATATGTGCGATTCTTCAAAATCTCTAATAGAGTAATGATGAGTCCCCAAGGATGTGGACGATGGACAAGAAGGCGCTCCAGAAGTACTCTTGTGATAGTCTGCTGCACATCCAGCACTTGCGGGTCGTTATTGGGAGGACCAAAGAGATGGATAAGCGCACAGCTGAAGTAGTGAGTATGTGCGTTCGGCCAGCGTAGCTGATTAGCGATTGCGCTGATGAAGTGGAATCTTGCTTCTGGGCGCAACTGCTTCGCTAAGCTATCAAGAACTTGGACGGCGGGAGCCGTTGGATCGAATTCCGATGCCTTCGAACCTTGACCAGCACCTTGACTGGCTAGAGCCGCTTCTCCGATGTAGATCACGATAGCATGGATCAACACGGGGTTTGACGACGTCGGAACTAGCTCGAAGCCGGCAGGCTTGTTCTCTGCATAGTAGGTTGCATCGCAGATTTTCTCTACGTCTTCCAACTTTGGTTCAGGTGCTTTAAGAAGGGTATCGATTGTGTCTTTGATTTCCGCATCGATGAGACTCTGTTCAATATCCGCCCTGATTGTTGGAGAGTATTTGCTGTCATTGATCAAGTCAACTTTGAGTCCAGGACTAAATGGATCGGGCATATCGTTGATATGAGACGGATATGCGCTAACAATTAGGTTGCGTAGTTGTGTGCAATGTATTGGAATGCTATTGCAAAAACGGAAATGATGTTCAGCAAGAAACTCGGGATAATCGTGATGAATCACAAGCAATACTCGCATGACGCCACGATAGAAGTTTTGAGCCATGATCGTCTCACCAGTGGGCTTCATAAGCTGTCCAGTATAATTGAGGAGAGTTTCGATGAGCTTTGCATAGCTATCCCATCGCTGTTCCTTGGTGACAGAAGCTTGGTCTTTGTATTCAAGCATTGCGGGCATGAAGATGCGGTGCGATAGAAGCGTCAGCCAGGAGAAAGTAAACACCTGGAAGTATTGAGGCTGCAAGACTAGGAAAGCACGAGCGAGTGCAAGGAAGATTTCAGCCCTGGCATCTACCAAAGCATCTTCTTTCAGAGCAGTATTAAGCTCAAAGAGGAGGGTTGAGAACAGTCGGAAGAAGACCTTTTGATTGAAATTCTCGCCCCGAGTCTTCTGGTGGCCACAGAATACCAGAATAATGACCATGAGGACATTATCGAAGTACTTGGCCTTGCTCTCTTTCACTGGAATGTCGCCTTCTCCATGGTAGGTAATGAGAGATACGACTAATTTGGCGAGCGCATCGATCTTGATAGTGGCTGTGTCGGGGTTGCCGGTTCCGAAAGGAGCAAATTCTTCGTGCTCGTATGAAGCCACTGAGGCATCTATACAGGTTCGGATGAACTCGATAGAGTCTTGATTGTTTTGCATAATCTGATGCTGATGCAATTGGTAAATAAAGGCGGCAATCGATTTCTTAGGAGTATCTGGAAGCTGAAGGTGGACCCATTCGTCAAACACGTACTCCAACTGGTCTTTATTACCAGTAGCGGGAGGTGTCAGAGACTGCTCGGTCGGAGCAACTTGTAACTTGGAGATGATCTGCTTTCCAATATCAAGACTAGGATCTTCGGACAGCCAGCCCATTAGAGCATCGATCGACAAGGCGAAGTCAGCGCGGAGAGCGCTTTGATGTTCACTAAGTAGCATCTCGTCTATTAAGTTAGAAAGCATCTCGACAGCCGCAACGTTGTGCTGGGCTATGGCCTTCGCCATGACTGTGTTTAATCGGTGCATGTCCATAAGACCCACATCTATCAAACATATCATGACCGTGGCATTAAAAATGCGAGGATCGTCTTTCATTGTCGACAGCCACGTCAAGACTTGTCGAGAAGTTTGAACGGAGACTTGGCACAGGTTGGCCAGCAGTTGCGTCAGAACCTCGATCTCCAACCGACGTTCTAGATCGGAGAAGAGATGGTTTACGACATGCCCGGCGGTGCGGAAGGCAAAGGTATCCTTGTTGACATTGCCATTCTCGATAGTGAACAACAGACGTTCATAAACATTGTGAACAGCACTCGAGGGCCGAAGATCAGCTACGCGTTCCTCGGGGGCCTCCTTCATCACCCGTGTGAGCTCAACCAAGAGTTCATCCGTAGACCGTTGCTCCCGATCAGGTCCAGAGCCTTCCATATACCCATTGAGTTGCTGCTGGGAGTTCGGAGCAGTTGCACCTTGGAGTCGTTGTTGTTGATTTGACTGTCTGGGCTCAGCTGGAGCGGCGGCGGGAGTAGGAAGATTTGGGACTACTGCGAATTGGTCTTGAAGAACATCAGGGACTTGACGTCCACTGTCTTGTGATGCATTATTTGTGTGAGGCAAGCCACGTGATTGACGGCCAAAATCTTCATAAATGGCCTGTTGTTCGGCATTCAGTCCACCAGCTGACTGTTTATAAGGTTCTGGGATGTAGAATGCCCATGGGCTGATATTTGCATCTTTGAAGGGTTCGTTGGGGCGAGTGTTGCGGAATAGTCTACGAATACGCACAGACTCTTCTATTTGCATATCGATCTCGGTCATCGAGGCTTGCTCTGCAGCTTGTTCCACGTGGCGGCAGACGAGGTCTAGATTGTCGTTGACAAACATCAGAACATGACCTTCCGGAATGGCTTGTTCAGGCAGGTCGCGCGCCATAACTCGAATGTTGTTGATTATGCTCATGCGAAGTGGTTCTTTGCAGGTGACTAGAGCCAACGCTCCAGAGAGTGACTTCACCACAGTGTGTGCGGCATTCCGCAGCTTCTCCTCATCCGGCTCCATTGCGAAGTCCTTGTTGATCAGCTGAGAGGTCGATATGGCTGCGATGGTGACTGAGCGTTCCACAACTGGGGCAATGATCTCTTGTATCGCCTGACTAACAGCGCGAACAAAGATTGTCTTCAGATCAGCAGCAGGAACAGCCGAATTGCCGGAAGGAGGATAGATGAGTTGATTGCTAAAGTTCGGGAGGCTGGCCGTGATGTTAGCAGAGGAGAAGCGCTCACTCGGCCCGCGTGCGCGGTTGAGACTCATAATTGACAGATCGCTGAAAGGCTCGAGATTTTCGTGGGGCATAGGACCAAGGTACTCTTCTTCGACGTGTTGACTTGCGCGAATACTCTCGGACGGTTCGATTGTCTTATGGTCGAGGTCCAAGCCTTTACATAAAACCTCGATTTCGAACTTTTGGTTGAGTTTGAGATCGGCTCCGTGATAGAGTTCCATCAAAACTCGGACGATCTCCATCAACCATGGGTTGGGAGGCTTAAAGACTGTCGACTTGGCCGCTTGCACCAACACTTTGCAGGTGAAGGGAATAACTATAAGAAGACGATCAGAGTGATAGGCTTCGATCAGAAGATCCTTGAACGAGATGTTGCGGTATTTGATAGGTTGATTGCGAGCAATCGTAAGGGACCCCAACCAAGCTCCGAGATTCTTCAGATGGGTCCGTTCCGTCGAACCCAGTTGGCCATCGCTGTTGAGCATCCGAATGACCGTGACATAAGTCTCACGCAGAACCTCTGCCCATAATGCCTTGTCGTTGAAGAGTTCTAACATATCCAGGTAGAGCTGCTGAAAATTAGGCTGCATCTTCGCACGCTCCTCTACAAGGTAGCCTGCAAACCATTGATGATGTTTCTCTTCCACTGCCTCGGTGAGGTCCTTGATTTTATCTTTCAGATTGCGTTCAGAAACATTATTGAGGACGAACAATACTTTGTCCTGAACCTCCTCATCCGGTTCCTCAGAAAGTTCGGGGCGTAACGGAGGGTCGGCGTGGAGACAGGAGAACTTAGGAATACTGGGATCAGGCGGAAGAATTTCGTCCAAACTGGCACCGTTCGTCAAACCAACACCGTTTTGCGTCTCTCCATTCAGTTCGTTTTCTTGCCTTCCCACCACCTCTTCGGCTTTGGCGTATATCTCGGTACCTTGAAGACCGTTTACAATCAAAAGTTGATCGCAGTAATTGGGCCACTCAGGTAGTCGAGAAGAGAAGTGAAGCAACGCCTGTAGGCCAAATTTGTACATGGAATCTTCAGGCCGATATTCCTGAACGGCTTCAAGAACCATAGCGAGTCCGACCTGGAGAGCGATGCGCGAAAGAAGATTGTAATTGATTATGCCACCAAAAAGCACAGCAGTTGTCGCCAACGCCTCGAGCGGATATTCGCCAAAACAGTTGTACTCATCGAAAAGACCATGAATCATGCAGGCAAAAAGATCCTGTTCGGCAGGGTCCCGTGACTCCTTGTATCTCTTCAGAATGTTGATAATGTCACGAACATCGCTGTCACCACTATACATATTCTTGAAGTGCTCCTGCATCTTTTTGTCGGCTTCTTCGGGCAGCCTGTTTCCAGTTTTTCCGTTGGCGTCGATGATATCGTCTACATCTTCGCCATAGTTGATCAACCGAGGATATGCTTGAATGCATGTCCGCTGCAGTGGCAAAAGCTCTTGCTCCGGAAGTCCACACTCTGCAAGGAACCAAAGGAGTGGGTGTACCGTCTTTACAGCCAGTGGCAAACTGATAGGATGATGGTCATCACGTTGACTCTGGCTTTCATCGGATGCCCGCGCTGCAAGGAAATTTGTAAGAATACGGCGGAAAAGAGGACCGGCTTGATCAACGGTTTGCTGGAGCCATGGCTCAATTTCGAATAACCCGCGGGCGTGAGCTTGTGCAGCAAGGTCCAAACTGATATCGGTGTTGCTACGGATCAATGCTTCCAACCAGCCGTGTGCCTCTGCGTGTTCCAGGATTAACGTCAACGACATCAAATCGGCATTGTAGGAGTCGACAAAACGATCCACCAACCATTGAGCATCTTGCTGCCAGAGACCATAGAGTACGAAGTCATAATCGGCGAGTTTTTTCATGAAGTACGGATCGAACAGTTGTTTCAAAGCTTGTTCCTGTAAAGCACCCCAAGGCTTCGGCACAGCAACCGCTGCGATCAAAAATTCAGCAGTGTGGGGGTTGATGATCGCATCTGGAATGCCAAGGAGTTGTGCTTGGTGGTAAGATTCAGATGATCTGAAAATCATGCTGAATAAAGCGGTGGTTGCGTCTAAAGAGACATATGGATGCTTCGCTGCTCGGGTTGCTACGACTTTGATGTCATCCGACGCGCCTTCAAAAGTCGCAGCTGTGAACGAGCTTCGTAATCGTGGTATCTTAGATATGTCGATTTCCTCTGGAGTGCAGGATAAGAAACACCAGAGGAACGAGAGCTGCGTCACTTCGCACTGCCATGCGCCACCCCAAAGCAGCTGAATGTCGAATGTGTCTACTTCATTTGCAATGGGTAGCAGGGCGTCGTAGATTGCAATGAAATGTGCTTTTGCGATTCGAAGACCGTCACGATCGAAAGCGTGAACAACATCCTGCCAGTCTAGCTGTCGTCCAGTTCGGTGTTCTCGAAGCGCGGCTACAAAGTTCTTCAAGTTATACCCTTGGTTATCCTGGACGATGGCCATATACAAGAGGACACTGGCAACCTGCTGATAGTTGATGTCGCGAGTCTCCACAGTGGCGAGGACTTCTTTACAGGCCTCAACTGTAGCAGTAGCGCGTGACCCAGCTCGTTGCACGAATTTGACAAGCGGGTATTGTGATCCATCCGTTAGGTCCAAGAGCCGAATGACAGCTTCAACTTCAGCAGGTACCGGGATTTGCAGGCTCTGGAGGTAGCGCATCTGGGCAGCATATTGTATTTGCATCCTTTTATCATCGTCCCAATCGCGAGGAGGATCTTCGATCAAACGTTCGAGAATGGTGGCTTCGACTTTGACCTGGATATCGGTCAAGGCTTGTGTCGGACGTGCATATGACATGAGGAATTCGTCGACAATGTTGGAAAGGATCGCATCCGCTATGGAAGGTCAGAGATAGGCTTTGAGAGAAACAAACTTCGGGATACAGACCTTTTGTCTTCAAATCAGCCTTGTTAACTGACCGACATGCAAGAGCAAGTGCAATTTTGGCGACTAAATCAAGTTGGAAGTGCGATATGAACGTTGACAGATCAAAGTCCCGGAACAAATCGCTCTCGTTAGAGTCGAGGGCCTCTGCCACTTGAGCCGCATATCGGGGTTCGGTACGAATCTTTTGCACCTCCTGTAGAAGGGAGTGGTAAGTTCCATGTGGGTCAACAGTCCTACTGCTGGTAGAGAAAATCTTAGCAGCATTGGTCTGCACGAGACGCCGGAAGTATTTTGGAAAGACCTCCATGCCGTTCTGGTCAACTAGCTGCACTGAGAATTAGCACTGAGGTACCATCAATTTGGGCGACACGGAAACGCGCTCACCTTCCGGATCTGCTCAAGCTGTGTTGCCCACTTGGCTTTATCCTTCTCGTCTTTCACCGTTCCGACTTGGCTCAGCAACAGAAAGATCTGCGCGATGACAATGCGTGCAAGATTCTGAGCCGACACGCTGGAGGCCGGGTTGGTGGACGTGTTAGGCGAACCGACAGTACTTGATGTGGAGAGTGAAGGCGAGGCACGGGCTAACTTTGGGGCCCCTCCGCCGCTGCTCGAAATACCGCTAGCTCCTTGCGATGCGGTTTGCAAAGCTGCGGCGGAGGATGCTAGATACGAGGAAGACGGGGGCGCTATGTTTCTGACGCGGGAGGACAGCAGCTGGCTGGGTGGGAGCTGCTGTCCGGGTTGGGGAGGGGAGAAGGGCGACGAGGTGGACGACGCGGCGGACGACTTGCGGCTGCCGACGTGTCGAGTGTTGGATGAAGACAGCGATGGGAGCGCTGGGAAACTGGAGGCTACGGGGGATGTGACGGAGCGCGAGGCGCTGGGAGAGGGGGAGTTGCGTTGATCCTGAGCGATTGCGGTAGCAATGGGAGTGATGCGAGCGTTCTGGTGCTGTCTCGAGGAGCCCCAAGGGTGTTGCTTGCTCATCTAGATGGTGTTTCCATGGGCGGCGCGAGAGCGTCCGAGGAGAGAAATGGAAAAAGGCGGGGTGGCGGATGGAGAATGAGAGGGAGTGAGGTTGTTCGTGGATGAACTTTGGAAAGAGGGTCAGGAACGATTTGGGCCTCACGGCGACCGGTCTTGGCAAGTTACAAGGATGTCGCACACAGCGCCTCGCCACGGAAGCTGGGGAAGACTGTTGTATGGGTTGGAATGGTCGCGGGGAGCATACGATGGAGCGCGTACAGAAGAATTGATATTTTTTACCTTGAACGGTGCAGGCTTTTCTGCTTGTGATGCACTCGCTCGCTGCAGCTCGCCGCGAAGTCCACCTGTGCAGTTCGGGAGCGCCGTCCACATGAATTGATACGGAGCGCGTCGAAGCTTCATCCAGGTGCCCAGCCAAGAGGCCTGCTCCCCATTGACCCCATGTTTCAACTGTGGGATAAGCGCCACAGGTCTTCCTCTCGAGCAGAAGAGGATAACTCTACTGCCTATGTAGTGCATTTGCATTCACCAGCAAAATCTATGCCCATTTCATCAGGTGGATACTTGAATACAGTCATCACACGAATACCTTAGATCAAGTCCTACCGACGAATGTAGGGGATGGATACTTCAACAGCGATGTACCAAGAATGGATTAGAGAAGATAAGAACAGAACAACGTGCACAGTGTCAAAAAGAGGTCAAACCATGCTAAAAGCTATAAACTAGAACAGAGAGTATTAGTACGCATATCATCACTTCTCTTTCTCCCATTCTCCAATCCTATTCCTCTCAGTGTTCAGTACATAGACTCTCCATAAAGTGGTCAGTTGTCGCTATGCACGGACCTCTCGAGTCACCCATGGCAACGAAACATCAACACCAAGCATCCATGGCATACCCCGGCCCCTCGACATCTCAACTCAGCCGTCCCCAACTTCAACTTCTTAGCCCCATATCATATATCGTTATTCTAATCAGACTTCTGCTCTTGATCTCTCGTGTCGCTCGCTGCACGCATCCTGAGCGCTCTCAACATTCGCCAAAAGAATCCAGGTCAACAACCCTTGGAAACAGGTGCCATGTCCGGCACGGCGGCCTCAGAGCCGCCTTCGGTCACTCTGTCTTGTATGCTCACTTGGAGCGTTTCCTTTTCATCTGCTAATACTTCATAGTTGCAAACAATTTTTGGGGCAAAGATGACGCCGGCGTCATTCCCATGCTCGATCGCATGCACAATGCGAAAGTTACGTCGGACGAACTGAAGTCTTTCTATGCTGGTAAGACTATTGTTTAGTACCCAGAAACATATACTAACAAGCTCAGCACGTGCCGCAATTGAAGACGAATATTCTCGCAAGCTCTTGAACCTCTCTCGCAAGCCGCTTGGCTCCTCCGAATCTGGCACACTGCGGTTATCCCTCGACGTCATTCGTGCCGAAATAGAATCAATGGGAAAGTCACATCAGAGCATTGCTCATCAGATGAAGACAGAGCTCGAGGAGCCGTTGACTGCATTCGCTGGAGGAATGAAGGAGCGTCGCAAGATCGTTCAGAATGGGATTGAAAAACTGCTTAAGGTCAAGATGCAACAGACTTCTGCCGTCAACAAGACCCGCGATCGATACGAACAAGATTGCCTGAAAATCAAAGGATTTCTGGCACAGGCACACATGGTAATGGGACACGAGGAGAGGAAGAACAAGGCTAGATTGGAGAAGACCCAGATCCAACTCTCAACAACCAGTAGTGAATATGAGACAGCAGTGAAGGTCTTGGAGGAAACCACTGGGCGATGGAATCGCGACTGGAAAGCTGCATGCGATGTGAGCTATATACCAGATTCACGACGGTTACGGATTTACTGACCATTTCAACAGAAATTCCAGGATCTTGAAGAAGAGCGAATCGACTATACCAAGAGCAGTCTATGGACGTTCGCCAACATTGCCTCCACAGTATGTGTGAGTGATGATGGGGTTAGTATCTTACATCTCCGTATCTTGACCATAAACTAATGTGTATAATAGTCATGCGAGAAAATGCGTCTTTCACTTGAGGATTGTGATGTAGAGAAGGACATCCTAAGTTTTATCCAAGACAACACAACCGGGCAGGAAATACCAGACCCTCCGAAATTCATTAACTTCTGTCGCGGTGATGCCGATACTGCGTCGGAAACTTCCGATGAAGGAAATTATTCAGTGGCACAATGGCAGAGAACTATGAATCCAGCATACAGAGCCTCATCACCGCAGCCTTCTGTGTTCGAGTCTCACCATGATCCTAACAATCCATTAGCACTGGAGCTGGGTCTCGGTGGATCAAAGCCTGTACCACTCGAGGATCAAATTGAGGTTCAACCACGGCAGTCTACCAAATCTATTTCCAAGGCTCAGCCTTCTCAACGTGCGCAACCTGTTCAACCTATCCAGCCTATCCAAGCGGTTCAGTCTGATCAACTTGTGCAATCTCCGCAGGATATACCGTCAGCTCGCGTCACACAACCCCTTCAGCCAGCTAGGGGTGGGCAGCTAGCACATCAGGCTCATCAGGCTCATCAGGCTCATCAGGCTCATCAGGCTCATCAGGGACACCAAGCGCAACAATCACAACAATCACACCAATCACACCAACCGTATCAGGCTCACCAGCCCCATCAGGCACATCAAGCGCACCAAGCACAGCAGATGCACCACGCACAGCAGTCTCAGATTACGAGAGGAATACAACCGGATCCACGATTGGTCCAGGCGCAAGAACAAGCCCGCCAGAACTATCAACAAAGTCAAGTTCCGCACAATGACTATCCTATGGACGGTATGACGCAATACTGTAGAATTGGTGCACCTTCCGACCGAAGCTCCAACCCAAGTCCAGTACGGCCGTCCAGTCGTGATTCCCAGAGTGATTACTCAAATCCCACGTCTTTTTCCAGCATCGAACCGCCGAGTGGCTCGGCGTCTCCTGGAAAGCCAATGGCGCCAATTCCGCAGCCGTTGGAGGAAAAGACAGAGGTGAAGAAAAGAAGTGGATTTTTCCAGAATCATAGTCCATTCCGCAGGAAGAGCAAACCCGACATTGAAGTTCAGCCATTACAAACCTCCACTGCTGTCACTCCTACCAGCCGAAATACATGGGGTCCGGCATCACACAGGGGACAAAACGAAAACATCAGTCCAATAAAGCCACTTTCCAAGGGACTGCGTGGTAACCTTTTTAGTAACAATGCCAGATCAGCAAGCCCTGAACCTGCAGATCCCCGAGCAAACTTCCAGCTCAACATTGGCAATAACGTTTTCGACGTGGCTTCACCCGATGCCCTGAAACAAACTTCACCTAAGAAGAGTGAACCCCAAACAGAGCTGGATCCAATCGCTCAGGCACTTGCAGAACTCAAGGGCGTGACAAAGCAGTCATCTCTGCGTGTTTCCGCAGATCGCTATCACGGCCTTGCTACACCAGCACCTCCAGCAACACCAAGCATTGGTGCAACGCCCCCAGGCAGTACGCCCACTCCTTTGACAAATGCCGCTTTGAGTGCATCCCAACGAGGACCACCGCCTTCTTATGAGCAGCCAGCCCCCCGACAACAGCCAGTCTCTCGTCCACAACCAATCTCTCGTGAACAAACAACTTCTCGAGAGCAGCCAGTTGCTCGCGAGCCACCTGTCCCTCGCGAACAACCTGCACCCCGAGCGCAACCCGTCTCTCGGGAACCACCTGTATCCCGACCACAGCCTGTAACCCGCGAGCAAACAGTGGTGCGTGAACAACCTATTTCCCGCGAGAAACCAGCTCCACGTCAGCAGCCTATTGTCCGAGATCCTCCAGTTTCTCGCCTCGGTGCACCACAACCCGCTCACACTGCCCGTGCAATGAAACAAACAACCGAGAGGTACGTTAATCAGAAAGTGGAAATGTTTAACGGAGGAAGCACAAGACCTTCAACGAGAGGTACCACTCACTCCTCTCACACATCTCAAAAGGCACCCAGCCGAGCACCTTCGCCTGCTCCCCTTCGCGCTACAAGTCCACGGCCTGCCTCTTATCAGTCACAACCTGCATCGCCAGCAGAATATCGTGCACCATCACCAAATCCATACGCGGCGTCTAGTGCGGGAGGAAGGCCACGTGCCCAAACCACCGCAAGTCCAGCTAAGCCACAGAACTATGGCGTGCCAACAGGAAGGGGCTCTTACTCTTCTCGTGGAGGTTCACCGGCAATGCATGCTGCCGCTCCCCGTGCGCCATCACCTCAACCTCAGCCTCAGCCAGCATACGCTCAGACACGTCCCGCTTCTAGAATGACAGGACCGCCCTCCAGAGCAGCAAGCCCCAATCCGCAGTTCCGTCAGTCGTATGACCGACCAGGCAGCTCCAGAAGTGACATGGCTTTGCAATTGGCCCCCAGCCCTGCGGCTAGTGAACGCGGGGAAGGCAGTATCTACGGTGGAAGTGTACGAGGTAGAGGTGGAAGTACCCAGGCCCGACCGACGAGCTCATACTTCGCCGACAATAGAAGCGATGCTGGCAGCTCTCGAGTGCGGAGTAAGAGTCTTGCTGAACCCAGGCAATATAATAGAGATGGACGGCTCATTCTCCACTACTGTAAGCGTTTTCGAAATGAGCATTTCTTTCATTTACTAATAGTGATCCAGCACGAGCAATGTACGTTTATAACGCTCAAATTCCCGAAGAACGCAGCTTTGCCAAGGGTGATATCTTGGCCGTTCTCCGCTTGCAGGACGATGGGTGGTGGGAGGCGGAAGTCGTTGGAAGGAACGAGCGTCCCGGCCTTGTGCCCAGCAATTACCTCCAGAATTGTTGATTTGGCCAAATTTCTATCATTCGCTTTGGCGAACACTCTTTTTTCTACCTCGGATTGCCAACTCACGCATTATTGGTACCATGTTCGGCGTTGGGTTGATGTTTAGGTGTTGGACTGATTTGGCCGGCTGATGTAGTGCATTCGTTTGGAAATGGATCTCGCTGGCAAGCATGATTGACGAGGTAGAATTGTAGTATATGCAGAATGATCCAAGAAATTGTATATGGGATAATGTACTGATTGATTTATATCCATGCTGAATGACTTGTGACACTATCCAAACATTCCATATTACCAAGTCAAGAAACGCATTTCCAAATAGAGGAATACTGTCGACTATGGACTTCGAAATGTTTTCTCTATCCCCCAAACTCTGATCCCTCTATCCCATCCCATCATAGATATTCGCCTTCCTCTCCACCTTAGTTCCTCCTCCCAACTCTACCAAACACCCCCAACACTGTAGCCAAACGATTGACATGCAAAAACGCGCTCGCGCCGATATTCCCCCACATCAAATCATTATAGCCTCCGAAATTCCAGAAGACATCGGGTCCCATCTGCTTGTAACTCGCATAGATATGTCCCAAATCACCTAGCGCAATGACCAAGAGATATCCCTTTGCGACACTGGGTTCGCGGGTGATTGCCGTGCACACGATCGCGATACCGGCCAGAACGAGGAAGACATTGCCGACGCTGTAGGAGAGAATGAGGGCGCCTGGGTGCGCGGGGATCAGGGCGGATGCAGTGGTTGCCGGGAGTTGGCGCGTTACGAAGCCAGGCGCGTGGTTCCAGGCATCGTTCCAACCGAGGAGTCTGGAGGTGGGGGTTAGCATGTAGGTGTTGTGGTGCGTATTTATGTGCATGTTTAGATGCAGCACTACGCCGCAAAGTGCTGTCCGTCGTGTTCATAGGGAGTCGGTGGTGGGTGCTACTTACAGGGACAAAGGCTCAATGTAGGTAAACAGAAGTGCGGGCCAGAACGGTAGAATGGTACCGAGAGCCATTGCTTAATGGGTTTCAGGGATTTTTGTTGCGGGGTTTCAATGCTGGGACTGGTAAGATGTTGCGAGGTTATAAGTAGGGAAGAGTGTGCAGAAAACGCGTTACGACCGTCAGCATCGTGTTTTGCAGCCTTGTTTATTTCATCCTAAACTCTCACTCTCCTTACATTCGCTGCATTGGGGCAGAGTGACTGGGTTGCCTCGGACCATTGGCCAATGGGGGAGAAGTGCTGTATTTTCCAACTTTTGTATTACGTCATTGAACATTCTGTTACCTATTGATCTTAAAGTCGTTGTATTGGGAGGAAGCCTATAGGAAAGCAAAATATCTTTGGTGTCGACCAATGAAAGCTTGTGGGGTAGGTAGGCATATCGGGATTTACATCCAATCATGGCTTCTGCACTCCTCCCCTGGACGGTTATTTCAAACCATTCATTTGACATTGATAACTGATAAAGAACGTTATTTTAATGTCTGGATTGCGTGGCTCTGTAGACGTTTATCGAATATCTTGCGATTTTTGGTGTCGTCTAGACTGCACACAGTCGATTGTCAGTGATCAAGACTCACGCATCACACGCTGTGAAGCGCGACACTAGTTTGCCCACGAGATAGCTCACGTGATATTCTATTGATAGCAAAGCGCAGGAGATGTCCTATCTGTTGGTCAACGTTAGACATAACATGTTCTGCACCTTGTACATGCTCAAGGAGACGTGTTATTCAACCCTACAACACGATAGATAATGTTAACACAAGGGTCCCCGGTCCCACTAGTACAGATAAACACGCGTCCATCATTCACCGATGTGGGGCCGACAAGCGGCTTTGGCATGGCTTGAAACCATGCTTGAACACCTTAAGAATTCTTCGGTCTTTCCACGGCCCAATCCATTCTCTTAGGAACGTATTTTGGTGTAGATCACTTCGTATTCTCTTAAGTTCTCTAAACATATCTTCAGGAGAAAATATCAGTGCCTGGTATCAACCATATAAATATCGCATAGTAGCACACAATGAAGTTGCTAACTTTCTACCTATTCCAGTCCTTTCCAGTACAACTTGATTTAGTTCCATCCTCTCAGCGCATGTTTTGTTTAGAGTCAATACACATATAATCAGAAACCCAAAGGAAACAGGGTAAAATCGTGCTTGCTCAAGTTCGCAATGAGTACACAACACCAGGCGACCAGAGGCCTTGCGGATTTTGATCTTTACCCATACAATCCATCGGCACCGATAGCATGGACCTTTTTGGTTCTTTTCGCCATTGCAGGGGTTGTCCATCTTCTCTTCATGATTCCACTTCGGGCCTGGTCATTCATCCCATTAATTTTAGGGTGTGCAGGTGAGATTTCATAAACTTTCTTCTTCATAACAAGCCACTAACATGGATCTTCTTAAGGTGAAGCTGGTGGCTACTACGGTCGTGCCTGGTCTCACAATAACATTCGCTTGGGCAGTGCCTATCTCATCCAACTGATGCTCATCCTCGCATCAGCACCCCTTATTGCCGCAACGATTTACATGACCCTGGGCCGCATAATCCGGGCTCTCGATGCTGAAGAGCACGCCGTGTTCTCACCCCGCTGGACCACAAAGATCTACGTCGTAATCGACATCGGGAGTTTCGTCTGCCAGATGGCTGGATCAGCGATGCAGGCGAGCGGAGACGCAGAAGGAGTTAAACTCGGGAATAATATCGTTATGGGAGGTTTAGGTTTTCAACTTGCGGCTTTTGCGATTTTCATCGTCATGGCTGCAGTGTTTCATCGCAGACTCAATACGGAACCTACAGCGCACTCTCGGCGGCCGAATGTTAAATGGAGGCGGCATCTGTGGAATCTCTACGCCGTCAGCGTGCTGGTATTTGTCAGAAGCTTGTTTCGATTGATTGAGTTTGCAGAAGGGCCAGAGAGTAAGTTGTACAAGACCGAAGTGTATCTCTACATATTTGATGCTGCGCTCATGTTCCTGGTCGTGGCATTGATGGCGATTATTCACCCAGGACTCCTGGTGCGATCGGTACGAAAAGCTGAGGTTATGCTCTCTCCGGACGACAATAGCACTTTTTTGCTTCGTAGATAGGGGAGGTACGGTTATTTGTCCATATTGCAGATTAAGATCTTGCACTACAATCAGTCATTGGCGAGCAATTGTATGGCACTCAGAGGCCACCACACTTAGACGTTCATGAAGTACAGAATGCTGAGAGACTTTTATCGTTCCCCTTTCAATGAATCCAAACAATTGCAAAACAAAGTACAAGCTTGATGGACGGAAAGCGGTACTAACTCCTAAAAACGTCCGAGAAGGCATGGTTCTTCTGTGGCTAGACAAAGAATATACAAATGATTGAGAAAGGTTGCGAGTCAAGATACACCAAGATTCAACTGAAAAGTGCATTCCTGATTCAGATATCTCGAGGGTATCTAGGAACTTGAAAATAATCCTCTCGATTTCTCTTTCGCCTTGAGAAGTATAGTCGTCTATATCCGACAAGAATGCCCATGTAACTGACACAACTTGCCTTACAGCACACGTTCGATGAAAGGTTGAACAGCAACATACCCTTTAGTACGTAGAACATTATCGTAAGTAATTTCCCATAGTGAGCACGAAACTTTCATCGTGAGCACAGAAGATGGCTATAGCTGAAAATAAATGTTATTTTGTCTCCGAGTAGGATTTTATTCCCACAATACACACTGCCCAAATATCCAACTATTCAACATGTTGAACGACTTCTCCCAAGATTGCAATGCTAGATTTTACACTCCAATATGCTTCCTCAAACGCCGTGTTGAAACGACATCAAACCGTGATGCACCAATAAACGTCCGCTTGTACAACATTTACAATCATCTAAGGCTGCCCGGGCCACACTGCATCCGCAATACTCCTGACCAATTGCAGCTTCTTCCTCATATCCTCATAACCCAAGTCATTGCCCTCGGCGTGGGACGCGAATCCACACTGCGGAGAAACACAGATCTGTTGAAGAGCTTCTTCGTGGGACTGACCGGTACCCTTGGCGATGAAATCGGCGGCTTGGTTGACACGAGCGATCATTTCGTCCTTGTCTTCGAGTTTAGGAAACTTGGAGGTGATTACACCGAGAACAACGTTCTTGTTCTTGGGGAGCTCGGCGAGAGGCTCGAAACCGCCTGCACGAGGTGTGTCATACTCAAGATAGTAAGTATCGACGTTGAGGTCCTGGTTCTGTGTCAGTGGTCTCCTTTTTGAAAAACCGACTAATCGGACGTACTTGGAACAGCTTCTTAGCAATGATGTCATATGCACCCTCTGAGAAATGACGGCTGCCAACATAATTACCACGGCAGAGATGAATACCAAGATGCATATCAGCAGGTCGCTCGAAGCACTTGTTGTAGAATTTGACGTAGGCGTCGAACATCTCGTCAGCAGTCTTGTCGTTACCCTTGTCAGCCTTCCAGCCTTCCAGCATAGGCTCCGAGCAGAAATCTTAAGATGAATTAGTTCAGCAATACAACAGTTCGATTATTTCTTCTGCTGGCTTACAAGCAAGATTGGGGTCGTCGATCTGGATGTTGCGGATGCCTTGACCATGCAAGTACTTCAATTCCTCCTGATATGCCTTTGCAACATCCTCAAAATACTCCTCGTCGTTGGCATAAACATCTGAGGGGAAACTACGTCCAGCCCTATATCTGAAGTGATACCAGCTAGGGGAGATCATGGTTATCTTGATGTTTTTCCACTCATTTTCCGGCAGGAGCTTCTTCATGATGTCTACTTCGCGCTGATAGCTTGAGTGACCGGGATGGCTAATCTTTCCAACGCAAACGGTGACAGAATTGGGGATCTCCTTGGATTCGAGGAAGGACTTGACGTCTGGCGCATAATCACGGAAGATTGATTGGTCGTACCCCTTGAGCACACCAAGTTGGAGCTCCTTCATGCCATTGAGTTCCTCGAAGAATGTACCCCAGAACATGTGTCTATTGAAATTAGCTATTGTTTAGCATTATGTGAAATTGGACTACTAACCTGGCGTACTCTCCGCTGGAAACAATGTGGAATCCAGCATCTTTCTGTAATTTCACGACCTCGGCGATTGACTTATCCTCAAGGGGCTCTAGCTCCGCAGTTGTGGCTTTGCCTGCAGCGACGTCATATCTTTTTTGGACAAGCTCCTGAGGTCGAAGCAGCGATCCACAGTGTTCAGCACGGAAAGGAGGGTTTCTCTTTGCACCGGTCATGATTATATAGCAATTGCAGTGACAGATATTCAGGTAGGAATAGGAAGAGAAAAGGTGAGATGGAAAAACTCTGCCCCTCATCCAAGCATCGCCCCCGCCTTTCTTGCGGTGGGGAGATTGCCATGGGAACTGCACGAGACACCCGCATGCCGGTTTCGGGGTTCTAAGCGAAGGATAAATTGAAGCGGCGCAGTGATTTAGCGCCTGCTCGTTGCGATGTACCTTTGTATGTTGGTATCTTGTTCCAGGAGGTTCTCGGGGTGACAATACATTCAAGGAGGATTATACTGGTAGGTTTGGAAAAGAGTTCGGAAATTATAGCGCAGATGTACAACATTACACCCCTGCATGTGAGTACCAAGGTAGCGCTCATGACGTGCGTCTCTGGAAGATTCGACCAAATCGGACATAAGGTATCATTGCACCTTATCATCGTGGTCACTAGAAGGCGAAAAATTGGAGTAATATGACGATTGCGGACTTTATAGGAGAAGGGAACGAATATGTGTAAGCATTTGAGCTTCAGTGGAGATGTTTGCGACAAAAGCCGATAGCTCGAAGCTGCCCCGCAGGTGGGGTGCCTTCACATAAATATTGCGACATGCGCTATTGCTGTACTCAAATCGTCATTGACCTTCCCCTCGAGAATATTTAATCCCCTCAACTACCAAATATTATTCGGCATTCAATCTCGGAAACACAACTCACCAACTTCAAAATGACGAAAGTTCTCCTAACTGGTGGTAGTGGCTTCATTGCCGCGCATACACTTGACTTGCTCCTGAAACATGGTCACTCAGTCGTGACCACTGTCAGAACACAAGAGAAGGCCGACAAGATCAAACGTGCGTATCCGAAAGAGGTCGAGGGAGGGCAATTGGGCTTTGCAATTGTTCCAGATATCGCTCAGCCCGGCGCTTTCGACCAAGCAGTCATTTCTGATCCACCTTTTGAGGCCGTCCTGCATACCGCTAGTCCATTCCATTTCAACGTGACTGATGTCCAGAAGGTTGGTAAAAGTTGCAAAATGCCCGAACTTCTCGCTCACGCGTAATAGGATTTGTTGGATCCAGCAATCATCGGCACGACGGGCATCTTGAAGTCAATCAAGCAGAGCGCACCCACTGTGAAGCGTGTCGTGATAACATCCTCTTTCGCCGCAATCGTAGACCCAGCCAAAGGCTTCTGGCCAGGTCATGTATACAGTGAGGAGGACTGGAACCCGATCACAGAGGAGGAGGCACGGGAGAACCCAACTGCTGGATATCGTGCGAGCAAGACGTTTGCTGAGAAAGCCGCATGGGATTTCCTCGAGAAAGAGAAGCCAAACTTTACTATCGCGACCATCAACCCGCCCATGGTATATGGTCCAATCGTAAGTCAATTCGCAAAGCCGCAGATGCTGGAATTAACCATAATAGATCCACAACCTCGACAGTCTCGAAAACCTGAATACCTCTAATCAACGGATCCTATGGGCCACGCAAGGAAAGTTCAAGGATGAGATTCCACCCAGCGGTGTGCATTTCTGGGTCGATGTACGTGATGTTGCTGCGGCACATGTTGCAGCTTTTGAAAAGGACGAAGCTGCCAACAAGCGGTTCTTTACGCTCTCGGGCTACTTCTCCAACAAGGAGATTATCAACATCATCAGGAAAAACTTCCCTCAGTACAAAGACCTACCGTCCGATTCAACTCCAGGCGGCGACTATCCTGCAGCGCCTGGATCGGATGGCCTTTACAAGTACAACAACCAACGGTCAATTGATATATTAGGGTTGAAGTACAGGACGCTTGAGGAGACGATTGTCGACTCTGTCAAGTCATTCCAAACCCTTGGGGCATAATCCTTCGCATTTATAGAGTATATATCAGATCAATACCAAGGTTCTGCAAGCAGCCATGCTTCATTATAAATATCCCTTGACTGTGAGAGTCTGTGAGACTAACGGCTCGCCAGCAACAGCGTCGCTTGACATTGGCAGTACGAGCAGGTTAACCTGTTACTGATTCTAGTGATTGTTGTTAGCATCTACGCACAGAAAGAATCGTGAGAAGTAGCAGGACAAGTTTGAACGTTGATCAGATTGTTGAGCTTGAACTTTGTTTGAACTTCATCGCCAAATTGGCTCGGAAGTTATCGTTTGAATTTTGGAACATCATAATGGGCTTTGTGAAGGAGAGTGCAGATTAACATACCTCAATATGTGAGATTGAGTAAACTTTATGCTACATGAGTGATTATTCGGTACAGTCGCAAGATGGATTTCGGGAAGAAACACACGATAATAATGGGAAAGGAGTGATGAAGGGAATGGATTTCGCGGCATGAAAAGCTGGTAGAAGAGCTTGGACCCAAGGAGGCGGAGAAACCAAAAATCCGATTATTGCGCTGCCCCACCAACGAAGCCCTCCCACCCGCGCCAGCATGTCAGGCTTTTGACTACGCAACCACCGCCGCAGACGCCTCGATCATTACAGTTCACCGTCGCCCACCCTCTTGATTCCACTACAAATACCTACGATATTCAGTTTCTCTCCTACAGCCCGTCCTCACATACGTCGCAATGGCTGGTATGTTCCCGAGGTTTCACCCCGCCCGATAAACAACAGAATGACTAATGCGCAAAGCAGAATTCGAACAAGTCGGCAGTATGTACCCATCTAAATTGCTCTACCATACTTCATAGCAAGAACTAGGGGGCATGTATATGTACGGGATGCACGGCTTACTTTCACTCTTAGCTCAGTTTGTCGATTTCTACTTCAAGACTTTCGACGAGTCTCGGGCAAACTTGGGCCCTCTCTATGTGAGTACACAAGACTACATCAACTCTTGGATTACTCTAACATCTCAAAAGCGCGACCACTCTATGCTCACCTTTGAGGCCCAACCAGTATTGGGAGCCGCCGCGATTGTCGAGAAACTCCAGGTCAACGCCGCACGTTTTCGAAAACACTTCAAATCGACTGACTTTGTGTAGAACCTACCATTCCAGCAAGTAGTACACCGAAAGGATACTGTTGATTGCCAACCCACATCCGAGGATGGTAGTGGCATCTTAGTCTTGGTCACTGGTGCACTACAAGTGGGTTGGATCACGCTCTTAACTCGGAACAATGCGCTGACAGCAAACAGGTCGAAGGACAGGACAAGCCCATGAGCTTCACACAGTCTTTCCACCTCAAGAAGGACGGCAGCGGAAGCTGGTTCGTCTATAACGACCTTTTCCGACTTGTGTACCCGGCCGTGTAAACGGAAAAGTGAGCACCTCGGTGCCATTAGACTGTCAAATTTAATCTAGCGCATCGGTGCAACCAGCGTTCATGTGGCATACAGGAAGGACTTGGTGGAAAATGTGACATATTGGTCGCTCATGATTTTGGGAGAGCGTGTGGAGCGATTTTACATTCTATCAGCGGAAATCACCACAACATCTCAACTTTCCTTATCTTCTCGAACCGATAGAACGGTTGAATATATCCCTTTTCTAAGTAGCCAGCAACCAGGACCAAGGTCGTCCCGTTCGAGTTTACCGAATCAGCCCGCTCCGTATCAGGAGTGTAGCCTTCTGCACGTGACACTGCCCCGCAGCACCCGTGGATTTGAGTCCCGATTTCGACATGGATGATCTCTTACCCGGCTACTCCGCGCTTCAATGCCGAAGCTACTACAAGCTGGAGCTCAAGCTTTAGTGTACTTCAATGACATGGCTATCTTCCACGGCAACTCGTCAGCGGACTTTCTTCTCTTTTGACATTCTTTTGCCTTTCTTTTCACCTGCGCTCAATTCGAACACGAGCTCTTGCGATTGAATATTCCACAAAACACGAATCTTCACAATGGCCGGCTTCATACAAAAAGGCATAAAAAACGTATTACAAAAGAGTCCACACGATGTGGTATTTTTGTCTGCTCTGCGAACACCGGTCACTCGTGCAAAGAAAGGTGGTCTGCGAGATGCATACGACCACGAACTTCTTGCTGCAGTACGCCACCTGATCCCCTAAATCTCCCCACTTGGCCACCAAAACCAACAATAACAAACATAGGTCCTAAAAGCCACGATAACAAAATTTCCCAACCTCGATCCCGCAAAGATTGACGATGTAACAATTGGCACTGTTCTCGCCGAGCTCGGTGGTTCAAAAGCAGGTCGCATGGCTGCAAACCATGTTGGAATTCCTACGACAACTTCCTTCAGCACCGTAAACCGTGCATGCGCATCAGGTCTCTCTGCGATTACTTCCATAGCGAATTCGATAGCGGTGGGGCAGATTGATGTAGGAATCGCTGGTGGAATGGAGAGTATGACAAGAAATTATGGAAGCAGGGCGATTCCGACAGAGCTGTGGGACGATCTAAAGAACAGTCCTGTGAAAGAAGCAAGAGACTGTATCATGAACATGGGAACTACAAGTGAGAATGTCGCGGAGCGATACGGCGTCAATCGGGCCGATCAGGATGCATTTGCAGCGGAATCGCAAAAGCGTGCGGCGAAAGCCCAAGCATCTGGTGTATTCGATGCGGAGATCGTGCCGGTCACGACACGATGGGTTGATCCAGAAGTCCCTGAGAATGTGAAAGAGATTAAGGTGACGAAAGATGATGGGATCAGAGCGAATACTACTGTGGAGAAATTGGCGAGCATGAAGCCGGTATTCAAAACAGACGGGACGAGCACAGCTGGAAACAGTTCGCAGGTCTCCGATGGTGCCTCTGCAGCATTGATGATGCGGCGTTCGACTGCTGCTACACTAGGCCTTACAGACCAGATCATTGGAAAGTGGGCTGGTACCCAGGTCGTTGGATGCCAACCAGATGAGATGGGTGTCGGTCCGGCTCTTGCCATTCCTAAGCTACTGGACTACACTGGCATAACGACTGATGACGTGGGCATTTGGGAAATCAACGAAGCATTCGCCAGCCAGGCGCTGTACTGCATCAGGAAACTGGGACTAGAGGGCAGAATGGATAACATCAACCCAAATGGTGGAGCAATTGCCCTGGGACATCCATTGGGTGCCACGAGCGGAAGAATGTTGAGTACACTCTTGAATGAGATGGGAAGAAGAGGTGAGCAGGTAGGTGTCCTCAGCAAGTGTATCGGCACTGGTATGGGAATGGCTAGTTTGATTGTTAGGGAGTAGTTCTTAAAAAAAATCGCATGTATGCAAGTTTGATAGATTTTAGCGTCTGTATGGCAACCATACCATTCTAATCTGATGAAAAATGATTCAGATGTGGGTGTTCTCCGGATCTAAAATAGCTTCGACAATCATGTCGCGCCGTGATGTTTATTTCTTTTTCTTCTTCGCTGATCTTTTGGCAAGAACTTCATCGAGGTAGCTCACTGGCTTCTTCTTAGTTGACCGTGACTTCGGCACAGGAGCTTCTGCTGAGTTGTCATCTCTATTCGGGTGCTCTTCATGGTCTTTGAAAGGATTCTCATCTATGGTAGGGATGCCGATATTTAAGGGGGTCTCTTCCTCGTTTGAATTCGCATCTTTAGTCGAAGGCTTTGAAACCACTTTTTGTCTCTTTGAGTTGAACATAGCTGTTCTCCCTTCTTCCTCATCCTCGCTATCCTCTTTCTTAGTGGGGTTCAAAGGCTTGGCAGGTTTTGCTAGTTGAGCGTTCGACTTTGAGGCTTGTTTGGCTGCAAGATGAGCTTTTGCTGCTTTCCTTCCTATCAATTGCTGAAGTAGCTTATCGTCTGAGACCATAGTTCGTTTTGTGAATGATCCATCCAAAATTTCCTTGGGAATCTTGCTTCCGACTCCGAGTCTGAGCAGCGGGTTAGCGGAGAAATCGTATGACCACAAACCCACTCACTGTTCATAAGCCGACATCTTATCTTCCATCTCCTCCCGCTCTCTTTGAGCTTTCAACTTCTCTTCATCAACTTCTCCCTCCGGCCTTGCACCTAGCATAGCAGTCAGAGCCTTCTGATGCTTTGCCAAGGCGATATTAAGCCGATTGACCAACACATCTCCATCGTTATTTCTTTTCGACATGTTGCACCAAAACGAAATGTGCTTAGTTCCAAGCAACCGTTCGGCCGTGGAGGATATTAAGTGGCTGCAATAAAGCTGCGCGACATTTTCACAAGCAGTTCCGGAAAATGTTCGGGCGGGCTTGGCAACACCTCCGCAACTTGGAACCTCCGCGAAAGATAGCAGAGATCAAGCTTCTTCACCAGCTCTATCCCACCCACCCCTCTCCAATAACATTTTGCAGTTTGTCAGTTGCACAGACAACATGTACAGACTCGCACGCTCCCGGCCGCTGACTAGCGCACTCCGCGCTGTCGCTGTACGTATCCCACTGTGCCCGCAGAGCTGCCACCGCCTCTGACGCAAGCGCCCACATCAATTGAGGACGAAGACTTACGCGAAACAGAAGACGCCATTGAAGCAATCATGGGCACAACAGACTCGGGCTTTGTCGATACACGAGTACAGGTCGGCCAACCTGTTGAAGGAGGTACGATTTTCGCTATCTGGAGGCAATAATATGTGTGTGTGGACATAATCACTGATGCGGGATTTAGTATGGCATTGGTGTACCCAATGGCGACGTAGCCACCACTGCAGCGGAGGCTGAGAAGGTGGCCAAGTCTATCGGTAGGACTTCATGTATTGCCAGAAAGACGAATTGAACTGACAGTACATAGGTGGTGATGACATGGTGATCAAGGCACAGGTTCTTGCCGGAGGCCGAGGAAAGGGAACCTTTGAGAATGGCTTCAAGGGCGGTGTCCGCGTTGTCTACTCGTATGTTATCTTACAGAATTTTGTCTTTGCGGCAACTTAACCAGATACCAGTCCTCGCGAAGCATCCATCCTTGCTGATCAGATGATCGGCCACAAGCTCATCACCAAGCAGACCGGAGCCGCAGGTCGTCTCTGCAATGCCGTCTACATCGTGGAGCGCAAGTTCGCTCGCCGTGAATTCTACCTCGCTATCCTCATGGACCGCGCCACACAAGGGCCGGTTATTGTCGCTTCATCGCAGGGTGGAATGGACATCGAAACTGTCGCCAAGGAGAACCCCGAGGCCATTATCACCACCCAGATCGACATCCACAAGGGCGTAACGGACGATATCGCACGTAACATTGCAACTGAACTCGGCTTCTCTGAGCAGTGCATCGAGGATGCAAAGGATACCATCCAGAAACTCTACAAGGTCTTCATGGAGCGTGATGCCACTCAAATTGAAATCAACCCTCTCTCCGAGACTACCGACCACCAGGTGCTTGCCATGGATGCCAAGCTTGGCTTTGACGATAATGCTGAGTTCCGTCAGAAGGAGGTTTTTGACTGGAGGGATATCTCCCAGGAGGACGCAGACGAGGTTAAGGCTGCCCAGTGGGGTCTCAACTTCATCAAGTTGGACGGTGACATTGGCTGCCTTGTCAACGGTGCCGGTCTAGCCATGGCCACCATGGACATCATCAAGCTGAACGGTGGCAACCCAGCTAACTTCTTGGATGTCGGTGGTGGTGCTACCCCCGAGGCCATCAAGCAGGCTTTCGACCTCATCACTAGCGACCCCAAGGTCACTGCCATCTTTGTCAACATTTTTGGTGGCATTGTCAGGTGTGACGCCATTGCCAAGGGTCTGATCTCCGTTGTTGAGAGCATGAACTTGAGGACACCCGTTATTGCCCGGTTGCAGGGTACCAACATGGAGCAGGCACATAAGCTGGTAAGTACATGCTTTGATCCCAGGGCGCTTTCAAGCCGACATAGCTAATTATTTTTTAGATCAACGAGTCCGGTCTCAAGATCTTCTCCATCGACGACCTCCAGACTGCCGCCGAGAAGTCCGTTCAGTTCTCGAAGGTGGTGAAGATGGCTCGTGACATTGACGTTGGTGTTGAATTTACTCTCGGTATCTAAGCCTTTGATATCCGCGCTTTCTTGTCCTTCGCGCACAAGAAGTTAGTCGCTAACTTCATTTCCTTGACTCTCCGAAGCTCGATAGGCCCATACACCTTTTGGAGGTATAGAGTGGCACAGCCAAATCAGGATGTATCATGTATTATTGGGTCTCCAAACATCTTTTGTCGGTTGCGATGTGCGGCTCTGTGCGTTATGTATTTAGAAGCATGCGAGCAAGTTCATGGCCACGAATTCTTGTTTAATATATTCCATGGATTGGTGTCGCCTTACAACTAGAATTGCGCCTTGTATGGGTCAGCACTTCCTTACCACCTGCATACTTCTCAACTTTTTTGCTAAACTTCGGGTCACTCCGATATTCAGAAAGAAGTGGATGTGTACCATTTCTAACTACTTTTTCTCGACCGAAGCGGGTCAAGAGTTAAACAACCTCCTAGTTCTAGTCCAACAAATCCAACCCATAGGAGAACTTTATCATCCGCCAAAGACTTCTATCTCACACCGTTTTTCCTTCATTTTGTATTCAATCCCAGAATGGGGTTTTTTCAGTTTCTGCACGAGAAAACCACCATGGCCTAAAATGTCTATATATGATCGCATGTAGATACTGAAACGAACTTGATCATATCGCCGAGTTCAAAGATACGCTAAGATAGAAAGGGAAAAAGAAAAACTGACGAAGTCTAAGCGGTCAACACTGAGCAAAACAACAGCGACAGCGAACGAAGCGGTGGAGCAGCAGTAAACCACACATCGAATCTCAAGATCTATATTTTTGCTCGTGTGATCTATCCATCGTACAAGATCTCAGGCACCCAATGGCTGTCGCAAAATTTCCACTTCACGTCTTCATCCATCCCCCAATCACGATCTTCATACGAGTACGTTTCGTGTCCATGGACAGATCTGACGACTATACGAACCCCATTGGCACGAGCCATCCCGAATAGACGTTGGAAGGCAGTCATATCCTGTTTGAAAGCTGGAAGAGACGTGTCGAGGATAATTTCCATCAAGCATGGCAGCTCTGCCGCCTTATGATTCAGAAGATGCTCCATCGCTTCGTAAACAACTTTGCCGTCTGCGAACGGGCTATCTTCATCGGGCTCATAATGTGTGAGATTCACACCTCCCCACGCATGTGTATGGGTAATATGTAACGTCTCGATGCTTCTTGGCAGAAACTCAAGCAGAAGTTTGTGATCGTGTTCAACTTTAGCTATCCCTTCGATATCAACTCCGAAGATGAAGTCAGGCGCGATCCGCAATCTTCGAAGCGAATGGAAGTTCTTGAGGCTATCCATAGCATGAGCATTATCTTCCGGCCGTGGATACCAGCTCAAACCCGAGTTTTGGTAACTCAACCATAGATTTTCAAGGGTATCTCTGTGAATCTCAATCGCAGACCGCAATGCCTCGAATGCGGTCTCTTGGAGCACGTATTCATCTGCTTTCATTTCATATATCAGCGTTGATAAACATGCTGGGATCGAAAGGATGGCTTTGATATCGTCATCGACAAACATGCAGGCTCTCATTTCCAAATGCGTGCAAGCAGAGCTACCTCGCTGTACTTCTCGCAGGGGTTCAAATCTTTTGTGATTAGTGACGAAAATCGTGTCACTAGTCATCTGGAAAAGCAAAATTTCTTTTGTTGACGGAAACAAAAATGGCAAAGGTGTCAACCAGCCACCATTTTTGTAGAAAAACCCGAGTTTCCGGTACTTCGGTTCCATTTCATCTTTGTGACCCTCTCGTCCAGATTCGTGAAGTAGTGCTTGCACAATTGTGTGAAGCCATTCATGATGTATTTCCCATTCAAGAGTCTCGAGACACGATAGCTTCGGTAACAATACCACAAGTAAATAAGTAAGTAACCCGCCTCTACCAAACTTAGATCCCAGCCAAAGATTCTGCTTGTTCAGCTGGGAAAACGACACAAAGGCATCCTTGATGAGACTTCCTTGATCCCCCGGGATGACGAGGTCGCGATTTCTTAGGAACCAGAAGGGATCTTGCAACGTCGCTAATACACTCGTCCATAGACCTTTGGGCTTCACTTCACGATCACACCGATTGTATGAATGCTGTGAAGTCAAGGTAAAGTGCTTAACGTAGACCGCGAATTTTGGGTTTCGTAATAGCGTCAGGGTTAGCCCAACTAGTTTACACTTTTCGTAACAGTCAGCATTGAGCGAATTGAATAGGGTACAGCTCTTGTTTACCTGCTCGTGAGGCTCGAGAATTTCCAGTTCAAACCGAATGTCGATTTTTCGGTAAAGATATGGGATTGCAATCTTGTTCCATTCACGCGAACAAAGTGCTATGCTGGCGAGAGTGGAGGTTGAATCTACATACTCGAGGATGCGTTCTGCCAATTCGATAGGCAAGCGAGGTATGCAAAGAGACGACATGCTTACGGGTGGATGTAAGGATTTTGCACGGTCAATGTCGCGTGAATATTACAAAATAAATCGAGAATGGGTATATTGGCAACTTGAGAGATATAATTGGTACACTCAAGCCCTCGGAATGAGATTTGGCATGTAAGTGATGTAGGCAAAGGTGGCATCGCTTCCTTCCTGAATGACGGTCAGCAAGATCACGCTTTCCTTGTTAGGTTAGCGTGTATGCCTAATTTCTTATACCAATAACCTCCCTCAGGAATTCACTACCACATTCCCAGTCGCCGAATTTCCAAGCACGATCATCTTAAATTATTGTTCAATCTTGTCGGCGATCACTACCTGCAGGTTTTCCTGCGTGCTCAGATACGTAATCCATTCATATTTTCTAGATTTGGTGTTTCGTTGTCAACAGCTACCTTAATATACCTATCCTTAGCACAGTCCCTCAAATAACGAGAAAGCTTCTTCAACGTCTCCACAACAATACAAAACCCACTCGTCAACTGTTCCATTGCCCTGGAATTTTTCTGGGAGGCTCTAATCGCCGCAAAAGCCCGGCCTTCTTTTGTGCTTTTGCTATGAGTTTGCGATTGAAGCGAGCTGATATCTTGCCTGTGAGTCGATCCAAGCGATTATTTTTAAATGGCCAGCCCAAATGATAATAATTGCTTGCTAATCTGCTGAACTCGGATAGTAACATATGCCCTGGCATGTCTGGATCGTACAACGCTTTGTATTCGAGATACCATGTTCCGTCAGAACGAAAATGAAGTGTAGGAGCCCATCTGGTCGTCCAGATAGCCTGACGAAATCTTCCAGATATTTTTTCGAAGTAATCTCCAATATCAATGCCAAGTTGGGCGAGCAGTCTTAACCAGCATTCCAAGCCCTTACGACTGCCGCACCTAGAATAAGTGCTCCGATGCTGGTCCTCGGTGAAATCCCATTGTTGCCAGATCAATGAAACCCCGTATTTTTTTAGAAATCCATTTACATCGCGACACATAAGCGGATACAATTTTTCGGTTGCCATCTGACTAGAGAACGCTCCTGAGGTCAAAAGACCAATGTAAGAATGTACGCAAAAATCATTGAAAGGATGTATATCATCTCCAATAAGAAATGATGAGGCATTGACCCAAAGCCAGTCGATAACGTCTAGGCGAATGTTCAGAATCGAATCAAGCAGACAAGTAATCGTCTCATTATTCACATTGACTTCGAATTCACGGAGGATTATCCGCACCGTATTGATTGTTTTGACGTGAGCTCCAGAATCTGAATCAATCGAAAATGTTTTGATCGCCCAAGTAAATGCCAGAGGGAAGTCTCTTGCACTGTTTGGTTCAATCTGCAGCTCGGATAGATATAAGCAAAGGTCTGCACGATTATAGAGCGCTGCAAACTGAATGGAATTGTAAGTAACTGGTAGTAAAAAAACCGCTAGATTTCTCACATGAAGCAGATTGATCCCATCAACATTTTCAGTTCGCGGGTGAACAGTGCCAGTATGAAAGGCACGTTGTATTTCACAAATACTTCCATTCCTTATTAGATTTATGGTTTCCCTGTTAAAGTCTTCAACTATCGGGCACGTATTCAACGAAGGAAGGATATTTCCATATGATCGCCGTGTGCTCCATTGTATGCTAAGTTTCCAGAACCGAGAATTCCAGGTATAAACGTATTCTTCGAACATGTCCACATCCGCGTTCTCGTTTCCACGCTTTCCGTCCTCGTATTGGTGGAGGGAGTGCACAATTTTCTTGTGACGTATACCGATGGAATTCAGAATTGATGGTAGTGCGATCTCACGTCGAGCAGATTTGATATCGTAAGACATAGGAGAATTCGACGATCTTATTGTGGATTCGGGTTCGAGAGTGAGTTTGGGCTGAATATTTCTAGGTATTACTTGGGTTTTGCATGCAGATACAATTTGAATAGTATGTAGCCTGTGAAACTTAGACATTGCTGAATTCAAAAGCCTCTCTTTACTCACTGTACTCTTTGAAGATTTGTCGACATGGCAATATTCAAGGCTACCATGTCCCGTTCAATTTTGTCTTCGAACACTGATATTTCTTTCGCCTTCAGTCCGAGCTTTAGATCCTTCCAAAGCCTGGATCTCTTGGATGAGTAGCCATGACTACTCGTCGCATAACGATCAACAATATCCTTCAGTGGCCGAAGATGAGTCTTGCAAGCATTTAGGCTCTTGAACATCGACGCAGGTGGGGATATCTTGACTTTTGACTCTTGTTCTTCGAGGAGTTGATGAACATCTTCAAGAATGCCAGTAAAGCGGTCCAGCGATTCGGTCAGCCTAGTGAGTTCAGTGGGTGCCTGTTTGATATCGTGGAGAAACGTCGTGATAGCTTTCGCGGATTGAACGAGCTGTAAAGAAAGCGATACAACGGCCATGCCACTTGCCACTGCGGATAGCGGCTCCATCCTGCTTCACTGAAGCAGCTGGTCTATGAGTGTATGGAATTCTGGGGTTGGTATGGTTTTTATGCGTTCAGATCAGCCCAACACTGCCCCGCCTTTTCACAAGGCTGAGAAGATGAATGATGCAAGGCTGATTAGACATGCGGAGCCGGGCCAACGAAGCTTTGCATGTAACTTGGTCCAATTAGATCTCAGCAGTTGTAGGTTGGCGAAGCTTGGTGTAGAGTTCCCGTAGAAAATGCCCCTTCATGTTCGAATATTACCTGAAGATACAGATTGCAATTAGCTTAAAGTATTGATCGCACGCATCAATATCCCATGAGTCCAAAATGCAAAAGCGAAAGCGTCTTATCTGTCACAAGGGAAACATCAATATAGAGGCAGAGAGGGAAAATTGGCCAGGGCTCAGTTTGGCTGTTCGTCTCAGCATTAGGTCGTGGCGCAAGAATTGGGCTTCCCTTAAGGTTTTCTGCGCATGCATGCACGTGTCTGTTGCTGTCATCTGCCAAGGAGACGAGGCTGAGGCAGAACTCACAAAAACACTCCATCCCCAGATACGAACTCCTTAAAACCTATTCTTAACACGGCATGTCACTCATATAGTTCTCTGTAATGGCAGATCCATTTTCCATAGTTGCGAGTTCTTTCGCCGTTGTTGGCGTTACGGATGTTGTCTTGCGCTTAAGCGCCGAATGTTACCGCTTCTTGTCAGATATCAAAGATGCGCCGGCCGAGATCGTAAGATTACGAAACTGTATTAAAGATAACGACCAGCTCTTAGTATCGCTAAAGAGACACTTGGATGAGTTGCGATGCTCGGCAGCAATGATATCACCGCCCACCCCAGCTTCAAATTCAGACCTTGATGGACTGCCCGCATCTATAAGGGCTCTACAGCGTGAGCTCGGCAATTTGAAATCTCTGGTGAAGAAACACGGCGGAGGAGATAAAACCTGGGCAAGAATCAAATGGGTACTTGACGATCGGAAAGTCAACAAGTCTGTGGAAAAATTGGAAAGCACGAAAGCTACTCTCAGCCTTGCCTTGGCACTTGTTCAAGGGTTAGTTGTCATATCAGTGAGCTTGTTTATTCAATTGTGGCTTAACTGTTCCGTAGACGGAAATCTGCTTCGAGTCAAAAGATAATAGAAACCTCTCTACAGCAAAACTTCCAGTCAATTAAGACGACATTGGACAGTCAGATGCAAGAGCTATCGGCTGTGAGAGTGACGCAAGAGAAGGTCCTCGTGGGACAAGAAAAAATCATACTTCGTGTTGCAAAACATCAGAAGAACACTAGTCTTCTACACAAAGATCTACAGAGGGTGATAAACAATAATCGATTCGAGCAAACCAAAACTCGACAGACAATTCAATGCGGAAATCAAAATGTCATCAATACCATCTCATCCAAGCTAGACAGTCTGCGAATTGCAGCACCCAGGAAAGCAAGGATTAACAATCGCGAGATTGAGTTCATTGGCGAGAACCGGGAATCGATTCTTACACCAATTCTCCTTATGAAAAGTCAAGTCCAGGTAGCGATTGCAAGTGCTCTATCTAACCATGCCGGAGATATTTCACCGCAGAGCCTTTTCTGGCTCCAATCAGAATTCGATATACTGGTGTCATCGGCCACCCAAGAAGCGGCTTCGTTCTGTCGTGGCTCAACAGCCACACCCTTTGATGTCTGGAGATATTCAGCAAGAGGAAACACCAACTATAAAACGACTGGACCTTCGGATAGTTCCACTCCAACCGAAGATTGTGACAGACTTTTCGGAAAAGGCAATCGTTCTGAATCAACGCCCGGTGGAAAAACTCTTCGCAGAAAATCATGCAAGCTTTTCAGAGTCTTTTCATCCAGTTCCGCAGTTGGAAGACTAGATCTAACAGTCATTCTTGATACTGATGCTGTAGGATCACCTCATCACACTGAAGAAGCTCGTGTTTCGTTCACTCCATCGAGAGCGATTTGTACTACTTCGATAAGTGCTCGATTCATCAAAGCCAGAGACTTTTGCCTCGAACCTAGGCTACATACACAACTCCATGCTTTTCGTCTGGTGGACGAAGAAACACAGGATTTGCATTGGAAACTTATGAGGAGTAGCAGCATACAAGATATAGATGCTGCATTTAAGAGTGGTATTATATCTCCCTATGATCAAGATGTATTTGGTACTATAATGACTCTTCAAGTAAGGATTCTAGCTCTCTTAATGTCATTCATGATTCCTCTAGAATGGCTGACTAAATATTTTGTAGAATGCTGCAAAGTTTGGAAGGTACGATGTCCTAGAATATCTTGACAATCAAGGATTGGGGCCGTCACATCTTAAGTAGGTTGTATCAGGCTTGTTTAATTACTAAATTAGCACTAAGTAAGAACAGCGGCGATGTATGTGTTCTGCAAGGTTATTGCTTGGCATTACTACCTGGTCAATATTCTGAGATAAACCACGAATCTCTTCGAAATGTCTATAACTACATTGAACATCGGATAACCGAATGTCACTCAAGTACCGGGATAAGTCTGTTAAGCCCCATCCCGATAGCTATGGTAAAAGAAAGCTCTGAGGAATCCATCCAATTGATTAAAATGTGGATGGGCTATTTAAAATCGATTGACTACGGTTTTGACCAACATGATACATGGAATAGGGATTTTATGTTTCCTTATTTCTATAGTGGAAGCCTGCGAATGTTTCGACTGCTCCTCGAGTTTGGTGTCCAATACATAGATCCTCATGGGAAAAGCGTCTTGCACCATGCAATACTCGTATGTAGAATTCGGAACGTTCATGGTATGATGGAAGAAAAGATCAGCATGCTAATTGAAGCCGGAGTTAACGTTCATCATCGTGATAAGTATGGATGGACGCCATCATATTACGTGAGAGTGCTTACCGTCCCGAGAGTTTGGGAAATTTGGTGCCGAGCATTGGAACGGAATGGACTCAAGATTGAAGACGTAGTGCGAGAGGATGGGGAATTGTATCTTTTGGAAGGCAATTATGGAGATGAAGACGAAGACGAGGAAAGTTATGATGAAGAAAGTGACGAAGAAGGAAGCAGTAATGAGGAAAGCAGTGGGAATAAGGGTTGCGTATAAGAAGATAAGATGATAGAAATACATAGAAAGCGGATATAATGTGGCATACAATGCATTACGTGAGAGAAATTACTGGAGAAGGCAGTGTAAAATATAGCGTTGTGTAGGTGAGGAGTACAGCCGTAGTTTTGCTCAAAATATTTAGAGAATCGCAGATGCAAAGCTAGACACATGGGGGACATAATGACTAGTATAATTCCGAAAATACGGACAGAAATAAGGTGATTCTACTACAGACACCCTTACGCACGTGATGTCATACTCGCAAAACTCCACCCTCTCCTCCTAGCCGTTGCCCCTTCATTCCCCTCTCCCCTCCCATTCGTTTTCTTCCGACTCAAACTTCTCCAAAGTCCTGCCTCACCTCCATCCTGCCCCTCCGCCCAGGCCCTCCTCCTCTGCTCCTCCTCACTAGGCTGTTTCCAGCCACCCTCCGTCCTATCCTCCTGCTTCTGCGGCCACAAGATCTGCTTCAGAACTACCGCTCTAATCATCATCCCAAACACCCAAAACCACGCAATAATCAGCCCAATCGTCAACGCACACCCCACATACTGAATTGGTTTATTGCCCCCCAGCGCCTTGGCAACCGCAAATGTCGCCGTCGTCAACGCCGTGTTCGGGAAAATGAATGAATACCACGTCATCGCGAAATCCATCTTACCTCGTCGCGCACAACTCCAATGAGCACCCACGCTCACGAAAAAGAACCAAAAGGCGAGACCCCAGAGCCAGAGGCCAACCCAGTTCGCGCATACCATGCTCACGTTTCCGGCGAATTCGCCCATGCCTTTGCCCATGAAGTCTGCGCCGACGACTTTGGGGAGTTCTTGTCCCATGTTGATGATTCCGGCGATCGTAAAGCCGGAAGGACCGACGGAGATGAACATGCCGGGCCGGAGGGACTCTTTGGGGAGTTTTTGGGTCATGAGGCGGTAGAGGAAGGCGGAGTAGATCATTAGAGAGACCATGAAGCCGATGCCTTGGATGACATAGCCAGAGAGAATGATGTTGAGTGCGCGGACCGGGTTCAGGACTTTGGGAGCGAGGTTTCCGGCGTGTGGACCGATGATGAGGAGGGGGTATGCGGGGAAAATCCACACCGGTGTCATTTGGGAAATCGTGAAAGTCTGGGTAGACCACCTGTAGATCGTCAGTTCCCGAACAATGATGCAAAAAACAAAGTTACTCACATAATCAAATAGATCCCGACCGAAAACAAAATCGACAATCCACAATCAACCCAATACAGCACCGCCATGGTCGTCTCCAACCAACTCCCCGTCCGATCAACCCCATACTGGCTAATGTTGATCAAGATCGTGCCAAAACTAATCACACACGCGGGAATAAAGAGTGATTCCGTGGGGTGGATGAAGGAGGCTTTAAATGTGCTTGGATAGAAGTAGAAGCGCAGACTGATCATTGCGATGTTGAAGAGAAAGAGCACCATGTTCAGGATGAAGAAGATGCAGCCGAGGGCGTAAAGGCCGTGGAAGCGGAAAGGAACTGGGGCGGGTTAGCAACAGGTCATGGTAAGTATAAATTAAGTAAAAAGTAAAAAGGGACATAAACATACCAGTATAAAGCACATTAGCAATCCCCCCCGTCGCCATCGTCATCGTAAACCAAGTCCAAGTAAAATGCCGTATCCTCTCCTTAAAACTCAACTTGGCTCTCTGGCCCCCACTCTCCATCTCCCTCTTCTCGCGATCAATATCCCGATCCACCTTTTCCCGCTCCCTCCGCGCCTGCTGCGTCTCCGAAAGCGACAACTCCACATCACTGCCACTTCTCCCTTCTCCTCTGTCTCTTCCATCGCCCCGGTTTCCGTTCGATTCACTGACGCTTTTCTTCTCTTCTCCACTGCTTTCTGCTCCGGGCTCGATCTTTACCTCGTCGAAGGGATCGTGTTCTTCATGGTGAGGTGTTGAGAAAGGGGCGTGGTTGCGCCATTGCATGCGTTCTTCGGGACTTGAGTCTAGGTTCCACTGTTCCGGGTACTTGTGATGGATTCCGCTGTCTCTTTGTATCGTTTGGAGTCTGTCCGCCATTTCGTGGTAAGGCGAGGGGAATCGTGGAGTTCAGAGGGGAGAAGTGGGGGTTTGGTCGTTTGATAAGATATGCTCAGTTGTGTTGGATCGTGATTGGATAGGATTGGATTGGAGTTCGGCACTGGGGATCGACACCATGCATGGGAATTTCCAGGGATCAGCGAAAAACAGGGGAGTTGGTGGTGTGCAGGTCGCAACACGCGGGTTCTTTCCCGTTTTCTTCCTCTCTCTTTACTTTCTTTCTCAGCGGAAATACGTTCGTGAGGCGTATTGCAAAGTGTCTTTTGTGTCCTGTTGTGTTGTGTTGTGCCGCAGAAAATACTACCTATGACGTAGCCAGCCCTTCTCCGTATCGTTTTCTGTGCCGTATTCGCACGATATCCAATCCTCTTCACGAAATCTTATTCCACGTTCTCGTACCTATCTCGAATCCCAACTGAACAAAATCTACAAGAAACGAAGAGTGAAATAAGAAAGCAGAATCTTTGATCTAAACCCGAAATATGGTGCAGCCCTAAGCATTCAAATACTCAACTCATTCATCACCCGATGAACCGACGTCCCATCAAAGTTGCGCTAGCCCACCCACCCCGGTCTTCGAAACGAGAACGCCCAGATTATAAGGCCGGATTACGTCATCTCCAAGTTTTTTATCTCCACCAGCCACTGTAACTAACTATTCTGCCACAGTACCCTTTCGATATAGGAGATATTTTGTAGTGAAAAAAGAGCTTTCAAAATATGAGTAATGAAAAGACTTGTAAAATTATCCCAAAAGACTCATCACAAAAAGGACCAAAAAACACTACCATGAGCTATCCCCCATCTTCCCAGCCTTGCTCACATTGCAGGTACAGGCAAACTTTCCCATCCCAAAAACCCCCACCTAATAAGATGATGTGAATACAAACCCGCAGCAGCAGCACAGCGCCAGCGCCGTCTGCACACCATCGCCTGAACCTTAGCGCCGAGCCGGCTCGGTTACTCGGAAGCGGCTTACACAACAAAGGCCAATGGGCCTGTGGGTCTCCTACACATGCTTATCCAATGCTATGCATCATCTGCATCTGTTTTCGCCATTGATAAAACCTGCTGTTTGAATTTTCTTCGCTGCTGGTTTCTGTGGGTATATCTCTGGGGGAGTGGCAAGGGCAGGTGAAGGGTGATGTGATGTAATGTATAATAATAAATGCATCGAGTTGACTGAATGATTCATTTCTACCTATGCTTTCCGCACTTCTGCGTCTATCCTCAAGAAATCACGAAAACGAAGAGCAGAAGTAAGGAGGAAAACCGCCCGAAAATGTCATTTGATTCACTTTGCAAAAAAGGAGAACACCTAAAGCTCCATACCAAATGCCGCTGAAGAACATTCGGATGCAGATTCCATATCCCCGCCTTTCCCACACCCGTATGCGGTTGACGAGACAATATCATATCCATTCCTCTAGAACCCATACACAATTGCTTCCCTGTCCATGCACCGCCACCCATCGACATTTCCGTAAAACTCCCTAAACCCGAGAATGATTATAGTTCATACCCATTATAAGTCAAGGGTGAGACCAAATGTAACTATACAGAGAAAGTGACCTGTTACCAAAAACTGCACCATCCTATGTAATGCTGGCAAAGGTTTTCCAGATTTGTCGCCTCCTTGATCAGGCGGTCGACTTGCGAAAAAATGTTGAGGTCCTCGCCAGGTTTGAAGTCGCGGCCCGTGAGCTTCTCTTTGACGCGAGACAAGACTTGGAGAGCGCGTGCGTTTTGAACCTCCTTGGCTTCGGCTTCGTTCGCAGGCGCAATGCTTGACCGGTGGCGACCACGCACAAGCGAGCTCATGTGTTGCTCCGCATCGGTGCTGATGATGGAGGGACGGCGATCGTTAGACCAAGATGGCTCTTCGCGATTACCAAGTCGCCACGTGAGAAGCGGATCGTGGATGAACTAGGATGAGTTAGCTATTGTTTACAATTAAAAAGAATGTTTCGAAAACTTACAGCCTCGAGAACCGCCATGACCGACTCCTTGTTGGTTCGCAAAACCCTCATCACGTGTTCACATGTTGTCCGATAACTACCTTCGATGTTACTAACTTCCATGGCGTAGGTCAACATTCGTGTGAGGCGGAAAGGAACGCGCTCAGGATATTTCTCGCGATGCATAGCTACTTCGAAACAATCGCCAAAATCGATGTGCACGATCTTACCCGTGACACGGTCGAGCATCAGATTGGATGGATGGCGATCTCCCAGGCCGAGAATATAGCCCACCATGGACATGACTGCGAGGGATCGAGTGTAGTTGGTGCGTCGATCAAGCCAAGCTTCCGAGCTCTTGCTCTTCAACCAAAGGACACGGTACAGATCCTGGCCAGTCGTGTTGTCGAGCGCGTATCCGAAAACTTCCACTTTCTGCATGAGTGTAAGGCAGTCGTAATCCGGTGCCATCTGCAGCATAATGCGGTGTTCGATATTTAGTAGAATCTTCCGGCTGTCGCGATATTCTCGAATAAGAACATGAAGAGTATCGCTGTTGGGCACGAAACCAAGCAGACCAGACTGAGTTGATAGGGGAACAGCAGCATAACGAGCGATATTCAGATGTCGTTTGCGGCTCTCATTATCGTTCATGAGAAGAGTATTGCATAGACCGAATAGCTGCATCACACGCTCGTCTTGACGAATGTCTTCGTGGCCCTTCAGGATATGGGTATGTGCCTTGCCATCGCTACCTCGCATTTCTAGTTTCCTCGGCCTCTGCTTGGATTGAATGACAGACGCAACCGGGTCGAATGAAATGATCCGGATGATTTGCTTGCCGACCTGGTACGTTCCAGGAACAGCCAGCTCGAGATCGTGAGCTTCCTTCAACTTCGGAGAAACGTATTGAAGTTCCAGAGTCATAAGCGATGGGAGTTGGCGAGCGATCTTGCGGAACACCTGGTAATAAAGATCCCAAGCCTGATTCAAATCACCCATCTCGCCCGAAGTGCGGAAGGTGTTGCACCAATCGCGGGCTTCCTGCAATTCTCGACCGAACGACTGGATGAAGGAGATTTCCCTCAGTGTTTCCGGGCCCTTGTCTAACATCGCGTGAAGCGGTGCGAGGGTGGCAAACATGCCATCAATATTGTGGTCGCCGAAATAAAGTCTAGAAGCCTCTTCCAAGCCCTCATGCCATTGTTCGTGCCAAAGTACGGCGATTCGGATGAGTTCGTTACTAACAAGATCAGCTTGCTCAACGAGACGTGGAGAGTGCTCGCGCATTGCCTCCATCAGTTCCTTAGCAGACCGTTGACGACGTGACACATCGGACTTCATAGAAACAGTCAGAGGAAACACCAAAGCCTGGGGATGTGCTTTGCCAACTTCTGTAAGCAATTGGTGAATCGACTGGCGAACTGTAGGGTTTGGTTGGTTAATACGGGCAAGCAATTGAGGAATGACTTCCAACCACGTATCAATAGGAACCGTCTTCGTGCCATCAGTGACGGTACGATTGACATCTGGCAGTCCACCGTGGCTGAACCAAAGCGTGAGAAGGCGAAGGGTATCCTGAAGTGAGCTGCTCGATGAAAGAGCAATTGACTTGAAGAAACCATGGATCGCAGGAACAACGTGATCGTGAACCACATTGGATGGTATCTCAGTGATCTCACGATCAGCTTGGGACGTAATCGAGTTGACAACCTCAAAGTTAGCAAGAGCCCACGAGTGCCACGCCTTGTACCAGTTTTGGTTATAACGAGTTGCCGCAGCATATGCAGACAGGATTTCGTGTACTTGGTCGTGGTCCCACTCTCCGTTATGGAGTTCAGATTGCCAGTCGCCTTGCTTCAGATAGCACTTAGCCAGAAGACGGTGACAGTCGGCCAAGTCCGCAGCTGAACTACCAGCACCTGATCCACCTAAGAGGCTGGACCCATTCATGCCGTTGACACCATTAATGCCGTTCGTAGCAGCAAATGGATTGGTCGGAGTAATCATATGGCCGTTTGTCATGCCGTTCATGCCATTCATTCCGTTTTGTGCCAGCGCGGGATTGGTAGCGGCCCTGACCCTCATGGCGAGATCATCAGATAAACGGGAGGTAAAGTCTTTCAAGCATTCCAATGCCTCAACTTTATTGGCACCCCCGGCCGATACCCACATGAATTTATATGTGGCATAGGAGACTGGGTAAGGGATCTCGTGGGCGTGCTCCTTGACATGTGTAAAGATGTTACCTCCATCGATATTCAGAAGCTTCTGTAATGCCTTCTCGGCCAGTGTCGGGCGCTCGTTCTTTCGGCAGAGATTCGTATATTTGATCCACATATCCATGCTTTGATCTGGTGTCATGACAAGTTGACGAACCTTCATCATCCTCTGCCACACCTCAGGATTGGGTTGCAGACCCTTGAGTCGTTTCATCCATGTTCCGCGCATGCTAGCTTGTTTTTCGGGGTTGTCGCGATTCTTCTTGTACTGAATGATCTCTTCCAGTTCAGCCATCATTTGAACACGGATCATAGGAAGATACGCTCGCTGGTAAGATTCTCCCAAAAGAGAACTTAACTCCGTGTCCAAGCCCTTCCGGGCTTTGCCAATCTCTTCAATGGCGTTGTCGAAACGATTGTTGTGGATATTAAGAATAGATGCGAAGAACGCTCGATCGGGTGATTGTTCTTTCATGACACTGAGGTAGGCGTCCATGTCTCCGAATTTACCCAGACCCCAGGCGGCAGTGGCAGCGAGTGGTGCAATCGTTTTCCGGTATTCCTGGGAGGCATTTGCCCATTTCTCTTTCGAGAGACTCGAGAGTAGCTCCCATTCGCCAAGCGCATGTAAACAGCGCATCTTGCCCATGGTAATCTCGAATGAGTCTGGCTCATCTCGCTCACGACGCTGGTACGACTGCAAGGCTTCCTCCCATTTGTGAAGTTTCTCGAACCATGTCTCCTTCAGTTCTACATCTTGGTACCCCTGCGCTTTACGGAGAATACCAAAGGCGGCGTCGGTCTGCTGAAGTTGATTGTTGATGCTGATAAGTGCTTCGACTGCACTTGCATTCTGCTCAGCATTGAACTCAAGTTCCTTATAATGCAGTGCCTTTGCAAATGCATGGCATTTAGCTGCATACATTCCCAATATCCGTACATCGATAGGCAATGCTTTATCATCGTGTTCCATGAATTCAGCGAGATTGAGAAGGATCTGCAGGATTTCAGGTGGAATGTTGGGAGAAGTAAGCGCAGTTTCGAATGACCGCACAAGCTCCTCCTGGTACTGATCGTATAGTTCGGTCCAACAAGACACGAATGCGGAGTTGAAGAGGCTCCTGGCAATCGGCCCATACACGCTGGCAAGTGGGGTACAAGCTCTAAGAGCTTGTTGTGGAGATTCTTTGAGAAGCTCAATACTGAATCGTCGCATCCATTCAATCCAGTCTTCGCGTGTGGTTTTTGAGGATGCTTCCCAAGCCTGCTTTAGATGTTGCTGGTTCACAGCAAGTTTCTTAGTAAGAATTTCGGCCGGATTGACATCTTCATCATCCTCTCCATAACGCTCGCCAGGGCTAAGATCCTGTGGTAGTGACTCGCCCTTCTGAAGTTTCGAAACAATAAGCGAGTAGTTGGAATGCGGAACCTTGCTCTTGTCCAAAACTTTGTTGACGGTCGGTACAAAGTGAATGTAGTCAGGACCAAGCTGGTAGATAAGTGCACAAAGCGTCTCTAAAGCTGTAACTTTGAGAGATTGGTCGGAGCCACCGAGGACACGGCAGAGCGGGTGGATAATGCGTGCTGCGAACTCGGAAACATTGACTTGCTTAGACAAGCGACCTAGTGTCTCAATAGCTTGTCTTCGAAGTGCCGGAGGCTGGCCTGTCTTGTCGAACATCCTGATAATAACAGGAATGATCAAATGCATGTACTCTTCTGCACTAGATCCAAAAACAAGGAATGCATGAAGTACCTTCTCAGACGGTAGCCGCTTACCGCCTTGGTCAAAGTCCAATACGCTGAGCATCAATGGTAGCACATCAGCTAGGTATACCTTAAACTCGCCTTCAAGAGATCGTGCTATGGACTCAATTAGAAACAAGATTGTCGCTTGTAGACTCGGATTTGGTTCCCAGAAATCCTGAATGGTCTGTAAAATATCTCGCAGATACGGACGGATGTGTTGGCGAACAATTTTCACCAATTGACTTAGTTGACTGAAATAACTCTCCACACGACCAGCTGGCGCACTTCGAAGAACGGCAATAAAGCCCGGGACTACCTGGTTCAGATATGGCACACACTTCAGACCCATCGTGGCGTAGATGTTCATTACCGCATCCACGACGGAATTGTGATATTGAACGAGGGAGTTGTCCTTGAGCAAAGACATAAGTGTACTTATAACAATCGTCGGATAGTACTCCTCGTTCGACGGGGTAATACCTTGCATGATGAGCGAGACATCGGTAACTGCTTGCGATTCTGCAATGAGATGACTGTCCGGCGACTGCTCAATGATCTTCTGATACTCATCAGGATCAAGAGCGCCAAGGGTTCCCATCAGTCGAATAGTCTCGCGACGAAGATCACCCTCAGGCTCTGCCTTCACGATCGTCATGAGAATATTCATGAGCTCAGGATAATCTCGATAAGGCTCCATGACGTAGCCGGAGTTGGTAGCTAGTTGGCCGAGTGCTCGAAGAGCAGAGAATCGCTTTGAGTTGGAGCCGAGATCCTGCATGAACTCAAGGATGATCGGCATGATCTCCGGAATGTACTTGATCATATTCTCGCCTCCAACGGTAGCCAAATCACCAATAGCTTTGACAGTAGTGGAAGCCACCTCTGGGTTGGGATCGCGACATTTGGGTAGAAGAACTGAGACGATTGGATCCACTAGTGGTTTAATGAGATAATCAGCGGCACCAACGAGATGGCTGATGAGCTTTGCGCTCTCTTCTTTGTTTCGCGGGCTGTTCGAATATTGAACCTCTGTTAACAACTGTAAAAGAACCTTGCGGAGTGATGGGAAAACGTATGCGGGATTGATCCTCGTAAGACGACCGATGATTGACATGGCAGCTTCTCGGATGCCAAAAATTTCGTCGTTAAGTGCAAGGAAAAGTGTACGGACGTTGTCGGCTTTCCCGAGATGGCGATCAAAGCGAGCGTCAAGTGCGCATAGAACCTCAAATCGAATTTCAGGTTCTGAGTCGCCAACGCCTACGGTAAGGAGTTTCTCGATAATATCGCCCACGACCTTTGTGGCGTGCATACTGGTCTGATGGACGATAGGATCGTTGACAAAGAGCTGACAGCAGGTCAGGGCTGCACGCTTCCGTATCTCCGCATTTTCAGCCTCGACATAACGGATAGCTACATCTCGGACGAACTCATTTAGCAAATGTCCAGTGAAGTCAAAACTTCCCAGAGTATGCAGTGCAAGAGCAATCTCCTGCTCTTTCTGTTGAATGATTGCAGGGTCCTTGTGGTCACGAGTCCAGATCTGAGGTGGTTGTGATCCTTGGTAGGGATTGCCTAATGGGAGGAAATGTCGTCCGGCAAGGATCTGGCTAAGGAGATCGAGTAGCTTTTCTTGGATGAGTGGACGACAAGGTGGGACATAGTGTGCCATATCGACGAGCGCCTGGAATAGAGAATCGCTCAAGCCGCAAGAAAACATAGGGTCGAGTAGACGTTCGACGTTCTTGCTAAGAGCCTGTCCGACGGCTGCGGCAACCATGCTTAAGCAGGAGAATATAGGAGCTTCGTTGATAGCGATTTTGTTTCGTCTATACCACAACGTTAGCTCATGATACTGTAAGAGAACACACAAACCTACGCTTTGGCTGCAAGTCCCTCCTGGATGAAACCAAGAATGCCTTCAATATACGGAGCGATGGCAACTCCGACTGCATTTGCAATCTGCCCAATCGCTAAGAACGCCTTGTCGCGATCGCGGTCCTTCCGGATCAACCCTTGGAGATGCAACATGCATTGATGGAGGTACTTCGAGGCAAAATCTGTGGGCGAGTAGCTGGCCAAAGCGGGAATGATCAGAACCACCTCGCGGCGAACCAAACTGTCTCGATGATCCCGATATTTCAGTACTGTCTCAACGGTCTCCCTGTATTTCTGATCACCCAAGAACATCGCACTCTTGTCCAGTAACTCCTTCATCGTAAGCAGTGATCCGTGTATGGCCTCGTTGGTGTTTAGGTTAAATCCTTTAAGAATCTCATCATAAACCCTGCCGAACCACTGTGCTCGTAAACCGGAGTCTCTCGGAGATATAATCTCAAAGCACGCACTGATAGCCTCCGCAGCCGACTCTCGGATGAGCACCTTAGGATCCCGTAGTGCAGCCCATATCACTTCGAAGATCTGTGCAATCCACTGGTACATAAGCGTAGGTGAATTCTTTGCAAGCTCGCGGATAATCAGAACAGCAGCGAAGCGGCGATTCTCGGTTCGTTCCAATTGCAGCCATTCGAGGGCGGCCTTAACTTCTGATTCCACAAGCTCGGCAGTGAGCGTTCCTCCAGGTTTTGCCAGCCGTCCAAGTGTCCTGGCAGCGACTACCATGGCAGCATAATCCGTCCCGCGCATGATGCTACGGAGGTAGCTCGCAAAGCGTGTCATTTTCTGGCCCGCATCGTCGCCTTTGAAGTCCACGAGGGCGTTGAGGGCGTGGAGACCGCCGATGCGGTCGTTGGAGTCACTGCCATTTACAATAAGGGCGGAAATCCGGAGGTTGACTTCGCTGTAGAAATTCGCAAAAACATTGGGGGCAAGTTCTGTAGCACATGAATATGGGACAAGCTAGAAGCGGGGGCGTAGTTGGGGTATGGAGAAGGGAGGTCTGTTTACTCACCTCGATGGGCTGCCTCGACTGTCAGTCGCAGCTGGAGAGCTGCCTTTTGTCGCACATCATCGTTCCTGTGCTGGTCAGCATCGTGCCTCGTGTTCAAAAAAAAACATAGAGCTCCTTACTTTGAGCGAAGCTCCTGCACGACTCGCTCCAGGCCCGCGGTGGAGGGATTCGGTGTCGCCATCGTGTCGACTTCACCTGAGGCGCACGACGAAAGAAGAGGAGGGCATAGAGGCTTCCATAGACAATGGAAGGAAGGTGGAGGGAGAGTGGAGGGAAGTACAGTGAAGGCGAGTTTAATGGCTGTTGCTCATTGCGCATCTCTCTTGGAAGTTGATCGCGCTGCGCACGGACCCATTCGCACGCTCCAGCGGTGTTCACCGCGAGTCTAATTGGGTTAGACTAAATTTCGGGGAAATGCATGCCGCCTCCACAACCACATCCAAAGGCACTCCCGGTGGCCAAATTCGTCAGTCCAGATAATGGCAAGTGATCGAGTGGGTTTGAAGAATAATGTATTCTATCGAATCACAACAACAACCAGCGCAGGACCCCCACCATGCGAACTCAAGGTATCAACGCTTCATCCCACTCTAACCAGTAGCAATATATCCTCCCAAACACCTTAGAACCCATCCAGTGACCGTCTTATGCAAGTGCAGCCTCTGCAACATGTCTCACAATCCCGCCCATTTCGCTGAAGAAGATACCCTTCAGGATCGTTTCTCCCTCCTCCACTGCCCAAACTCCCGCGTCGACCAATTTGTTTTTCCACTTCTTTTGCTCTGCATGTGAGAGCTCATCCCATGTCTTAGCTTCGGTGTGCCTCTTAACGACTTCTTCAGTATCTGCATGGAGCTCCGTGCTTAGCGTTGACTTCGTGTCTGGATCATCATGGATGACCAGGGCCTTCCGCTGAGCATCTGCCCCTTTTGACGGGTGGTGGAGGTGGAGTAGGTCACGAATGCGATTCGATGTTTTCACCACGGGAACTTTGACACCGTCTGCAGCTGCCTCTATCTTTGCGCTGGCAGAGTGGGCAGCATCGAAAACCACACCTGGAGGCTGTAGCCCACTAGCTGAGTTTCGGAAGCTTGCAGGAATGATGTTTTTGGTCAGATTGCCTTCGGGATCAATCAGAGACTGGACCATGAGAGCAAACATGAGCACAATAAATGCCGTCGCGACAGTGGTGATCACGGTGTAAATTCTAGCAGATGAAGCCGATTGGAGTATATGTCGAGTGCCCGCATTTGAGGAAGTTGTTTTCAACTCAAAGGTCTCGACCGAAACACTGTTCCCCAAAGAAGTACTTGCGACACGCAGATATTGAGGCTTGGCTTTGCCGGTTGAAGAAGTTATGGGGGCGAAGAATGGGGAGAACACAACCTTGGTCATCTGAAAGGGATGTACATCCCTGTACGTTGCGAACGAGATGAACTTGCCAAGGCTGTTTCGAGAACTACCGTTGTAGTCGATTGTGAAGATGGACAGGCTGCAGTCGTGACCACCAACTGCTACAACAGCTTGGTAAGCATCCTTCTTGTCAGAATCTAACAGTGCGACGTCCATATCAACCGCGGCCTGTATGTATTTAGTGTATGAACAACATCGTGCAATGTATGGTAAATACCTTGATATGTCGAGGCAGTCGTTTGCGCATGATGATGCTTCCCATGCCCTCCTCGTACAGTCGAAGAACAAGAAGCTCCACACCAGTCCTATTGTGCAGATTGACAAGTAGCAAAATATGCGAAGGACTTAGGATCCGCAAACCCCTGACTTTAGATCTTCCTTTCTTCTCAGACAGACTGCATGGGTTAGCTTTATTTCGGAGACATGAAGACAGAGCACCTACTCCGAATGCGGTATTTCGTACACCTTGCGCACGCTCTTTTGCTGATTCTCAATTGAGGAAAGATAAACACTATAGTCCGTTGCATACAACACATGGAAATGACCATCATCAACTTCACGAATATCGATATCATTGGCCTCCTGGCCCTTCGCAAGGGGTATTCTTTGTATAATTTCCGATGCAGCCGGCTTTGTCGAAGTGGCTGGGAAAACAACTACCTCGTTCTCATCTCCAGCCAACGAGGAGGCAATAACACCAATCCTCTTAGCTCCTGCCTTTCCAGGTTTCGGGGGTGACAATCGGATCAATCGTTGGTAGGCTTCCTTCTTCGCAACCTCGTTGCTCGGTGATTTCAACACAGCCGTCTTGCTAAGAAATTGTAGCTTGCCATCGCCCGTCTTCTCGCCAACAGAAGATCCAGCTGATTTGCTTGGGTAGGTGACTTCAAATGATCGAAAATGTTCATTCTTTCCCTTCAGACGCTCTGCCTCCGTCGAATTTATTCCTGCATATAGTATCACACCGTTCTTAGTGGCCAGATTCGCAAGGCATGTTATCGAGTCTTCATCTCGGGAGAGATCTATCTCGGCTATAGGCTCAAGGTTTGGGGATCGCGAGCTTGTGTCGAAGACAGAAATTGCATTGGGCACGCCGCTTCTACCTGTATATAACTGTTAGTGTGCAATCAGCTGGTCAAGTGGGGTGGACTCGTTACCGGCACCACCACCTCCTGCGACCGCAAGGATAGCCGGATTGTTGTACGCAAATGTGGCGGCAAAGATTGGATATTTTGTCTCTGCCTTTGAGACTGTTGTTTGGGACATTGATCAGATGCGCGACGTGCGCTTGCAGGTGTTGACGAGGATTGTGGATATGCGGGCGATGTTTCTTCAAACTTGTAAAGGTGAGAATGAAGACAAGGCAGAGGCCAGAGATTCGATTCTGCGAGAAAAACTTTGCGTCTAGGAGAAAGGGGTTGGATGCAAAGGGGAGACGAGGAGGGCGTGTATGTTGCTTTTGTCAGGTCGGCACAGCGTCATCCAACCGCGACGAGACCGCGCCTTACTTTTTGTGGTTTATCGATAAGGCTATCTTGGCATACGACAAAGAGAATACCATAATCTTTGACGCATGGAGCCTCTCAATGCTTGATTGATAACAACAGGCAAAATCACAATATTGATCTATGGTTCACTGACGCTGTATGTTGCACTATAACTAGTCATTCGAGGACGGTATCTACCTAATGCGCTCCAAGCCATAATGTCAAGTCTAGCTAGAAAGACACTTCTTTGGTGGTTGCCCACACCCACGCTGTATTGTGATTCTTTCGCTCTCATTCTGAGCCGCAATACCCCACCTTTTCCTTCTTCATAGATGATGTTCCTACCACCGCCACTGTTGGCCCCAACTACCAAAATCCAGCCGCACGTGATCCAACGCCGATCCAAAAAATAGATAAAATAAAAACCCTTCTTTCTCAATAGTCCTAAGGATGCTGTCAATTCTTCGTTTATGAACCTTTAAAGGCCGTATTTCGGATGTATGCTCGCTAAATCAGTCAGAGAAATTTAAATTCTTTGAAATTCATGAATTGATTAGAGGTGGGGTATCTGGGATTTATGGGATCTAAAGATCCTCACTGTCCAGGTACCGGCGCCCCATTTTGAGCTTGGAGCTGAGCAGCTACTTGTGCCGCTGTTTGTGCAATGACATCGGCCTGGTGCACGGCAGCTTGAACGACTTGTTGCTCTTCTGGGTTGAGGTTCTTGGTGAGATTCTCGTACAGGCCTGGCTGTTCTTGTTGAAGACCTGCGAGTTGTTAGCATGACGATGGCCTTAATAAAAAAAAGATGGCCAACTTACGAATCAAAGCATGCTTGAACATGCCATATGGCTCAATTTTGTCAAGAGGAGTCTCCAAAAGACTCTCCTCTTCGAGCTCGTCATCGTCATCATCGTTAACAGAGGTAAACTTTTGCGCCTATGCATGTGTCAGCTGTGAGTCCGAGAGAACCTCGATGAGGGTACTTTACCTCTTCATTGAGGAACTCAAGATATGCAGCACTTTCGTCTTTCACGTCCTCCGCTTCATCGGCCTCATTGTTCCAATCATTATCTTGTTCCCATTCTTCTTCATCCTCTTCCTCGTAATCGTTTCCAAATTCAAAATTCTCCTCCTTCTTCGCCTCCTCACGATCTATGTATAGCGTTAGCTCAGATATGATTTTGGAAACTAATATTACTTACTCTTCACCGCCGCAGGAAGGGTTTGGAAAAGTCGGACGATACCCTGGAGCAATCGCGGCCAGCCTTGCTGAACACTGACCGGGACATTTTGTCCCGGCAGTGTCAAAAGTGCACAGATTGCTGAGATACATAGTTTCTTATCGTGGACACGTGTGAAGCTGTCGATGCTCGAGAACCACAGACTGAAGAATTTGTTCGTCCAGCCATTGCTCTCAAGAACATGCAATGCCAGAGCCGGGTTGTAATAGATTGCGTTCACGACGACCTCCATCAGATGAATCCGGAGAGACTTAACCTTAGGCTCTTCATTGGTGAGGACAGCCATAGCTAGCCCAATGAATTCTGGAACGTGTTCATCGACGTGACCACGCATATTGAGCATGACGATTTCAGCCAGTTTGCAGCCACATATTCGGTCTACGCCTCCGACTTTATCGTCCTTGAAGATTGTCCGTACCATATCGACGATGGCATTCAGGTAGTTGCGGTTTTCAATCAGCGCTTGGGTACCGTAATTGACGAAATTCTCCAAAGCGGGTAGCATGTCTTAAAAGGTTAGCTATTGTGCCAATCATGGGAAAAAAGAATCAAAGAGTCTCATACCTTCCAAGTACAATTCTGCACCAGCCTTGAAAGTGCGGTGGATCAGCTCGAAAGCTTGCCACATCGTTGGAGATATGCTCTTGGCAGCAAATGTGCAGCTATCGATGATTTCGAACACTTCATTATAGAGGTCTAAGAATAGATTATTATATGTCTGTTGGCCAGTAAGATGGTGGTGTTGCATACCATAGAGTTTGTTCTCAAGCGTAATAGTGATGACTGGCATTAGGATCGTTTCCAGGTGGAGGAGAACATCGGGCGTGCTCTCAAGTGTGAGGATGAGTGTGCCAATGGTCTGGAGAACACCCAAGGCGGTAATACTCTTCTCGTCAAGGAAGTCTCCATATTCGTTGTCGTCATCCTTGCCCTGGTTACGAGCAAGTAATTCGCGAACAATCCGCAAGTAGGTATCCCGGAGTTGCTCACTAAGGGCAACGGCAAATGGCGTTAGTTCAGGAGCAAATACCTCCACAAAATCTTCCATAACATTAGCAAGAGCGTCCACATCTACCTCATTGGCCAATTTTAGCAGTTGTTGCATGACTTGAGGGATGTTTTCTTTCATGTTGGTGCGGATTATGTCATGTCGAATCAGGGGTTGCAGTGCAAGAGCAGCAGCAACGCGTACAGGCAAGGCCTCGTCAGCCATTGATTCCAGAATATTCCGATAGATGATGATTAGGTTGTTGGGGTCCTTGAAATCAAGCTGTTCGAATTTTTCCAATGTATCGCATGCACGAGCGCGGAGGAAGCCATGGGGGCTTCTGAATTCGGGGAAGACATGACGGACGAAGAAATATTCCACCTGGTCGGCGATTGGGCTCTTTTTCCCCAGGATCACGCCGGAAAGTGTTCCGATCATTCGCAGCGCGCCCTCCTTTTCGCGGGGGTTCTTTTGGTTGTCCGGTGCGGCCTCGTACGCATTTACAACGCCATTGACAAAGTTCAAAACACTGAAAGTCTGCTTCCTGCGGCTCTTGGTCAGTGTGACCAGGAAATTTGTTGCGGCCACATCCGGAGACGTCACTTCCTCATAGAAATTCAATTTCCTGTGGAGGTATTCCTGTGGTTCAGACTCGAAAAGTTCGATGTCATCATCGGATTGGCACAGGACCGGGAAAATCAAGTGTGAGATGAGGTTCTCGGTGTGGGGCTTGAGGAGATTCCACATGGACTTCGGTTTTATACACTCGTCGAGAAAATTAAGTGTGTAATACAGACTGGCCTTGGATAGCCAGACAGTTTTTCCGACCCACTTCTCCACCTGTGCGAGGTAAATTTTGAGGATCTCCGGAGCAAAGTTTGCAATGAAGTATTTTGCCACTTCCGTGTAATCGGCATCGTTGCTTTTGCCCAGTGAGCCAGGGTTACCGTATCTGTCCAAATTGTAAGCCAACGATCTAAGTTATTTATTCTGCAATGACCCACCTGACGAACAGCCGGTTCAGATTTGCATATGCCCATTTCTTCGCTTTCCACCAATGGTTGGTTTCGCGCTCGTCTATGTCTTCGAGAAGCGAGGACTCGGGCGGCTCTTTGCCGACAACGTTTATGAATAACGTGCACCACCCCACCATGGTGGTCTGTTCGCGGAGCGAGGTGGGGAGATCGAACTGCAGCGCTATCAGTTTGCATGCCCGAAAATGAAAACTCCAATATCCTTACGTAGATGGCATGCTTGTACACTTTGAGAACTGCACGAAGAATCTCGCCTGCCTCGAGACTTGTCTCATTCGCAAGCGAATTGCCAATATTCAGCAGTTGTGGGAAAGACAACGCCACAATCTTGTCAAAGTCTGCTCGATTTTCGCCTGACTTGAAGCGATAGATTTTGCAGAGTGCCAACAGACACTGCACGCCAGCAAAAACAGACGCGATGTCACCAGCATTCAGCAGCTGTATAGTGATGTCGAGGAAATTCGGCCAGCGCTGGGGGAAATCGTATGCGAGTATCTTTTGTAGGGTAGGGATAAGCTGCACGCGCACCTGAGGCTGGGCGGCGACGAGGATAGGGACGAGACGGTTACGGAAGGACTGCTTCTCGTCTTCTGGGATAGGCTTTGCCTGGCTGAACTCCTCGGCAGGCGACCAGCCTTTGGAGACGCGGTTCTTGAGATAAACAACAGCTGGGATGGAGGCGGTCAGCATGTGCACAGGCGCAAAGGCACGCAGCGCTCCAACTCACTTGACAATCGCACGCCAGGATTTTGCTCGGCTTCGAGGATATTCAGCAGCGCGTCAGTAAATCCGGGCTTCTCTTCGGCCTAGAGTGCAGGTCAGTAAAAGTGCAGCAAGCCCAGGGTGTGTGTGGTGGCACGCACATGCTTGAGGTCGAGCTCCGCCTGTTGTCGAATGGCCTGGTTGGCGTCGAGGGTGCACTGGATGCGGTCCCGCAAGACATTGACGTCCATGGCGGCGAGTATTGGTCAACGACAGGATCGTGACAAGCCGGGTGGTTTGTGGAGAGAGCGTGGGTCAAGCTCGTGGGCAAATATCTATGTGGTGGAGGAGAAGCGGGCAGGCGGGCAAGGCCAAATCCCCAGCGAGCAGCAACTGTTGGCGGCGCGGATGGTGGGTCGAGTGCCTGGAGGAGAGGAGACAGAAGCAGGGCCACAGGACACGAGCAGCAATGTGCGTTTGAGGCCCCGGGTCGAGAATATTATGTTTGGTAGAGGAGTGGGTGGAGTGGGTGGAGTGGTGAGGTGGTGGGTGGACAGCGTCTTGTCTTTGCGCTCTCTCGCAGGAATCGTCAACCGGAAGGAACGAGGGGCAGTATTTTTGTGGGAAGCCAGCGATGGGCCCTGGCGTTTTTTTGGTCGCTTCAAGCGTGCCCGAAAAACACGTGGAGAAAAACCCAGGGCGACCACCATGGAATCCTCACCCTCACCGCCCATGAACACACCACAGACCACATGTGCACACACAATACACAATCCATAATACACCTGATGATTCGCCATTTCCAATGTGCACTCTCCAACCAAACACATCACTTGTTGAACACCCCACATGTACTCCTTCACCCTTTCACTGCCTTCGGATCACTAGGCAGGCACCTAACCAATTGCCATCTCTGTGTGTGCGTGCGCTGCTCCAGCCACATGCCCGCATCTTCGTCTCGCCAAACTTTGCTTTCGCCGACTTGCGATAGGCAGACGAATTTCTCCATTCATTGTTGGCTTTCTGATGGTCAAGCCAACTCTAAAATTCCCAGGCTTCTATGAATCTTTTCCAAGGGGAAACGGACTACCAGACAGGCGCATATGCGCGCCTATGCTGTCCCTTTTGCGCAGTGTGTGTATGCAAGTGTGCGGTTGTGGAGTGGCTTCATCATCTTCATCATCTTCATCATCGTCGTCATCGTCATCCGCGTGGATGTGCGGTAAAAGGGAAGAAAGCACGGCACTGCGAGCCTCTCCTGCACCTCGCGCATGGCCAGCCTTGCTGCTTGCACTTGCGCCATGCAGCTTACTCCATGGCGGCACAATCCGATGTGGCATGAAAATTGGGTCACTGGACCTGCGAGGCCAAAAGAGGGACAACAGCAGCATCACCACCATGCAGCACTTGCTCATCGGTCGTTGATCTGAGCACATCGTCAACACTCGGTACAACGTCAGACGGTTGATTACTACAGCATCCTTGAATTGTGCCGCCCTTCTGACAACCTACTATATCTGCATAATAGTCCCTGTGTTGCTCTCTGGCTTATTCTCATGTGCCAAACACATGCCCGACTCGGCATTGTTACCACAAACTTTCTCCACGTCTTCAAGCCACCTTCATGCTATTGAACAAGGCCATCTGACCGGGAATCGGTGACTACCTCCTTGAAGGGTATATAATGCATGCTACATATGGGTTAACCCTGTCTCGCCCGCGTGAAACCGTCTACAGGTACAAGCTCGCGCAGTTACAGATGTCCCTGTTTCAATGTGTCAGCGTACCCTTCCTCAATGACTTTCGGCATTACATGAGTTCGTGTCACAACTTACTTTTTAATCAACTCCTGGCATGTTCCCATCTTCTGGAACAGTGTGGGGTCGCCGATAATTCGCGCTGCGTTCTTCACCTCTCTGCACGTCTCATCCAACCGCGTAATGACGCGGACAATGGTACCCTCCATGACATCCGTCAAGTCCGTAATACGGTTGAACGACATTCCCCGCGCCCACTCGTACACAACCTCGACCATTCCCCACCGTCGATCCGTGACAAAGTCGTTTGAATCATCCGAAGGCAATATCACTTGATGTTTGGTCTGGAGTTCGTTGACCTTCTCCGAAATCTCTATGATCTTGGCCTTACCCCTCTCCAGATTGGCAGTCAAGACTGGCGTAGATTCCGTCTTCTCCTGGAACACGAAGACGGAAAGTAAAGCAACGATCTCTTCTGGTTCATACTCTGCCAGCACGTTCTCTAAAATAAGTTCCGTAAGGACAAGCTCGTCGGCAGAGTGGATCTGAGAACACCATTAGCAACCATGGGTCACCTTGATAATGTGACAATGGCTTACCTCGCAAGCGACCTTGCCTTTAAGCTCCACTCTGTTCCCCTCATCGATGAAGCCAAGATCTTTCAGTACTGAAATCCTCTGTTCATAGTCTGGAAGTAATTGGAGGTTTTGGTCCGACATGAGTTGTCGCAGCTGCAGAATATTCTCCTTGATAATCCATTCATCATGTTCCATGGCGAACTGTCATCATTAGCTTCTTGGGCGGCATGTGGGGGCTATGGGTAGACGCACATGCTTCACAAAGTCAGGACATTTCAAACATTGTCGATCAGCAGCAATCTGCCCAGTCTTTCGCCTTTTATCGTCAATGTCACGGAAGTTCAGATTCTTGATCTTTTCGTAGTTGAATTCATCCCAATCACTGTAATTCCAGGATCCGCAAAGCGGTTGGAACTGGTCCCGAGCAAGAATTAATGCTTCTGTGAGCTACGGTCAGTATAATCTAGTACTTGCGGCGGACAACTTACCTTTCTTTTTGTTCACATTCTTCACTGTTTCTGGGAAATCGATCACTGTGCGGGTCAAGCACTCAACGTCATTCAATGGAATGAAAGCGGGCTTCAAGATCATGTCCCTCTCGTTCTTTGGTAGATTTCTGAACAAGGGCGCAAAAGGATGAAGATAGGGAAACAAATCATCCGCTTTGCGTTGACTATTCATTGATATCTCCAGTACTTGCACAGTCGGTTCGTTGCCTTTGCTGACACCGTCGTGTATGAGCATGCCTGCAGCACGTTGACCCTCCTAGTAGTTGTTATTGTTTGGTTATGGATGTAGATAAGAACTATACATACCTTCTTGTAGACAATGAGACGCCTCGCACCGAAGATCTTCCTCCCAATTGGGTTGTTCAATAAAGCTAAATGTAGCTCATTAGTAATACGCTGGTAGTCCATGGAGGCTTGATGGCATAGCTCTAGATCAATATCGCATATTTCACATGGCTCTCTTTTTACTTTCTCCAGGTCTGCCTCGGAGAGTTTGACTTTTTTCTCATGTTCCGGTAATAGTGCTTGGGTAGCATTTTCACTGAAGCTGCGTTTGATCATCTCTTCGATCTTCAGAGCCTCGACTCGTAACAAGTTGAGAATCATGTTGTAGGTCAATCTGAATTGTGATTTGAGCTTTGTCGGGTCTCCCAACATCATTTGCTTCAATCTTGCAACCGGAGGCGCTTCGTCTGCACCCGGTGCTACGATAATAACCGTACCAACGGGATCTAATCCTCGTCGTCCTGCTCTGCCGGCCATCTGCGTGTACTCTCCAGGGAGCAAATCACGAAAATCGCGTCCATCATGCTTGCGGAAACCAGAAAATACAACCGTGCGAGTTGGGAGATTCAATCCCATTGCAAATGTTTCGGTTGCGAACAATATTTTGACCAGCGATCTTGCGAATAATATCTCGACAACTTCTTTGACAATGGGAAGCATACCACCATGGTGGACTGCGATCCCACGACTAAGGAGTTCTCGAAGGCGCCGAATTTGTGGAAGATTTCGGTCTTCTGGGCTAAGTCGAGCAAGGGACTTCTCGATTGTCATATGAATGGCACTCTTCTCCTTCGCCGTGCAGTAGTCTACAGTGGAAAGATTGTTGGCATTTTCCTCGCATCGTTTCTTCGAGAAAACGAAGATACATGCTGGAAGTAACTCCTTTTGGCGTAGATGGGCGACAAGATGGATCCAGATGTTACGATCTTGAGCATGTGTTGTCCTGCCACCACCACGACCGGTCCTCGCGATGTTACCACGGCTTCTTTGAGCAGGAGGACCACCACCGCGCTGGCCACCCCCTCGTTGCACCCCCTGCTGACCCCTTCCGCGTTGGTTCTGGCCTCTGCCTCCACCTCCACGGCCCGCACCACCCCTTACTGCTGGCGCATCATTGTGTGTCGGAGGTGCCTTGACCTTGTCTTTTCCAGCTAGTGCATCATTTGCATCTTTCCAACCACCATCAATGAACTTCTTATCAGCGGAAACAATCTTGTGCATTCCCTTATTTGCCCAAAGATAGTGTTCGAGGGGAACTGGCCGTTTTGGTGTTGAGATGACGTAGATGTCCTTTTTCTTAGTCCTTCCGACCCAAGATGCGAATTCATACGTATTAGGCACCGTCGCAGACAACAGGATAAGGGTAACGTGTTCCGGAAGCATGATGATGACCTCCTCCCACACTACACCTCGCTCCAAATCATTAACATAGTGTACTTCATCGAAGATAACGAACTCAACATCTCGGATGAGATCTGCTCCACGGTAAAGCATACTCCGCAAAATTTCGGTTGTCATAATCAAGCAGCTCGCTTCTGGTCGAATCTGAACGTCTCCAGTAAGAATACCCACATCATCGAACGTAAGACGGAAATCTCGAAATTTCTGATTACTGAGTGCTTTAATGGGCGACGTGTAGATAGCCTTGGTCATGTGTTTCGCAGCAAGAGCAATAGCGTACTCAGCGACAACCGTCTTTCCAGCAGATGTATGAGCAGCAACGAAAACAGAATCGCCATGCTCGAGATGGTAGACTGCTTCTTTCTGAAAAGTATCCAGTTCGAAGGGATACTCTCTTGCCATCTCAGGAACCAGATCCCGGAAATTGTTGATTTCACGGTCGACATCAACCATATGGGCCCACTCCCGGCCGCCTTTCCTTCCCGCAGCAATTGTGAGGGGTCCATGTGGAGCCAGAGCAGGAAACTCAACAGGCAAAAGGGCATCGATCTCCTCATCGCCACCCTCATCTTCGGGTGTCGCAACATCTTCTCTCTCTTCATCAGAATCGCCTTGGTCGTCTTCATAAGCGGCGTCTCCACTTGGAGACAATTTAGGCTCTTCACCAAGCGTGTCTTCCACTTCTTGTGCAGCTTTTGCATCTACTACTGGCTTTTTGCTAAAATCGAGCCCACGAGTGAAGCCTGGGGGAATCTCGAGGAGCCCACCCTCGGCGCTAAAATTGATGACACGATCTAGCCCACCAATTTTCTTAATATTCGTGCCCTCGTGCCGCAGGATGGCTTCATCCTCGATTGCAGCAATGGCCTCAACACCATCTAAACCACCAGGTGCAAATGGGAAATAACCAGCAGCACCACGGACAAACTCGGCTCGGTTCGCGGGTTTCCTAAGAAGTGATGTTGAGTTCTTTGCTGTAGCCGAAGTCGCAGGTACTGTGACTTCTTTGTAGCCTGTCACACGCCCTTCAAGCCCTTCACGTGTGAAGCGAATGATGGTACGGGTCTGAGTTGGTGCTATGGCAAAAAGAGCCTTATAATTGGTCGGTGCATCCCAACGTTGTTGAAGCCGATTCAGCCATCGTGCATCAAATGTTTTTGAGGGAGTCAGAAATTCGTCTTCAAGTTCTTTCTTTGCATCCGTTTTCGATTTCTTTAGTCGTTTGGCTGGACGCTGTTCGTTGGCAAGACGATCGATCAAGTCCACGTCTTCACGTGCGAAAGAATCACTCGTTAAACGCAGCCTCTCGAACGTGTTCCCAAGGTCCTCCATTTGTAGGGGCTGAGGATGATTGTTGCTTTTTAGAGTTGGTGTCTGTGATGTGGTGATGTCAACCTAGTAGTAACAAATTGGGTGGTACCTGCCAAGATATCGGTGACTCTTTTCGCCGACGCGGGGCAAATTTCCATCGCCTAGGTGGGAATCGACCTTGGGACCACGTTGTGAAGGTACGTTCTTGAATCACATTGCTTTAGTAAAAAAGTGCTCAAGGAAAACTTTAATTTCATTCAAATTGGATATAGAACGCCGAGCAATGCATCAGTGCCTACCCAAATAAAACTTGCCATATGGTGACTTGAGAGATTCATGGCCACATATCCATTTCAGCCATTGCGTCCATATCGTCCGCAAACATCCCTTCGTCAGTGGACACCATTTTGGACTGTACCGCCACTGGATTCATCAATGGCATGGGAGTCGCACTTTGGGCCAATAACATTTCCAACTCATCTTCATCCGGCCCATCTTCGTTCATGGACGGAATGGGTTGTATCATTCTTGACTCTTCCAAGTCTAAATCTTCCATCCGTTCGGTGTTTTGCTCGATAACTTCATCCTGGGCTCTTTCCTGTTCTTCTTCAGGTTCAATTTCATTCGTACTCCGAGGTTTACCCTCGTCTATCCATTCTTTTCTCATGACATGTAATCGTTTGCTGTGACCAAGCTTCTCGATCATCGCTAGACCATCAGCGAACTTAGCGCGAGGATAGAGGTCGTCGAGCCACAGTTGATACATATTCAACATGCGTGCAATGTCTCCGTACTATCCATGTGTCAGCGATATTGTTCTCTAGTAAATCAATGCAATGTTTGGCTTACTTCATGACCCTTCCCTTTGAATCTTAACCGCTCTTTGGATATCCGTCGCAGCCGAGGTATACCAGCAGCGGAAAGAAGCCTGAAAACATCAGCTTTCTGTCATCCTGACGAGCTACAGGAATTCGAACAGGTTGTCATCGAGTTTTGGAATCGGTTGCCGTTTCTTGACAATCTTGATTTCCTCGTCAAGGCCTAATGCATCGTCTTTTACGCCAACAGGTTTTTCCGAACTCGTTTGTGGCTGTTCGGAGGTATCAAAGACATCTTTACCATCTATTATACCATTCAGGATGTCATCTAATTCGTCGTCTGAGGGAATATTGTCTTGATGTGTCGGATTTGCAAGAGCCATGGTGCGTTGATTTTGGACGAGCAATTCGTAATATCTTCATGTACGGGCTCTGGCCTATGGGAAGGTTATAAAGCAGGGACCAAAGTGGCTCGTAATGGGGGTTTAAAAATTGATCGCCATGGGAGACGCGACGTGAAAGCGTGAACGCGTTTCGAAAGTGCCAAGCATGACATAATCTAAGCTAAGACCAGCAACGCCACTAGCGCGAAACTTATTGGAACGACAATCTTCAAGACATGGGTTTGAGTCCAGTTCACAACATTCAAGCTTGCAGCAACCGCGACAATAACTCATACTGCTGCAAAACTTCGCTCTTGAGTGCAGGCGCATCTGATAAGTCATCGCCCAGGCTATATTCATTGTCCGCTTTGCGTGCTGGATGCGCTTACAGACTGAGCCTCCCACGAGACCTCACCCTCCGCAGTGACAAGCAACCGTCCTGTCGCAAGCTACACAATGGCAGTCTCCAACAGCACTCCATCAGATGCTATATCACAGAGGCTGAATGATCTTTTGCACCGAGCTCGCGAAGTCAAACAAAGTAGTTCCATTGAACCTCCACTTCAAGTCTCTAGTCTAGCTGCCGACAATGAACCACTCTTCTCTCCCATACATGGGGACAAGGAGATACACACACTCGCCTTCGAGAGAGCTGCGAAGAATATCTTCTACAATAAGCTTGTGGGTATATGGCCGTCTCGAATTCTAACTGTTACTCACACTACTTTATAGGGCTCTGCTCAAATCCAGGATCCAGCCTTTGTGCACATATGGAACCTCTTAGATATTCTGCAATATTGCGGCGATCGTGGTACGTTATATCTAGCTATATCTACCAACATCACTGACGATTGTAGATCTTTGCTCACCTCAGCTCGTACTTCTCCTTATCGAAGAGCTGCTCGACAGCCAGTCGATCTCTGGATGCAGGGTTGCTTTTGCGTTCTTGGAGACAAGGCGAGAGGCTATTATTGCTGTATGTATCTCCCCTTAAATGGAAAAGATTCCACTGATCTCGAACAGAACACATCGAAAAACAAGGATCTTGTCATTCTACGACTCTGCAATGAGCTTCTCCGCCGCCTATCTCGTGCAGAAGATCCAGTCTTCTGTGGCCGTGTGTATGTCTTTCTATTCCAGAGCTTCCCGTTGGGTGATAAGAGCTCGGTGAACCTGCGAGGAAACTTCCATGTTGAGAATGTGACGACATTCGAGGACTATCTCAAGGCCCAAGACGCGGATGAGGATGGGATGCAGATCGATGCAGATCGCCCTGACGACGTTAAAGAAGGGTCCAGAACAGAAGAGACGCCGATCGTACTCGCCATACCGGATAGTTCCACACAGGAAAAAACAGGCACTATGGATATTGGGTCTCTCTACCCAGTGTTCTGGTCGCTGCAGCACTCATTCTCGAATCCACCGAGGTTGTTTGAGGAAGAGAATTTCAAAGACTTTCGGGATGGTTTAGAGGCAACGCTGGCAAAATTCAAGGAAGTTCCTACAGTCATTCAGTCCGGGGATGCAGAGCGGAAGAAAGAGGCTAAGGCACAATCCGGGGATGCCGACCGTACGAAGTACCAGGCAGAGCAACGACAAGAGGACAGTCACGATGAGTTTGCAAGCACGTTCAACCCCAAGTACCTCACGAGCCGTGATTTGTTCAAACTAGAGGTTCGTAGTGGCTGATTCCTAATATGAGCCCATGACTGAATGCATGCAGCTAAGTGACCTAGCCTTCCAACGGCACATACTGGTCCAAGCTCTCATACTGATCGACTTTCTTCTGACCTTGACGGAGAAGTCAAAGAAGAAGGCGTACTATCAAAATGCGCAGAAAGCGATGCAGTATGCCTTCACACTGCGCGAAGAAGATGTAAGTCCATGCCACCCCTACCCTGAGCACCCCGCAATGGCGCTTCGCTCGTGTCACCATGATTTCTATCCCCCTCGTCTGACCATGCTGCACAGACCGAGTGGGCGTTGGGCATCAAAAATTCGATTGCAAATTACCTGCAGGATGGTCCAGATGGCAAATTCTACTACCGGATGGTGGATACTGTGCTATCCCGTGATAAGAACTGGGTAAGGTGGAAGATGGAGAACTGCCAACCCTTCACTCGCGATAGGATCCCCACAAAAGATTTCCTGGGAGCGAAATCTGGGGCAGACGAGGAGCTTGGTCGTAAGAGACTTGCAAAGCCTATGGGTGGCAGCTCTGGCCTACAGTTTCTATCCATCACCGACACCGAAAAGGGGCTCGCGGTGCTCAGGCAAGCAGGCAGGTATGTTCCGGTCGTCCGGCTAACATGTTCATTCACTGGACTTATGAGAGGTTAGATTTGAAGCGCCAAGCGCCGATTCATATGCATCGAAGGTTCGAATGACAGAGCTGGACCTCGATATGGTTACATCGGATGAGGAAAGGCGGCAACTGGAGGAGAGAAAAACAAGCAACACATGGCGTGGGCTTCGCCTTGCATCCAAGTACCGGCTGAGCTCATTCGACAGGCTCGAGCATGGTAAAGGTCTGGAGAGGCTCTTTCAGCCGGTCACGTCGACTGAGGCGGCTGGGGAAGAGAGAGACAGTGCGCCCAATGGGCCGGAAGGCAGGGATTCGGTCCCGCAAGAACAGCATCAAAGCGTTGAGGAGCAGCGGGCCGGCGAACAAAGTCAAGTGACGACGGAGGTTATGGCGGAGTAAAGCAGGCGCTTCGACAGGATAGGTATGAATTGTCGAAGACAATGCGAAACCTGCAGCTTCCATGAAGCTTTTCTCTTTACGATGATGTGCAGCAGGAGGCTGTGGCGCTTAACCGTGGGACTTTGGATGTGCGTGAAAAGATGGGGGACATGGATTGGAGCTGAAGCAGCAGAGCCGTGCATGCCCCCGAACGATCCTCCACGATATCGATACGATGGTGATCCTCCGGCCTGAGCAGAGGATAGTACGTACCCAGCAGGCGACTGTGGCACTCAACCTGCGGCCGCCACCACGAACCACGAATACCAGCGGAGAGGGTGACGATGCGGCGCAGGCGGAGGTGGGAGGGTGCTCGCTTTGACTTGATGAATACTAACTTAGGAGATGTGTTCGCCCCTGGGATAGCAGAAGACTGTTGCCAGGCTTAAGCTTGCAGGAAGTCCCCATATCCGAGAGGTGCCGTTTGTGGTTTCCAGGCTCGCTGTGCTGTCTTGCCCGGCACTCATTCTACAGGTGGGCACGACATGCGGTGGTTGCAGGCCAGGGGTTCGTACTTCACGGGATTGAGAAAATGCGACGATGGGAGAGGTGCGCCGCAAATATTGACCGAACTTCAGGCTCATTGAGAATGTGTTGTCAGCATATCGAATCCGTTGATGTGGGCAATTCTGTAGCGTCCCGAAATGAAAGGGACCTTTGTGCATTGTCGCGTCTGCGGGAGCCTGTCGAAGGCTGCGGCCTACCACCACTACCACGACCAAGACCAAGAGCACGACCATGACCACCATCTACCTACCGTTGTCTACCGTCTTCTACCGTCTGGCGTCTGGCCGGCTTGCCAGTTGGGGTGCATGCGTTGCCAACCCGACCTTCCAAGGGCCTTCTAGGGCTCGAGCAGCAGGCTCTCAAGCAGGGCAGCAGGGCAGTAGGGCAGCTGTGGTTAGCCCATTTTTGCGCAGTCTGGTTTTGCTTAGTGCGGCAGAGAGAGATGGGTATTACACAGTGGACGTCTGCCAGAAGGCCCATAGGTTGCCAGAGCCTGGCATTGAAGCGAGGCACCCATGGCGGGCATCAAACCTCCGCCGCCGCCTGCTCAATGAGCCGTCGAAAATATCCGCGGCGGAGGCGGGCAGAAGGTGGACGGTGGGCGGTTTCGCGCTGGGTCACTCCTCTCATTTCCCTCACAGTTGCTCACTCTCCCGCGCCCACCCGCAGAGTGAATAGAATGGCACGTATGGTATGGGAAGATGGGACAAAGTCGACCGTCACGCCCCCTCAGAGCCCTCCCCCCCTGTCGTCAGTGCAGTCTGGTCGCCGCAACCCACATCCCGCAAACCGTCCCTTCTAGGCTGGATGGGATGGAGGAGGGCTGGGCAACTGGCAGCGTTGGAAGCCCTGGAGGGAGGGGGGAGGGAGGGGAGGGTCGGTTGGGGTAAGCCCGTCGAACCACAACGTCCGCTGGCTTGGCGGGCGGCATTGTGTTGCTAAGATTGCGATTGCGTACGCCGACTGTTTCTGCACCGCGAAACATCCAGCGTCGCCCATCTGCTTCACGGGCAACAGGTCAGGACACGCATTGCTGCCCACACCCACACTTACACCCACCACCACCACCATTACACACGACACTCTCGCACACGCGCACATACACACGCTCACACAGACACTAAGCGGGCTGTTCTCTCTCTGTGCCTTGCGTTCCTTCAGCCCTGTTTCTGTTTCTCGTCTGCCGGCCTCGACCTGTCTGACTGTGGTTGCTCTGGCCAGCTCTCGCTCTCTCGTTTTCGCTTCTGTATCATCGCTCTACCTAGGGCTCCAAACTGTTTGGCCAGCCCAAGTCCTCAAGTTCCGTGGTCATTCATGCCTGTGATCACCATGTATGAACTCATCGTCTACATACACACACAGTACTCGCCGCGACGCTATCGTCGTTCCTTGCGCGGCTTGCGCAAAGCCGCGAAAGTCACCCCCAGCGATCTCTCGCTCACCCGTCCATTCGCTCGCCCGCCGTCCGTCGGCCAAAGGTCTGCTTCGGGCACGGCGGCCGGGCGTCCATTCTCAGGCGTGAGGTGGGATGCGGTCGAATCCATACCCGGCTGCTGATCACCGCGGAGGGTTCTTTCAGCATCAGCCATGATGGCCATGGGTGGCTTGCGCTCGCGGACAGCGATCATGGCCTGGCAAGGGCTGATCGCCCCTGCGTCGTGGATTAAAGGAAATTGTAGCCGCCTCACCCAGCCAAACATGACCTGTTCCACTGCCGGTCTGTCCTGCTATGTGCTGCTGCTGCGAGACGACTCGCCCGCCCCGGCTCCATCTTAGGCAGTGTAGCAGCTACTGGTCACGTTGTGTCCAACGTTACCCGTCAACCGCTGGCCGCTGTCCGCTGTCAACACACGGCCACTGCAGCAGCGCTACGTCGAGCAGTCTTCCAGAAGCAGCATTTTCCCGGAGCGGGCCGAGCTTTTGGCCGTTGGATCTCATCGGCCAGCCAGATCTGTTGCTGGTTCGCTGCTGTGACCCGCTATTGGCAGCTGTCGTCCGCTAGGCGCTCACTTGTACCGATGGCGCAGGTGTGCAGCAGTAGCCCTCAGCGCCATTCACCAATCCAGCTTAGACGCCTGGCCGGAGGAAGTTGTTCACACTGCTTAATGCTCTCTAGCTCCCTAGCTCCAGAGTTCTCTGGCTCCGGTCACTGTCTGGGGGGGTGGGAAGGAATACAGAGGGGCCGCAGTGCGCAGTGCGGTGCGGTGCGGAGCGAATGCTTCGATGCCCGAAAGAGGATTCGCTGTTCATGCAGCACAAGATGGGCGCAATGGGCGGCTCAACAGTGCAAGGCTGACGATGCAGGCTGGCAGCATGTTCCTGACGCAATCTCGACGGCCATGGCCGTTGCGAAACGCCTACAAACGCCTGGCAAGAAAGAGAGAGGCACGGAGGGAGAACGGCATTATTGTCAAGCCACAGAGGCCGCGGGGGTTCCTTGTTCTGATAGGGCACGCTCATCCGGATGCCAGACAGTAACAGGTCAGACAGTTACAATACGCAATGGTAGCAGCAGCGGCAGGGCGGGTGGTGGTGATGGCTGCTCGACAGGACTATCTGGAGCATATTGAGCATTGTGAGCATGGTGAGCATGGGGAGAACATGCTGCACCACGCGCGGAAGGGTGGATTTCCACCTCCACCACCGTCACCACCATGACCTCCTCCGCCGGCCGCATCCAGCAACGTACCTACACACACACACTCACACACCTACGCCTACGCCTACACAGTACACCACCAGTGTACACCCGCACGCATACGCACAGACGACACACAGACACAACCTCTCTCTCCCTCTCTAAAAGCGGCGAGACCCCGCAACAAGCGTTGCCGAGCCCTGTAAGAGCCCTGTCGGTCGCTGTAGAGCCCTGTACAGAATCCCCGTCCCATCCTGCCAGCGGGTCCCTGGAGTTCCCGTTGTGCTATGGCCATGCATCTTGCCAATAATGGCGCGCCCCCATCTCATCTGCCTCGACTTGCGATTGCTCAACGCCACGGATCAGACGTCTTTGCTCGTCCTGCTGCTCTGCTCCTCTTGCCCTCGTCGGCGGTTTTCTCCACACACACAGTGCACACACCCCTCCCCTCCTCGCCCTAGTCCCCTGGCGGACTGGTCCCCTGGTCCCTTCTGCGCAGCCTGCATCGCTGCGAGAAGCCCTCCATGTTCACGCAGTCCTCACATTCTCCTTCGAGATGGGCCCCCCTGCCTCTAGCCAGCACACCGAACCGCACCCTCCGGCCATTCGCCAGTGTCCGCTATCCCTCCTCTCCTTCCTCCCTTCTCCTCTCGTCTCTCGAAGGCTGTCGTCCCGAGGTACCGCACCCCTGTGTCCTCCCTCTGCCTGCGCTGGGGGCCTGCTAGCCCTCGAGGTCAGTCACGCCTCTCGTGGTGTAACAAGCTCCTTCCAGATCCTCGAAGGATATCATGTTTCCCTAAGAGGTCCCCCTCTGCCCTGGTAGTGGTCTGACCCCAGCCTTTGGACTCTCTCTTAACCTCGATTTTATCCGGATCGTCCACTCTAAAGTGCCGTCAAGCCTTTTCTGTCTGAATGATCTGTTCCTCCCCTCCCCTGCCGCTATCGCTGATATAGCCTCCACCGCGTTCCTGACCTCTGCTACTGCTACTGCGGGTTCGGTATCGTCGACCAAAACTGGACGCTTGCACATATATCGACCTAGCCTTCTCCTCTCCTTCAACTGTTCATACCTCTTGGTCTCAGCCAGTCTTTATTTGGCCATACACTTCCTCTCACTCTACCGCTTCTATTTCGAGTAAAACGTTACACCACACCTCCGCGCCCCAATCCACTCCTGGGACTGCGACATCAGCCATTCAGCCTTGGTCCTGCATATCAGCAACCCAAAACCTCTCCGACGCGGCACTCCCACGTCTGTTTTTTTTTCCAAACAATCCTGCGACCTTGACTTATTGAGACCCTCGACGCTCTCCACACGTTTCTTAAAAGCTTCGTAAACACCGTCCTTTCAGTCGCCGATCACCCGCATCCAACCCCGCACTGGGCTTGGAGACCGATCAAAGCGTGTGGCAGTCTTCATCGGCTCTGTTTTCTCTATAGCCAGCTAGTGGGCAGTTCGCGACGTCCTTGCAGTGGTTCACAGCGCCAGACTCATCGTCTCGTTACAGCTCTAAACAGTCCGATTCGTTTACCTTGTCCGGGCGGAGTCGAAGGATTTGTTAGGGCAGTGTGCGAGGTACGCAACCCACTCATATCCCACGCCTATATCCCTATTTGCATGCAGGGCATCGCTGACCTCGAATCTTCAAAGACATCGATACAGCCCAACAGCAATACATATCTCAACTCCGTAGGACTCGTCCTCCAAGGTGCAAATGGTGGACGGCAATCTCTTCATTCCGCTCTCTCCGCCTAGTTCGCCGCGTATGTCTGCGTATAGCACGACTCCTGCAGATAACGATTGGCAAACTTCCGACATCAAGGCTCTGGACACCAACTCATCACACCCGGACGGCGACATGGCATTACTCCAAGCAGAGGTCAACGGGCACGGCTTTGACCTTAAGCGCCCCCATCTTCGAACCCACAAAAGCTTCCCCTATCCTCTCGACACCAAGCACAGCACTCTCAATGGATCTTCCTCACCTACTAGACTAGGCATCAGCACCCTCGACGAGATCGAGGCAAGCGATATGCCCAATGTTACCTTTGGTGGTTCAGCTCCTGCCAGCCCGATTTCGAGACTGACCCCTCCCTCTCCTAGCGATCCCCTCAATTGTGAAAAACACGACCAGCACGGGGATGATCTCATCATCGACGACAAGGATGACTCCGATGATGACTGCGGTAAAGACGACGACAAGCAGCCAATTTCAGCCGCAGAACTGCGAGCACAGAAAAGGAAGATGAAGCGATTCAGGTATGGGAGTCTACTCACAATTACTATTCAACCCACTAATCATCCGAACAGGCTTACGCACAATCAAACCCGATTCCTCATGAGCGAGTTTGCCCGCCAGGCACACCCTGATGCTGCTCATCGAGAACGTCTAGCCCGCGAGATCCCCGGGCTCAGCCCGAGACAAGTTCAGGTCTGGTTCCAGAACAGGTAAGCAGTAGTAGCCCCAGGGGAATGGCAACTACCCACAGTGTACTAACACATTCGTTCACAGGAGGGCCAAGCTCAAGAGACTTACTAGCGACGACCGCGAACGTATGATGAGGTCAAGGGCGTTACCTGAAGACTTCGACATGGCACAGGCTCTTCACTCTCCCTTCGGCAACAACCATGGACTTGGAACGCCCCTCACTTCTCCTGGCTCTTACACTCCCGGGTTTCCTGAAGGCAACATGATGCGTCCCTTGAGCATCGATACGCTACGCCGCGGCCCCATGGACTCTCACATCTCTCCTACCGGCATCAGCCCAGCTTTTGGTGGCTTCACATTCACCCCGCCACAATCAGCAACAGACACTCTCTCTCCTGTTTCAGCACACGAGGGCTCACCTTTCGGATTTCCTCCTACACAGATGGAAGGGAGCCCAAGGACATCGAACCCTTTCTCCATGTCGACCAGTGGACCTCCAGCCTACGCCGCGCACCACAGCATTCCTCGCCTTTCACTTCATGCCGACCGTGTGGCAAGAAGCCGTGCAGAGTCGCTCTCATCACCACTACGAGCCAGCATGAGCTACTCACACGGCGGTGACAACGGCCTGCACGGAAACGGAGACTCGAGCCACCTTGATCATCATCGACCCTCGTTAGGTGGAGACCACGGACAAAGGTCTTACTCCAGTTCGATGATGCCCTACGGCATCGGTTATTCGTACTCTCCAGTGCCGGGCTTCCAAGCAGCCAGTGCGTCGAGAATGAGGTCGTTCTCGAACAGCGTACCACGCCGCATCGAGCTAAGCACCCACTATACACCCAACCGAAGCTCGACAACGCCGCAGACAGCAACATTCCCAACCTACACAAGCTCACCCCTCATAACGCCTCAAAGTTACGCTATGCCACAGCTGAGCGCGCCGCACCACATCTCGTCCTTCCAAAACTCATATCTACGAAACGACTCCGCACAAACCGACCCTTACCCCGGCGTGGGGGCTGTCCTGGGTGAAGTGATTGAAAACTCCAACCAAGACAATGATGATAACAATGATCAAATACCCCAGTCGTACTGAATTACGTATGCACGCGACTAAATCTTTTCTCGTATAAATTTATTCGTTTTCTCGCGATCGGTTCTCAATCCAGCATTCACGCGCGGCGACTTGGCGGGGCGGCTTTTAGAATCAACGAACAAATGGAGTTCGGGGGGCGCGGCGCGGCGGAGTTTCTACTCTTTCTCTCTCTCTCTCTCTCTATCTCTCTCTTCCTCTTTTGCCTTTCTGCAAGGGGCGGTTGTGTCATTCTTCACAAAGGCGAAAACAAAAACAAACATACTCATGCACAAACACTCAACACAAAAGTTCTCTCTCACAAAAACATGGACGAACTGTTTATGAAACGTTGCACGGGAAGGATGTGCACGATTTTCATCATGTCTGATATTCTATGTTACATACTATCTATGCTATGCTATGGCTACACACACAGGGTGTGTGGGTTTTGGGAGGAAACAGAGACAGGGGACGGGAAACGAAACGGAAATTCATGGGAACGACTTCAAGGGGAAATGCGGGACTTTTCTTCTTCTTCCTCATCATCATGTTCATCTTCAATTGTTCATTGTTCAAACTTCTTCGCTTCTCGAAATGTATCTTTGTATGTATGACAGACATGAAACTTGACGGACTATTATTATCATCATTGGAACCTCGATTTATGGCTGCTGAGACTGTGTGCATGTAGAAGGGGAGAGAGGAGAAATGACTTGGGGGGGAAATCAAGGGCAGGGCGCGAATGAGAGTCGGACTATGAGGCCGAGTCCGACGAATTGAGCCAGCAAGCAAGCACGGCAAAAGAGAAGAACCCCCAAAATTACCCATGCTGCGCGCTTCACGCAACGCAACCTTGGAAAACCCGTTGGACCACGACACCCGGCCAAAGCATCAAAGAACAAGCTCTATTTTCTCTCAGAACACATCCTCACCCACATCCACTCCCAAACACACACACACATACATACACATACACATACACACAAACCATGAATCAAATCAAACCCCAAGTCCCAGTCCCGACTCCCCGGCCCTGGAGCCAACGACTCGTTTCACCATGATCCGTACACATTGCTTCTTTCCTTTCCCTTCCCATCCCAAATCCTTTCCGGTCCAATTCTATTTCCACCGCCTCTCCACTTGCACCACAATCTCCTTGGACAGTTCCGTCCAGCGAGTTTCGTTCTCTCCTTCGGCGTCATGCGTTCCGAAACCCACGGGTGCAGGCGCAGGCGCAGGCCCGCAGAGTGGGTCGGTTTTGAATGAGCGAGGATGGAGAAGGGTGGAAGGGTGGAACGGGTGGATTAGCTGGTTAGGTACCGCCGTGGAAGTTAGACGTTTGGTCTTGGCGCGCGAACGCCTGTGCCTTTTTTTGGTGGCGCTTGCTTTGCGTTGCGGGTGGGCTAGGACTGGGATCAGGGCGTGGGCGTGAGCGTGGGCATGGCCGTTTGGACATGTCTCTGTGTCTATCTTGGCCTGTCTCCTGTCTCCTGTCTCCTGTCTTGTCTCTTGTCTCTTGTCTCTTCGTTGCAATTGCGCATGCTACGATTCCTTGTCTTTTGTTTTCTCCCCACTACGCCGAACTATTTTTAAGGAGTTTGGGATGGGAGAGGATGCGTAGCGTAGCGGACCGGGGCTGCGACCACGGTTGCGGTCTTTTGGTGGTAGTTCGGAGTTTCGAACTCCCATTTCAAGGTTGGTCTTGGGTTTTCTGTTTCCTTTTTCGTGGTGTTGGATTATGTGCTCGTTCTTTTTTTAGCTTTCTGCTGTTATCTATTGCAAACGAGTACGTGGTAGGCGGAGTATTGGGGATGCGAGGTGTTGCGTTGCGCGCAGGATGTACAGCTGGTGCTGGTGTGTATATGCGCAATCCTTCCGTATTCCTATTCGCCTTTTTTATGTATCCATCTATGTATCTTCTTCTTCTATCTATGTATCTTTTTTTAGGATGCATAGTCCTTTGTTACTGTTGTTCATTGGGGTTAGAAGACCTATGTCTACACTCTAGTTCTCTTCTATTCTTCCGTTTCATTGGTGTTCATTTCTTCCCTTTGGTGGAGGAGGGTAGCTATATTCCCTCTCTAGCACTTTCGTCTTTTCTCGATATTAACTACAGCTTCTTTGAAGATAGTGATTAAGATTTGAAAAAACGTGATGGTATACAATGAAATACTACTCAAACCCTTCCTAACTTTCCCTCATCGCTTCCTTCACGGTTCTCCTCCCATGCACCATCTGTTCCCTCCTCCCCTCCCATTCATCCACCCACTGCCACATATCCTCTTCCATCCCCATCTCATCACACCACAACCAACCCAAAATAACTCCCCTCCCATTCCCAGAGAGAAAAAAAAGTTATTCCCACAGATGTACATAAGAAATACGAACTCTTCACCTCCAGGGGACCCCCAAATATTGCCAAGACGCATCGCATCGCATCGCGTCGCATCCCCACTTTCTCCGTCTCCGTCCCCGTCCCCCTCCAGACCTTTCCTACTCCCCCATCTCCCATCTCCCCCCAGCACAACGTCCGCTCCAACCATTTCGGGCAATACCGACGGCATGCATCGCATCACATAATCGTGTTTTTGCATTACGGGCTCGCCGATAGGTCAAAAGAGATTTTTTTGTTTTTTTGTTTTGGGCCAGTCTTCCCAATGGTCTAGAATGTACCTTTCGTAACAGAGCTAGGTCTTAGTTGGGGGAAAAGTACATAGTGTACATTGGAACATGTACCATTATATCCAAGCGACATCGCACGTCGGTTGTATGTATGTTTCGGCGCGCACAACAGCACAGCATAGCATAACAAAAAAGACGAACAAAAAACAAAACGAACATGGCACAACAGCATGTACATTTCAGTGACGCAAGAAAAGAAGAAAAAAAGCAACACTCTTTTTTTCCCTGCCTGTGTATTACCAAAAACGTCTATCATTCCGTGTTGCACTCTTCTACAACCCCGAATAGGGAATAGGATGTACAGATCCACGACGTACAACGTCTTCTCGCAGCTCCAGCCTACGTATATCCAATATACCCAGAGGCAAAAAAAAACCTGTGAGAAATGTTCATCTTCTGATCGCCCCGTCTCTTTCACAAGCCAAGCCCGGCGCGCCGTTTTTCGGCTTCACAGTATGGCCTGAGAACGACGCATGCGGTGCCGGTTGCATGCGGTGCATGCCGACTGGTTAGTGATCGGGAACGGAGGCTGAGTTCCATAGAAGGGCTAGATCTGCCCGCGGGCTAGGACGGAGAAGTCACGGGGTGGCAATGCTGGTCTGGATCAAGTGACCAGTGACATGATGGGTTCGGTTTGATCCGGTATCGACTTGAACTTTGGGCTTGGAATGGAGACTTGGGGGACTTGGAGGACTTGGAGGACTTGGGAGGCGGAGCTTGAGTTCGGGTAGGTGAGGGGGAGTGGTCGGGATCGAGGTCGAGGGTGCGTAGGTGACCTTGAAATTGGCTGAGGTAGAAAGGCCAGATTGTTTGTGGAGGGGGAATACAATGGAATGAACGGGGAAACATTGGTCGAATAGGATGGTTGGGGTTCCTGAGTACAGCAGCAAACAACGTCTAAGGTTGCAGCCGTGGCTGGCTGGCTGACTGGCCCGGTGTGCTGTGTGTCCTGCTTGTTTTTTTTTTCATGCACTGGCTCAGGGCAGGCTGGCTGGCTGGCTGCGTTTGCAGATAGGTTGTAGGAGGTTCTGCTTGCTTGCTAGGTGGGCAAACAGTCAACAAGGACAGGCTCTCTTGCAAGCCCCTACACTTACCTCGACTCCATGTCCCTCCATCGAACATTCCATCCAAGCCAGCCACTATTCATCCATCACGTATCCCCTCTCACTTCACCTCCAACAAAGAAAACCCATCCAGCCAACTGACAGGGCCGATCAACCCATTCTGCCATTCTCATCATCCACGATCCCCATCACACCTCTCTGAGGCCAATCTAATCCCGCCTCTCACCTGACGTATCCCGAACCCTCTTAATCTAACGTCTCTGCTCCCCTTCTCCACAATTCGCCGCTCCGCAAATCCCTTCCCAACTCATGCTTTCCCCAGACGCCTCCATTTTGCCCTGGAAAGGGGGGTAGGGTAAGGGGTCTGGATATTTTCTCCGCACTCAATGCCAGCTTCTCCCACTAACGGCTTCTACGCCTCAGGAACCGCATTCTGTACATGATTCCATGGTAGGTTAAATTGGTGATGCTCATGGCTGGTCAGCCTCAATGGCGACTGGCTCGCGGTCCCTTGCACCGAGAGGCTCATCCAGAGAGGAAGGGATCATTAGATTAAGGCTTCCCCAGGTTGAGGGTGAGGTCAGGCGGGATTTTGCGGGGCAGTGGAGGGGGAGGAGAGTGGGGGTATGAGTGGAAGGACTGGCCTGGATGGTTAGGGCAAGGGGTGTGTATACACGTCTGTCTGTGAATGGATGGGAAGGGACTTGACAGAATGCAAGCAGAAGCAATGCACGATGCAAGATGCAGGGAGGGCTTGTGAAGGTTAGCTAAGTTCGATAGAGTTATTGAGGTGCGGTGCGGTGATTAACTCGGCAGGGTACGGGGGGTCATGGCATGGTGCTTGCTTGCTGCTGGATGTATGTATCATGTACTGTGAGGCCAGATTGATAGTGGATGCATATTTCTTGGCAGAAGGTTTTTTTCCTTCGAGAGGGTGAAAGTAGATTGACGTGAGGCGTTGAGTGCAGATGGGGAACAGGGGGTGGAACGATGGAGCCGCGGGTGATTCTTGCAGATCAGGCTTAATGAGGGCTGGGCGAATGTGGAGCGGCGAATGAGGTCGCGAAGAGAAGAGCTGCCGGATCTTTCGTGTGCGTCTTCCCTTCCACGGCTTCGAGAAGGTTGACGTGGGAGCGCAGGTGATCAGATGATGGGCGGTAGGGTTATGGCTTGTTTGACGTGCTGATGGGCTTGCTGGGGGTGAAGGTAGTGGAAATGGCAGATGGACGTTCGAGGGTGGTGGAAATAAATCGGTGTGAATGGTTGATGGGATCTAGCGATTTTCCCTTGTAGCCGTTATGTTACTATCGATTGTGTCCCTGCTCGTATAGACTGGCATGGAGGTTATTATGTAAGGCTGCGAGGGGTGTCAATTCTTAGTTAACGGAAGGTAGGATAGCGTAACTTTGGCACTGCCAGTGCGAGCTGGGCCTGACTCCTGATACCATGTTACCAGGCAAGCAAGCGTTGTGGCTGCTACGTAGCCGCTTGCTTGCTATGCTCGAGCTTGCGCTGGGCTTTTCCTACCTGGCGGATATGCGAACTCTATTCGTATCGACTCCGGTTCGCGAATCCGAAGCGCCTCTCTCGTATCGCGGTATGCGGAGTGCATGAGACTATGCTGTGACCAGCAGACGCTGCTTTTGTGGTTTACGAGGGTCAATCCAGACTAGACCTGAACTACACCACATTTGCATCGCTGATGCTGACCGCCGGAAGTTAGGAAGCCATCACGGACGTATACGTACAAAAAATGTCCGTGTGGTGCATGTTGCGCAGAGGGCGTCGGAACGGCGTTCCTGATGAGTAAGGGTGGTCTGTAGGCTGTAATGGTTGCCTCTGAGTGGAAGGGGAAATTTTAGGGACGGACCATAGCGGCCGCACTTGGTGGTGCCCCCTCGGACATTGCGTAGGGCCTTGGTGGAGCATGAGAAACATGAGGATCTGTGGGGTCCGGAGAAGGAACATGCCCTGTGTGTGAGAAGAGAATATGGTGGTACAACAAGAGAGGGTGGTACAAGGAGAGGCTCACCGTTCTCCGCTCACCTAGTCGTTCCGGCCTCCGGTGGTGCGATTGGCGATGTTCGTTGGAGGATGTATTTCTTCCGTTTTAGGCACGGAGGGCAAGTCTCGGGACAGCCACGGGTGGAAGAGTCAGGATTGGTGGAATAGAGCTTAGGGACATCACGTGTGGGAGATTTGGGCGTCCTCCAGGGCTTCAACCTTGGAAGTGACTCTGCCGCCCCAGACTCAGTTCGGTACCAACGTTTGTGTCAGTCATGCCCACTCGTCCCTCTGACTTTCGACCTCGATGTTGGGCTGTGCAAGCGAAGGAGGGGAGGGCGTGAGTCTTGGGACCGGCACAACTCACACAACTGTAAACCTGTATGTGTGTTCACATGTCAGCGGGCCAGACGCTGACGACAGTAGGTATGATGTTGGAGGTCTTCGGCATTGAAAGCACGCTGCAGTGACAGGGCAAGGCGAAGCGAGAGCATGAAGCAGCGTAAAGAGAGATGATTCGGGTTGGGTTGCAACCAGGACTATGGAGGCAAAAGGTCTGGAAATTGCTAAGTACGCACACAGGTACTCACGACATGTATCAAGAGCCCGTCCAGATGCTCTCTCCCTTCATCTCGTTGCTTGTGTCCCCAACCATCTCATGCCCTCAACATCGGAGGCATGTTGTTGAACTTGGCTCTGAGGCTGCCTTTGCCTGTTTCGCCCACTGTTCGGCGCTCAAAGGATCAAAAAGGCTGCGCGAGAGGCGTCCCTAGTGCGCCCCTCTGGCCCCTCCACACTGGCCTTGGGCATGCAAGTTGGTCCTGCAGGCGCATTGTTTTGTTTCCCGAAGCCTTTGTTGGAAAGGTCGTCGTTGGTGGGCTACCGTCGATTTGCATAGGCGGTGCGGCGTGGGATGTCCTGTCGGCCTCGGAGAGGTACCAGGAGAGGCCATGATGATACGAAGTATTGAATCGCTAGAACAGCGCATTGCTTACCTTCCTCCCTAGGAGAATTTCGCATCCAGCCCGCCGAAGTCGCCGCGGATGTGGAGCTGCATCGTCCCGTCCAGTCTGACTCGCGGCGATGGACGATGGACGTGGACGCCCTGAGGCTGTTGGCTGCTGGCACTGCAAAAGCGGCGTGCCCCCAAAAATGGGCTTGCTAAAGCATCTGATCAGGCCTGCGACCGACAAGCACAGATTAAGAGTAGCCTTCCCCCGCGAGCTTCGAGAAAATCGGGTTTCGGCCATTTGCCCAGGCAATACTTCAGAATCACACTACAAGAGAAGGAGAAGGTCGTGCCAGTGTTTTGCGAGAGTCACATAGGCTGGGTAGCGACAAGACGCAGGAGCGCTGTTGCAGGATACCACACAGCACACAGGCACAGGCAGGCATCCGAGTACGTCTGGACGGTTCGCTGCAGCGTATCGCACCAGCGCAGCGTGGTTTTGTGTGAGATAGGGATAGGCCGTTGATGTACATTCTAGCATCTAACATCTGGCATCTTCCCAGGTGGTCGGCGCTGAAGCAACGACTTTGACACGACAGTTGGGCTGCGCGACGGGTTGCGGCAGCGGGTGAGCGAGCGAGCCGTGGCGGTACTGCTTTCCTGCGGATACGCAACCGTAATCCGACGAGGGAATGCTAGCACGACGAGAAAGTCAAAGGTTCAAGGTCCGAAGGAGAAGGATCGGTAGGGGACAGACGTCTGTTTGGTGTTTTACACTTCTTTTGGGTTGAAGAAGTTGGGGTGTTGAGACGAGAAGTGTTGAGGATGTAATTAGGCCGTGGCTTCCACCTGGTTTAAGAAGACACGAAAGGTCGACTGGCACCTACAAATGTAGCGTTGCGGTCAGGTGATATCTAATGAAACAACTAGTTGACGGTTTTTTTGATATGTACAATCTTGATCTAATTCATGACTATGAAAAATAAAGCGAGATGTTGTTGACTTTAGATGCTGTCATAGTACCAGCGTGTCTACGTAGTGAATTGTGAGCACGTGATCCTACTCGAATCGCTCGAGATGCCTTCGCAGCTCCAAGACAGCAATTCCTCGATCCTTAACCATCGATTGCCTCACGCCACGATCTTGCAGACTTCTAGAAGGATTTAGTCATGTAGGGCAGATGGGCCACAGCAAGTCATCTTCCACCTTATCGATATTGACCCCAAAAATAGGGGGAGTGAGACTGCGCACTGCTCCGTATCCGATAGCGCCGAGCGCTCATTGGCTCGGAGATAAACGGAGTGAGACGAGATGAATGGCCATTCCAGACACAAACCGTCATCATGCATAGACTCGCATGCAGAATGTCGACGTCTTTTTTTCTCTTCTGTTTTCTCATGTTTCGGCATCTAGCTGCCTATACGTAAGGATGCCATTGGTCATGATTATCACCGTTGCCCTACATGCAGTTAGCACTGCAGAACGCTGCGAGGCGGAGTCATGGCAAAGAAGAGAGTGAAAATTGAAAGGGAGAGAAAGGGTCTAAGGGGAATGGCACTCAGGGTGGAAGCATGTTTTGTTTCTGCTTTTTCTGCGACGGCGCATCCTTTGGCGTTGATAGCAGGGCAACACACGAGCGCTCCAGCAGCCAGTGCAGCTATATGTGTTTGAGATATCTCTCCCGTCGACCTGGTTGTGCGTTTGGGATTCGCTGCGGCAGTGCCGGCATTGCGCAGCGCGTTTGCTGCTTGGCTAGTTGATTGATGTCGTGCAAGCTGGAGAAAGGCCCGCTGCATGGGATTTGTACATAGTACAGACAAAGGAGGTGGAAGAGGGGGGATAAAAGGAAACAAGATTTCGGTCGTTGCTACTGTTGTTGCTGTTCCAGCTTGTCAGTGTGTGTGCACCGCTTACCCTTGTGACTGTCATGTTTTTGTCTGCGTAGGCTCCCAGGCTCTTTCGGCTTTTGCTGGGGAGTGCCAGTTGGAAAGTGATGAGTGTGTTGAGTTGTTAATTGCTGATGACTCGCCGTGCTCGAAAGCCAAAAGGAAAGGAGATTACATCTACCAGTAATCACACATTAGCTGGGTGCTCAGGTGCGACGAAGGAGGAGCAGCAGCGACATGTGAGAGCGGAGTGCAGCGTGCCAGGCAGCAAAGAGAGAAGGTTTTTTTTGTTGGTCTTGTTGGTCTTGTTGGTTTCGTCTAGCACTCGGTCTCGCCACACAACTCCAGCAGCCAGTAGTAGCCAGAGCAGCACACATCCTGATTGACTGACCTGTGATCATCTGTGCAGAGGAGGCAGCAAACGAAACGACATTCTCGTGCGTGAGTGAAAGAGTACAGTACGTACCCAAACGGCACCCACCCTTCAACTTGTTCGGCCGAACAATAACAACAACAACACCACCCCCTATTGAATCCTACCCACAAGAGAGCAGAGCAGCGTGTTGCCCTGTGTGTAGCCTAGTAAGTGTGTGTTTGTGAACTGTGCTGTTGCAAGTACGTAGTATTGCTGTCACTGCCCACTGCGTTCCCAGGGTGGGTTGGCTCGGTTTCGACCCCAGCACGCTTAGCGAGCCCGTCAGATATTTTCTGGCTGGACGTCGCCTCACCCACGACTCCTTCACCCATCTCTCTTCACCACGAAGACCCAACCCCCCAATCTCTCCATCAGCAGCGGCCGTAGTGACCTCTCACTCGAGCCGTGTGCCGGATTTCACAGCATCGTCTGTTGAGATCGAAGCCCCCGAGGCCTCTCAGTCGATCCGCACAGTCTCCCCGACCGTGAAAGGCGACGCCCAGACAGTCTCCCGACGACGCCCTTTTTTTCAAAAGGAGCGCGGCGACTCTTCTCTTCCCCCTTCAAGTCGCCCTCGCATCTCACGAGGCCGCAATCTTTTGCACACTGCAGTAGTCGCGCATTTGTCTTGCCCGCTGCTCAGTTGTATTTTCGGCTCGATAATTAGTCGACTGACCTGGCTGCGAATTCGATATTCTAAGCCCGTTGTCACCCACTCCGACAGACGAACCCGCACACACCCACCTTCCACAGGTAACCTCGTCGGTAAGTTCTTTTCCCCCACACTATCAACCCACAGCCCACCACACACGAAACCTCTACAGACAATCAAAGGTAACTGACACTCTCCTCCCTCCACACAGGCTCTGTTCCCGGTTTGCGCACTCTCCCTGACGCTCCACCACCCAACCGTTGCCACCACCCTCTACTCCAAACTCCGCCCGAAAATCTAATGAGTGCACCCGTCCCGACCGCGCAACCCCCCGCTATCGCCGCTTCCTCGACCGCTACCGCCGCGCCCGCTTCCTCTGCAGTAGGATCGTCCGCCGACGTGGCCGCTGGTTCGGCTCAGCCCACTGCCCGCTCGTACGCCAGCGCGACCAAGAAGGCCTCATCTCCTCCGATCGCGTCCAGTGCAGCGCCCCCCGTGGCAGTGGGAGGTTCGCAGAGCGCACACGATGGCAAGCGTGCTTCCAACTCGCCAATTCCCGCCCTGAACGGCAAGAGTAATATCCAGCCAGCAGTCCCCACCATTGTCAACAGCAGCATGAATGGCTCGCAGAGTGATCACAGTCGCAAGTCGTCTGTGACCATTGCGGCCAACGGCGGCCCCGTATCCAGCAGGACCCCAAACAACCTGACTTTTGGAGGTTTCTCTAATTCACCCTCACCAGCAGCTGCCCAACCTGCCACGCAACCAAACGCAAATCTGGGCTCGCAAGCGCAGAACAGAGACCCTCGTGTCCTATCACCGGCACATTCTCCACAGCCAATTCCCTCGCAGGAGGCTCCCAAGTTCAGTGGCGGGATGCCAACAACCACTCCGCGTGGCGATAGACCTCCAGCTGGTCTGTCATTTGGCAGTGGCAGTGAATCTGATGCAAATGTAAGTCCTTCTACTCGGCAAAAAAGGTCGCCATGAGAACCGAACCTCGCGGGGGTGGTTTTTTCACATTCAGAAAAACGCCTCTACTTCACCTGGAATTTTTCTTCTTCTATCACTTCATTGTGCGGCACTGGCTGACTTATATAAATAGCAAACCCACCCGGTGCCAATCCCCCAGCATCGTCACCGTGATTCCTCACACTCGACCCACAGTGACTCTCCCAACAACTACAATCCCAACCGCGCTTCTTTCCAACAGAACAGCGGACGAGGCCGTGGCAACTTTGGTGGTTCCAATTATTCGCCACAGCCGCCGTATCGGACTCTGTCTCATCAAGCTCCACGCGGTGGTCCTATGACACCTCCATTCCAACCACAGGGCCCGTTCTCCAACTCGCCTATGCGCCAAACTCGCAGCCCCAACATCACACCTGCTGCTATCCAACAACAGCAGACTCAGTACGCAAACCCAGGCATGCCTTATGGATATCCTCACCCAGGCGGGTATCAACAGCAGCCACCCGTAAGTACACCTACCCTTTCCCCCTTTCCCCCTCCCCTTCCTCGCCATTGCTGTTGCAACATAAAACGAAGCACGGACTAACAAATGTGGAATCGCAGAATATGTACGGTGGTCATCCAGGTGGAATGGACCCATATGCGAATCAACAGTACTATCCTCAGAACTATGGCATGGGAATGGGTGGTATGCAGCAATCCATCTATGCACCCTCCATGGCCAGTCCTGGACGGACACATGGGTTCCCCCAGCACATGCAAGCACCGTACATGCCTCCCTATGGTCAACCTCAGCCCACTAGTATGTCGCGCACACCGTCAAACATATCAGAACGACCACCGTCGGCAGTTGCGCAACCTTCCACACCATCCATGAGCAACGTGACGCATGTCCAGCATACCCATACGCCTAGCGTCGGATCCAACAGCCCGGCGCCCAGCAGTGCTAATTTCAAGATTCCAAGCAAGAACACTAGCCGGGCCATCACAATCAAGCGTCCAGACGGTGAGATCCTCGATCTGACAGACAAGAAGGCGGCATCTCCTGCGCCCCCAAAGTCTCCCGTCGTAGCTGCCACTCCGACTCCTCCACCCCGTGCTCCGAGTGTTGCCGACAGTTCCTCCCATGGCCGCACTGAAAGCCAGGCCGCGAAGTCCATCAGCGAGAAGCAAGCTGAATTCAAGGCCGAAGTCGAGGCTTCTTTGAAGAAACAGAAGGAAGATGCAGAGAAGGCTACTGCCGAAGCTGCTGCTAAGGAGAAGGAGGCTGCAGATGCCAAGGCCAAAGAGGACGAAGAAAAGAAAAAGGCCGAGGAGGCAGAGCGCAAGAAAGCTGAAGAGGCTGAAGCCGCGAAGAAGGCCGAGGACGACGCCGAACGCAAGAAGCGTGAAGAAGAGGAGGAATTCGAGCGCATGATCGCTGAAATGGAAGCGGCTGAGCTTGAGCGTGAGAAGCAAGAGGGTAAGTCCAATGTTTACCTACTTTTCAACTACATCACTAACATGTTACAGCCGAGAAAGAGAAAGTTCATCTGGAACGCAAAAAGAAGCAAGAGGAGGAGCGCAAGGCGGCTGAGGCTGCTGAGAAAGCTGCCGAAGATGAGCGCCTGCGGGAGGCTGAGAAGGCTGCTGAAGCTGCTGAACTCGCCCGTGAGCAACAGTCCAGTGAAGACAAAGCAAAAGACAGTGCTCTGTTCGCATCCCTTAAGAAAGACACTCGATTCGGACCTGGTGCTATGGCAGCTACTACTGATAGCGGGGCTTCTACTCCCCCAGCAGAGCCTGCTGTTACTGCCCCTACGCAACCTGCGCAGCAGGCCAAGCTTACTGCTACCAAACCCAAACCTGCAGCGCTCAAGCTAGAGACCAACAAGCCAGTGGAGCCTGCACAGCCAACACCAGCTATGCAGTCTCTCAAGTCTGCTCGCTTCCTTCAAGTCAAGAGCGAATTGGTCAATTATCCCGAAGGCATCATGTCTCCAAATCCTGCCCTCAACAACACCAGCAAAGCCAAAGGCCGTCAGTATGACAAAGATTTCCTGTTGCAGTTCCAAGAGGTGTTCAAGGAGAAGCCCTCTGTGGATTGGGACATGAAATTAAAGGAGACTGTTGGCGATTCTACAGATTCGGCACGTCCACAGTCAGCACGACCGTCCGGTGGAATGGGCCCTCGCAATAACTCTCGAACTAGCCTCCCTGCCGGTGGCCCTATGGGCAACTTCGGTGCCCAGGCAGGCTTCAGGACTCTTCCTCCAGGAACCACATCGGAGCAACGCTTTAGGGAAGCCAACCGGGGAGGTCAGACAATGACCAACCCGCTTGCAAACTTCGTTGGTGGTAATCGCCCAGGTGGATTCCCCATGGCTCCTCCAATGGCCCGCACAGGCTCCTTCCAAAACATGGCTCAAGCAGGTCCAAACTCTCCTCGCATGGGTAGTTCTCGTGGCCGTGGATCTCGACGTGGAGACGGCGGCGGCAAGAGCAAGAAGGAAGAAGAGCAAGCAGCCAAGTCAATGCCCCTTACTGCCGGTCTCGAGGTCAAGGGCCTAGAGCGTTCACAAACTGGATGGAAGCCCCTCAGCCAAGTCGCCGCACCTCAGCCAGGTGCTGGCCATATGCCTCCTGACATGGTCCAGCGTAAGGTCAAGGCTGCGTTGAACAAGATGACGCCAGAGAAGTTCGACAAGATTTCTGACCAAATCTTGGAGATTGCCGCGCAATCCAAGGAAGAGACCGACGGCAGGACTCTTCGACAAGTCATTCAACTCACTTTTGAGAAAGCTTGTGATGAGGCTCACTGGGCATCTATGTATGCCAAGTTTTGCCAGCGTATGCTTACCACCATGTCCACGGACATCAAGGATGAAAACGTGAAGGATAAGCATGGTGCCCCGGTTGTAGGTGGAGCACTTTTCCGAAAGTACCTTCTCAATCGCTGTCAAGAAGAGTTTGAGCGTGGTTGGGAGGTCAATCTTCCCGAGCAGCCAGAGGCTGGCAAGCTTGGAGAGACTGTCATGCTTTCAGACGAATACTACATCGCCGCTGGCGCTAAGCGACGAGGCCTGGGTCTCATCCAATTCATTGGTGAGCTTTACAAGCTCCAGATGTTGACATTGAGAATCATGCACGAGTGTGTTCTCAAGCTGCTCGATTTCGAGGGTGAACCTGACGAATCTGCCATTGAGTCCCTGGTCAAGCTTCTACGCACCGTTGGTGCTACAATGGAAAGCACCGATACTGGTCCCAAGATGATCGAGGTGTACTTTGACCGCATTGAGAAAATTACTGCCATGCCTTCCCTGGGGAGCAGGCATCAATTCATGCTCTTGGACATTATTGATCTTCGTAGGAAGGGCTGGAAGAGCAAGGACGATGCAAAAGGCCCCAAGACCATTTCAGAGATCCATCAAGAAGCCGCTGCTGCTCAGCAAGCTGCCGAGATGGAGCGAACACGTTCCAACCAGCGTGGAGGACCTCGATCTCAGATGGGACGGGGTGATGCTCGATCTTTCTCAAACAACATGGCTCCACCCCAAGACTACCCAAGCGGTCGCGTACAGATGGATGATCTACGAAAACTTTCCAAAGGCGCGTCCGGTCGTAACCTCTCCAACACAGGCTCGCTCGGCCCCTCGTTGCTTGGTAGTCGCAGCAGCAGCGGTCGCCGCGGTCTTGGGCCTGGTGGTTTGATCTCCTCTCGTGGAGACGAATCAGGAGCATCCTCCCGAACCACCACGCCCCCCGTGCAGAAAGAGAAAGAGTCAACAACACACATGAACTCGTTCAGGTATGATCAATCCTCACATTGATGATAACTTTAACTAACAGTATGTAGTGCGCTTGCTGCCCTTGAGAACAACGAAGGCGCTGGTGAAGTCGGCTCTCCTCCCTCGACAGCATCATCTCCCCCGGTGCAGAAGTCCGCTCCTGCACCCGTCGAGTCCAAGGAAGCCTAGCCTTTTAGGATTACCTCCTTACTACCAAACTTCATGGTTTTCGAGCGTGTGGTGGATATACCCTCATAGACACTCTACACGCGGTAATCTAATCTCTCTGTTGCATAGACGGGGCATTGCGTATGTTATTGCATTTCGGGTTCACTTCAGCATTGTCTCATGACTCGAAAAAGTTTTATTATGTTGCAGGTCCGGGCAGGCAAACGACTAGGGTATTGGGCCAAGGGAGCTTTGTTTCCTGGGCCTGCTTGCGTTTCCGATTGCACTTGCGTTCACTCGAGGGGGGGTCTAACGGCGGCGTTCTGGGCTGGTAATTTTATGGCATGGTGTCGCAATGTGTGCTTTCCTGCCTTCACCGACCTCGATCGCCATCCTCTGACGGCGTGACGACGACTGGTGGCAATTTGGGGCGCACTTCACTTTCAGTACCCCTTCCTAACCTTTCATTTCATTTCTCTTCTCCACCTGTGTTCCTAGCTAACTCTCGGAGAGTGAGCGGGATCGCCTTGAGCTTGCAAATAGCCCCGGGGGGTGCCGCGAGGAACTTTACTCTAAGATTTTTTCCTTCAATCACCAATTTTGTTCAATCTTCCCCTTTTTCTTTGTGCTGTGGATTCGCTTATGTGGTGGTTGCAGTGTGGTATGGTATGGCTACAAAATCGCAGACCATATTTGCCATGGCATTTCCTTCTATGGTCCAGGCTATGGTGTGGAGTGGGTGCGTTGACTGACGATCAAACGAGGGCAGTTGAAGCTGTGCCCAATTTCATGTAACGGTTTATGGGTGTGCTGTTCGTCTTCGTCTCTCTGTCTCTCTCTCTATCTCCATGTGTGTATGTGCATATTCTGTTTTAATTTAGATCCAGCAAACGCGGTAACTTTCAAACTTCTTCTTCTTATGCCTTTGCGTTGTGAAATTGTGATACATGTATTATATCCTAACTTATTAATCCACATAGTCTCGAGTCCGGTACGGTACACGCTACGTTGACCTAAACTAACCCCGTCCTCCACGTGGATGATCGACGTGTTCCCGCGAGCCATCCCCAATCATACGGTCCACGACATGCATTATCCGAGACACGGATTCCTTGTCCGATGATGCCATTTAACATGTGTAGTGTAGTGTAGTGTAGTGTAGTGTAGTGGAGTGTAGTGGAGTGGGGTTGGGAGTGGGGTTGGGGGCGGAGGATGATGATGAGACACCGTTGAATGTTGGGGAGAGACTACGTCATACCTACCACTCTAAAGGGGAGGGGGTATATAGGATCTACAGTCTCGTGTTCGACACACCTATATCTATATCATTCAGAAACCTTAGTCTTTTATCACTCGACTCACAGCCCGATTACAAAAATCTTTTTATTTTTTCTTCATTTGGAGATACAAAAAAACCAAGAAACATTTCGAGTATACAGCACAATATGGCCGATCAGGGGCAAGGACAACAACAGCAAAAGAAAGGTATGTTTTCTTCGTATTCTTTACTTCTGGGTTCTCTTCGAATTATTCTCTCTAGATGATGCAGAAATGGAGAATTGACACAAAAACTAACATCTACCAAGGCTTCTTCGGAACTGCAGCCGGTGGAATTGGTACTTTAAATCCCCATCCTCATTCCACTCCCTACACTCCCTCTCCCTCTCCCTCTCCCCATCCCCCTCCTCTACCACCACCACTAACAACCACCCCCAGGCAACACCCTCGGCGCCGCCACCGACACCGTCGGCAAGGGCATCTCCGGCACCACCAACACCCTCGGCAGCACCGTCTCCGGACTCGGGAAGGGCGTGGGCGATACAGTCACAGGTGTCACCGGTGGCCTGGGCGATACTACAAAGGCGGCGGGGAACTTTGTAGGAGATACAACGAAGAGTGGGGCCGAGGGAGTCGGGATTAGGAAACAAGATGGCGGTGCTGGGGAGGGGAAACAGTAAGGTAAAGGTTAAGATTGGGAACTAGGGGAAATGTGATTGCTAGATGTTGGATATGAAGAACAGAAGTAAATGCAATATGAATTCTTGCTCGCTCGCTCGTGTGTATATGCAACTGCCCCACCAGCTATGCAACATAACGCTTAATGTATACGTTCTTCCCAGTCCCAAACTCCGATCAAACTACCTCCCAATGCACAAAATTACTATCCAACCCCTCACTCACTCTTACACTATGCTCATTCCCCTCCCTACCACCCAAACTTCTCAACCTGCACCCTGACATCACCCCCCTCTCCCACACTCTCCGCACAAACATTCCGAACACCCCTCACCAACCCCTCCGGACCCGAAACCACAATCCCGGCGCTCTCTCCTCCAATCCAACCCCGCAAAATGTCCCGAACATCAGGTCTGCCCACCTCACTCGTCGGCCCCGGAATTAAAACCTGCAATCCCCATCCTTTTAGTTCGTCCATCTTGTCCTCGGGAACCCACGACCTGTGAGAGGCCGAATGCGTTATCCAGAGTAATCGGACGGTGCGCTTGGAATGTCGGGAGCCGGATTCGATATCGGTGTTTGCGGAGGGGTTGAGCAGGGCCCAGAGAAGCGGATACGCAACCGCGATTCCAGAGCCGCCAGCGACGAGGATGGCGGTTTGGGAGTCGCGGAGGAGATCCAGGGCGTGGGAGGAGCCGTAGGGGCCGTCGAGGCGGATGCGAGTTGTGGGGTTTGTGCGGGCGTGCTCGAGGAGAGTGTGCGTGAAGCCTGAGGTGGATTGGGCGCGGATGAGGAGGGTGAACCATGCGTGTTTAGTATCATCCGAGTCTGCTGATGAAGAGGATTGGGAGGGTCCTGGGGCCGCGGAGAAGATAGTAAAAGGGTGTGCTTGGAAGACGTGTTTGCGGGAGAGGGAGGGGATGGTGAGGAAGATATGGTCATTTGGGTTCCAGCCATTTTGCATAGATTTCGGAAGGAGAGCGGATTTGGAAGGTGTGATGTCCCAGTTTGCGGACAGGAGGATCGTTTCGTTGTCCTCGAGGACTGTCAGGGTTGCCGGATGGGAAGAGCTCTTGAGCCAGAGACGGAATGCGAGACGGTCGAGGAGGAAGATGGCGAGGGCGATGCCAACGTAGGGGCGGGATGTCGGATGGTGGAACCAGAGGAGCGCGAGGCCGGCAGTGTGGAAGAAGATGTGGGATGTGAGGAAGATTTCGTAGAAGCGTTGGCGGAAACTGGCAAGGGAGGTGAAGTAGAGGACTTCGTAGGAAATAAGAGCGCCGAGTCCGAGCCCGACTAGTCTGTTGAAGAGGAATCGGACGAGGGTGAAGCCGATATGGCGGAGGAGACCGTACCAGATGACCATCATGCCTGAGAAGTGGACGAAGGCTTCGAAACAGAGGAGTTCGCCGACTCTGCGATGGAAGATGTTTAGCGACTCGTAGGAGTGACCGGTTAGAAGTTTGATAGGCTGCGTCTTTGCGGCCAGGAGATACAGGAGAGGAAGATTTGCGGAAAACAACATGCCGCACCGGTCGGCGAAGACGAAGATGAAAGGTAACTCAAGGGGTATATTGTAAAGGTTGTAGAAGAAATTCAATGCGATGAATGCGATGACGAAGAGCGAGACGGAGTTTGGAGGAAGAGTGCGGTTTATGACAGGAATCGGGGGTGGTTGATACTGAAGCCATGATTGGAAGAAAAAGTATGGTTTACGGAAACCTAAAGTTTGACTTCGTGGATGTTTGCTGTTACCGAGAAGAGGACTCGTCTCATTGGCGTCGACTTTCTTCGAAGCATCTGGCGGTGTTTCCGTGCCCTCGACGGTACTACTACTCGACGACCACGCATCATCAGCCCTCTCTTCCACACTCTCATCATTCCTCTTCTTCCCACTACTTATCCTACTCTTACGCCTTCTCGCAAACCCCCACTGCTCACCCCAGTGCCAAATCGTAAAAACAAGTAGTATAGCCAAGAGCACGAGGTTATACGTCGCAATCAACCTCCTTGAGAATAAGATCCCCTCGACCAGTTTCCGGAATCTCGGGTCTTTACCGGGGTCTTTCGGGTCGGTCAGATTAGGCTCTTTGGGTGCTGCGCTCGTGCTTGCACTCGACAGTGTAGAGGATGCGGTGGCGCGGAGAGAGAACCGCAGGACTTCCTGCACCCAGGAGTGCGGTATGGAGTCCATTTAGAGAAAGTAGCAGTATTGTGAGGTAGAGGAAGAGAGATGCAGATATCGCCTGAGTGGTTACGATGTATATGAAAGATGCCCGCGTGCCTGTTCACGCGTCATGCGATGCCATGGCCGATAGCGGGTGGGTTAGATCGGATAAGCCATACGTGGGGGATCCTTCGTCACGCTTTGCTCCTTTGGGCGGCATACCGAGGTGGGATAGTATCTTCTTACTATATTCAATACACTTGGTCAGCGTACTTGAAACCCTCGTTAATGGTAGTGTTTTCAGATATTACCTTCAATTTTTACAATCTTCGGCCTCTCCAGTATTTTCGGAATTATCATATAGACCCCTACTACATACTCTGAGTTGTGCAATCCAAGTATCCCATATCATAAATTTAACTGAGCAGACCAGACACATAACATGAAGATAACTTTTAATTTAGCTTATTCAAATCTACTCGTTTGTCCACTCAGGCTTCTGCTTTGCAGCAAAGGCGCTCATGCCGATTTTCTGATCCTTGCTTCCAAATAGACCGTGGAATACTCGCCTCTCGAACTCTACACCTTCCCGAATACCTAGGTCCTGGCTTTTGTTCACAACCTCCTTTGCTGCTTTGACAGCAATCTGACTGTATCCAGCGATCTTCTCTGCTGTAGCCAACGCGCCGTCCACGCACTCTTGCGGGGTCTCGAACACTTTGGCTACAAGTCCCCATTCCCCTGCCTGCTTTGCGGAGATGTTGTTGCCAGTGAGAATAACCTCCATGGCCCTGGACTTTCCAATGGCTTTAGTTAGGCGTTGTGAACCACCGGCACCTGGAATAACACCCAACTTGATCTCGGGCTGTCCGAACACAGCACTATTGCTGGCATAAAGTATATCGCCCATCATAGCGAGCTCACATCCTCCTCCTAGCGCGTATCCATTGATGGCCGTAATGAGAGGTTTCTTGAGAAATGTAACGAGATCGGACCATGACTCTATGAAATCCGCTCCGTAAGCGTCGGCGAAGGATAGGTCCTTCATTTCCTTGATGTCGGCTCCAGCAGCAAATGCACGTTCTGATCCAGTGAGAACAATGGCGGAGATCTTGTTGTCATTTTGGTATTCGCGGAGGGCAGCGTTCAGTTCGAGGATGAGGGGCGTACATAGAGCGTTGAGAGCTTTGGGACGGTTGAGTTCGACTATGTCCAAATTAGCATGTGAAAGATCCTAGTTATAAAATAAAGTAAAGAACTTGAATAGATAGGTCATCTGCGAGTAGATTCAATTGTATATGAATTGAAAATGAACACTTACTGAATCCTACACCGGGCTTTGGCGTTGAGACCTTGATATATTCATATGATCTCCCCTCCGCATACGTGCGGACTAATCTGGGGAATTGAACGGCCCGGAATTGGGATGCTAATCTTGTTGAAGCTCGTAGTGACTGCATAATGTGATCTTCGCGTAAGGTGTCGCTAGTCGTCAAAATTGAATCTCAAAATTATTCAGAAACAGAGAAATGTTACCGAAGCATGCAGCTCGAGAAACGTTGATGGATAGCATCGGCAAACACCTCGGTTATGACGACAAAGCTCTCCCGGAAGTACACTAGACGCATGCGGCAAGGCTGATTTTCCCAGGAGCGGCCCCTTGGCACGGACCACGCGGCCAAATCTTCTGGAACTGTGTAACTGAACCATAGCCTCACGACACGCAGCACTTTTGTAAACCTCGCGCCCATCAACCTTCATCCTTCCGCCACTCCCGAAGTCTCAGGCGTAATCCCTCACATCTCCAAAGAAAGCCTCACAACTCTTTTAAAATCGAAGCGCTCTCCAAAATGGACTCCCCGGAGCCAGATACCCCTTTCGCCTCCGTAACGGCGCAGACCACGAAATTTGGACGGGTGCGTAGAATTGTTGAAAGCGCATTGATATCATCCTTTGAGGGGATTTCATTGCGACCTTGCCTCCAAATGAAAAGGACCACTGAAGCTGACATTGCGATGATCAGATATACCAAGCTTATCTAGACAAGTCCACCCCGTTCACCACATACCGATGGTCAGGCACTGCAACACTCTTCGTGTTTTTCCTTCTGCGAATATTCCTCTCGCAAGGATGGTACATCGGTACGCATATATTCTCCACCTTCCAATTTCACGTCCATGGACTCCACTCGATGGCACAATATCCTCTATCAGGCAACGATCTAACTGAGCCCAGTCGCATACTCACTCGGCATCTATCTCCTTAATCTTTTCCTCGCCTTCATATCGCCCAAGTTTGACCCTTCGCTCGAGCAAGATGAGGGTATGGAGGACGGGCAGGCAAGTGGCCTTCCTACAAAGGAGGAGGATGAATTCCGACCTTTCGTCCGCAGGCTCCCAGAGTTCAAGTTCTGGTATAGTACGACTAAGGCGATTGCGATCGGCTTCGTCTGCAGTTGGTTCGAGGTCTTCAATCTCCCAGTCTTCTGGCCTGTGCTGGTTGTCTACTGGCTGATTCTCTTCGGCCTGACTAGTGAGTTCCCCTTTGCTTTTTCCCCACCCCTGGTGTTTTGGGACACGTTCTAACTAACCTGTGCAGTGCGCCGACAAATCCAGCACATGATCAAGTACCGATACGTCCCATTCACTGTCGGAAAGACCCGGTACCCCGGCGCCGCGAAATAAATAAGGACTGCTGGCGAAGATGAAATCGCACTTTCTTGGCGGGGACACATTTGGTTCTATTTAACTCGGCCCCTTGTTTACCGGAATCATGGAGTTGGAGGACCTGGTCAGGGTTGTGAATACTCTTTCTTCCGATTACGCATTCAAAGTAGCACTTTTTAAATCATAGACATCTTCATTACGGCTAGCTGCATCAGGCGTTTTTTTCCTGATAAACCAGGCTGTGGCTAGGGATGGGATTGGGGGGGTTGGATAAAGTAGGAAAGTGGGGTTACGATGATGAGATGGCGCATGACTCGATTTTGTATAAGTTACATAACGAGGAACTAGGTTATTTGAGGCTCACAATGGATGAGAAAAGTAATGTTGAACGTTGTATGCTCTCAACTTTTCCCCACTTTCCTGGATGGTGTATCTTCTTTCATGCACAAATTTTCTCTCTTACTTTATTTACATTTCCAACTAGGACAGACATAATTCCTCATAGAATAGCCAGCTTAAAGCCCTAAAGAATCCAAAACCGTCTCCTGTCCAAACTGCAACATCTTCAACCTAGAAATCCAATCATCCCGATTGATATACGCTCCACAGATCCTCCTCTTCCCCGTAAACGCACTACGCCCATGCAGCACACGCCAATTGTCGAAGATCAGAATCTTGCCCGGCGTCAACTGTGCCCAATACTCGCTCTCCTGGCTCTTCAATATGTCATTGAATTTAGCAGCGGCTTTATACCAGCGCTTAGAGTGTTCAGGCGAAACCGCGATGCCGGCGCGATCCGCGGAATTCCATCGGACACGGAGCAGATGTCTCGTTGCGGGGTCGTGTTCGAAGACGGGGAAGCCGCGGTAGGGTTGGATGGAGATTCCGTCGTTGCCGGAGGCGTGGCTGTAGACATTTACTTCGGAGAGGGTTCTGTAAGCATGGTAGTCTTGTTTTAGGAGTTGCAGAGCGGCGCGGAAGCCGTCTACGAGGAGGGAGGCGCCGCCTTCGCCGTCGGTGTGCGAGATGAGGTGGAAAGCTTGGAGGCCGGCTGGGTCGGAGAAGTAGGTGTTGTCGGTGTGGGCTTCGAGGGCGATGTTGGTGTATGCCGTGTCTGCGGAAGCGAGGTCGGCTGTGAAGTCGTAGAAGCCGCCGTAGTGCGTTTCGCGGATGAAGGCGATGCGACGCAGGACTTTTTCGGTGGTTGCTAGGAGAGACTCTGGGGATTGTGAAGTCGCGTCGGGGATGGTGATATAAGTGAATCCAAATGTCCTCTGAAAAATACGGGTTAGATGTGTGAGGGCATGGTGAGAAGGGAGACGTGAACTGACTATATTGTAAAGCAGTTTCTTGAGGGGGTAGTCTCCTTCGAGAACATCATTGGCGTCAACTCCTGCCGCTTCTGCAGTTTCTTCAATTTTGGAGCCCCACAGGCGCACCCTGTATTCGGTTAAACACATGAGATGGTTGATACTGGCAGGTCAAATTCGTACGGTGTAATCCCTTGTCGTACCATTGCTCTTCGGACAGCAGTGCTGGTTGCCAACAGGATGTATTCATCTGGGAAATGACTCTCGTGTCCGTCGGTCCCTGGAAATCATAAGTTCTATCTTGATGGTTCTGGCGAGATGCTTACAATGAATCGTGGTTCCGTCTTGTGTACGTTCGGCAGACTCGATTGTGGCATCCATGGCAACCTTTTGGCTCGGTCAGTTTCATACTTGATTGGATCGTATAAACAACCACTGTTACGTACACTAAACGTATCTATCATACGTTGCCTTGTGTCAGGGTGGATGCATTGAGAACATCGACAATTATCCCTATTATGTGTAAGTCAGTTGCACTATCAGTATCTGCCCGGGCTAAATACCTCAGCCATACATTGGGACTGCTGGAGATTAGTCACAGTTTCTCATACATATACGTTCATTCGCTGCCAACTTACATTGAGATATCCAGATTTTTAGTGGATGATTTCGTTTTCCTGACCTTTAGGGTATTGTCCTGAATAAGTACACTCGCAGCTCCAACAACCTCACGAGGGAAGGTTCGTGAAGGTATACTATACCCCTGCTCTGTACGCTCTTCAATCGGCTCCGTAAGTTCTTCAACTGGCTCTTTTCTTGGTGTTTGATTGGGACCTTTGGCTTTTCTTGGCGATGGACCTGTGAAAACTACACGGTGTATATTGAATGTTTGGTCTTGATCGGCTTGGTCAGAATACTTTAGATATTGTGTTAGTTAAAATGAAGGAAGCCGTGATGGAGAATCGACTTACTTGGCGAATTGGAAACGAAAATCTTGAAAATCTTGGAATTCTTAACAATTGAGACCTCCGCCTGTATAATTAGAGGTGCGATAGTGATTTATGGCCCAGAAGAGGCACATACAGCTGGTGAGGTGCTCGCTTGAGAGCTGCTCTCGCAGGAGATGCCATTGCGCATGTAAAAGAGACCTATGCGGAAGAGATAAATGGAAAATGAGCACAGTCAAATGACAGGTCCACGGTATAAGCCAATGGAGATTGTCTGAAGCGAGTGCGAAACAAAAAAGAGTTGTCAATGGATGGACTGATGATGTTCGCGGAGGGGCAGGTCTGATCGCGCTTGCCGTCGGTTAGCTGTCGGTTTTCGGATGGCGGAAGAGACGTGTTCTGTACCTTGGCATCGACAAATTCACCGTAGAGCGCCTTGTCAAGACGTTCATGAACTAGAGGTAGAAAGATACAACAAAAAACTCAAAAAAAGATTCTAATCCGATTGCGACACCAGAGGGACTCGAACCCTCAATCTTTGCCACCGGAAAGCAACGCCTTACCATTAGGCCATGGTGCCTGACAATGAAGATTTCGAATTCTAGATAATATAGATTCTAGAGATGGGTTTAGGACATGTTGGTGAGTGTCAAAGTGTAAGACATATCCCAGACTACCTCAACAGTGACATCTCAGCTCGTTTTCTTGGCGGCTCTCTCGGTCCACATGTATTTCAGTGCTTGCTAACGCGTTCTGTCCAACCCTTGTACACTTGTAGTAATTTCTAAAGTAGGCTTGTATTTTGCGACACCCAAAGAGTGCCAATACTTTTCGAATACGGAGTAACTCTTAGAACCAGGGCCGTAAATTCCCACCCTCTGTGTTTGTTTCTCAACAATTGGCATCTGGGAGATGGAAGGTCAAAGAGGGCCATAGCAGGCTGTGGAGGCGACGATTGGCCCGAGCTCCTTCCGGTTCCCTGCCAAGCCGCCGCTAAGTAATCCCGGAGCTTCACACGTTCGTAAGCGTGGGCTGCCTCCAAGAGCTTCACTTCCATCACTTTCTCATTACCTTCCCCACGGCCGTATCACTCCCCCCTAGAGTCTCTTTCCCCTTCAGGCTCACCCACAAGCACTTTGTTTCTCCGAACCATCCACAGCGCGCCTCCGATACACCGCCCCCGCCACCATGTCAACACTTGAGGACCTCGATGACCTTGAGCGCGAGGAGAAGGAAGAGAAGAAGGACGAGAAGAAGAAGGATGGCTCCGGAGGAAAAGATGGAAAGAAGGCAGACGGCGATGCAGAAATGGAAGATGCAGAGCCCGAGGAGGACGTACTGGACGAGGAGATTCTCGCTTCGGCCACACGAGACATCGTAGCACGGAAACGGCTGCTTGAGAACGACATGCGGATAATGAAGAGCGAATTCCAGCGATTAAGCCATGAGAAGCAAGCAATGAACGAGAAGATCAGGGATAACCTGGACAAGATCGAGAACAACAGGTGAGCCTCCCGGCGTGCATGACCGCTACTGTGGCGTAATCGGGATGACTGGAACTAATTGTATCTCAGACAACTTCCGTATCTCGTCGGCAATGTCGTGGAAATACTCGATCTAGACGTCACAGCGGAAGCAGCTGAAGAAGGAGCAAACATCGATTTGGATGCTACCCGGGTTGGCAAATCTGCTGTAATCAAAACCTCGACGCGACAGACCATCTTCCTACCCTTGATCGGCCTCGTAGATCATGAAAAGTTGAAGCCTGGAGATCTCATTGGTGTAAATAAAGATTCATATCTCGTTTTGGACACTCTACCAGCCGAATATGACAGCAGAGTCAAGGCCATGGAGGTTGACGAGAAGCCGACTGAGAAGTACACAGATGTCGGTGGCCTGGACAAACAGATAGAAGAACTTGTGGAAGCGGTGGTATGGCCCATGAAAGAGGCTGAACGCTTCAAGAAAATCGGCATCAAGGCACCCAAAGGTATTTCATATCACAACTATACTTTTTACAGTAAGGCTAACGTGGCGACCCAGGCGCTCTCATGTATGGCCCCCCGGGAACTGGCAAGACCCTCCTTGCACGGGCCTGCGCGGCCCAAACCGATGCTACGTTTCTCAAACTTGCCGGTCCTCAGCTTGTGCAGATGTTCATCGGTGATGGTGCTAAGCTTGTGCGAGACTGTTTCGCCCTGGCGAAGGAGAAGGCGCCCTCAATCATTTTTATTGACGAGTTGGATGCCGTTGGTACGAAGCGATTCGACTCTGAGAAGTCTGGTGATAGGGAGGTGCAGCGAACCATGTTGGAGCTTCTCAACCAGCTGGATGGTTTCGCATCTGATGACCGAGTCAAAGTCCTAGCCGCGACGAACCGAGTTGATGTGCTTGACCCTGCCTTACTACGTTCTGGTCGTCTCGACAGGAAGATTGAATTTCCTCTTCCGAATGAGGAGGCACGAGCTCAGATTCTCCGCATCCATTCTCGGAAAATGACCGTTGACGAAGGCGTCAACTGGCCTGAGCTGGCGCGCAGTACTGACGAGTTCGGTGGCGCTCAGTTGAAGGCAGTGTGTGTTGAGGCGGGTATGATAGCTCTTCGGCTGGGTCAACAGAAGATCATTCACGAGCACTACGTCGATGCCATCTCGGAGGTCCAGGTAAGCATTGGCGAAACCCATCATCTCCCGCCCTTTTCTAACATCTCTCTAGGCCAAGAAAAAGGATACTGTCAATTTCTACGCATAGCCGGCAGACGATGGGTCGGATCCTTATCACTGCGTTGGCTTTGCACGCCGCGCCTGTAACTCGTAATGAAATAGAAATTAGGACCGATGAAGAAGCTCCATGAATTTGACAACTTTTATTCGCAAGACATGTGAGATCCGGGGTGTATTAACCCAGTACAGCAGAGTAGGATCCTAAGAGCTCGCTAATTCACGCCGACTTGGGCCGAGTCGACAATGAGCAAGAGCGGCGTAGGGTCCAGTACATCGCCACTCGCTTTAGATTTAGGGTTCTAAGGTTTGTATGCAAGTCACAGGCCGCACCTTATCTGAACGGCTTTCGACTGGGTTGAAATCGCCTGGCGTTGTTGTTGCGCGAAATAGACCCACGTTTGGTCACGGAGCCGCTGATTGGTTCCAAGGTAGAACAACGAACGTCTGCAATTGTTCCGCACCCGACCTCAACACCACGCACTCCTGGCACGAGGAACTACCATATGCCATGATAGGCTCGAATGCTCTCGCTTTGTCTCCCCATGGGTACAGTGAACTTGGAGTAGCCATCAGTCCCTTTTACTACCCTGCATAGCCGCTGGTAGCGGCGACAAGCTTAGTCGATCTAGCTTGCACTGACTGACCCCACAGACAGGGCCTGCCCGCGCGCCGTTTTCAGTGTTTTGTGCTCCTCATGGCATGTGTCCGTGTCAATTGGCTGCTATCGATTACCAGCCTTGTCTCCAACTATTGCGTCGTTGAGCACAGCCTAACATCATGTGGACAGAAACTATGACTACCCGACATCGGGGTGCTGTCCCAGGTGCTGTCAACATTTAAGTCCACTTCTGTCTGTTTTCGCATTGTTTTTTCTTCAGGTTTACTTCATACTCATTTCTTTTCCATTTCAACCTCATTGCAAAATGAGTCTCACGGTGCTCATCCCCCGTGACCCTCTTCAGCTCATCACTCTATCGCTTTGTGTTGTTGGTCTTTTCCTTGCGACCATTTTTGCTGTAGCCCTCAGGCCGAAAGGAGACAAGGTACGATTGAACACTTTCCAGGCCTATGTCAAATTTGCCTGGGCATGCTTCTTTAAACCCCATACTGGCGATGGGTCTGGCAGTCAACAAGATGCTTTGGTAAGCTCTGAAGATCGTGCGGGAAATACTTTGCAGTTGACATTCCAAAGGAAAGCTTCTATAAAGCCCAAGCAGATGTCTACGATGCAACTCGCACCAGGCTTCTCCGTGGTCGAGAGGACATGCTTGGACTTGTTGCTGCACAACTGAAACATCGCGCTGAAGCTGGGTTGATTTCCCAGCGACCTGTATGGGTCGATGTGAGTATTGAAATCGGATTAAATGCCCATATACTGATGGAAGTTTAGATTGGAGGAGGGACCGGCCATAAGTACTTATTCTACTACCTAGGACAAAAGCATGCAACTAACAACCTGCAGTGTCGAGCAAATGAACAGCTTCGTTTCCGTCCCAGAGTTCTTCCGCTCAGTCTGTATGTCACAATGCCCAATGCAACTACTTTCAATCCTCATATTCTAAGACACTGGTAGACGTCGTCGATCTCTCGCCCAGCCTATGTGAAATGGCCCGCAAACGCTTCGAGCGACTCGGCTGGAAGAATGTCAAAGTAATCTGCCAGGACGCCCGCGCTTTCCGGCTCCACGAACACGAAGGCGAGTCCCATGTACGCAAACAGCGCAATTCGTTCGACGACACTGATGTTGGTGGTGCCGAACTTGTCACACTGAGCTATGCATTATCCATGATTCCTGAGTTTTATCCCGTGATCGATTCCATTGCTTCGCTTTTGTCGCCGAATGGAGTGGCGGGCGTGATTGATTTTTATGTTCAGAACCAAGTCGATTATCAGAGCCGGAACTATACCGGAGGAGTAATTGATCGACATTGCATGTGGATTTCGAGAGTATTTTGGCGCACATGGTTTGAGATTGATCGCGTGAATCTCGAGCCAGCACGACGAGTATGGAACTCTGTACCCCTTCTTCCTCGAGCTAGCTAACGAACGGAATCAGGATTATCTCGAATACCGTTTCGGTACTGTTCTGAGTATTAATGCGCGAAACAGTTTCTTTGGCGTGGCCATACCCTATTACATCTGGATTGGCTGCTCTAAAGACCATGGTGCTTCTACCCAGAAGCTTGCTGAAATAGACGCGGCGGCAACTGAATCCCCGTATCTGTCCGCTTTGGATCTGCAAACTGGAGAGACCCCGACAGATATAGAAATCCACTCGAAAGCCTACGAATCCGCAATTGTGAACCTCCAATCCAGTCTTCCACTCCCGGCCACTTGGTATGCTTCTGTCTGCACTCACTTGACTTCTTTGATTAACGTTATTAAGGTACCAAAACCACCATTGGCGCATCCACTACGATGAGACACTCCAAAAACACCGCCGCTTTAACAACAGCTACATCTACGCCTTTACCTGGGAAGACGACCGGGCAGACGCCCGCCTCCTCAAAGTACAACCTGACGACGTTATCCTAGCCATTACCTCCGCTGGCGACAATATCCTCGCCTTCGCCCTCGACTCCCCGCGCCGCATCCACGCCGTCGACCTCAACCCGTCCCAAAACCACCTCCTGGAGCTCAAAGTCGCCGCTTTCTCCGCCCTCGGCTACTCCGACGTCTGGAAGCTGTTCGGCGAAGGCCAACACTCCGACTTCCGCACCATTCTAATCAACAAACTCTCCCCGCATATGTCCAGTCTTGCATTCCAGTTCTGGTTACAAAACGGCCCATCGGTATTCACCAAAAATTCCAAAGGCCTCTACCATTCTGGCGGTTCCGGCAACGCCATCACCCTCGTCGGCTACCTCTTCCGCGTCCTAGGTCTCAGCGCGGAAGTCCAGCGACTGTGTAATGCGCAGACCCTCGCCGAACAGCGCGAGATTTGGCAACGGAGTATCAAGTCCGTTCTCCACTCCAAGATCCTCACGTGGACTATCATCGGGAATGAAAAGTGGCTGTGGAAAGCCCTCGGTGTGCCTCCGGCCCAACGCAACATGATCGAAACAGACCACCGTAAACAGGACGACGCAGAAAGTTCCGGCCGCAATCGATCGGGGCATGCGGTTTACGAGTATGTTCTGAATACGTTTGAGCCGGTGGTCAATACGACGCTGTTGAGTACGTCGAATCACTACTATCTTCTGACGTTGTTGGGGCGGTACACGCCGACGTCGCATCCGACGTATTTGAGTCCGAAGTCGCATGTCAAGCTTAGCAAGACGGCGGCGTTTAATGGTCTGAGGATCCATACGGACGAGATTAGTGAGGTTATTGCGCGGATGCGGCCGGGGACTTTGACGATTGTCGTTGTTATGGATAGTATGGATTGGTTTCCGCCAGAGGGGAAACAGGCTGTGAGGCAGATTCGGGCGTTGAATCGGGCGTTGAAGCTTAAGGGACGGGTCATGTTGAGGAGCGCGGGGTTGGAGCCGTGGTATGTGAGCGTGTTTGAGGAAGAGGGCTTCTCGTGCAAGAGAGTTGCTGTGAGGGTACCGGGAAGTTGTATTGATCGGTAAGTCTCATTTGCTCGGAACGCGGAAAGGGAACCTGTTCGACTAACTGCGTATCAGTGTCAATATGTATGCGTCCACTTGGATCTGTACGAAGGAGACAAGTATTGAGGTTGACGAGGTCAAGAAGCATTTCAAGAGGAGCTCGCTGGGAGCTTTGAGTTTGGGTGAGCCAGCCATACATTAGCGGCTTTGTAGATGCATCGTTGTTTGTGCATGGTCTGGGTGGGTGATGATTGCTGTCAATACGTTATTTCCTTCGCTAGTTGATAGTTGTTCCCCCTATATCCCGTGGGTGATGTCAGCCATCCAATCATGATGAGCCGAAAGCAAGATGACACCAGAGACAAATGAAAAAAGCATGTTGATACATCCTGTCTTTGCTCCACGAATATGTACACTTTCCCAAGTGACAGATGAAAAAATTGCTTCTGCACTGCTTTTGAATTGCTTCCGGAAATCTTGGCCGGATTCTGCCTTTCTTGCTTGCTAACCCATCATTTCCCCTCTCTGGCTACCCGCTCCTGCTCAAGCTCTAATTCTGCTTGCCTATAGTACTTGGCGGTGTCGACTCCGTGGTACGGATGGTTTACGAAGTTGGGCCAGGGAATAACATGTGCGAAAACAGCCGAATATCTCGAGTTTCGATGGGCTACACCCTGCAAGTACTCCGACATGTCGGATTTGCCGTACAGCGGTTCGCCCCGCTTGACTTTGTCGACCATTTCACGCATATCCTTCTCGACTTCTCGGCGGTTCTCACGGGATCCGTAGAAGCGGTCTGCGGGGGTGTAGGGTTAGCATAGTTTCATGAGGGTTAAAAAGTATATAGTTCGATTGGCATGTAAACGTACGTGAGGACCTCGCAAATGCGAATAAGAAAGCTCCGGTAAGCCCAACGCCGCAGCTAAGTCGCATGACAGAGGCAAAACCACCTTTTCCGACGAAGGAGGGCGAAATCTTCTCCCAGTAGAGCATCAATCCGGGACTGATAGCTCCGACACCAGCTCCATATGCCCAGTCCTCAGGTCGGGCATACCGTACTACACGTAGGAAATGTCTGCACCACTCAGTCATACACGGTCTGTCTCGTTATCGATTGGATACGTACGGGTCATTGTCAATGAGCTGTCGTTTGTTAGCTATTTCAAAGGCATTGCGGGTTTGTATGGCATCAATTGCTCACAGGATAGTTTCCTCCAGGAGCCTTGCTCAGAATTTGGGGCGCCGAGTATTCTTCCTGGCTAGGTTGAGCCATTGTGGTGTGCAATGAGCGGGGGACGTCTGCGGAATGATGGCGGCTGCTCTTCCCACTGACGAAGTGAGGTTCATCAGTATGGCCTTGGCAAAATAGGGCGAGGTGGTCCGAGCGTTGCGCCAGTAGCGCCTGGCGGCTCATCTTTTCTCGATCTTGGCGCGTCGATGCTTCATGAGAAACTCACAACCAGTTGCATGCGACAGCCAGCAATGAGTGCATCCTCCACTCGTTGCGCCCGAGGATTTCCGTGATCGATTTCAAACGAACCGAAAACCTTCGCGAACATGGCAGAAACCCAACAAGATGGAGGTTCGAGCTCGAATGCTCCCAGCGGCGCTGTTGTCGCGTCGTCGACCAATTCAATGAGCCTACACGCACGCCCGACCGTCGCCGACCTACATGGAGAAAACCACTTCGCGCAGGTCGCGAGGAAAAACTGGCTATCATCTTCGTCAAAATCACCAAAAGTACGGCCAGAAGTAGTTAAGAAAGAGCTATGGGATGAGTTGGAAAAGGTGGATTTTGCATATGGCTCACTACTGGTGCTGGAGAACCTGCAGTTGTTGGAGAGATACTTATGGCCTGGATTCACCGAGGAAGCATCGAACTACCATCACCTTCTATTGGCGCTTATGGTTAATGTTAAGAGGAGGGAGAATCTGTCTGCCTGGGGTAAGCACCACTTGTTCCTCGTCACGATAGGAGAAATTATGCTAACACAAGATTCAGAACATTTCTCTAGCAAGCCCGCCGAATTCTCTACATTCTTTCGTCGCATTCTGTCCATGACCATCGATGTATCCCAGACTACAAAGATTCGAACGCAGCTCCTATCCTTCGTCATTAGCGCCTTCCAATCACTTGATAGCGGAATCGTGCGAAAAGAATGCGCCCCTCTGGTTTCGATTTCCATATGGCAGAACATACATTCCGACGCCGCACGAGATAACTTGTTCGAAAAGAATCCTATGTTGCGGAAGGCGTGGCGCGCAGCCTCTAAACGATTCGATGCCGGTGATGAAGAGTTGCAAGGAAGGCTTCGTTTCGAACGATCGTGGCTGTATGGCCTAATATTGGATTTCCTGGATCGAATTTACAGCACCACAACTAGAGAGGAAGCTCGAGACAATCTAGCTTACTCGGAACGCTTCTTGGAGCTTCTCACGGATCTTCAAAGTCAACTCCCTACTAGGCGCTATGTGAACTCACTCCTTCGGGATCTGAACCTTTTGACTGCTATACGAATGTCGACCACATATGCCGACGAGGACAATGGCCTCTTCCGGGATCTATTGAATCTTCTCAGCCATTTCACATACTTCCCAATCGAGGACCAGACAGGAAGACAGTTAACAAAGTTGGAATACGACCAAGAGCACTACGACACGCTTTCAAAACTTCAAAGAGTCGGATACGGCACTTTTGAAGAGAAGCTCCAACTCCTAGCATTAGCGAACTATGCCAGCATAGGAAACCCAGAAGAGCTCGAAGGACATCTGCAAGCACTGAACGACGATGAGCTTATACACCTTTGTTCCTTAATGGAACTGCGGACTGAGTATCCTAACACGACTCTCCTGGTGCGAGATCGAGCTTTCTACACGAACGCTCTAACATCGGTGGTGGAGCAGCGGCCTACATTTAAGGACGTTGTTCGCGGCATGCCTATTCTGCCTACAGAAAGGGTACTTTATGAAGCTACATTCCTCCGGAACGAATCATATGACGGATCGAGACCATTAGCGATACCGAAGCTCAATTTACAGTATCTCACGATGGGCGATTTCCTTTGGCGTTCATTCATCTTGTATCGATGTGAATCGTTCTATGGCATTCGGAAAGATATTGAAGACGTCCTGAAACGGGTGCAGCCTCGTGGTTCTGGTGTAAATACAAAATTCGGCGGCTTCTCGAGGATGTCAATTCCCATTTCCAAACCTGCTATTCAAGATATTGCTCCCGCTCTTGTCGGTCAAGATCACCCGGCACACGTCCGCATTGAGGTCATTCTTGACGTCAGTCGACTTCAATATCCCGTACGTCGAGAGTGGGAGTCGCTGAGGCCTGATGACGTCGTATTTCTTCTGGCAATAGAAGGTCAGGACGACGTACCAATGCGAAATGGTCATCACGACAGTTCGAATGCGGCGGAACAGCTTGGACTCAAGTCGCTGCGGTCTGCAGAAGTTGTTCAGGTCCTGGACGAAAACAGCCGCCCCTTGCGTGAGCAAGCTCGAACTGATGGAATCCCTCCCCGAGCACGACAACGTAGACTGATTCTCCACCTTGATGCCAAACAATACCAAGAAGACATGGATCGTGTTGATCAGGGTAGACTGAACATCTACGAGCGCATGAACCTAATTGTGCGCCGGCGAGGCCGAGAGAACAACTTCCGCCCGATTCTTGAGTCTATCAAACGTCTTACCCTTTCGGACATTCCAGCACCTTCCTGGCTCCAAGAAGTGTTCTTGGGGTATGGCGATCCTTCCTCTGCGACCTACACGCGACTCCCTAACCGACTGCATTCGATAGACTTTCGCGATACATTTTTAGACTGGCAGCACCTGATAGAATCCTTGCCCGGCAAATCTATCGAACCCCACGAAGCAGCGCAATCTTCCTTTGGGCCTCCATACGTTGTGGAGTACCCCGCAGCTGAACCAGAAGCTGCTCCTGCACGACCTTCGAAGAAGCGGCGTCGAGATCAGGTCGAGGTTGCACAACCTGTGCATGAGTCTCTGCATGTCTCCACATACAAGCCTCCCAATACAGGTCCCTACCTTGCAGACGCCCCCAAATTGAATGGTGTGCGATTCACCCCTGCTCAAATAGAAGCGATTGCTTCAGGTACTCAGCCAGGGTTGACTGTTGTGGTCGGGCCGCCGGGTACCGGAAAGACGGACGTCGCAACCCAAATTATATCCAATATATATCACAACTTCCCGGATCAGCGGACTCTATTGATCGCGCATAGTAATCAGGCGCTCAACCAGCTTTTCCAAAAGATTGTGGCGCTCGACATTGATGAGCGCCACCTCCTGCGCTTAGGCCATGGCGAGGAAGATCTTGAGACTGAAGCAAGTTACAGCAAGCACGGACGTGTAGAGTCTTTCCTCGAAAGGGGCGCTCTTTACCTGGCGGAGGTCGATCGACTGGCAAAGACTTTGGATGCCCCAGGTTCTCATGCCCAGTCCTGTGAGACCGCAGATTACTTCAATCTTGTCTATGTGAAGCCGAGATGGGCGGGTTATTGGGACAATGTTCAATCTCCAGAATCCACTATTGAACAAATAGTTGGTGATTTCCCATTCAAGGCATACTTCAGTAACGCACCGCAGCCTCTGTTTCCCCTAGCTGCCTCTAGGGAAGAGATTTTGGACATTGTTCGAGGCTGTTATCGTCATGTCGAGAAGATTTTTGCAGAGCTTGAGGACATTCGTCCCTTCGAGATTCTCCGTAATCCACGCGATAAAGCGAACTACCTTCTCATCAAGGAGGCACGCATTATCGCGATGACATCCACTCACGCCGCTATGCGTCGACAGGAAATAGCATCACTTGGTTTCCACTACGACAACGTGATCATGGAGGAAGCCGCTCAGATTACAGAGATCGAGAACTTCATTCCACTAGCATTACAGAACCCACAAAACGGCGAGCTTCCCTTGCAGCGCATTGTTCTGTGTGGTGACCATCTCCAAAACTCGCCCATCATTCAGAATCTTGCTTTCAGACAATATGCTAATCTCGAACAATCACTCTTCCTGCGGCTTGTACGTCTAGGTGTGCCAACCATTATGCTAGACCAACAAGGTCGTGCACGACCATCCATCGCAGAGTTGTACAAATGGCGATACCAAAACCTTGGCAACTTGCCTTCCGTGCAAACCCTTCCCGAATTTCAAAAGGCAAATGCTGGATTCCGATATGAATACCAGTTCATTGACGTCCCTGATTACAAAGGGAAGGGTGAGATGGAACCGACACCACATTTCATTCAGAATCTGGGTGAGGCCGAATACGCAGTCGCGCTGTTCATGTATATGCGCCTACTCGGATACCCAGCAAGCAAGATCTCCATCCTCACAACGTACGCGGGACAACGGGCTTTGATCAAAGACGTTCTCGACCACAGATGTAAAGGTAACCGACTTTTCGGCCTACCAAGGATAGTTGCAACGGTAGACAAATACCAGGGCGAGCAGAATGACTGTAAGTACACCATCTATGCATCCTTAATTATGTAGATCTCTCATACTGATCACTGCATAGATATCATCCTCTCTCTCGTCCGCACCCGCAGCATTGGCTACCTCCGCGACGTCCGTCGTCTCACCGTCGCTCTCTCCCGTGCCCGTCTCGGCCTCTACATCCTAGGCCGCCGCTCCGTCTTCGAATCCTGCTTCGAGCTTAAACCCGCCTTCGATATCCTCCTCAGTAAACCCGATGCACTTACTCTTTCCACAGGAGAAATGTACGGCGCGACGCAGCGTCGTGTCGACGATGTCGTTACAGAGGGCGAAGCGGTTATGGAAGGCGTAGAACATTTGGGTAAATACGTCTACGAGATGACGAAGGCGAAAGTCGAGGCTTTGAAAGCTGGAGGTGGTTCATTGCCTACTCAGGATAGTGCTGCGATGGTGGTAGATGATGAGGACGCAGATCGCGAAGACAGGGTTCTCGTTGCTGATGCTGAAGCTGATGGTTTTGTGCCCGAGGAGCCGGAGGAAGTCCCTGCGTAATCCTTTTTCTCTTTTACACATTTCGGATTTCTGGGTGTAAAAGTTTCCACTTTGATGGTTTTTGGGACCCAAGATTGGGTAGAGAGGGAATAATGGTTTATTTTTGTTTCTTTTGTCTCTTTTACAGGGATTTTTGGATGGGTGTTTGCGTGCATACTTGAGGATTAGAGATTGGAGACTTGGGGGTGGATGTATGGATAGTGGATAGTGGATAGTGTACTAGTGTAAAGATACCAAACAAACAATAACATGAGCGAATATTCCGGATAAACATGTCATTCTTTTGTGTTGGTTGTTTCTGTGATTGTTAGTTTGCAACAATGACTCTTTTGCGTATTGACAGGTTATACTTTGTGGAGCAGTATGATGGGTGAGAAATTATATGGTGAAGAAGTTTAAGTTTTTTTTTTGGTTATATTTCCATCTAAAATATGAGCTCTGAATAATTGAGCTCTTACATCCTCAGCAGTTTTGGGATAAGCCCGAAATATTCTATCAGTGTTCCAATCTATCGAAGCATGATCTCCATGGCTCTTCGAGCTCGATGAGCATATGGTCTCAGCACTCTCGAAAGATTTGCCTGTGCATCTTCTTCGTCTAATGACTAAAAATAATGAGTCTTACTAGGGCGTAAGCAATTTTGGAGGGAGTACTAGATACATTTTGGCAATGTTCTGTGCCACACTTCTTTTCTTATTGTCTAGAAGCTAGCATTTCAAAGCCGTATTGATGACAAGCCTTTGTTACCGATGATGTTTCTTTTTGAGGAAAGCACTGATCTGGTCCACACGGTCTGCAAAGAACACCCTTTTGGAGTCATTCTTCCATACTAGCACTCCGAGACTCTCTGCATACTTAGAAACTTCTCTGTACTCATGATCAGAGGCAAAGTCTTTCATAAGGAAGCCATCCGACGTCTCGACACGCTCGCCTTCATATTCCCATAGTCGGATTTGATCCATGACTGTTGGTGGTAGGAAAGGGCGTTGTTTTTGCATCTGCGGATGGGCGTTTGCGGTCAGATAGGAGAGGATTTGACTTGATGATATACCCAGCTTCACGGCGCGGGTGATGGATTCTTTTGTGAGTTTTCCGGATACGAGATTAGGGAAGCGTGTGGTGAGTTTGGTGAATAGGGACAGAACGGCTATTTGGAGGAGCGAAGATGTATATGCGTAAAGGCGGTAATTGGTTTCGACGATGATGAAGCCCTTGAGTTGTCCACCACGTGATGAATCGGTCAGGGAGTTGGAGATCGTGTTTGAAGAGGATAGAGCACTTGAGGTAGTTGTGAGGGTTACTGCAAGGCGGGTAGGGTAGAATGACGGAGAGTTTTCCGATGACCGGTAGACAATACCAAAAGCAGCGAGGTCCTCGAGCATCTTGAGCTGTGTGGGTGAGAGGGTTGAAATCGAGTAGTCTTGACCAAGTTCCAGGGATCCAAGCATGAACAAGAAGGAGAGAACTTCGACCTCTGACATTTGCAGCTGTGATTAATATGTTAGTGGTTATGTATAACATGAGAAGCACAAGAACATACCCTAGGTGCATTCCTCAAATAGATAAGCAGCAGCCCCCAGACCTGCGCATTCGTGTCCTGAAGCACAAAAGTGAAGCCCGCCCTAGTGATGCTGACTCTACCATGAATTTGCGCGACGAACTCGCCCATGTTCAATAGGGCACGTGTGGCATCACCGATATCTGAATCGGCTGAACGCGACGGTTGAAGCCCCACCGTCGTTCCAACCATATAAAACAAAATATTTTCCCACTTCTTGCTCGCATATTCGTCCAAGAACTTGATCGAGACTCTTTTATCCACACTTGTAGGGGCTCGGACGCCAAAGGATCGGTGTGTGCCGCTGCCCTGAAGAGCGCTGCGCAAAGAGCGTTTAAAGCCAGAGGAAAGCTCATAAGTCCGTTGATTGTTCGCATCCTGTTTATACACCACAATATGAAGTTGCTCGAGTACCGATAAGGCCTTCTCTTTATCCTTTTGGGATTCGGGTCGAAACCACGAGTCGAGGTCGCGCTGAAGAAACGGGTGTGGCATGTAGACCATGGCCATAACTATTGTTTTCGCTGGGGGAGACTTATCAGCTGCATTCAAAGCTCAGAAGAAGAGCCTAGAACTCACCCATATGTGGAAGCATGCATCGAAAGATGGCCAGCACCGTCGAAGGCTGCTCATAGAGCTTTGTATGCGTCTGCCTTGGAAGCAGCTCAAGGTACTCGAGCGCTTGGGAGGAAGTCCCCGACATCTTGGGCGTGATGTTGGGTCTGAAAGAGTTATGTTCTACCTGACTATCATATTATCACTATATCTGTGCTCTCAATGTAAATCCTTGCGCGCTTTGGGTGAGTGTCGGAAAGGACAAACTTGAGGATGAGATGAGACGAGATGTTGAAAGACTCCGGCCGTTATCGATAACTAGAAGCGCACGGGCCTTATATAGGGCTGAGGACGTCCATGGACGTCCCACCACCAATTGCCGAACCGAGACAACGACCATTCAGTCACTCAACCACCACTTCACATCAATTGACATCATGCCTGCTCTAAAATTCGTCCGATCCGTAAGAAGATTTCTGTATCAAGATATATACCCAGTAAATCAAATGATGACAATGAACAGGTTTGGGAATCCTTCCGGGCCTCATCCGGTCTGGAGCCTAGGTACTTTCCAAACCCCATGTCCATGGGTTTGGCCTATTCTTTACTGATGAATCACTTACTACTAGACTTCTAGATGGGGTAAGTTACTTCCAAATATTATCTGGAGCATTGGATATGTATTCCCACTTTAGATAACATAATTGACTCAAGTCCATAGCTCCGAGTGACCTCCGCTGTTCCTGGGCGTGTCAAATTCGAGCTTGATATTCAAAAAGAGCACACAGTCAGTCTTCGTACAAGCTCCTTGTGTGATATTAGATACTAAGTATTCAAGAACCGTCTTAACATCCTTCATGGAGGAACAATTGCTAGCATGGTTGACCTTGGAGGTTCGCTTGCTGTCGCTTCACGTGGCTTATTCGCAACAGGCGTCTCGACCGATCTGAATGTAACATATCTGAGCTCTGGGGGCAAGATTGGTGATTTGATTCGCGCAGAGGTATCTTGCGATAAGTGTATGTTTACTTATGTGCATGCCTGGAGGCGTGAATTTTGTGCTGCAGCTGACTGAATTGCTCAAGTTGGTAAAACCATGGCATTTACATCAATACAATTCAAGAATAGCAGAGACGAGGTCTTTGCCCGAGGCAGCCACACTAAATACATTGCACTGGCATGGAAAGATCCCAACAATATCGTCGAGGAGCTATCGCCAAAGACTGAGAAAAAAGCTTAGTGAAAGAGAGTCATTCATTTGGTCATCGTCGGCTTTTTTTTCATGAAGATTATAGTACTCGCATATACAATGCTACCTCATTATTATGATACGGAAAGCTCTCCGTATCAAATTCGGAATGCATGCCGATCAACGGCGAGATGCTCGTCGATGTGCGCCTTTGACCCTTTTGCCCAGCCACCCGTTCCCACTGTGAAATATACATTGTGTACAGATTTTGGGGTTTTTCCTTCGTCAGGTTGCTCTTTCACACCACATGGTGTATAACTAGTTTAAACATGAATTTTTAAGCCCTACAAGTAATTGTATCTCGACACTATCCAATGTGATCCTAGTAATCGCTGTCCGAAGATGGTCTCTGGGTCGTGCTGGACAAGACGTCTTGCTCGTTGTATTCAGAAGTAGTTTTTTGGTCATCTGTTTTATTCCAACCCTTCCCCTTTAATAGATTCACAAAGCTACTCTTTCGTGGCGTCAGTTTTCGTACGGCCCGGCCGATGGTACCCTGCTTAGGATTTGTGTTTTCGTTTTGCTTACGCGAGATGGGGGGAGGCTGTGTCATCGATCCCAAAAGTTGATGGTGTTGGGGATATTTGTATTCGAATGCCTGTCACGATATCAGAACGGTCCATATCGCAATTCGAGTTAAGGATACATACCCAAAGGCCATCAACTGCCTGTTCTGTTGCACATAACAGTCGAAGTTGAATGAAGATGGCGCATACGACCGCTCTGTCTTGACCCACTCGAAATTGATTCAAAGGACCTTCCATGACATATGTTGCACTGAGTTCGCTCCTCATAGCTTCGGCGCGCCATTGGTCGAATCGTGTCTGAAACCGGCCGGCCCACCATAATGGTGGCATATAGTCCCGCACCTGCAACTTAACAAGATCATCAGTATTATTATCACCCTTATGCCAATCATGAACTTGGGGCTTAACGGTGTTAGAATTAGCAAAAAGAAAATTCCCCCGCATATGAGGAGGCGACTCTTCCTGCGAGTCAACTACATCATTATCTTCTGGGTCAGTGATGAAAGGGGAAGACTGGGCAGTCCCTGAGGGGTAATACCAATCAAAGCATTCAGATGTATTGGGACCTGATGTTGCTTCCTCCACTATAGCCAAGGGTGGGTGGGCGTTGAAAGCCATTGGATGAAGATTGGGTTGTGAAGACGTCTTATACTTAGCAGGGATTGGGGGCACAGGCGGGGGCGTCTCAGGGGACCTTCGCATAGCATGGAATGTAGAGGAACGAGGGAGTCTCACCTCGTGCCTGCTCCCAGCTTGAGGCCTAGGTGATTTGCTCTCACCACTTCGCCTGGAAGGAGTCTTTATTAACATCTTATAGAAATCTTTTTCCGTACTTGTTCGAGTCAAATCTAGCCGGTTGCTCAGTTGTTCGACTTGGTACGAACTGGGAGGATTGACTGGTCCTATCAATCGGGCTTGAGGAATAGAGCCACCGTTGGAATGACAGTTTGTATCAACAGGAGCAAGAGTCCCTGATTTGTTTTCATTGGAAACTCTTTTTGCTGTCAATGGAGTTTGCGCAGAAGTCTTCGAGCTTAGTCGTGGTGTTTCCGCAGATGGAGATGCACGAGCAACTTGTTTGCCTGCGTTAAGGGCACTACCTGGCCCAAACGAGCGTCGAGTAGTGGCAATGGGTTGTGGCACAAGGCTTGAGCGCCTCCACTCATTCCCGGGCACTTGCGACGTCACTCGACTGTCACTATTTGCATTCGTCCTGTTTTCTTTTTTGCCAGACCACTGAACACCTGAGGACTCTGGAATTCTAGTTTGCTGACTCGCAATCTTTCGTGGCATCATGAAATTAGGGCGCTGGAAATCTGGGCTGTGTATGGGGGTCGGAGTTGCGTATGACCTGATTGATGACTTTGACGGTGATTGGGCACTTTTTACTCCAAAAGCCGCACCCGCCGCTATTAGTTTTGTTTCCTGTATGGTGTGCTGGCGTGTATACTGTCGAGGGGTGGACAGGCAGGAAGCGTCTCTTGGAGGACTCGGGCTCGGGATTTTCGAGGGTGTCTTACAAGCTGAACGGTTTACGGGTGGAGTGGGAGTGGTACTCGACGGAGAGGCAAGGCGCACATCTCCTGCCGAACCAAACGAGCCGCTGAAACGAGGTCGGGGAATCATGCTCATGGTTCGTGAGCGCGGGAGAGGGGGTCTTGGTGTCGCATCGCGGTCATTAGTAACTTCCATGTTGATAACGGCTTGGTGGAGTGGCTGTAGTAACGAGCCTCGTCTCTGCTGCTGAGAGAGGACATGATTCGTTGTTACAGGCAAATTCTGGGTACCACTGAGAACACCATTCACTGGATCAAATCTTGGTGTAGTAACCTTTGTTGATTGATTGTCTGACTGTTGTCTTCGGTTTGTGATTTTGCGCTGTGAAAGCGGATTCGAGATAAAAGACAACCCATAGCTGAGCTTGCGGCGAAACTTGCTGCCTCCACTGGTCGCATCAACAGAAGCGGTCTGAGGCTGTTGGACTGTTTGTTTGTCCTTGCGGCTAGCCATACCAGTAGCCGAGTCACTCTCCCTCTCGACGGTCTCCCAATGAGCACGAACTTGTTCGAATCTGTGTTTGTCTGGATACGTAAGCATGTTGCCAGCGTGCTGCCGCGGACAGGATGGGAGGGAGCTTACGGAGGAAGGGTCTGAGTGTGTGAGTTGTCAATTGAGTCTAGGAAACGAATATGGCAAGCACGAATACTGTGGAAGGTGCGCCAACACTGTCACCAAACATAGAAATCACGAGACTCGATGCACTGTAGCATCGATCTTATGTTTTGGCAACATGAAAACAGGCGGAACGAAAGAGATAAAGGGAAGATGTTGGTTCAGGTAGTTATGAACTGCAAACCCAAATATTGGGGTAAAGAACCATATGAGAAATGTGGGGTATGCAACACCGAGAAACCCACTTGGGAAACCTCATACAAACGCCAATTCATGCAACCCGTGACCTACACGGTGTCATGCTAAACATTAAGAAACATTACTCCGAATCACTATCTATGATAAATCCACCGCGCGTGTTTCGGGCTGTTGATCTTCGAGCCACTGGCACTTCATCATCCTCGTCGTCATCCGCATCCGCATCTGCCATAGCAGTATCTTTCTGTTGACGTGCCAGTGGAGCAGAGGACTTTACAACGCCAACATCATCTTCGTCGTCGTCGTCGTCGTCGTCGTCGCCGTCGTCGCTGATTTGTACGGGTACAGCGTGTTGTGAAGATAACGGTGTGTCTATGGCCTCTTCCTCGACTTCCGTACCGACAACATCCTCCGAGGATGCACGGCTACTAATATGATCATCACTGTCTTCACCACCATCATCGTCGCTACTATCATTAAATGGACCAGCCCTCCGCTTCTGAGGCGATTTTCGTCTCTTGCTGTTCTTTCTAGGTTGCTCATCGTTCTTCCTCTTCTTTGATGCTTCCAACCCTGTAATATCAGATACAGGTAATCTTTTAAAGTGAGCTCCAGTGCTCTCACGAAGAGCCGCTTCGCGTGCAAAGAACTCTCGATCCCGTTCTTCGTCCGACTCATCGTCGGAGTCGTGTACAAACATGGTACTTAATTTGGCCTTTGCCATCTTCTCAAGTTCCTTCTGGCGTCGAGCTTCAGCACGAGCTGATTTCTCTTCATCATCTAGTTCTATTGGCGATCTTTCCCTTCTGCGCCGCTGGACTAGTTTCTTTGCAGTCGATTTTCGCGCAGTCGGACCACCTGGAGCGTACTCCCCTAGATCTTCCTCGCTTCCTCCGTTATTGCCTTCAGAGTCATCGTCAAATTCTGCTCGACGAGTTGATCGTCGTTCAGCAGCGGTCTTGCTCCGGATGAAATCTTCGGCTGTCTTTCCATCCTCATATATTGGTGGATCAAACTCAAATTTTCTAATAAGATCAATGGACGCTTGCAACGCGGCTGATGTGAGTAAAGGAGGTATAACCCATGATGCAGCCGGATCGTTGGCCTCTCCAAGCCTTGTGAATCCCACTAGGGTCAACAATAAACGAAGCTTGTTGTCTTTGAATAGTGCAATTCGACGCTCCTCGTTGTCAGGTTTGATGACTGTGTGTCCGTGGTCAGTAGAGTACAGATGTATCCCGTTTCGCCTGTCACTTACAGATTGAGGGAGGTTTGGGTGCTTCCTCTTCCTCTTTTTCGGCAGAGTCATCGCCTTCGGGGTTCGCCTGAACTGCTAACTGTTTTCGTGCTTCTTCCATCTCCTCCCAACCCTTACGCTCTTCGGCAGCAGAGCTAAGAACGTCTCGCAACCACTGGAGGGCATCCGATTTTTGTTGATTGACAAGCACGCCGACTGCGACACCAACTTGGTCCGCTACTTCCATTCCTGGTTTGACTTCAAGTTGTGCTGGTGCCCGAGGTGTGCGTGTTGGTGCTTCCCTGTCGTGGCCATGTTCGAGATAGTAAATAGTGGCAGGGATCTTGCTAAATAGCATTTCAACAACAAGCTCGGGCCTTTCTTGGACGCGCTTGATCACAGAACGAAAGAAATGTCTGACGAACTCTTCCCATTCCTTGAAAGTAGGGGACTCAGGATCGAGTCCTTCGGGACCTTTGATCATCTTATTAAATAGGTGTAATATATCCACTCGATATAGAAGCACTCCGATATCCATCTTGAAGGCAGCTCGGTGAAAGAATCGATGTGCCCGTTTCAGTTGCTCCGTGTTCAGTTCCTTGTAGAACTTCGTGAATGCAACGAACGTGTTGATACTACTTTGGTTCACGAACTTTGCTCCAAATCGGGCGAAGTCGAATTTGCGCTCCGAGCTTGTTCGTTGTGCAACCTGTATATCTTCGGTCTCCGAGACATGGCCTTCCTCGTCGTTGGTGCCTGTATCTTTTGCTTTCTTTTTCTGTATTCTTCTTGTCCGCCGTCGTGATCGTACTTGGAGATCCACATTCTGCTTTGAGTATCGTTCTAACATCCGAAGGAAGACATGTGAAAGTTCTGTACAGGCATCAAGGTAGCCAAACCCTTGGCCATTATAAGAGCGGAGTATGCCAACGACACGATCGTGGGTAGTTTCTTCGTAGAAGATTCGGTTCTGGATGTTCTCGGCGATTTCCTGGTCGTCGTCAAGAGCTGACTCAGACATCTCCTGGACAGTGAGTAGAATTTGAGTAAAACTCTTCATGCCGGCATTCAAATCGTGCCATGCTTTCTCGTCCTGACTTCTCTGCATAAATCGATTAAGAAGGATAAAAGTCTCCTGATTCATGACCTCAGCCACAAGTCCGTAGCTTTCATCTTCCGCAGTGAGAGCTTCAGCGCTTTTCGGGTTCGCCGCTCTCTCTTTGATGGTCCGTCGCCTAGCGCACTCTGCTTTCAAGAACCAAGACGCAAGATAGAAGAATTGTCGAGAATGTCTGACCTCCACACGTTCTGTTTCGCGCTCGATGGCTTTCCTAAGGTGCATGAAAAGGGGATTGAATGACGAATCCAGGAATTCTTCGATAAAGGTCTTTAGATGCTTTCGGGCTGACTCAGTGAGAGCCACAGGTAAATCAAACTCTTCACTTTCCCGTTCGTCGTCTTTCTTTCGCCTAGTCTGCTTAGGCTTATTCCACTTCTTGGTTGTGTCCATCTTCTGCATTGTTTTTTGCGCTTTACCGAGTATATCCTGTCCAGATATGGTAGAGACTTTCTCGTCATCTCGCTTCATCCAGATCATGGTGCCAAATCGATTGTGTCGGGTAGGAGCATGCCGTGCATAACCGGCCAACATAGACTTCTCTTTCTGTATCAGGTTCCTCAACTCATCAGTATCTTTGGTACGCATCTTCTTCTCTTCCATGAAGAGCTTCTCGGGATCCACACCCTTTAGGAGAAAGAATAGAATCTCGAGTAGGACTACATCCTGTGTTACAAAATCTTCGCCAATACTCGATGCGACACTCAGAATAGTCTGGAACACGTCTTGGTCGTGGAAAGTATCAATAGTAGTGGATCGTGATATCTCCGCCTCGTCTATGTCGGATGGTACGCTGTTCGGCGGTACAAGCATGGCGATATTGCGAATGAAGTAGAGTGCGATTCGGATGATGCCTTCGTCTCGAGGTGACCTCTCCCGCAAAGGAATGGCCATTGACGGCAAGGCAATGCGCACAGCCATCTGCAGTATATGTGTACGATCATAATGTAGGATTGCTCGTTTGTAACCGATTTGCGCCAGTTGTATGTAGGGACCATGTTTATGGTGGTTGACGGTTGCTTCAGCAGCATCGATTTGGAAAGGCCATGTGAGGGGAACGAGGAGTTCAACTACTTGCTGTTAGCCATGCTAGTTCTAAATGGTCTATTAATCATCCTACATACGACATGCTACTGCAACTTTGTGCTTCAATTTATCCTGCATAACCCTCGGTGATATCTTGGCTAAAATTTCCAGCAGGTCACCCTTTACTAGATTCGCTTCAGCCATACATCGTGCAACATCTCGTCGGTTTAATTGCGCGTCGGCGAACTTGAGCCACTTTCGCAGATCTCTCAAGCAGAGAAGTGCGTCATCTCCGAGTGCATATGTGCCATCGTCGCCAATACCACCAAGCTACACAAACTGTTAGTTCTCTGCACATAAAGAGGTTTAGAGGAGATATTTACAGCAGTGATGAGGCTGTAGACATGGGCTCGAATTTCTGGATCGACGAGAGGGTCTTTCGCCCACTCATCCAGTGTTGTCTGGGTCATTGTCGTGGTATTTGGCGGTTTGTCGTTTCGCTGCTCGGCGAACTGGTTGTCCCTCATCAATCATCAATCCATGACATGGGCAGACGCGACGCGGTCGCGTAAAGTGCAAGCTTGTGCAAATCGCCCAAACCCGCCAAGTCCTGTGGCTCAGCCTTGCCCCTACGCCACAGATGAGCCCCACGTCATTCCAATGAACCTCGGTCGGCTTGAATCGGCAGAGAAACAAGGGTTCCGTCTTCCGTTCACATGTATTAACATCACTGTTCGCGCAAATTTCACTACATTTCAGGTTGTACAGTCAATAATACAACATGTCGTTTTCTTCAGTATCAAAAAAGGCATTTCGTTGTGCTGTAAAGCGACAATGTCGCAGTTATAGCTCGACTCCCTCTCTCCGAGTGGCCGCCGAGGTGAAAAAGCTAGGTGTTATTGGTGCGGGACAGATGGTATGCATGCAATATTCTCAATACAAATCAGCAACTAAATCTTATAGGGCCTCGGAATAGCTTTAGTTGCTGCGCAAAGAGCTTCTGTCCCCGTCAAATTGATTGATTCCTCGCAAGCATCTATCGACAAAGGCCTCAAGTTCGCAGACAAGCTCCTGGATAAGGATGTGGGCAAGCAGAGGATATCCAAAGAAGATGCTACGGCCACGCGAGAACGCATAACATGCAGCACTTCTCTCGATGATCTGTCGGATGTGGACTTTGTCATTGAGGCTGTTCCAGCACGTGCTTCTTATCTCAACTACTCTTTACTTTCTTTCTAACAACACTAGGAAATCCCCGACCTGAAATCCAAAATCTTCTCCCAGCTTGCCCAAATATGTCCCTCCCACGCTATCCTCGCAACAAATACTTCCTCAATCTCTATCACCAAGATCGCCGCTTCAACGACCAAGGACCCCACCGACCTCTCTGCCTCCTCTCGCGTCATTAGCACCCACTTCATGAACCCCGTCCCGATCCAGAAAGGCGTGGAGATCATCACCGGATTACAGACATCGCAAGATACCCTAGACACTGCAATCGAGTTCTGCAAGAAGATGGGCAAGATCCCTTCTACAAGCGCCGACTCTCCCGGCTTTTTGGCCAACCGCATCTTGATGCCGTACATCAACGAAGCGATCATCTGTCTTGAGACCGGCGTCGGTACAAAAGAGGATATTGACAGCATCATGAAGAACGGCACCAATGTACCAATGGGCCCCCTGCAGCTGGCTGACTTTATTGGTATCGATACCTGCCTCGCTATCATGAAGGTTCTGTACGAGGACACGGGAGATTCGAAATACCGCCCCGCGGTGCTGCTGAAGAAGATGGTCGATGCAGGTTGGTTAGGAAAGAAGAATGGAAAGGGCTTCTACGATTACTAAAGAAATCATGTTATGATGAATAGACAAAGTGCGGATTTGATGTAATACCCTCAAGGAAACGATTGATTGCATCATTCAAAGTGAAAATGTATGTCTACCCAATCGAGTCTTGACTACAAATATTCTAGTGCAGAGCTGTACAGATATCATCCATGCGATTGTGCATACGACGATCTACATGAAACCCACCCGTACAGACATCTATGCTCTATCGAGTGTATAGGCATTTATACTCTATTAAGTGTACAATTACTCCAGGAATTATTCGTCCTGTGTCATCCCTCCCATTTTCACTCTCAGAAACAATCTACTCTTCCATAATGAACATTTCTTGCTTCACATCATCCCCGTCACTCTCACTACCATTCCACCACTTCCTCTTTCCAAGCTTCTGCTTGTTTTTCTTCAGGTTCTCTGCATGGACTCGCTCTCTCTTTGGCCAATCGGCGCGATATGCTCGCAGACATTCACGCTACTCCTAAGGGTCCTCGTGCTCTCCCCAAAGAATGTAGTAGTGCCTCTCTGGCTTTTTGGTATATGGGGAAATCCATTGCGAGTGCAAGGCGGTGGCACTCGTGAAAACTTTCTATGGGTCTGTGGACGGCTTGATCGTAATGAGTGCGGGTATAGGATTTCATTTTTTCGGCGGAAATCTTGGTGCTGTAGTCCTTGTGCTGCATGCCGTGGGCAAATTAGTGAATGAGGCTGTAGAACTTTTTGATCGTAGTGTCGGTGATGGGTTGCTCGGCTGCTTGAAGAGTTAAGGCACGGTTGCCTAGGATGTTGAGGCTCTCCTTCATTCTGCTACCTTCGGAGTGTTCGGGCGAGGGTGCCGGGGAGTATTTTGACACAGAAATTATTGGATCGGAGTGACATGACAAACGCTGTCTCATGGTGATGATGTTTTTTACCCGCTTTTCGAGCTCAGGAGTAATGTCGTGGAACTTTCTTCGCTCGAGAGACCATACAAAATCAATAGGAAGGGAGGAGGTAAGGCGGAAGTCGCCATTCTCAGTGCTGAAGATATTAGGCTTTTCTTCCAATACCTTGTTTTCGGGTTCTACAATCGGAGACTCATTCTTTTTAATTTCAATTTTCGCTTCGTTCGAGGTGATTGAGCACTGGTCAGACTCTTTCCAGTCGAAGATCGAGGTGAAGGTGCCTGGCGAGAAAGGGTACCGCTTCAGCGCTTCCTGGTTGAGTTCAGATATCATTCCAAGAAAGAATGGTATACATGGCCAAATTGGGAACTTGTCACTCTTTGCCTGCTCTTTATTGTGGTCACCGCCAGTTGATGAGTTGAGAGAGTGAAAGTGTGAATGCGGTGAGCACTCAAACGCTGGTGTCAGAAGACTGAGAATGATGAATTGATGAATCAATGAACTAAAAATAACTGTTTTGTCCACAGTATACATGATTATACTTCCTAACATTCTATTGCAGTTCAATCCATTGAGTCACAATGCTCAACAGGTACTGATGTTGGGTGGAAGATCAAACTCGCCAGACTTGATTCTCGAGTCGAACAAGACAAGACCCCTAATTCCATTCGTATTCAGCCATTACGGTATCTCAAGTACCGGCGCGCCATCCTTTCAATAAGTTGGTTTCTGAGATCGTGAAATTTAAAGCTAGCGAGTTGCGACCGACGAGAAAGTGGGAAGTGAAGAAATGAAGCAAGTCGAAGAAAATATAAGGTGAGATTTATTTGTGTACATACATGTCAACATTAATTCAACTTCCTTCCATAACAAACGAACCTCTATTTTGGGTGGGGCATCTAAGTGTTTCGGCATGCCTTAGTGTAATTGAACTGTATGAAGGGTTGTGCTCTCAGATGGGCGTCTAGCAGCCCCTGTTACTACCAAGTATGATTGCGAAAAAGTTCGTTGTAAAACGGGCGAGATTCATTTGTAGCATACACTCTTGTCCTTTGATCATGTCCTTGCAAATATTTAATCTTGTCAACTCCTGCCTCAATCGTTTTTAAAATTAGTATAAGCGAACCGCCCAATCCTTGAGCGCCACTTTGTTGACGAATGCAACGTGGCCTCCTGAATGTAGTATACGTTTAATCAAATGTGGTAAGCTATAGCTTAATCTATTTTATTCTAAGTAGATCAGCTTCAGTCTGCTAACACACGAAAGACTGACTAACCCGCTGAAACCGTTGAACCGTTTGCCGTTGCTTCTTAAACTTCTTCTCGCGATCTTGTTTCGCACATTTACCAGTCTTGTGTTTCCTCCATTCTGGCAAACGATTACTTATTCCCCTTTTTTCAGCCGCAATATCTTCAGGCAGGAGACCAGACTCTATCATAGAAAGCGTTCCATATTTCGGGTCGGAAAAATTCTTCCAGGCGCTCTCAGTGACTTTCTCGCTCTTTGTGATAGCATTGTTCCGCTTCAATTCCGCAGGTATTCTTCCTTGTGCTTCAATTGACGGCGTACAAGCTTCGATTTTCGGGAACCCTCTGAGCAGCTGGGTGACTCGCGCGGATTTTTGGATCTCAGGTTTGATGAATCCGGGCTCCATAGAGATGTTGGGGTCAGAATAATCGCGAAGAAGTTTCAGGTTGCGAGCCTTGGCTATTTCTTTTTGGTCAGGAAATGGGTCTTGGAGCTTCGATTCGTGTCTTTTGTCGGCTGCCTTGCATGCTGCGATAGATCGCTTCATTTGTGCGTTGGGGATGGGGGACTTTGGGATGTCGATTGAAAGTTTCAGAGTCTTGCTGATGCCAAATGACGAACCTGTCGAATTTTTATTTATCCCTATCATCGCGGAGTCCGGAGTTGGTAGTTGAGGGTAGTTTGCAAAGTTGAAGGTGTCTTTTAGTCGCTTTATCGCTGGGTTCGAAGATGATGATGTTGATGGAGTTGTAAGGTCAATCGCCTCTGCAGGACGTTTTCCTAGTGTTGTTGACATTGTTGCGAATATTCGTGAGGCGCATCCAAGAGGCGTTACACTCCGAAGGGGCAAATCGGTCGTAGAAAAGTCGAGATCTAAAGAAGCAAGGGCTGGTGAGGGTGAATCCGTGGAGAACTCTCTATTTGGAGTGTTGGATGGCTTTTTCTGGGGATCTGGGAGGTAAACTAGGATCTTCGCAGTGGATCTTCTCGAAATATGTCGAGCAGCGGTGTGGTCTGAACGGTGAGCGACGTATGGGGTATTTGTGTAGGATCTTGGTTGATAAAATTCTGTTGGGAGATTCAGTGACTCAATATTCCCTAAGAGGCTCTGCAACGAGAACATATATCGATATCAACAGTTGCTTGCCTACCAAAGTGAAAAGGCAGTGAAGTCTAGGCGCGTCAAGCTTAAGATAACTTCTGATGTTGAGGTGTACTAAAGGGCATGGAATATGATTGGTTGGGGTGAGCCAGTGCACCCCTAGATGCGCAAGCGCTGTGTAGTACTTTTCGAAGGTCGAGTTACTATCGGTGAACCTAAGGAAATTCTCAATAGATCGAATGGAAAGATGATTCCTTTCGACGAACTTTTTTGAGGAGAGACCGTATGAAGAGTAACACTTAATAGCGGTGAATGGGTTAGTTTTGCAGATGAGTGTTGCTCTCACGAGCAGGTGAAAAGGGAAGGTGTTGAAGGCTATAAGCGGCAAAAGACCCAAGATGATCAGGTGCAGAGCACACAATAGCAAGAACAATCAAATTGGTCTAAGTGAATATAAAGGCTAAATCGAAAGTCAACAACAATTACGGATAGTCCGCTGGCGAAGCTGAGCACAAGCCGCTATTCAGTGCGAAGTTAGCATCATGTCTTACCTACAGCAATCGCCCGTTTTCGCTGCGCCAACGCCTAATACTAGATGATTGAGTGACCTCAAAGAGCATGTGTAGGCATTTGTAGGTACGTGGCGCGCCTTTGGTGTGAATATTGTTCATTAACCGGTTAGTTGACTTACACTCTGTGTACCTGAGAACTGCCTGACGAAATTAGGGAAGCGGGAAACGCTGTGTGCAGCCACCAAAAATCTTGGTTGACGGCTCAGCAGGTCTCAATGAAGACTCAAATATCATGAATGAGGTTCACCCTCGCTATTGTTTCAAAGTCATTGAATGGCGATCAATGATCTAGGGGCCTTTTGCTGTCTCCTGGATCAAACACGCCTCTGTCAACCCCCACTATTGCAAACCATGTCTTCACACCTCGCACTGTGCATACAGTGTGATGCGGTATGTTCAGGGTAAGTTTGACACGTGCCCTTTCTTTTGTGAGACTTCTGCCCTGAATAATAGCATTCCGTGTTGCCTAAGCTCAACCAATAAGGATACACCGTTTTGGTGACGGTTCAGATTTGGCAGAAGCCCAAAATAAGGTAACTGTAAATACGACGATACAGTAAAATCAATGTAAAAGAGGATTCGTGTGTTGAGAAAGGCGAGCAACACAGTGAAAGTGCGATTAACGTTATGAAGATGTGGAATAAGCTGCGTTAGTGTCAGAACAAAGGTTCACTAATCGAATTGTTCTACAGTTTAAATTTCTCTTTAATGTGCAATGGAGCATACGAATTTGGTAGGTATTTTATTCAGTTTTAAGAAACATACTTAATACAAATTTTGATGCACTGACTAGTCTCTAGTATGCAAGATGATCTCGTCAATATTGTTGGTACTTCACCAACTATGTGTCTAGCCTTCACGATGCCTATTCAGCCTCCGAATCGTTCTCATCCATGGGTATCATGCATCCGCATGGCCACTGGTTTGTAAGGCGCCCGTAATACTTTGATTTGAACTCCTTCTCATTCTTGAGGGCTACTATGAGTCGCTTATAATCCTCGATAGGGACTTGCTGGCCCTCTCCTGTCTCGATTGTAGGCCATTGACCACTCAATTTTGAGGGAAATTTACATTTGAAATCTGCTATAATGGCTTGATCATGATCCAGACGCCGTTGATCAGCGGGCTCGATCTGGTGGCCTTCCCCAACAATGAGATCCGGATCGCCTTCGAATCCCCACCGGTGTCGACTGTAGTCCCAGCCATGCTTGCCCGGCTTGAGAAAGGGCTTCGGACCTCGGCGGCCAGTGGTCGATGGCAACAGCATAGTTCGAGCTGGCATTGGAATCGTGGTGCGGTGAACTGCTGTGACCAATGAAGCAGTGACGACGACTACCTCTCCTTGGTCTGGACGACGTAGTATCTTTGTCGACTGAGAGATTTCATTGGGGTCGACAAGTCCACGAGCCACCAGTGGATGAAGGTTCCGTTCGTGGCGCTCTTGAGTCCTCCATGCAGCATCAGTATCAATCATTACCTCGTCAGGAACCTCACGGCGCTTGTGCGAGGACGATTTAGATGACTTGGTCCTCAGGTCACCAGTTATTACCTTTATTGCCGGAAGATTCGAGGTGACAGAGCTTGTTTCTTTTTGCGACGTAACAGCCTTTTGCGGGTTAGATGCGGTACGATCATTAGGGGCTCGTGACCCTATCTGTTTGTTGAATACTACCGTCGACGTTGACTGAGAGAGTCGACTATGTGTGGGTAATTTATATCGGGCTTGCTTCTTCTTGTCTAATGTGGTGTTCTTTTCATTTGTCGCCATCTCGCTTGGTTTTGACAATGCTTCCTGTAACGCAAGGTGGAAAGGATCGTGTTCTGTGGGTGAACTTGGTTTCCTAGTCTCAACCATTGGCCGTTGGGCCATGGACTTATCCCCATTATTAATCTTCTTTCTCTTCGAGGGCTGGGCATCTTCGTCGTAAGCTTTTCTCTTCTTGTGGTTGTCGCCGAATGCTTCAGTCTCCTTCTCTGAAATCCACTGGGCAATGACGCGCTTAGGCTCAGATGCCATATTTGACAACATCCTCTGCCCTCCATACCCCTTCACGATATCGAGCAGTAGCTCTTTATTGAAATTCTTCTCTAGGTTCTCTGGGCGACGCGCAATTTGGTTTCTCCGGTCCAGCAGGATTCTAAAACCATCACCTTCATAGTATCGAGGTGCAGCAGGTTTTGCGTCGATCTTGGTGTCGTTTTGGACATTTTGGAAACGGTTGGGCGTTTGCTGGCCGGCTGATTGAGACTGGCGAGCGTTGGCGAAAGGATTATTGGTTCTCTTCTTTTGGCTTTGCCTGCTCTTCTTCGCGGATTGCTGGCCCCAAGTGGCTGATTGAGCAAACTCTACAATCTGTGTCTGCCTCGGTTTTGGTTTATTGGGGTCCATGTTGGTGATTTGATGATAATCAGTTAGATCAAGGTTTGGAGTGTGGCGAGTGGTTGGTGTTGTATTTGTTGTTGAAGTAGGAAAGATTAGAGAACACAGATAGTGCAGCTGAATTAGCGAGAGGAAGAAAATTCGAATAAGAAACGTGCAGTTTTGATCGCAGAGAGTGAGACCAAATCGCGAGGCGGTAAGATATTGTCGACTTTTAGCTAACCTTATCCAGTCGATCACTGACTTTAGGTGAGACAGCCGTGCAAGAATATAATCAGGTTTTAGCCTCACAGCTGTATTTCATGGACAAGCACTACCTTAGGGATAGTTTTCGAGACTTCCTGTTATGCGTAGCTTATTGTTTCGAATCTATGTTAAAGTTCTGTTATAGTCGAGATTATATGAGTGTTGAAATGTCTCTTGTTTACTCAGAGTAGTTGAGAAAACTCGAATTGCATCACAATCGGATTGATGAGGCCCCAACAATGTCATTGTTGATAAATTGATGATAGACAACAAAAGCAGCCCACAACTTCTTTGTGCGAACTATGCCTGCTATTTTTAGTCTAGTAGAAGTCTTGATGCACAATGATGTAGTTCATATCGTTTAATATAATGTACATTATTGTCTCTCGTATAATATGTAACACATGCGACTCACGCAAGGCAACAACTACTTAGGCTTTGGGTCCATCCAACTAGATTACGACCTTTCTCAATACCTTAAGTATTAATCAGAATGAGGGAAAGAATCCATACCGACACTGTGCTTGGAACAAACCTAGATTCTGCAAGATATCGTGTGAACATATATTCACGCTACAAAGACCTAGTTATATCTAATTTTGATTTAGTGGGCCACTTAAGAATTCACACGAGCCTCGGTCTTTATTCTGTCTCATTCTAACGAGTTATTATGGTTTCTAGTCCATGGATTCTGAATACCCGAGATAGTGTTACTATTTTATTTGCGCTTACCTACTGGAGGCGCTGGTATCTTTCTCAGAAGACCAATTATGTCCACGGTCATGTCGATTATTGGCTTGATAACTACTAGTAAAACCGTTGTGTGTGTAATGTTGCTAGTATTGAATGCGCAAGTAGCGCATTGATATTTCTGTTACAAATTGACAACAGATTGGTAACCCTGGAGTCTTACTATGCTAGAAAACTCTAAGTCTCATCGTCCTCGATCGTAGCTTGGACGCTTCGTATGGTGTTGCGATGCAGAGTTGACACTCGAGTCTTGCAATGCGTTAGTGGATATTTCTAGATCAGGGCGCAATATCGATAAATATTGAAACAATGAATATCTATCGTTATTGTCCGTAGCCGTCTGTGAATACAGCAGTATACTTGGTTCCACAATTCAAAATTACATATTAGACTTTCACTGGTTTTGCCATGATTATTAAGTCGGTGTCCTCACATCATCACAATAACAGCTAGGATTCTTCCTCATTAAGTTTAAATTCCCAACTAATAGTATACATCCTATATTAAGATATCCATCTATAGATAATAACGATCCCATGAATACTATATCTACTGATCGATATCAATGAGTTCCTTATCGATGTTACGCCCTGTTCTTGATTGGCAGTAGAGACCGAACGGCTTACAGAATGGCGATCATGATGATCGAAAAACAGCGGATAAAAATTCAGTCACGCGATTAGAGTGAGCACGTGTAATATGTTTGAATTGCTGACCTTGGGATGACAAAATAGCGCCCGGAGTGACGGTGGAGTCGTCTCGCGCTCAAAACCACGCACATTGACTGAGAAAGGCCAATGACGCACAGAAAAGATGCACAATTGGTACGAGTTCATGGTATTGAAACGGCAGTCGTAATTGTGTTATTTTGATTGATGTGGTTAGAAATATCCATGAAGACCGCGAGTCGCCTTGAAGCAGCAGGTGATTGCATACTCTGGATTCAGGGACTCACACACGAAATTCGACTTTCCTAGTCCAACGCCGATCAGGGTGCTGATGGCAAAATAACAGACAGTGACACAATAATATACCTTAATCGTCCGCATTTAATCCACCATAATTAGAAAGATGCGGTACTAAAACAGAAATACCCCTCGGAATTGCAACCATACGAGCCGTCCACACTGCAAAAACTAGCGAATGCAAGATAAAGTAAGAAGGCAAGAATTTGTCCCTTCAATTCCGTCCCAATAAACACCCTACGCTCTTTTCAAGCGGTAAACAAAAGATAAAAGCAACATGTCCCTTCCATTCCATTCCAGTGAACACTCAAGGCTCCCACTAGGCAGTGAACAACAAACAAAAGAAAGAGCCGTAGGCAGTCTAATTACATGAAAGCGAAATCACAAACATTGAACATCCGGCCTCCAAGAAGTCGCCTCAATAAGCGAAGACCTTTCCATCACTTCGTTTGACGAAGATACCCCACCGAGTCTTGATAGTTTGGCCTGGTTTTGCTTTGCTGATGGTTTTCTCAGTCGCCTTTCGTTTCTTGAGTTCCCTTCGCTCCCTTCGCTGCTTCCGTTCTTTTTCAGAATGTGAGAGCCGTGGTGGTGGTGGTGATGATGATGATGATGATGATGGCGGTGATGGGGATAGTGTTTGTGGTGGTGGTTGGCTAGCAGGCTGATCAGGCCTGAACTGTGGTTGAATTGTGGTAGTGGTAGTGGTGGTGTTCGGGTTTGATGTGGGCCTTTGGGAAGCTTGGATAGCCATAGTGGTTGTGGTATTTGTAGTGATTGTGGTATGTGTAGTGGTTTAGTTTGGGTTTTGGTCTATAGTGGAAGTGAGAGTGGAAGTGCGAGTGGAAGTGCGAGTGGAAGAGCACTTAATTATACTAGAAAACTGAATTGCCATTCAACACATTCAGAGCACCTCGAGCTAGATTGATTAGTACAAGATGAGCAATGACTTGTCGGGAGTAAGTATTTCATGGATCGCTGACGCAATGTGAACTTTTGTCGTGACAATATTTTCTCAACCTTTTCTATGAGATGGCAGAGGAGTATGGATTTGAGGAGTTAGGGATGCATATGAGGCCTACAGATAGGCGTTTTGGTCTTCGATGCTTGAGCATCAGTATGATCTGACCAAAAAGTTGTGGTGTTGATGCTTGTTCCTGTGTCACTAGGGTTGTATAGAGTCACATTTTAGGTACACTTAACCTCAACCTTGAGTTCCATAGATTTGGCCAACTATACTGCATAATATAGATTTTATTCAAATCAATGTGTTCTGGTGTTGAAATACTTTACCCTGATGCCTCCGGACCGATGTGTGTTCTCTTCGAATAATGTAAGTATACTAAAGATTCGGAACTATCACCAAGGTAGAAGGCTACAATTGCAAATCCCGTGAACTTCTGGCCCACCGACTTGAACGTCTTATACTTTTCTCTTGATATGGCCTTGGTGACGATTGCCTTCTTCAAGTTGGTCTTTCCGTGCCAAAAAAAACGCCTCATACTGATCCAACTACTATTTCTTTTCGAGTTTTTCCATGGTTCGAATCTCCCCAGGACCAAAGTAAGTAATTTCAGGATTGTGTAAAAAAGATGTTGGGAGTATGTGGCTGCGTGGTTGAATGACTCCGAGAGAACCGTTGGGTGATGGTCGGCAACCGGAGAAACCAAATCTCCCGCCAAGGCACCCCGGTCGCATGTTTGCATCGTTTGATTGATTATTGAGGTCTAACTTTCTAAACACGGAGTGGTCATCTTGACACCGATACACAACACAAATCTCTATACACGCCTCTTTCCGACTACACGCATGACGAATAGCTCACTTGATACATCGTAATAATCAAGCAGACAATTCACTACGCCGTTCCCATTTTCAGCCTCCCTCCAAGATTCTCAGGCGGCAAGACCCTAAGCTCTCCTACCTCCCCGCACCAGCAAAGCCACCGAAGGCAGAACTTGAAACCATGGGCAATATAACGTCGATTTTCAGTGGGTGGAAGTTCCTAGGTGGGAAAAAGGAAATCAGGATATTGATTCTTGGACTTGTACGGCCACCTATGCGCTTTCAGGATCTAACAGCGCTGATGACAAATATGAATAGGACAATGCGGGCAAAACGACTCTTCTCTACAGACTAAAGGTATGCAGAGATTCGTCCTGCAACTTGGGAACGTTGTGAACAACTATTGACATCCCTTTTAGATCGGCGAGGTCGTCACAACAATACCGACAATAGGCTTCAATGTCGAATCCGTTACGTACAAGAACCTCAATTTCAACGTCTGGGTAAGTCGCACCTCCTACCCTATACATCCACTTAGAAGCAAACCAAAGACTCTAACACGCTTCTTCTCAGGACCTCGGAGGTCAAACCTCCATCCGCCCCTACTGGCGCTGCTACTACGCCAACACCGCGGCCGTAATCTTCGTCATCGACAGCACCGACATCGACCGTCTCCAAACTGCGTCCGAGGAGCTTGCTGCCATGCTGAACGAAGAGGAGATTCGCGACGCCGCGTTACTTGTGTTCGCGAACAAGCAGGATCAGCCTGGTGCAAAGGGGGCCGGCGAGATATCGGAGGCGCTGCGGTTAGGAGAGTTGAAGGATAGGAATTGGAGTATTGTGGCGTGTTCGGCGATCGATGGGAGGGGTGTGGAGGAGGGGATGGACTGGTTAAGTGTAAGTTTCTCTTTTGGTGGCCCTATGGGGTACTTGTCTTGTTATTCGATGGCTAACTTGATGCTAGACAAACGTTGAACCGGAGACGTAATCACGGCAAAGCGGTGTGGTGCGATGGCGGAGTTTTTGAGCGATAGTCTTGGGTACGGTCCAGGGGTAAGCAGTAGACAGGACTCTTGTGGCGTGTTTATTTTCTATACCAGCATGGTGGCGTTCGGCGCTTCTTCATATCATTGCAGCACCAGAGAATGGGGAAATCATTCTTAGATTCCGAGGAATCGTAGATATTATACTGTGAATTTGCAGACAGCTCTTGTGAAGTAAGATGCTAATTGCTGTATAATTTGGTAGAGTGTTATGCACATGAAAAAGTTTCTATTCACATTAACCAAATCCAAGCCGATCCAATGTCGTAAATCTAGAGTCCCGAGGTATCGTCCAGAAATCCAAGAACTCCATCAATATCAAAAATACAGCAATCAAAAGAAATCAGGCACAAAGATTCCGCTTAGTAATGTTCCCATGTACCAATATGATTACCCAAGAGTCTAGTCTTGGTATAATCAACACCATACTTGTACGGTGCTAACATCGGCTCTTCGTCAATCCCCAGGTGATCATCTCCATCCCTTCCATTGAACCAACCCAAAGAATATGTTTTGCCCTGCTTTTCCAGATGCATTGTCATCATATTACTGTCATATTTCTCCGTGTCGACAAACGTGACCAACATCTTTGATTGATGAATGAAAGCAAGAACGGACGCCATGGTACCGATTTGGCGAGGCATAAACTTGTGGGACCGTCGGAGATAGGCCAGACAGGCAATAGCAACGAGTACGAATAGGATACCGAGGACAAGGGAGAAAGAGACCCAAAATGAGCGGAAAGTTTCGTCGGTATTGGAGCGATCGTCATCGTTCTTATCGCCTTCATTCTTATCGCCACTATGGCCAGGAATAAATCTCTTTCCATCCACTGAGAAGGAAGACACGCAAACCGTAACGACTTCTGTCAATATGGAACCGAATCCAACGAGAGCCACAATGTAATGCTTGTTATGAAGTGCTTTGAACGGAAGGAATATAGGATTGGTTCCGGTATAGTCTAGAGTGAGTGTTTTTGGCGGAGCATTGCGATTCGCTAAGATATAGAATGGTTCCAGCATGCGAATGTCGCAGTTCATGGTATTCCAAAGAAGCTTGATGCTAGTTGCGATTGCTGTCAGAAGAAATGGAACCTTTTCTGTGACAACGTTGGCGCCTTCGACGAACATGAAGATCGGAATCGCGATGGCAAAAATGATGATGTAACTAATGAATGGTACTCCTGCTCGAAGTCGAAGCATAAGCGGTCGTGGATCGGCGCCAGTATCGTGAATCTTATCTTTGCTGTTGCGAATATACTCGCCTTGCCACAAAGAGCTTTTGTGCAAGATATATCGTCTGTTCCGTAATTGTTTATGGATCCTGTCAAGAGGAGCAGTATCCAAGCCGTGGAAGTCTGCTAAAATATGGCTTTTAGTTGCCATCGTTGCGATACCAGCAATTCCCTTAGGATCTGATAGGAGGCCGCTTTTGCGGCGCATCTCATACATGAGAACACCTCCACAAACAGCGACAAATAACAGACTTCCTGAGACTGCTCGGGACCATATTGCGTTGATTCGAATGGCTTTTATCTCTCCGGCCCTTCGTTGCTTTTGTGGAGGCCACATGTTGACCGACGCTGATTGTAGCACGGGAACCAAACCACTCGAGATCAAGGTTGCTAGAGAAACATAGATAACCGCATACTGCTTGTGATGCAAGGCTCGCAATGGTACAAGCCAGGACATGAAAGTCAAGTAGTCCATGTTCAGAGATTCGGCAGCTGTCGCGCCCGACTTCTTGGAAAGCTGGTAGAAGGGCTCCAGGCGCTTCACCTCGAAATCTGATATTTGCCAGAGGATACCGTAAATGACGAAGAACAGAACAGGTGCGTATTTCCAGGTGAAGTATTCACCAATAGACAAATCTGCAGGCTTCGTGAACGTTATTAACCCACCCTTGGGGTCTTTTCTGACACGTCTCATCGACAATTGACACAGAAACTCTTGGACAGCCGCGAGCGCAATAGCGATAATAATGAGCATAGATAGCCATGGCCAACCCATCGAAAAAGGGCGCCACGCTGGCATATCAAGATCTATATGATGTCAAATAGGTCATGAAGGGAGGATTGGAATTACTCACCTTCCGGGAAATAGTAACTTAGCTTCGAGCCATCCTCGTTACCATTTGTTGTAAGGACACTACGGGTCTCGAAATCAGCGCCGCCGAATGAATCACTGATATCAATTGGACAATCAGCGACGGCGACGATGTCACCTGTTTTTTCGGCTTCCTGTTGGGCCGCACCTCCTGCCACTGTATCAGCAGGAGTTGTGCTAGACAATCCACGCTTGTGATGGTGGTGGTGATGATGATGACTAGGTTTCGCCACAGTTGGCTCAGCAGTTTTATGCGAAAAGGGCACTTCGACGATTGAAGCCATGCCAGACCCCAGTTGTGCCTCCAACCGTTCATATTCAGCAGCATACCCAGCCTCATTCAGATCTTGCTCGTGTTGTATAGAGTCGGCAGCGCTTTTGTTCTTCTTTTTTGCAGAGAAATCCTTCATAGGAAGACCATCATGTCCGCTCAAGTCGTGGGACATATGTTCATCTACCTCCGCGACGTTCCTCAACCGCCTTTTCCCAGGAGAACTCTCTTCATCTTCTAATTTGTTGTAATCGCCTCCTTTAGTTCGTCCACTTCGTAGAGACGTCAGACGGTTCAGTAGACGTTTAGTGCCGGTTCCATGCAACGGCGGCTGATAATGTTTTTGATCAAATGGGTCAGGTGTTGAGCTATATGAGGTATCCTCGGAGAAAGAGGGCGGCGCGGGTGCGCGAGGGATGCGGTAGGAGGGCTCGGCAGCGGGTGTGAGGGGTGATGGGTATGAAGTTCTTCTTGATGATGGTAGATCAGGACTCGCCGAGGCCACTGATGGGGGACGAGAGGGAAAAAGCTGCGAGAGTCTGTCCGAGCCGGATGTATTTGTTCGTCGGAGGGGGGGTCGACTCTGCGTTGGCGGGGTTGCGCGATCTACCACAGGAGAACCAACTCGAAGCGCAGAAGGAACGGAATCGCTTGAAGATTGCCTCCTCGTTGTTGGGGAGCCAATCTGGAGGGGGGAAGGGACTCCCTCCATGATTGCTCTTCACGCGCTTTTATGCCCCGAGTAGATATGCGTCGCAGAGTGTGATGCGGCGTAGTTCTTTCAAACCGAGTATACAATAGTGATATATACAATGATTAGATCATGCCGTCCATAAGAATCGGGAGAGAGAGAGTAGAGTAGAGTGTCGTAGGTAGTACAACAGATGGTTACTCCTGGAAAGCGGCTGAAGAAGCCTAAAAGTCTCGAGGTTAGCCAACTCAGCCTCGAAGCATGAGAGCTCCACACATACTACAAACAAGGTTATGGGAACCGAAAGGTCAAGCCAGGCCAGGAAGCCGAATGCTTGCAAATGCTTGACCGGTCAACGGAGCAAAAGCCGCGGTTTTGACAACTCGATGCGCACAAGCTGCGCCCTCCAGTCGCGCGTTTCCTAATGCTGCCGCGTCCACTTCTGCAACTGGTTGCACAGCTGCCGAGATGACAGGGCTAAATCAACAACGGAACAGAGGTTCCCCAGGACCGGGTCACAGGTGTCCAGGAAACCTTAGGAAGCTTAAGGGATATTAAGGCCCGTTAACCTTGTGATGACAATGATGGAACCGATGATTAGAAACCGTGGGCCTCAACCCAACTAGAAGTCATCCTGAAGACATCCTGCTCGTGATAACGGGGAGTGGGGAGAGTGGGCTCGGGCAAGAAGGGCTGTTTCCAAAAATACGAAACCCAGCCGCACGCCTTGCGCGAGGCGGCGGCACGGGATGCTTGATCTAGCCCTGGAGCGAAAAGGAGGGGTGGGAAACCGAGTATTGGGGGCTGAAATCTGCAGGAACATCAATGTTCCACAACGCTGGTACCCTGCAATTTCGAAAATCCATGCTCATATTTTCATGAAGACGATGGACGTTGAAGTGAATAAGGAAAGGTAAGGAAAGGAGTTGAGAATAGAAGGATGTAAGAAAGAAGGGTCTGTTGATTACCCCACACTGACAGCGGGAGATGCGCGCCAGGGCAGGGCATACTTCGCTTCTTACAGGCAACACCCAACATCCCTTCTAGCCAGAACTGGGCAATGCATCACCAAGGCTGTGCAGAAGAGCGACGTCAGAGGCTCTATACATCTGATCATTGACCCGGTTGACTGGTCACTAGAACAACAAGAGTAGAATGTCGAGTCGAGACGTGGGTAAGATAATAACATTACAATCAGTCGCTGTCTCCGCCTGTTGTCGGATGCTATACGTCAGCAGCGCTGAGACCATTAGCGTACCGAAGGCCACCATCTTAACAAGATTCGGTGAAAACTGCAATCATTCAAATGTGGGCATGACTATGGTTGCAGGGGAACTTTATGGCTTTGAATGTTATAGTATCATCTCGTAGAATGAAAGAGTCCTTGAAAACCGCTAGATATTCTTGATATAGCTCCGAGTATCCAAATGACAAAGTCCATCACTTTTCTGGCAAGTTGCATAGAGTCGCCTCTTATCGAACGCCATTCTTTGTTCCCTAACGCCAGGCTATGCCGTTGAAACTCCAAGTGAGCCCCATCCCTATCCAGAGAGTTGGCACAAGGTATAATACAGCTCAAAATGAGCGCCTGACTCAGCGTAACCGATCTTAAAATCCAATGCAAACCCATAATTTCTGCTTCAAACAGGCAGTTCTGCATTTCGCCTTCCGCCGGAGATCTTCTCCAGCGCCTGCGCAATGTATGGCCCAATCACAGGTATATTTCCAACGAATCCGGCGATGGTCGCAAAGAAGTCACCAAAGAGGACAAGTATGCCGTACATCTCAATTAGGAAGCCAAAGAAAGGCCATCGCAGCAGAATCAGCGCGATTCCAGCAGCAAATGCGGCCGTGCCTTTCCATTTCTGGCGCCGTGCGAAGAATGCTGCCGTCTTTGAGACGCCGATTATAAGGGTAAGACCAATAAGGAAGAGGATCTAAGGGTTGTGTTATAAGAAGTGCACTCGAGAGGCGGGGTTGGGAGGGCGTATTGTGCATACATTTCCCATTGCGAGCCTATTAGATGTTAATAACATGAACACTGAAGAAAGGGGGGGATCTCGAACATTGCGCGGTCAAAAAACATCATAACGCCGCCCAGGAGAAAGAAGCCGCCTATTATTTCCAATCAATCATGTTGTTCTCGTTGGTGGCGGATCCGCTGCGCGTACCTACCTCCTGAGCAGAAGGCGACTCCAATCTCTATTGAGGTAACAATATGTTAGTATTCGTGTCCTCTGTAACTGTTCGTTACTTGAGAGCGTCTCACATACTTTGGTTATCTGAAAGCCACATTGTCGGCATCTTGGCGGAGAATGGATGGAAAAAACGATAGGATGACCGATAGAAGAAGCGAGGACGTTGGAAAGGGGACTATATGCAAACCGCTGCCTGGTAGGTCGAGATAGCTGGCATTTACACAGGGCGAATGTTGAGTTACTTTTTTGTCTCGTGTCCAGTTGGGATGCCCGCGGTGCCAGCCCGAGAGACGCGACTGCGACCGACGGCGTCGGTGGTCGGGCCTACTTGTGGCCGGTGCACAACCCCCCTGTCACCCGTGGTTCTGCTGGTGTTCGCAGATTTTGCGTTTCTCTCTTCTTAACCACTCAACCTTCACAGAAAGAAGCGAGCATGGTGATGCGTGTTACAAATACTAGCCATCGTTCTATCTGGAACTACGTGATCCATTTATAGGTGCCCAATCCTCTATTTACTAACCAGAACACCCTGAAATTACAGCAAAAACCGCCCTGACCACAGTTCGCTTCTATATGCTGCTGTAACTAGGAATGCTTCTTGAAGCTCCTGGTATCCGTCAAACGGGCGAAGAGTAATTATTCTGATCACGATTAAGCCGGAGTGCCTCCTTGAGCCTTGTTACGAAAGTGACTTGGTGGGTGGAGTGAACTTGACTTTGTTGGTCGCACATATCGTTTCCTTCCGATTAAACGTCAATGTATCGCTCAAACCACGCGTTGTTATCGCTCTTGTCGCCCGGGTCTTGTGAAAGAGTCTTCTTATGCCACATGGGGTACAATGGTACAGATTGTCATTCCAGCCGAGAAATAGACGTGTTCTTCATTTCAGCACTGTATGAGCTCCTCGCGCTGCCAGATATCCTTCATATACATTTTGCGGCATGGTTCTTATGGTCCCAAAAACTTCTTTATTATGATATCTCAGCCTGGTCTTCGGGTCCGTATATGGTGCTGGCATTCCGGTGATATCGCAATATCTTCTCTGGCTACTCGGGTGAAAGCTGGGCGCGGATTCGATATTCGTAAACGTGGCGGCGGGACCATTGGTCATATTGTTCATGGCAGCTCTAACACTCTTCTCAAGTACCAGCGTGCTCAAGCTCTGCGCCGCTTGGGCGATGTTTGGCTGTCGGTGCGCATTGTTGACCGGTGTGACTACTCCACCAGTTGCCGCTTCTGAGGCTGGAATGACAGGTGTTGAAACACCGCTGTTATTCTGTGTCGCCTGGACAGATGCCTCTCTGCGAGTGACATCGGCAACGATCTGTTTTACGTTCTTGTTGCGGCGCTGCGGTGCTTTCCAGTTGGGATTCCGCCAGGGCTTTTCAATCGCATATATATCGAGTTTATCGATGAGGGCTTGATGAGTTTTCTCGTCAGAAGCGGTGGTTATTGGTGCCATTATGAGAGTAAGACAGCTCGTGAGTCAGTCAAGAGATGAGGATGGGTGCTGCGTTGACGACAGTTGTGCTGGACCGAGAGCGACGGTGAAACGGATAGTAGAGCTTGGTGATGTAGTTTGGATGTTCCGGATACGTCTTGCAATGAAACCAGTATGAGAAGGAGTGTGGCGATGATTACTAGTTTGAGAGCTGTAACGGTGCAGGTGGTGGTTGGGGATTGCCCTGAGGAGAGCTCCCGAGATCAGCCCTATCGCGGTGATGCGGAGCTTGGCAATATGACCCAAACATCCGAACCTAGCAACAAACGCGTACAAACACACGACATAGGCAAATCTCACAATAATGGTGTGTTAAGATACTCTTTCTATATTCTGAAAATTTATTCTAATCATTATATAGGAAAGCCCACACGAGCATCAGCAAAGCCTGCTTATCTCCCGCATCATTGTGAATGTGGTAAGTTTGTTTCTCTTATTCCACTGTTCCACTGAGCATACAAGCAGCTTACACTTGAGCAGGAGAAGCTGAATGAGGCTGTCATGATGCTGAACAAGAATCTTCAAGAGATCAACATTCAAAATATGGATGTTGAGCTCGTGTCCCAGATGTTCAAGAACTATCAATCTAACGTGCTGTTCCATCTTGAAGGTAAGATCGCAAGACTAGTTGTTGGGGTACGTCTAACTTTCTCAAAGCGACCAATAGTCTCAAAGACCCTTCTTGATTGCGAATGGGGAGGGGACAGCAGAAATGGTGGAATGAACGAAGCCAATCATTCATCAGATACGAAAGCGCAAAGCTCTCTGCAAAGACTTGAAAGCAGGACTAGGGATCGCACACATTCTATCTATAGTGCGTCCGAGCGTGAGATGTTGCGGGAAGGCCATCAATGTACCTTAGCATCGAAAGGCAATAGTAACCCACGAAAGTGCCCCTCGCTGTTAATTACATTGAAGGTTATACGGGATCTACAAATTCAAGCTTGCGTTGACTTCCAATCGAAGACGATCGATCTGAGTGATTTATTAATGCAGGTCTGGGGTAACGTTGAATCCAAGTGAACGTAGGGCCCATCTCGATCCTCGGGACTGCGCCCGGACCATGCAGATGAGCTCCAGGGCTCACCTGTAGGACAATCGCAGCAACTTCACACTCAAAAAACTCACCGCCAACACAGGCTCAGCTGACGTGCTACATCAAAAGACTCTCGACATGTTATAGCACTTTCGCCACAGCTTCTTCAATCCTCATCCACAGCCATGGCTCCCTCCGCAATGATGGACATCCAACCCTCCGGCCGCAACTCCCCCCAACCCACGCCCCCGAAAATATGGAGCGTAAATGAGCCGCCTTTCGAAGGTTACAAACCCGTTGACACAGAGGGATTCGCACGTAGCAATAGCGCTACGGCGATTGTAATCGATAATGGTACGCAACAACCCTCACTATCGCCCGACTTTCGTCCCATACGCTATTCAACTTGCTAATACTTGGACCAGGCTCTTCGACAGTTCGCGCAGGCTGGTCCTTTGATTCCAAACCGCGATTAACATTCCCCCCTCTCTGGTCACGCTACCGCGATCGCAAACTCGGGCGCACCTTCACATTTGTCGGCTCAGATGTCTACGCTGATGGCACGGCGCGCGGCCAGTCTAAGAATGTGTATGAGCCGGGGAGTAACATTGTGAATAACTGGGATGCAATGGAAGGTGTTTTGGACTACTGCTTCATTAAATTGGGTGTAGAAGGGCAGAGTGGTGGCATAGACCGACCCATTGTCATGACTGAACCAGTTGCGAATTTAGGCTATGCGCGGAAGAGTATGCTCAACTTAGTGCTCGCAATTCAAGGGACCTGCTGACATTTGACACTATAGCCATGTCCGAGATCTTGTTCGAGTGTTATGGGGCCCCTTCCGTTGCCTATGGTATCGACTCTCTATTCTCGTACTCGTACAATGGGGGCAAAAACGGCCTCGTAGTAGACTCGTCTTACACATCAACGCACCTCATCCCTGTGGTCGAGTCAAAAGCCATCTTATCACAAGCTACGCGTCTTAACTGGGGCCGTTTCCAGTCCGCTGACTATCTATTAAAGCTTCTTAAGCTAAAATATCCTTCGTTTCCTGGCAAAATTAGCGACCCCCAGGCCGAGGATCTGGTTCGCGAGCATTGCTATGTGAGCCAGGATTATGAATCTGAGCTAAGCAAATACCTTGACTGGACAGGTCTCGAGGATCGCGATCACGTTGTTCAGTTTCCATACGTGGAGCAGGTAGTTGTGCAAAAGACGGAAGAGGAGCTGGCCATCGCAGCCGAGAAACGGAAAGAAGGAGGACGAAGACTACAGGCACAGGCCGCCAAAATGCGACTTGACAAGCTCAAGCGTAAAGAGGAGGAATTGGAATACTATCAACAACTATCGGAACAGATTCAAAATACCACTAAGAAAGAGGCCAAGCGGATGCTCGAGTCAAATGACTTTGACGAAGAGATCCAGCTGGAGAAGAGGATTCGGGAATTGGAAAAATCGATCAAAAAAGCACGGAACAAGGATGTCGGCGACGTGGAGGAAGAGGAGAAGGAAGAACCGACATTCCCCTTACTTGAAGTGGCAGATGAGGAACTTGACGAAGAAGGAATTAAGCAAAAGAGACAACAAAGACTGATGAAGTCAAACTACGAGGCACGGCAACGGGCCAAGATCGAAAAGGAGAAGGAAAAAGCACGGTTAGCAGAAGAGCAGCGTTTGGATGACGAAAAGAGAGAAAAGGACTTTGACGGATGGGTCACTGAAAGACGTGTTGCTCGACAGGTAATGCCCCTACTTCCCCACTGTTCGATATCACATACTAACTTAACATAGGCCATTATCCAAAAGATGAAAGACCGCGAACGCCTCAAAGCCGAACTGGGAAACCGCAAATCGCTTGCAAACCAGCTGCGCATGAAATCTATCGCGAACCTCGCATCTGACACTCCCACTAAAAAGCGCAGGCGCGGCGGCGCTGACGACGACACCTTCGGCGCTGACGACGCTGACTGGGGCGTCTACCGTACTATCGCCACGGGTGAACAATCCGACGACGAAGAAGAAGAAGATCTTAGCAAAGAGCTGAAATCCCTCGAATCACAACTCTTGGCCCACGATCCCACATTCACTGAGGAGTCCACCCGCGAAGCCCAATCCGACTGGACGAAATCGCTGCTCCATGGTTTCTATCACGGTCCCTACCCCTTCGACCCAGAAAGCCAAAAAGAATCCAACCAAATCCACCTCAACGTCGAACGGATCCGGGTCCCCGAAGTCGTGTTCCAGCCTTCAATCGCAGGTCTCGACCAAGCAGGCATAATCGAGATCGCGGCCGGTATTCTCAACGAACGACTCCAAGACTCGCCGTTGCGCAACGAGGTGCTGAAGGATATCTTCCATACAGGCGGGAACACGCTATTCACGGGTTTCGAGGAGCGGTTGCGGGCGGAGCTGCGCGCTGTGTTGCCTGCAGAGGAACAGATTAGTGTGAGGAGGGCGAAGGATTGCGTGCTGGATGCGTGGAGGGGGGCGGCGAAGTGGGCGGCGGAGGGGAGGTCGAAGCAGGCGTTTGTAACGAGGGCGGAGTTTTTGGAGAAGGGGGGAGAGTACTTAAGGGAGCATACTTGTGGGAATGCTAATGCGCAGATGTGGTAGGGGATGAAGTACTAGGTAGCTATCCATGAAATATTCTACGAGATAGTCTACGAGATGTTGGAGGCAAGCATAGAAGGCTTCCTCATTTTCTTCTTCTTGCAAGGGTGTTTTGCATGATATGGGTTATTAAGTATCTAGGGTGGATATCTATCTATCTGGGCTGGATTGGGAAATGCACTTTCACCATGCATCCAATGGGTTTGGATTACGTTATGCTGGATAGGATTGGAACAGGTACAGCGAAAACAATCAATTACGCGAGGAGCTCTCTCACATTCTTTCTTTCTTTCTTTCTTTCTTTCTTTTCTTCTTAAGGTAAAAGCGGGTGTGAACGGTATCAATGCTTAGGAGCTATATATGTAACTAGAACTATAGATCACTATCTGTCTACCACCCACCTATCTGTACGTTCCAACGTACCTACCTATTCAGTCCAAACGAACCACCGCACGCACCACACCCAATGCGGCAGTAATCCAGGGACCCGTCCTATACACGGTTTGTGCGCATGTGTGTGTGTGCAAAAAAACCCACCTTGGCACAGTAAACCGTCCATCATTTCCCTTTCCCGATAGCACGATCAGCACCAACGCGTCAACAATGATGGAAAAGATGTTCTCTCCGACAGTCCAGAACGCGTCGATCCGCTGAACTTGTCTCTCTAATGTATTAAGGAGTTCGGGACAAGCAACTCTCTTTGGTGCAAAGAGCCCGGGATTGTCGTCCGACCGTCTTTGTTTCTCACCGGGAGCACAGTAGTGCGGAGTGTCCTGATTGTGCCGTTGCAGAAGTGCGATGCAAGTAGATGGAAGTGGGAAAAGGGAAAGGTGCCGGGGCGAATCTCAATGCCAAGTCAGGATCTTGTCTTCGGGGGTCTCACAGCGAGGCAATATGTAAGTGTCATGATGTACTGTGGAAAGCAAGGGTGGCACTACAATATGTCTGGACTCGGGAGTATTGCGGGTCTTTTAGGCACACGTTCAAGGGCACAGGTGGTGGGAAGCTGTGCTGCGTGTGCACGTGTGCACGAGTTGGGTACGGAATTTGTCAGGATTCCCGGTCAGGTGGGCGTTCGGAGGATGGCACTGCGGGTAGCAGGTGTACACTTTCCTGCTTTCTTCCAATATATAGAGACCAAAGTACGGATTATCGGATGTTGTGGCGGGGCGGATTGGGGTGGTGAGGTATTTCGGAGGGGTAAGGGAAAGAGTCTGGCCGAATGCTCCATGGTCGATAGAGGGATAATATAATGCTGAAGGGGGAGTTTTTATGGGGCCTCCGACCTCGATACAGAAAAAAACCGGTTGTTGGATGGCTCGCAAGTGACCGGCCTCTTATCCGGGGCTCGCAGGGCCATAGGAGTGGAATGAACCTGGGAATTTGCACTGGGATGGCGTCGGGAAGATGCGCAATCTGGCGAGCCAGTGTCTTCTGAAGCGAGGGCGGGCGGCTGTGAGTGGCTGGACGAAAAAGTCAGGGTCTCGCGTGTGCCGTCATCGTCTCGTGGCATCTTCTGGGACTACCTAGGAACAACTAACCAGGAGCATACTAGCTCCGAAGAGTCCAACGTACCGATGGCGGAGGGAGCCAGAGGAAGCCAGAGGCAACTGAAACGGTGAAACCCAGAGAAACCCAGATCTGCCCTTCCAACATGGACAGCATGGCTGTTCCCGCATCCAAAACAGGTTCTCTGCTGGTGCCGTTTTGCTCCAAGCCGGCCCTGCAACGCCGTGGAGAAGGGTATATCCTCGCAGGCCTCGTGACAGTACATTGTGGGCTGATGAGGCGGTCATGAACTCATAGCATCGTGATATGGGGCAGTCACTGGCAGTCACTGGCAGTCACCGGTAGTCATTTGGGCGGGTTGTGACTGGAAAATGTAGGGAGTTACTGGGAAGTCAACAAGACTAGAGTGACTTGTTTGAGCATTTCCAAGGTTGTACCGAAGTTGGTGACATTGCCATGGACCACCAGAAGGGGCAAGCTAGCGTGAACAAGCCGCAAGCAAAGCTCTAAGCAATCCATGGGCCGCGTACATACGAGCCAAACCGTTGAATGGACAAGCGTTATGTACCTAACAGTCCGTACTGAGGGTATTGCGGTCAAAAAAAAATTGATAGACACAGACAGACGGGTAAGGATTGACGGGCATGGGCGACTATGGCAATGGCGTTATAGAGTCCAGACCGTCATGGTGGTGACGGGGCTCTGTCCTTGGATGCAACATGGCACAGATGGGGTCCCAACTGGTGACGATCGCTGGCCCATGCCGCTCACACCGCCGAGAATGATGCAAATGCCAGATTTCTCATAAGAAACTCGATCCGCCGTCCCATTTAGATTCGTTTCTTGTCCTTCTCCGCCCTCGTCTCCCCCCCTCCGCCGTTCCCTTCGAGGCCCCTCGTTCCTCTTGTTTCCCCTCACCGTCGTGTGCCCTCCGCCGCCGGCAAAGCGTCAGCCCTACACCCTGAATTTGGTGAGAGGAACAGAGGAACAGGCAGGGTTCCCTCCAGACCCTGCATAATACCACCCAGCCCACAATCAGGACGAGCCAAGCCCACTGCCAAAAACCTGCTGGTCTGCCCTTTTGGCGCCCCCTCCCCGAAAATAGTCCACCAGTTCTCGGCCGTGGTCAGTCAACACATCACGAACATTGCTCAGCAGCGGCGTAATTCCAGTTTGTCCAGGCAGTGACTGTCGGCTGTTCGATTGTTGTTGTCGCTGTTGAGCATTGGTGGTTGCTTGCAAACTACGTTGTTGGTAATCCGTCTGCCAAAGGCTCCGAGGAGAGTGCGCCCGGTGACATCATAGCCGGCCCGCCCTGGGGAATTGCTCAGCTTTCTTTGACCCCCAAACCCAAAACCATCATTCCTCGTCACGGCGACTCTACACACGCAATCACGCAGCCTGGCCGATAACACCTCTAAATTATTTCTCTCAAGAAGTCCAAGTCCTACATCTCTGAATTTTCTGGGCACGCTTAACTGCCTGGCACACACCTGAGCGATCCGACACACACACGCACTCCTCCAGTCTACCACTCACCGCACCGCACCAGACTGCACCCGCTCCCGCACCAGCACCACCTCCCTTTCTCCCAAGGCTACCCTTGCCTGTCCGCGGCGCACACCACACCCACCCACTCGCCCACCTCCACACCGCCCACGCTTTTCCTTCTTCTTCTTCCTCCTCCTCCTACCAGCTTACAATCACGGTTCATACATCGTTCGTCTCTGTCCGAGCATTATCAACCATCAACCGTTGTGCGCGCCACTTGCACACCCCTCCCCCTTCCGCCCCCCGGAATTTCATGTTCCTGCGTCCTATATCATCTTTCCGTCTGCCACTGGCACTGTGCCTCCACAGTTAGCCACACATACTCCCAACACACGTCGACCTTCTCTGTCGCCCGTTGCCCGTCTCACACAATCATGTCTACCCCTGCCATTTCACCCCGACCGTGCGAAACGTCATCATCAAGAACCTCGAGGCCAACTCCTATGTCGAGGCCCAGCGCCTCTCGCGCGACACCTTCCCACTCAAATCCCCCGATAATATCTCCGCGACGCCTTAACCACCCCAAAACACCCAACCATAGCGTGAACGAGCCCCGCACCGCGAGTCCCAATTACTTCGGCCTGCAGGTTCAGTCAAACGGCACTGATGTATTTGCCTCCAGCGGTGCACAACACATCCGCGGCAATTGGAGTCCACCGTCGTCGAATGTCCGTTCCACCGCTGCCATATCTCCTCGCGTCATTCCCGTTGACCAGAATCCCGAATTCGAACAATTCAAGAAACAGTCCGAGAACAGCAGAGCCTTTTCATTAGGCACCTTTGACTTTACCGCCGCACCTTCTCCCTCATTGGTGCCAAAGGGCTCCGTCTTCGGACCTCTGAAGACCCCTCTTTCACCAACATCCATCATCACACCCTCGAGCTCTCTTGACAGCGCAAAGGATTTCAAGGAATTTAAAGACGAGAACCTCGACACAACCGGGAAGCCACGCTCACCAAAACGCATGCTATCAACGGAATCCCCTCTGTTCCTCGACCGACCAAGGCGGAACTCACCAGCCAGTTTCACTGACAAAGATGGCTTCGGACGAACCGAGGAGCTGGCCCAGTTCATGGATGATAGGATTCCACGTCCCTCTTTGCCACCTCAGAAGTCGACCCATCATCTATCGACTTACCGAGCCCAGACCCTACCTACCGCCTTTGACGAGGCCGTTGCCTCCGACGGGCCTACCATGGCCACCCCAGAGCATATCGTCAACATCCTAGAGTCTTCAGTGGAAGAGGTCCTTCTACTGGATCTTCGAGTGTCAACACAGTTTGCGCGTGCTCGCATAGCTGGTGCTCTAAGCTTATGCATACCTACCACTTTGCTTAAGCGAGTATCTTTCAATGTCCAAAAGTTAGCAGAGACCTTCAAAGACGATGACCAGAGACAGAAATTCGAAAGTTGGAGGAGTAGTAAGCACATCATTGTCTATGATGCCAGCTCTTCCCAGATGAAGGACGCTGCCACCTGCATAAATACATTAAAGAAATTCACCGGCGAGGGATGGCAGGGTGGATCCTACATCATAAGAGGGGGCTTCGCCGAATTTTCTGCTAAGTTCCCCGCCTGGACAACCCATGGCTCCACAGGTAGTCCAACCTCGGCGACTGCCGCTCTTCGACTTGACTCCGATCGTCCGTCCGTGGCCCCGGTCATTGGTGGCTGCCCTATGCCTGCGACCCAAAATGCGGCCAACCCATTCTTTGGCAACATCCGTCAGAACATGGATCTCATTGGTGGTGTTGGACAGTTATCAATCAAGCACCCATCTTCCATGACGGACCAGATGGAAGAACAACTCCCTACGTGGCTACATGATGCCGCCGACTCCAAAGACCACGGTAAACTTGTTTCAGACAAATTCCTTCATATCGAGAGGCGTGAGCAGAAGCGTATGCAAGAAGCTCTTTCTGGCAAGGTTGTCTACGGGACGCCTGGTGGCACTGGTTCCACTGCAGCGGAATGTGTTCAGATCGCCGGCATAGAAAAGGGCTCCAAGAACCGGTACAATAGTATCTGGCCATATGAGCACACCCGGGTCAAGCTTGAAGGCGTTGCGGATGGTTCGTGTGACTATGTCAATGCCAATCATATCCAACCAAAATGGTCGAACAAGCGCTATATTGCCACTCAAGGGCCTCTTCCCACAACGTTTGAGGATTTCTGGAACGTTGTCTGGCAACAAGATGCCCGTGTCATTGTCATGCTTACTGCTGAACAAGAAGGTGGCCAAGTGAAAGCCCACAACTATTGGTCTGACAAGCAATACGGCCACCTACATCTAAGTCTTCTTGGTGAACGTAGGGCCTCTCTCGAGCCTGCACGCATACATCGCCACAGAGACCTCGCTCGGCCACAGCTGGGCCAACGACGATCTACCAACCCTCCTAAGCCTGCCAATCTTAACAAGGAAAATAGTACTCCTCCTACCCCCAGTGGAGAACAGCCGTACGTAATCGTCCGAAAGTTTACGCTTTCGAACTCGAACGAGCCATTTGAGCGTATGCGCGAGATCACGCAGCTTCAGTACTCAAGTTGGCCAGATTTCGGCGCTCCTGCACACCCAGCTCATCTCCTTGGCCTCATTGAACAATGCGACTCTGTCGTTCGCCAAGTTAACAACTCTGCCTCCTCTTCCTCGCCGGATCCACCCAACGGTCGCCCTGTCATTGTTCATTGCTCCGCCGGCTGCGGCCGCACCGGTACATTCTGCACTGTCGACTCTGTGATTGATATGCTCAAGCGACAACGACAATCGCGGAAGGTGCGACACGGTTCGCCAATGTCGGTTGACCATTCTGCGAGTAGGAGCACCCAAGGTCCTGCCGCAGAAGACGCCAAAGAGGATAGAGATTGGATGATGCGGGAAGATCTCGATCTTATTGAGCGTACTGTCGAAGATTTTAGGTTGCAACGGCTCAGCATGGTGCAGAGCTTGCGACAGTTTGTGCTATGCTATGAGAGTGTTTTGGAGTGGCTTGTAGAGCAGCAACCCAAGTCAGCGTAGAGATGAGACACTCGTATGAAAATGGAGAAAGAGACGGAGTAAATGGTTAATCCTTATGGGTTAGATATTCTTTTGAATGAAAGTAGGGAAAGAAGAGAAGATGAAGAAAGTTGATTATACCTTCATGTTATCACGCATACACACATATGTACTCGTTGCATATACATCTGCATATGCATACGCATACCCATCATATATATACGACTACAGACGACCCTGTGACGAACAGTTCATCATTTGTCATCATTACGCATCATCATCACCATCATCATCATACACCCGACGCGATTCGGAATGAATGGGAAACGAGAATCGTGCATGGTAGTGTGCGTGTATCTATAGCTTGTAAAGTTTTTGTAAGAACTTGCAATTGAGACGACCATACACACGCGCATGCGCACGAAAGGCATGTAGTTATTTATTATTCTCCCCATTACTTTCTTTTACTTTTTGTGTTTTTCAATCATCGGTTTTTATGAAGGTATTTCTAGAGGGACAGGCTCCGAGAGTTGGGTCTCTTGAGGAGATTGGGCAAGGAGTGGAGTGAAATGAAATGAAATGAAGGAGAAGTGGGCAGATTCATTGGGCGGCGTCCTCTTTCAAGTCGTTCTTTTCCTTCTCGCGTCTGTTTTAGTTATGACACTTTTTTCCCCCTATTCTTCTTCTTTTCTTTCCAAATTCTCCCAGTTTCGGGCTACTTTTCAAGTTGGCATAGGGTTGCGTGGGTGTTTATTCTTGGGGGGGGGATTTTGGAAATGGGTTGGAGTTGGGGTTTTTGCATATATATATACACTTTTTCTTTTTTCTTTTTTACTTTCAAAGAAGGGGGTTGGAGAGGGTAGGGGGAGGGACTGGGTCAGATAACATAAGAGAAATTTTATCTTCTATATTTTATTCGGGGTGTTTGGGTGGATTGTGTGGGGTTTTGATGTGATGCTATAAATTGATGGAGTGATTATGAGGAGTGATGTGATGTGATGTTGATTGTTGTTGTACTATGCGTGGGGGGACTTGTGGGCATGGTATTACGTTGGAGAGTGGATAAGCTCAGGGCTTTGAGTATGTATGTGCTAAGGTTTAAGTATTGAAAGTGTAATCAAGTATGTCGAGGGATTCGCGTGTGCTGTATTTTGATTTGGTCGGGTTGTTTGTGCTGTGATGTGGTTTGTAGTATGCTTGGTCAGGTATATAAGGGGGTAGATGTGATAGAAGTAGAAGTGAATGTAACTGTGGTGGTGAATATGTCGGTGAAAAGTGATGGTTATGATTATGGTCATAACACGAAGTTACAGGCGGTGGGGAAGATGACAGCGAGAGTGGTAGTGAAGTGGTGCCCCTGATGATGAACGTGATGGTAATTGTTGTGGTAATGACATTCGTAATCGCTTTCTACTGACAAGGATACGCCTATTCGGTTTCAAAATCACAGTAGAGACTTTTGCAAGAGGAAACTACATGTATGTTTTACTTGTTGTTGAGGTCATTGTTTATTTAGATAGTTACAAGAAGGAAGGGGAAGGAAGAGAAAAGAATAGAAAGAATAAAAAGATAGGCAAGTGAAGTCATAAAGCGAATATGCTGTCAAGGATCTTTAGAGATTGTCGGTGCCAGAAGGGTGAAATTGATCGTGAGATTTGGAAACAGAACGTCGATGTTAGAAGATTGTACATGTCGAACCGAATTAGAGACAAATCTTAGACAAGAATGATGGATTGCTTTTTGAGCTGCAACACGTGTTTGTCACAGGGGACTACGCAATTCTCCTTCTCTGGGCAAAGAGATAGAATCTCGTTCGCCTCGTCGAAACAGTATGCACTTAGGAACATCCATCCAACTACACCGATCCTGGTGTAAGCATTCAATTTGCCCGGAACTGGTTGGAGTATTATTCTGAAAATCCGACATGATCAGCATATGTACGTCTCCATAGTCATGGATTCTGAAAGAAAGGAGTATATGAGCAACCTTACCCATATATGTTATGGGACCCAGAGTCCAGGCCTATCACCAAATATTGCCAACAAGGATCCTGCTTCTTTCTTTCATGGAAGGGTACAAAACATCGATCAGTCCAATATTTTGCATGCTCCCATCTATTCCAATCGTCCTCTTGGCCTATCCAGCCTGTCATATACAATAAAGGCTTGTAGAGTTCATAGCGGCTATCAATCACGTACGTGTCAAGCGACACCATATCTCCCTGATACCTTTGAAGATGTATAGATGGAGACAGGTTGTCAATGACGATTGTATCACATCGAACCAAGAAGGGCTCTCTTCGTTCCCAGGCAACCCACGTCCAGGAAGGAAGCCCTTGCCTTGGTTCCAGCCCATCGATTGAGTATCGCATCCATAGTAGACGAGCCAGAAAAGTGGAATCCAAATTCTTGGAGTGATCTTGGCTTCGATCTTGGCTTCTTTCCTGGAGTAGACTTTTTCCGGTATCTCCTGTATCCAAGTCTTGGTTGTATGTATCCCGAGATCGAGCAGTTGAGACAACATCCTTGCCCATCATAATGCCCCAGAAGTTATAGACTGGCGATTCATGTTCTTGAAACGCGTGCACGATTCCTAAGAATGCATTGAGGGCATCAGAGGGAAAGGATAAGTGCCTGGTACAATAATTGGTCATATGCATGTGAAGGGAGTCCCTACCCGAGCCTATTTCCGTAAAAACATGAGCAATGTTAGTGACTCCGGTGATAGGCAATGCAGTATCGGACACTCCGTTTGATAGCGCAAGGGGAATGCTACTGCTGAGAGCCATAGTCATGCACTGAAAGTACGTATGTGTCTTTGTGAATACTAAACGCCGACGGGAAAGCAGACCCTCTTGGAAAGTCCAGCCTCTTGCTGACCAAGGAGAGTCTCGAACTTCCTGCTTGACATCGGGAATCCAGTACAGCCGACAATCGCCCATCTCAATTTGAATAGAAGGGCTTCGTGGTAGTTTCGACACACCACATAGACCAAAATCAGGCGAATCCTAATAATTCAAGTAACATTAGTTAAGTGTTGATTATATGCTACAACAGTTACTTACACCCACGGCATCAATAATGGTAACTTCTGCCATCTTATAGATCTCATCCATACTTTGAAGTTGCGCATGTTTGGTATCTGGATTGTTCTGATCTATACCTTCTCAACCAACGAGAAAATTAGCCGTACCTCAAAATAATTGTTCGAGCAAGTAGGGCACTCACAATACCGATCTACCCATAGGTATGAGAGACCAAGCTCTCTCAAAACTGCAATTGCGTCTTCAATTACTTGTGGAGCCGGGGTCGGTAAATAACCTGCTATACTGGGTGCGGATGCCACATTCGATTTACCCCATAGGTAGCTGAGGGCGGCGTATCTGCATTCTCTAGGGGCGTCGACGATCGCTCGAGACGTACAGTCGATCATTCGAAGACCACATATGCTTTTATTGCGCTTCCGAGCACACGTTTCTTTGTGATCAATCTCGCAAATCCGTAACCATTGCTTGATATCTGCATAGTTGACATATTTGGCCGGAGTTTTATTGGAGAAGATTGTTCTTGGAGAGGCCCATCCATCCAATAGTTCCATACTAATTTTCAGAGAGAAATAATCAAGACCCTGGTCATAACTCATATACAGATCGATGTCTGGCACCAAATCCCAAGAATTTTTTATGTAGCTCTGGATATGCAAATCGATGAATTGGCAAAACTTGCATGACTTATTACACTGCCGGTAATGCCGGGTCCTCCATTGCAACAATTCAACGCTATTCCACTGTGAACGATGCACGGATAGACGGGCGCATATCGGGCCTAAGTATTGGTCCGAAGACTCGGCATCGGGCTCTGCTAAACTGATGGCCTGGTCGGGGTAGTATTCTTGCCGCAAAGGAGAATCTGTAAGACGGTCTTCAACCGCGCAATTCCTCGTGTTGTTTTTGTTTGACATTAGAACGGTGGGATTAGACCGATCAAAGTGAATAAACCGTCGGGATCAAGTTATCGATGCCGAGTGAACGTCATGAAAATCTGAGCCCCAGGAAGGTTTGATGTTCACAAAGGCGACTCTTTTGTTGCAGCCTGATGACGAGAATATCGAAAACATGTAGCTGACTTTGCTGGCACCTCACCTGCTGATGGGTGGAAATGGAATGCTTGGTGAAAGATGAGAGGATGCCCCGGAGGAAAGATATAGGGTAAAAGGGACTTATCCTATTCAGGAAGTCTGTCCCCAATTTGAATTATCACGTGCGGTCGTGTTTCGCGTTTCTACTCGCGCATGCAAGGTACCCCCACTCTCGTCTCAACAGCCATTACCCTTTGCTCCATCAAAACATCTGGAAACCGAGCAAAGTGAAAGGAGCTTACGCAGACTGTCCGGCCCTTGCGATTAACAAACATCTGTTGGCGAATCGACTTGCATAATTCCAGGAAATCGCTATGTCACGAGAGGAAATTCGTGCAGAAACACCCGACGATGCAGGAGGATACAATAATGCTCATCGCGCTTTTCTGCAAGCATTTCTCTCCAAATCAATAATGAGCTTACCCGAGATCAAACCAGTCCTTGCAGCGGTTCTAACAGCACAAGGTACTATCATCTCCTCTCCCCAAATCCTCCAATCCATAACACCCCTCCCTCTAGATCCCAACCGCCCAGTCCTTGAGGGCGACATCACCGTGCCAGATGTCACCTCCTTCATCCAAACCGTAAATGCCCGCATCACGTCTCTCGACTACGAAATCCGCTCTACCCGCTCCCAAACCTCTAAATCCACCATCTACGCCCTCATAAACTCCACCTCAGACCCACTCACGCACCTCGCAACCACCTTCAACATCGAAGAAATCGGTTTCATAAAACGCGTCCTCGACCACATGTTCGAAACGAATAACACCCGCAATCGCGAAATCATAGCCCTAAAAGACCTCGACGCCAACCGCATAGCAAAACCTGCGCGCAGCAACAACCGCCAAAGCCAGATCAATGGCGACGCGGAAGAGGGCACACAGGCCGAAGCTTCACTGAAAGGCGTAACCCTTACCGAAGGCGAGAGAGTCCTCCAAATCCTCGTCTCCCAAAACTTCCTCGAAAAATCCCGCGCAGGCTACTACACCCTCGCTCCCCGTGCGCTAATGGAACTCCGCTTCTACCTCAAAGAAACCTACAACGAGCCCGCCGACCCCGAAGACCCCGACTCCGAAGCCGTAATCCGGATCCGCGACTGCGAAGCTTGCCGCGAAATCGTCACGGTAGGATTGCGATGTCGAAATAAGGAATGCGGGATCCGGTTTCACGATCAGTGTGCGAATCAGTGGTTTAGGTCGCAGAGGGCGAGTGAGGATAAGTGTCCCGGGTGTAAGAGGGAGTGGGGAAGCGATTGTTTTGTGGGAGAGAGGGCGGCGACAATGGCGGGGAGACCGGGAGGGTCGAGGGCGTCGGGGGGGAGGATTGCAGTTTTTGAGGACGGGGAGGAGGACGAAGAGGATGAGGATGAGGAGGAATAGATGGTGGTAAGGGCACGTCGCATGGTGCTTCTTCGATACGAACGGATTACGGGGATGGACGACATGGGCGCAATGACCACGATACCCCAGCAGAGATCGAGAATCTTGGGTTACATGGATTTCCAGCATTGGAAAAGGCTGTCACATGGGTGCAGAGTATGCCATGGTATGAGGAGCTGGGGTGAGACATGCGCAGAAATCGATCGATCTATCGCATCGCCTATGGCTAGAGCTATCCAACATATTGACTTCCACGATACTAGTCACGAGGAGAGATCAAAGACGATAGTAAGTGGAACATTGTATCCCATTTAATATTGCAAAATACAGAGAGTCAAATGCAGACGCGCCGATGCCCGTCCATGCCAGTTTATACCATCCCCCCTTACCAACCGGCCAATTGATATCAGAAAAATCACTTTTACTCCCTCTCATCTCTGCTAGTCAACGTTTAGTGGACGCCATTCGAAGAGCCGTTCTTCTTCCTTCGCTCAGCCACGGCAGCGGCAAGGTCCTGGAGAACAGTCTCGGTGCTTTCCCAGTTTATGCAAGCATCAGTGATGGAGACACCCTTCTTCAGGCCGCTGGGGCCCTCAGCAGGCACCTTTTGGTTGCCCTCATTGATGTGGGACTCGATCATGACACCGACGATGCCGGTCTCGCCGTTGCGGATCTGGTCGGCGATGTCTTTGGCAACAAGAGGCTGGTTTCGGTGGTCCTTGTTCGAGTTTCCTATGCCTCGTTAGTGATGACTCATTGCAGGGATAAAAAAGATTTTGGAGGCATACCATGCGAGCAGTCGACCATCATGACCTCGGGAAGCTTCTTCTTCCTGAGTGCCTCTCGGACGCCCTTGATGCTGTCCTTGTCGAAGTTTGTTCCCTTACTTCCGCCACGGAGGATCACGAAACAGTGGTCATTGCCAGCAGTCCTGGTGATGGCAGCAAGACCCTGTTTCGTCACACCCATGAAATGATGCCTAGCAGCAGCGGCTCCAATGGCATCCACTGCGACGGTCAACCCTCCATCAGTTCCGTTCTTGAAACCAATGGGGAAAGAGAGACCAGATGCAAGTTCTCGGTGCAATTGGGATTCGGTGGTACGCGCACCGATTGCGCCGAGCGAGATCAAATCAGCAAGGAACTGGGGAGAGATGGTATCCAACATCTCGGAGGCAATGGGCATGCCCTGAGATGTGAGGTCAACAAAGAGCTTGCGAGAGATGCGCAGGCCCTTGTTGATCTGGTAGCTCTCGTCGATGTCTGGATCGTTGATCAACCCTTTCCAGCCAACAGTTGTACGGGGCTTCTCGAGGTAAGCGCGCATTATGATCAGGAGGTCTTTGTTGAGCTTGTCGGCGATGGCCTTGAGGCGCTGGCAGTACTCCAGGGCCACCTCTGGGTCGTGGAGAGAGCAGGGCCCAACCATGACAAGTAGCCTATCATCTTTCTGGGTGATGATTTTGGCGGCAGCTTTGCGGCCCTGGATGACGGTCTGTTCTGCGTGAGGAGGGATAGGGATCTCAGCGGAGAGCAATGCGGGTGGGATCAATGGGTCATAGCCAAGAACTGGTGAGGATCATGTTAGCATTGGAGCTGAGCAAGAAAGAGGCAATTGAGGATTTACCGCGCACATCGTCGCTAACCTGCTTTGATTCTTCAAAAGAAGGCATGTCTGCGGAATTGGAGGGTTGAGTTGCTTGAGCAGACATGGCGAAGAAGTTGAGGAACAGAGGCTCTTATAGCTTGCTGCACGATACAGTCAGTATGTTGGTGGCATCGTATAAAGGATCACTGGCAGGCCCGGTACAGGCAGACTAGACTCACCGTGGCGACTGGTGTGATTTGTGATATGCGATTTGCGGTCAGTCTTACTGCCTGAGTGCAGAAGGATTTGCGGTCAGTCTTACTGCCTGAGTGCAGAAGGATGTGTGTGTGTGGTGATTGCACGTCACGTATAGTGAGGGGTACAGAAGTGTGCCAGTCGAGTTGAGTGCTGGAACCCGGCCACGAGGTCAATTAATTGCGAATACCCGGGATGGGTGCAGATACTTACGAGGAAAGTTGAATTCCGAGGGGAGGGTGCAGAGAGAGGGTGGTTTACGAGGATGTCCGATGTGCGCAAGTTCAGGTAGGTAGGTCCCAATAACACTGCTTGCGTCGAGTCACCACCGAGCCAAAATAATTTTAAGCTGTACGACTGCGTCGTTGGCCGGAGATCGGTGGGGGGGAGGGGGGGGGGAGGCACTAGGGCGGGCCGTCTCACCGCCTTACTGTGCTGTGCCTAGGCACGATGGGAAGAACGATGGGAACATCCATCGCTGATTGCACGCTCGGGCTTGTTCCAGGTGGTCGACTGCTTGCATGTGGGAGTGTTGGTGCTCGCACGTGGGAAATGCCAAGGCCTCTGGAGTGAGGGAGAGGGATTCAGACAATAGCAACACGCGCGTTAGTCAGGCCAGGTCAAGTGAAAGGGTTCCTGCGGTGGTGTTGATTTCCTCTGTGCCGTTCTCTCGCTCTATCTCCACTTCCCATCTCCCTCCCCCTTCGAGGGCCCTTCCATCGCCAACGACGTCAGACGACAGATTCACATTCACCCGCAGCGGCCACCATGACATAACAACCCCTCCGAAAAAGGCCATGAGCCCAGTCGGTCCTCCGTCATTTCTTCCAAATACGATGCTGTTTGCAATGTCCCGGTCCGGGCCCTGCTGCTGCCCTGCTGCCTTGCTTCCGAGGTCGCAAATCAGCTGGGCGCTGGCATGGGCACTGGCATGGCACTGATTGACCAGCTGAGCCACCTCCGCCAATTCACCAGCCACAACGCCATACAGCACATCGCGTAGCCACGCACCACTGCATGCATCATTGTCACTATCGTTATCGTCGTCTCCGCATCATGGCCCCGTCTGGCTGCTTCTCCAAGCACCAATAACCCCCGAGACTCGCTGCAGCACCAGCACATTACCGCCCACGGCCGTCGCCACAGGGCAGTCCACTGCGGGAAGCCGGCCGTCTGAGGGCGAACAGCGCTGCATCTGAAACACACCAGAGCCCTCGTCGCGACTTCCCCTGATTTGCGACCCCCTCGATGTCCCCTCCTCCATTCGGCGACAAAACACATGCACTCTGCCTTCTCTCAAACACCATTCTCTTCCGCCAACCCATCACACGCTTCCAGTTTCTCTCCCTCCAGCCTGTTCCGCCCGGTCAAAACGTCTCTTAACTGCGCGTGCTGCACCCCCAATATAAACCACAACCGCGAAAACTAATAATGTTGGCGTTTCATCCAACAAAACGGGCTCGAGAAGACGATTCGGATTCTGAAGATGACAGGTATCTCAAGGTACGTACTTTTAGTTATTTGCTCCCACCTGGGCCTACCCAAAAACTAACTCTCGTACCCAGAAATCACGCCCGTTTGCCTTCCATGGCTTCCACAACGCCCATACGAACCCCCGACCTGCGTCAAACCTCGCTTTCCGTCCCTCACTTACGCCCTCGCCGCCCCGGCTGGTATCCCATCTGGAAGCCATGACACCTGCACAGTCGGAACACGGAGAGGCCAATTCGCCAGTTTCGGTGCATGACGATGTACTAAATTTCTCCTCACCGCATTTCTCGGACGATGAAGACATGGATATGGAAGACGACGACGATATTATTGGTAGTCAGCCTCCAGAATCCCCTTTTGTGACAACCTTTATGCGGCCGGCGAAGCTGAATTTTGAACCATATGGCCGCGAACCTGAGGTGAATAATACTGGACGAATGCCTACCCCAATGTTTCCGACGTTTGGCGGACCCAGGAATGCGATGAATACGAGTGGGATGGGCGGGCTTACATATCCGAGCAGCGGCTTTGCAGGCGGGATGAGCATGACTACCGGAAGCGGGTATCTGGGACTACCTTCAAATCCCATTCTTTCGCAACCCCCTCCATCTCGCAAACTCGCCCAAATCGATGAAGACAGAAGTCGCCGCATGCCATCTCCAATATCTGAAGACGAAGACCTACCGGATACCCCAACCGCGCTCACACAGTCCCAGCTCTCACGTCTTAGTGTAACGTCAAACCACCATCAGGTTGAGCAAATGGACATGGAAAGTGGTGGGCACGATGGTGACGATTCCGAGTTGCCGCCACCACCGGGAGTAGTTACTACACCAACACGAGGTCGAAAGCGAAGCGGTGCATTATCGGGCAAGAGCAGATTCAGTATGGGCTACCGGGACGATTGCGAGAAATGTCGACAGCGCGTTCCAGGTCATTATGCACATTTCCTACCTTCTTGAGAGGCATCATCCATTCTTAATCAGCATTTCTACATTCGACATTATATCCGGGTTCTGGTACCTCGGATACAAATTCATCGCGCTTTTTTTTTTCTTCTGTCCAACATACTGTCACATTAGCGAAGCATTGGCATTCGCAGAATTCCAGCATGGTCATACAAAGTCACGGATCATTCTTCTGGGTAGAACATTGGCGGAGTGGGCGCTTGGCGTTTGGTGCAAGGCGCTTACTGAGGGACGGACGGGATCATCAATCATTAGGCTGGCATTCGTATCAAAGAAAACCCGATCCGTGTGCTGCTAACAATCAAGAGAAACATAACAATGAGAAGTATTCAATCCGTAATGTGATTGCAATTGCATTAATATCTCATTTCCTTATATTGGTCTGTGAAATTCTATTTATGCCGGAATCTTGCTTCTCCCATGTCCGTACGTTGGGCGCGCGCTTGCGATTAAGGGTCGCAGGGTGAGTGTGCATGAATGCAATTCGGAGCACACTACTAAAAATGTACAGCTAATTCTAGATTCTGGATTCTACCATCTAGAGACTCGGGACGAAGGAAATTGAAATAGAAACAAGTGAAACATGTAACTGGACCGGGTAGACAAGACAACATTAATCGTTCATTGTACACGATGGAATCAGCGAGTAATTCTAGTCGTTAATTTTTTTCTTTTGAAAATTTCATCTCCGGTTCTTTATCTAGCAAACATCAACGTGCATATTCAGTGCGTTCTGTGGGAAGTTCTGGTCTTTTGGAGGGTAAGAGGGAAGGTGCGGCGAGGGAGAGTGGCATGATGTTTGAAACTTGTGGGGGAGGTTGCGCTTCTTGAAACGGAGTGAGTTCCCCCAGGATTGGGTAGGGTTGGGTTGCCTTGGATCGACAGTGATTTGTTTGCGGATCCGTGGGATAAGAAGGGATGGGTGTTTGAAACATTGAGGATTAATGGACCGGGTGAACGGGATGGGATGGTGGGGAGACGAGGTATTTTGGTGGTTGGGATGCTTGGTACTTCGGCGGTGGATACTTGTTTGAGGACAGATGAAATGGATTGGGGGAATGGAATGCTCTCGATGCTCGTTTTGGAGAAAGGTCTAGACTTTAGATGTTTGCCTGAGGTCAGCCTCTTCGGGATTCTTGTCGGGATGTTTTCTACTCGAAGGCAGCATATGGATTACAACGTGGACTAGCTGAGCACACTTTGTATATGTTTTGCAATGATTTCAATTTGACGCCAGGCCAATTCAATTTGACACCAGGTCAGCTAATATATGGTTCTACCTATTAAGTCCAAAGCACAAAAGAATGTCCTAACTGCCCCATGCCTAACCACTATCTTAATCCATACTATTCAGCTGCCATCCTACTGCTTCGTGAACCACTCACACTTGGCCACGCGAATAAACTTGACTTTCGCGCCACAGGCGTCGTCCGTCTTAGCGATAGCATCCTCCTTGGTACACTTCGCGAACCTCGGGTTCGCCAACTCCCCCTTCTCATTCGCACAGATAATCCTCATCGGATCCCCCACAGTTTGAAATTCACAATGATAGGGCTTGTCCTTTTCTTGAAAATAGTTGAGCTTGAACTTCCCTATATAGACCTGATTCAACGAGGTAGCCACTTTGTTCTCAGGAACGTACGTGAACGCCGTAGCGCGCAACTGGTAGTTGGGTGTTTTCGACTCGACGCAGGGAGAGACGGCTGTGCCGTAGGGGCCGCTATAAGCGCGGAAGTCAGTGGTGTTGGTTTCGGTATCTTGGTACCAGACGATTTGGAGGGATTCGTTGGGGCCCGGGGGAGGGTTTTGTCGGGGGGTTAGGCCAAGGGCTGTGCTGGCGACTGCGAAGGAGGAGAGGATATAGGTAGTAGCGATAGTAGCGCGCATTCTGGCGGTGAGACTGTTGGAGATAATAGAAATTGGAATGAATGTATTTAGGAACAGAAGGAGATATTGAATGAGCGAAAGACGTGCTTGGAAAGTGATGCTGATGGTTGTTTGGTGTTTGTAGGTATTAGCAACGAATGTGTAAGGGCTTTATATGAATATGCGAGTTGCATTTGCCGCAATTCCCATTGTAATCGAGAACAATCTCAGCTATTCTTAGGTTCGCCCAGACTGAACTGGATAATACTAATGGTTGCAGGAATGGGATTTGGGTGTTAGTGGTGGAGATTTTAGGAGTTGAGGAGTCCTCGCCGTGCTTATACGCGCTCTGCGCCACCCAATTGGGTCAAGGATACAACGTGGCGGAACTGTGCAATAAGTCGTGCGAGATCACCATTTGGTTAAATGTGGCTACAATTATTTTGAAGGAGTGAAAGTTTCGCGTGCTGTTGGTATCTGGTCACATAGCTCATTTATGGCAATATCAAACCCGCCAAGCCAAGCAAGACCGGGGTTTGCTATTGAGGTATATACCCAATCGCGACATGTATTTTTCATGACATCACTGTCAATGGAACATTAATACCTAGCGCTAGACTTGGAATGCCACGTTCCGTGATACCTCATCTGAAATACCTCGTCAATTATTGGTCACTGAGCTCGTGACCTACCCAATCACGTCCTCCTAACCTAGAATCAAATAGCAAAGAGGTTCATTCTCCTGCACATTTTGAAAAGTCAAAAGGTATAGTTTTGTCTTCTTTAATAAAGTTTCGTTTAGGTTGGCTTTAAATAACTACTCAAAATAAATTTTGTTAGTGCCTACATTCGCAAATCTAGCATCATGAAATCATGTACTCATACACTCATATCTTCTTTCCCATTGATTAGATTGATTTCATCAGAGTATCAAGACAATTAACAACTTTGCAAGGGGTTATCCAGGGTTATGGTTCCAAATCATTCCATAGTCTAATATAACCTTAAAATTGTTAACTTCAGTGTTCTCATGTACAAACTCAGGAAGACAGAGAACAATTCAGTCTATTAATAGTTCAACAGGCGACATATGGGGTTGGGCATGCAAAGTGTGGTGGATGATATGTGAAATGTGTCAAAGTGCATCCTTCCAGCGATGCCAATACACCGCAAATTCCCGAAAAACTGCTAATTTAGAGTATATTGAAGTCACAGATAGTTCTCATACATCCTTAACTGTTAAAATAGACAAAAAATTAGTGCTGTAGGACATATAGTGTGTTATGTTCGTTGAGATTTAGATTACAGTGCCCTTACCACGTTGCATCGGAGCAAGGCACAGCATATCACAGGAACTTATCATGAGCTATGTAGCTGCTACTAATTTGAACAGACCTCCCTTGTGCACAGGCCGGGACTATAACAAGCATTATGTTCTCATTCAAAAAAGATTCGCGGGACAGGAAAGTGTTTTTACAACAGTAAAGCATCTTATTGCAGAGTCGGATCTCAGGTACATGGACCAAAGTGTAAGAACATGACACTAGATCACCCACGTCATTCCTCCTCCCCCTTCACAAAAAGCTTCAAAAATGACGAAAAGAAAACTTGCTACATCCATGAATCATCGAACTTCATCGAACTTCAGTAGTACTAGAGAGGGCCAATTAAGGAAGAAATCCCGGTGAATCATCAAACTAGGATTGCTTTATTTTACCCTTACTTTTGTCGCTCGAACCAAGTTCGAATCGTCAACCGCTTCAGGTCCGACTTACTCGACAGAAAGTTAGGCTCACACCTTTCTCGACCATCAGTCCGTCATTAGTCATTGATGATATTATGGAGGTTTGTTAAATATATGTAGTGATATTGAGAAATATTAAGATTTTGCGCTATTTAAACTGCCACTCAGATCCAAGTCGTTGGTTCTTCTTTTGGATATTCCGGAATTGGCCCGAGGCGGTGAGTGTATCGATATTGGGTATTGCGAGAGGATGTACGTTTGCCTCTGATAGAGCCTGGCCGACGACGGGAAGAGTGCGGCTCCGGAGGATATACTTGAGTGTGAGATTGGACAGAATTGGAAATCCCCGAATCCAATTGCCGAAGCACATCTTGTTGTTCAACAGGGAGTCGCGGATCGGGAATTTCCCTGATTATTGGCATGCTGTCCATGCCCGTGGTGGGATCGTTCAAAGCGGTGTTTCCGGATGGAATGGGAAGTTGATTTTTTCCATCCCATGATGTGTCGCCTCGAAGTGAAATAGTAGTGCAATCGGATTTAGCATTGAGAGAATGACCAATAATCATGAATTCCATATTTGAGATGTCACTAGTCATGACGGTCTGTATGAGACTGCAGTGACTAGTAGGGGTTTTGTTCCGTTTTATACAATGGATAGAATATATTAGAAGGGAGTTGGTAATTAGCGTCGGTAGTAAGAGGATTTGGTGTCCACATAGGGATGTCATCATGCGTAGATATAGAGGTCATTTTTTACCTTGAAGTCCAGACACTCACAGAATGACACGGTGTACAAGAATCCTCTGCTATCGCTACCACATGAATTTTACCCTAAGACGATGGCCGCTTTGACAACCAACACATAAGCAGTCCTCTTGACAGTGAAGAGCCACACGTGGCAGATACGGTCAACCGTACGAATGCTGTGCCGCATATACCAAAGGTGGATTTCGTTGTGGAGCGTAAGAAAGGATTCCTTTAGGATTTCTGGCGTAGCTTGTGCGAAATGTTCACTGAGTTTTGGAGTTCGCGAATGCACATGCAATCACTGGACCTGTTCGGACCGCGTGTCCTCAAATGGATCTAACACCATTTTTGATGGATGCCTTGGCAATCGAGACAGTTCCTAAAATTCATAGCACGAGAGTTGAAAAAACTCGAATAGTGCTTGTTTTGAGGAGTTCAGCATCGCGACAATGATAACTTGTGTTGCTGACATCTTGAAGTGTGGTGTGTCCGGGAAATCCGATAAATTCACATTTGGAAGCGAGCAACAAGAGGTTTGAGCTTGCCGAGGTATTATCTGATCAAACCCTTCCTTGGAACAAGATTTCCCATTTTAAACGTGATTACTATTATATATCATAAAGAATGTGTTTATCATCATACGTGCCGCTTTATACTTCCAAGGAATGACTTCGAATCCATGCAGATTCATCTCCACTATTTCAGATTACCCCGCTCCATCACCGGATCTCCACATATTGCCCCATAAAACCTGTTCAAGAACAAGCAGTACATTCCTGGCAAAGGAAACTCGTAATCTGACTTCCCGCATCAATGACCTCCCCATTCACATTAGTGAAGTGGCGCAATGTTGGGGCGCCAGGGGTGGGATCAATAAAAGCATCACCATGAGAGGTGCATGTCTCGGCAGAACTATCGAAAGCATCAGCACTTGCTCACTGTATTCATGATCTTCATTACTTACTACGTGATCCTGCAGAATGCACCGGCGTCTGGTTTAATAGAGCCGACATTCTTGTAGAAAGGAGCAGACAGTGTCTGACAGGTGTTGTATGGGACCGACAGGGTCTGGCAGTCGCCTGTGTAATTCTCACCCGTACATATCAGGACATCTCCTGGTGCGCGGACTGCAAGGTTCGCGGTTGGGAGTGCGGCGATGAGAGGAGCGAAGAGTAGAAATGGAGTGGCGGAGGTCTTCATGTTTTATGGTTTCTGAAAGGTAGCGACAGTTGAAGAGCGATCGTCGGGTCTTGTGTCTTATTTCTAAAGTATGGGTTGTATCTTTAGGATTATTGTTGTACTGGATAGCAGACTGCTGGAAGATGGGGTTTAAATAGAACTCATACGGCGTGGCCCAGGTGGCTCAGATACTAACCTCTACCGTGCCTGCCATGGGTGGTGGCAATATCAATGGAATCAAGTACATGTAAGGCCCGAAACTAGCAGATTTTAGACCACTTCTGTCGTTGTCGGATGCAAGGTGAGCTGTGCATTATCGAAAACACCTCCGCGATAGTACAATTTGGGTGGCGATCCTGCGTCATGCGCAAACCCTCGTATGTTGAACCAGGTAAATGAAGTTAGCTCGGTCAATTTATATCTGGAGAAATGCCAAATCAGCCTATTGCACCGATTAGGAAGTGTCACCTGCATCACCTCTCCATGTATCGTCAGTGTAGCCCTGCGGGTGATCGACCAGCCTCTCCCGTGAAGCGAAGCTTCAACCGAACTATTTCATACCTTTATGGGTTTAGCTCTAGAACATACATGAGTACATACCACGGTACGGAATCTCCAAAGTCAGCGAGGGTACCATTTTGCAGTTGAATGGTGAGGTGACATGGCATGCTGCGCCACACAAGCGGTCAAAATAGCGGGATCCGAAAATAACAGCAATCATGCTGAAAACACATTTGTAGACGTAATGCTCAACTTTGCAGGATAAAATGTAAATCAATTGGAATCGGTCCTCAGAGTCGATCTTTGCCTACATTAGTGAAAGATAGTTAACAGTTCGACTGAAAGTTTGAAATAGGTACGGGATAGTAAGAAAAAGCTTGGAATTGAAGGTGAAAGGGAATGACCACGCATCCAAGAACCCTATGTTCCGACTCTTCAATAACTTGTCCGAAAGGACACCTGATAACATGTCAATACAATTTGGGGAACATTATTCCATCTCCAACACAAAATTTATTATGTCTCATTCGAACACATGAACGATAGCGATCAAATCTTCTTATGAGCGTTGTGAGTAGTAACACGTTGGTACATCACGACCTAGGTATCGTATCCCCAACCACCCTGGAGACCTCTAGATAAATTGTCACCTCGAGAAATTGCGCTTGCAACTTGGAAGCCTTGTTGAAGAAGACTGGCAGCATTGTCAATGCCCGCATGTCCAGTGATCAGTGTGCCGGGCATAGGGGGGTCGGCAGGTCGAGCAATTACTCCAGCAAGCTGTTCCTCGCTGGCTTCACCTTGGAATTGGTCGAGAACAAGTCGTCGAATGCCAATTTGCCATTTCTCGAACCATTGTTCCTCACTGACGGTTGTGTACTTCTTGTTGCCATGAGCATCGGATACAGAGAAAGGCCAATTGGCAATAACTACAGCGTATCGCTTGGTTGCGAAGTAAAGGTATGGCCAGCTAAAAATCCAGAAGAATGTCAGATAGAAAAGCCAGCGCACCCAGGTTGTCAGTCTCCATTTGTTGACACGGGCTGACGTATAGATGTCAACATTCTTATCCTCAATAGGGAACGTTACACTGATACGGCCACGATAGTTTGTGCTTCGGATCAACCCTTCAATACGGTTCTTGAGGAAGGTCCGATCGAGGCCTGTAACCTCACGACGAAGTCGGAAGACTCTGAGCGACGCAGTTGAGGCGCAGTATCGATGACACCATTCCTTTAGGGACGGCGCTGGAAGTCCAATCTCAAGGTCTTGTTTGAAGCCCGGAGCTTGGGTTTTCCTGAAACTGCCCCGATACGTTTTATCATTGTTTAATACTGTATCATAGCCCATGAGAGAGGTGTTTCCCTCGGTTGTAAAATTTATTCCCAGATAACGTTGAAAGTTCATAACAATTCGAAAGTCCGTGACGTCTCGAGTTTGCTTTTTGTCCCCATTCTTCACTGTCTCTCGATGTGTCCCCATAATGTAGACCAGTGGAATCGGTGGTTGTGTTGCAAGATCACGAACAGCCTCCTCGAGATAAGTAGGATCGGTGTCATATCGAGGTTCCATCATCGTTAGTGTATCGCACACATGTGGTTCTCCGTTCTTTAGTTTTACGTCGGTATTGTGGTTCATTCGGGTTGATGGAGGCGCAATATGCCTGATTCGCGGAGCGATCGTAACAGAACTTTGCCCCTCACTGTCAGCGTATGAGGGCGGGAGACCACTGATTTCAGGAGCATCATCGTAATCGTAGTCCTCCGGTGTAGTGTGAAGGGACACGGAATCGGGGTCGTCCCTGTATGCCTCGGTGTTCCTGGTAGATCGCCCCATGATGAACAGGCTATAATATGGCTTGAAAGAAGAAGAAGAAGAAGAAGAAAAAGGAACGGAAATTGGAAATCGACTGAACAACAAAGAGAGAGAAGAAGGGTTTTCGGGCCTCTAGATATCGGGAATGTACTGTGAGGTTGATGACCAAGGGGCTGGCGGGTAGATGTCAGACCTGAGCCGTTTTGAGAGCTAGATCAAGGCAACAACGTAGCCCCATGTCAGCAGGATCGCAACACGAGAAGAAAGGTATGTGGACCTGCCTCCACCATCATTGTCGGATGTCTGCCCAGTTGGGAGGGCATTGCGATTGATTGGCAGCGCATATCAACAAAAATTGCTTCTGGCCTTATGTATTGCGCGTTGCGGGGCAAAGCAGGAAGACGAGGGCTTCTGGTGAGATGGCCCGCCAAGATTATACTAGCGTTATCGATAAGGTCGCGATATTTTTCGAACTTCTTCACCCTTCACCTTGCGTTACGACTCATTTCGAAGAACTTATCTGTTACCATCATCCAGCTTGCCGCTGATCAGTCGCGCTGGAAATCATATCCCCATTCCGTGCTATATGTTGGCTAGGAGTTCGCCATTCCAAACTCCAAAGAGCATGGCATTTTGGTAGCACGATAAAACACACTCACCTCAACAACAGATCATTTGCGATGACCACAGTGCAGAGACTGGCCACGGACGCCGAGTCGGATCTACTGACGAACACCATAACCGCAATTCCACGAGAAGGTCAATCTATTACACACAATGGGAGGGAGTATACTACAATCAAAGAGGGACTGGCACATATTCTTGTCCCACACGGAATACCCACGTCGACCGATCCAAAGCTATCTAAGGAAGATACGCAGAAACAACAAGTCTTCTACAACCCCATTCAACAATTCAATCGTGATTTGAGTGTGCTTGCTATCAAGACATTCGGAAATGATTTGATAGAGCGCAAGCGACAAAAGCACGAAAAACAACGGAGCAAGACAATTCGGATGGCTGAAAGGAAGAAAGCAAAGAAGGAGCAAAACAATGGTGCAGCGGAACACCAAGGGGAAAGTCTGGGCTCAAATGGTGATCTGTCGAATAAGAGAAAATTGGGGGTTGAAACAAGCTCTAATGGACAGGTTACAGAGATCCAATTAGAGAATAACGGGGTGACTAAAAGACAACGTATTTCTGAGACTGGAGACGCGGAAATATCGGCTGAATTGAAAGAAAAATCAATCGCCATTTCTGATCCCGAGAGTAATGGTTACTTAGGGAAGAAGCAACCAGAATGGCAACCATCATTTACTATTCTGGATGCTTTGTCAGCGACAGGTCTTCGAGCATTGCGTTATGCTCAAGAGATTCCTGTCACCACATCTATCACCGCAAACGACATGTCCAGTAAAGCGACAGAATCGATACAGCTTAATATAAAGCACAACAGGCTCGAGGATAAAATACAGGCAAATACCGGAAATGCAATCGCGCATATGTATAGCTTTGTGGAAAAAAAAGGATACGATGTGATCGATTTGGATCCATACGGAACCGCTGTGCCTTTCATTGACTCCGCCATACAAGCCATCAACGACGAGGGTCTGCTATGCGTAACCTGCACCGACTCGGCCATATTTGCCTCCCATGGCTACCTTGAGAAGACGTACTCTCAGTACGGTGGACTGCCGCTGAAAGGTGTACCCTGTCATGAAGGAGGGCTGAGGCTTATACTCCATGCAATAGCTTCGTCTGCGGGCCGATATGGAATGGCGATAGAACCTCTACTCTCTCTTTCCATCGACTACTACATCCGTGTTTTCGTAAGGGTGAGAAGATCACCCAACGAAGTGAAGTTACTAGCAGGTAAAACAATGATTGTGTATCACTGTGACAACGGTTGTGGGTCATGGACCACGCAATTCCTTGCCCGTAATAAGGCTACTCAGAATCGGGATGGCACCCCTTCTTACAAGCACTCGTTCGCCGCTGCGCCGACTACTGATCACTTGTGCTCACATTGCGGATTCAAAGCACATGTAAGTTTACATCCACTATCCTACGGCCAACGCTGACATTCATGAAGCTATCGGGCCCAATGTACGGTGGACCATTGCACAATGTTGGATTCATCGAGCGAGTTCTCGCACAGTTGAATGAAGTTGACCGGGAAACTTACCCTACGTTTGATCGTATTGAAGGAATGCTGCACACTGCACTAGAAGAGATGACATTTGGCGTGCAATCGAAAACTTCCAACAATTTGGACGAGTCCAAGCAGTTGGAGCCACTTATTCCAAGAGCAGATCCTGCAGCTATTGACCTGAACCCATTCTTCTTCACTCCAAGCTCCATTTCCAAGGTCATTCACTGTTCAGCACCATCCCTTGCTGCAATGCGCGGTGCTCTGCGACACGCTGGTTATAAAGTTACCATGAGCCATTGCAAAGCTGGTACAATCCGTACCAATGCTTCTTGGACAGCAATATGGCATATCATGTTGGAGTGGGTGCGTCAGAAGGCGCCACTGAAGAAGAAATTAAATATTGGGACAGCCGGATACGGAATTATTTCTAAAGGAAGTGCACATAAAGTCGACTGCGAAAATCCCAAAGACGTCACGAAAGATGTTCAGTTGTCAAATACCGATCCCAAAGAGGGAGAAGATCAAGGGAGCGCTACTCAGGAAAAGAGTACTACCGAGGATGCTGTGAGCAATGCTCCAAGTTACTTATCTGCCGATTTCGAAGTGAAATTCGATGAAGAGCTTGGACGGGATCATGATAGAGGAAAATATGTGCGCTACCAATTGGCTCCACGAGAGAATTGGGGTCCCATGTCTCGCGCTAAGTAGCATACAGTAGTGCCAGGAGCCTACAGAAATCGGGACTCACCGCAAACTTCAAGATATAACATCTTGCACATGGGTCAGAAGCTTTGACCTAAAATCCTAGTAGTCACAGAAGCTTTCAGGACCGGGTCACTTGTCCCCGCGCTATAAGATTACATTGTATATGTGGAAATATGCGAACTTTCCATCACGCAATGATGTCGTCAGGCATAAGATTATGTAAGGCTGGTGTCTAAAAATCTCCGATACGACTCGATTCCTCCTTCACAATATCACGTAAAATTTACAATATCGCATTAGTTGTACGATGAAAAAGGTGGAGGATTTGTTTCGTGCCTCTACCATCCGTGTCCTTCAAGGTTCTGGGACTGCGTTCAACACACTCAAGATCTTGGAATGCCAAGGATAAATACTGATGTATTGTACCCCGGATATGGATGACAATGATCTCCGTCAGCGAGCAGCGAGACGAATCGAAATTATTAAGCAGCAGTCGAGAGTAAACAATGCACAGACAGAATATTGTACTTGCCGATGCTTGTTCCGCGGGTTCCTGAGCCCCATCGTTTGTCAGGATCTATCTCCCGACCCCGCTAGCGGCTCAAAGAATCTACATATACATCATGTCATCGTATCGTCACATCCAGTTCCCCATGCGACAACAATTATTTTCTGATCCCTGCTACCACGCGTCCCACATTGCAACTGGGGTTTCTCAACATTGAATTTCATTTTAATGATCCTATGATTGGTTCGTCGTTTCACTCCGAGGTTTTCGTTAACGGCAACCCAAATGTGTGCTGCGATCGATAAACCCACTTTGCCAGATGCAGCTTTTTTTGTCCGACCACGCTATACTGACTAGCTATGTTTTGCCATCACTTCCGCCTTAGACATGTCATGAAGTCATGGGAATTGAATTTTTCGATGAAATTCTGTTGCGGTCATCAACGCGTAGCAGTCTCGGTGGCATGCCTATTGAAATGGATGGCTCAACGCCCAAGAATATAAGTCCAGTCTCTCTCGCAATTGATTGAATTTTGCATCCTCATTCGAAGTTCAAAACATCACACAAGATGTTATCCAGGACCTTCTACGCGTCGACTTTGCTTTCCGCTCTCGCAGTGGCTGCCCCCGCACCACAAGTGCCTGGGTATACCAATGCTGATGCCAGTTTCTCGGTGTCACAGCCCACGGGATCCCTAGCAACCTCGTTCGGCGCAGACTCGCAGGTTCCTGTATGTTGCCAGCGCTCTGATGTAGCTGTTCTTATGCTAACCAATCCAGGCAATCCCAACATCTGCACCATCCGCCTACCCTAGGGTCAGCGATGTTGTGACTGGTGCTACGAGTCACGGTCCCTTCACTGGAACTCCCACGACCACAGGAGCAAAGCAGGCCAACACCACTTTAGCAGAAGCTATTGCGCCCCTACCCCCAAACCCAACTCACACCTACTACAATCCTCAAGGTGTATTGTTGAATCCTGCACCGGCGCCTTACACTCCTAATGGTATGTTGACCTCTCTCTCTCTTGACGTTTACTCTCAATCTAATTTAATCAGGTGGCCTCGGTACCAATGGCACTGAACCTCGCTATATGGTGAATAGTGATTTCGATTTCGAATCCATTGCGCTTGGCTTGTACCAGGAATGGATCGAGCTCGATCTCTTCAACAATGGCTTGGCTGTATTTTCTGAGGAGGAATTCCTCGCCGCAGGTCTTACTGCTGAAGATCGTGCATACATTGCCTTCATGGCAGACCAGGAAACTGGCCACGCCACTCTCTTGACGAACATGTTGGGCGAGGCCGCCCCTGTTCAGTGTACCTACAACTACCCGTACCGCACCGTCCGCGAATTCATCGACTTCAACCAGAAGCTTACTCGCTGGGGTGAATCTGGTGTCTGGGGTTTTATCAACCATCTTGACAGTCGTGAGGCTGCACAGATGCTGTCCCAGTCCATCGCTACAGAAGCTCGTCAGCAATTGTCTTTCCGCCAGATGCTTGGTCTTCATCCCATGCCTCTCTGGTTCGAGACTGGTATTCCTCAGTCTTGGGCATGGACTTACCTTGCTGAGTATATCTCTGAGTGCCCAGCAGGCCAGACCCGTCTCGCATGGCAGAACTTCCCATCTCTCCGTGCCATCAACCAGCCCAACCCCAACCGTATCTCTCCCAACGACACCCAACCATTCGAAGTTGCCGGTAACCGCACCGCCGATCCCAGTGACTCCACCATCCCCGCGGACGAGTCTTGTGTCAACCTGAACGTCACCGGTTACAACTGCGGCCCCGCCATTGCCCGTAACCGTTCCGAGCCCCTTTCTTTCCCCGGCAAGCTCGTCAATCTGACTTGGGATGCTCCCGGAAAGGCTGTTGGACCCAATAACAGCTACGTGACTTCTACCTCTGCTGGAGCGCCTGTCTTCGTTGCTTGGGTTAGCCAGCTCAACCTTACCTACACTCCTCTCGAGGTTACTGGCAACAACACTGGTTACACCTACCAGCCCGCTGCCGAGGTCTTTGAGGGTGATCCAGCGGCCAATGACACTATGTTCATTGCTTTGACCGATGCTGATGTCTTCCTTACACCATTCAATCTGTCTATGATCAATCCACATGTTGTTGCGCTTGGTCTATACCAGGCTGGTTGAGCGGTGTATTAGCTACGAGTAATGTTTTGGATGTAATCTTCTTGTATATACCACATATTGTATGATATGGACAGTGATGGGAAGCTGGCAAGGAATTAGATGTTGTAGGTCAGCGTACGATGATAGAATGTTAGAAGTAATGAAGTAGTACTAAGACCAGATGTATTTCCAGCCGAATCTAAATGCTGTGTCAGTAATCTTTGAGCACAAAAGTGTATAATACATGTTCGTGGAAAACAGTTGTAGGATTATAACGGTGCAGAATGTCGCTTAGGATGCTTGAGCTGTTGGTTTAACTGTGCCATCCAAACTGTTTCGGATGAACAATTTATACCGTACTTACCCGTGGCAAAACCAGAAACAATAAAAAACTAAGCCTATTCATGAACGTGCCGACTTGTAGGGGGGGTGTATTGGCCTCAACCTCAGGGGTCTCTGAAATGGTTGGGTTAGGTGAAAAAAGCACAGTCATCAGCTGCTGACAACGTCGAAGGGACAAAAAAAGAAGAATGATCGAATGGACACTGTGGGAATTGAACCCACGACCTTTCACATACTCATCGTAGTAATTGATGCGAAGCGAAAATCATACCCCTAGACCAAGTGCCCTGGTGATTGATTGATGGCAAATTTTGGAAATAGATAGTTTATAATCATAGCAATGTCGGTTGCCAGCTACCATTAGGGTTTGGTTGATTCTTGATCGGCCGCGGAGAAATTTTCGCGACGTGCGGCTGAAGGGGGTAACATGGATTCAAGGCATGTTGGGCGTGCACGGCGGGTTGAGGCAGGATTCGGCTGAATGTCCGACTCTCGGGAAAATAGACCGAGACACATGCAACCTTTCTTGTTCAAGACAACAATCAACCCTGGATTGGCAAGCAAAACTTCCCAACACTACAGAACATCTGAAGTTCGGTTTTTGGGACGAATTTAGGGGCTGTACAAGCCATGCTTCACGCAACGATTTATCACAATTCGTAAAAAGTAGCTTGCGACGACGACATGACGTCAATTCATGGTGTGGTATTCAGCAATTAAAGTTTCAGGTATTCCAACCGGACAGTTCATGTTTGTCCATCTACGGGTACAACCCTTCTCAAATCCATAGAAACACAGGTTCAGAATATCATCATCCCTTCTCGAAATTCATGAAGACTCCTCGTTTACACTATTTCTTACTCGTTGTCTCCTCGGAGTGCTTCGCAAGAGCAGGCGTCGGGTTTGAGCTCAGGCCGGACTTCTGCTCCTCTGAAGCATCTTTTGCGCTTCCTTGTGAAGGATCAGCGCCTTGGTCGTTAGGATTTGAGGCCGTAGGTGCTTGTTGCTGATCTCCGGACTGGTTCTCGGGGTCAGGGGACTGACGGCCGGCGTTGGGGGCAGACATTTTGATTGAGTTGTATGGTCTTAGAAGGCTAGGTGTTAGAAAACGGGTTCTATGATTGTGAAGCTTGATGTTGGAATATGTAGATAGACGTACGGTATTTGGGATAAAGAGATCTGCGACTTTATTAGCTGGGTGTTCTTCACCTTCACTGAACAACGTATGCTCACAATTGGTAGTTTCAGGTGCACAATGAAGAGTAATTCTTTTTGGATGTTTGATGGTCAGATATACGGTTCCAGCCCCGCGCTTTTGATTCCATTGAGAAAGAGTCGCCCCACGACCGACGTCATGAGGCTTGGCAGTTATATGCACAATCACGACGTCAACTTTCCCAATTTGAACAGCTGTGCAGCTTACGAATCTGGCTAACGCAGTATGTTTTAATGTTGGGCACGGAATTAATTGGCTCGGTCGGGTTGACACTCTCTCGCAGCTCTTTGTTTGGCAGGGCTGTCCACAACATTCTACAATCACACATGATATACATTTGCTGATAAAATCTACGCTAGATTTGATTGATGTTACAGATAGTAATAATGGTACATTTTTTTTTCCAATGACACAAACTGAACTCCAAATTCCATGCTTAACTCATTTTCCCCATTTCCACATCTCCGTCACCCAGATCATCAGCATCGTCCCATCCTTGACCTTGTACTCTTTTACCCACCCAGAGTCCAAGGGCAGTCAACGCACTAGCCATTAAAAACCATCCCTCAAACCATTTTTCAGTGAATGCTGGTTCTAAAGGTGCTCCTAACGCATCCGATATAGCACTTTTCATCTCTATAGGGAGGTTGCTCCTCAGTAGAAGCGCCGAGCTAATGACATATGTTGCTGCTATCTGGGAGATAAGAAGAGCAAAATTGGCTCGGGCGTGATGGAGGATACCTGGAACAAGTCGAGCGAATAGGAAAAAGGTTTGTACGACACTATTGAAAGAGGCGAGCAGCATGACTCCAGAGAGTAAGAAGGATATAGTTCGACTCCAAGCTACTCGATCGATTGTGGGATCCCAGTGTTTTGCAAATATGGCGAGAAAGTTGTTAATCGGATCGCTATTCGAGAAACTTGTGCTTGGAGATGAGAAACGGCGAAAAGTTGTGAAAGTGGTCGCTGCTATACGATAGAAACAGTACAAGGCAAAGACGAATGAGAAGAGGTTCAGTAGTCGGCCGAGTGCAGTATGTGAGCGATGTTGCGACTGTCGACGGGATTGGATAACCATGAGGGAGTTCTGCAGTGTCGTGCGCATTGTTTCAAGCCCTTGGATCTCCAATTGCAACGTGTTACGCTCCTGGACATCTGGATTACCGCGAATTGACCCTACAACACGACTCATGAATCCTTCTTGAGGCGCATCAGAGAGCTTTCGCTGTAGTGCGCGTAAGCGACTCTCCTTTACTGATAGCATGTCGTTCGTTGCGTCAAGACCGGCTTGTTTGCGGGCAATATCCGCTTCCGTTACCTAAGGATGTTAGTACTCGTCAAAAACAGCAAAGGTGCACATATCGTTCTCTAATATGACCGAGAGGAGACTTACAGGGCGATATCTGACCGCAAATGTCTGCCATAGCGAGCTGACAGCTGCGAAGCCTGCTAGACATGCCATTAAACTGATGCCAATGATACCGATCCTTTCGAGGCAGCCCTCGCTAATACTGTGATCCCGCACATAAGACTTCTCGTGCAAGTATTGGCCTAAAATAACTCTCCCAAGATACCAGAATCCTGCAAACCAAATTGCGAGTCCAGCAGCTTCCAGAATCCAAGCAGTTCGGCGTTGGCGTTTTTGCTCCCCGCCAAAATCCCACCCTGCCCCTGAAATGACCGAGTGTATTTCCAACGCCGGCGTAGCGACTACGAGGAGAAAGAGGAGAGAAGGGAGGGTAATCTTGAGGGCTAGTGTCCGTGTTGCTGGATTTACGGTGTTCGATATTTCGCAAAGTATGAGCTCAACGAGGACAGCGGAGAGTCCAATGTTGGTAGAGAATGTTGCGCTCGCGAGCGTTCGAGAAGAAATGCGAACATGTTTCCAGAAAGAAGGTCTGTCGCGCAGTGCGAAACCGGGCAACTGTGCGCTATCTTGACGTGACTTGCTATGCGGATGGCCTGAGAGCAAAGGGAACAATTTGTGGGAAACGGCTACAGCGACTATGAGGAATGTCAGGATGAATGGTAGCGCAGATATCGCAAGCGCTGATGGTCGCCGTTTGACGGTCGCCCATTCAGGTACGCATGCATCGCAGTCGTCCGAGGGAAGCATGGGACTGTAGTGCTATCGACAAAGCTAGCGGGATATGGTGTTGTAGTACCGGAATAGCAACGTCACTGCCACTTCGTCCTGGTCACAGCAGAGGTACTCAATTTCCATCGACTCGGTGTGAGGTGTGAGGTGCGATGGATCATGACAGTAGAGCGAGGTGCATATAGGTGGATGGGGTCAGACGCTGGGTTCCTGCGAACGAACGACACGCGGACCGTGTCTCGCAAGCTGTTGAGCCAAGAGGGCCCCCACCGTTCCTCAAACGTCATTACATGATCGACACAGGGGCCATAGCAAAGGGTATTAATTGACGACAAGTGAACATGTTACCCCAGAGTAAGCAACGACGGAATATCGACCTTGCGATAAGAAATAGACACCATGGTTGCGCATTGATCTGATTGTGCAAACAGGATATTGGCAGCTTGTCCTTTCATGGTTCGTTCGTCATACTGATCAAGTAGGAATACGCTTGCCCTCTGGCCTTTCCATTCCAACTCGCAACATCTCATTCACAAATGTAAATTCTACTGGCACGACAACTACAGAGACTTGATTTTTTTACCCGTCAATAGTGTATTTGGGTAAGGAATTACATATAGGAATAGCAATTACGGATGAGGAAATTGCGCATCTGGATTCTCCCCAGATTGTGTTTCCTGCCCCGTAGTATTCGTCTGCGTGGTTGTCGGAATAACCCCCTGGTCATCGTCGTCACCGCTGCTACTGTCGTCGTCGCTGATTTCGGGACTGTCCAGATTTTGCAGATGTGGACTCTTCATCATCACCCCAGGACTGCGCAAATCATCAAAGCCTAGATTACCTTCCGTATCACCGTTTAGCGAAGGGGTTGATGCCCTGGGATTAACTTCGTGAGAAGTGGCGGGAGCTGCATGAACTTGGGCTAGAGGACTGGGCTCCAGTTGAGGCTTGTATCCAATTGCTGCAGCAACGGCCGCGGCCTCGTCATCGGAGGCAGGAATAGTGTCCTCCTCAGCTATAAAGCTATTGCGGTTGCTGACTATGTGCCCACCTTGCGGTCCGCTCTTTTCCAGCAGGTCTTTGTATGTTTGTCGGCTTGGATCCTGTGCACGCTTGACCCTGGATTTGTCCCGTTTGGATGAGGGACGAACGACAATGACAGGTACTGGCGAATGCTGTAAACAATATTTCGAGACTGATCCAGGAAGTAGACCTTGAAATCCACCCAAACTTCGACCTTTGGTACCAACAACTAAGATGGCTGGTTCGTATAGATTAATCTGGAGTGTGTTAGCCTTGCAACATCAACATGTGCAAGAACTGTCTTACCATTTCGTCTATGACCTTCTGGATTTTCCCCACAGCAAATTCCAAAATCAAGTTGATTGCTTTATTTTCGTGATTCCTAGCCTGGATTTGCTTCATTAGAGTTTCGGCCTCCAGACGATAACGACCTTTCTCGACACTTCGGTCTCCAGCAATTGTGTCGTCTTTTTCGACCACCCTGAGGCATACAATTTCGTCGCCATCGTCGACTAGCTCGTCTACGAGCCACTGCAAAGCGTATTCAGAGTACTCATTGTCATCGCACCCACACAAGAATGTTCTTGATCGTTTTGTATATTCGTAGTCCTTATGCTTCGCTATCAATGTAAAGGAGTTTTCTTCTATGAAATCAGCCGGTCGATCGAAGGTGTCAAACGAGACGCGCGGCTGAAAAAGTCTAGTGTAGCCAGTCAGTAAGCGCACATGAATGTGATGGGCACTGTAAAGGGATACGAAGTGAGGACTAGGTCTTTACAAGCCACCCGGAACCGGTCATTTTATACCCAGACATAATTGCGTTTAATAGAGTAGGGGGAGTTAGGCAAATAGTAGATGAATGTAGGCGGAAATGGGTATGTTCTTAAGGGTATGGGTGGTTGTATATGGAACGCTCGGAAAGGATTGATACGTACGGTGGAGGCGGAGGTGAGGACATGCGACGCTTCTCGCGTGCCTTAGGGCTTCCTCTCCGAACTGCAGCATTTGCATTGGCTAGGAACTGAATGGACGCCCGGCGCGGCTCATGCGATTCTAGGGAGACGCCTCTGACTGCTGGGAGTGTCGTCGGGCTCGTTGGTGGGCGGGGGCAGGTGAAGCATGGCGCGATGCTTTGGACGTGGGGGAATAGCTCATCCCGCTGGCGGAGCGAATATAATTGCGCGAGGGCGTCTGGTGAGCTTGCGATAGACGAATACAGTCTCAGTGTGTTTTGGCCTTGCAGTATGTTCGGGCGCAATGTGCAGTTTCACAAGGAACGAGTGCTGCCGTACGTCGTTAATCATGCGCTTGGCGCGGGGGATCTGGTGACGATGCCTCCACAGAGGGCCTTCTGCTGGCCGATGCACAACCACACGTCACCAGTATCGGCAGCTTCTACTTTTCAAGGAGCACTCGGAATGTATGCAATGTATAGCGTGAACACGTCGTCTCACTCCTGCAGGCAGCGACCGGGTTAGAGATGTGAGCGAAGGCGGAGGGACAGAAATTATGGAAGTGGTTCCCCGCGGTGAACGAGGTTGAAGATATATGAGCAGATGCGCCACAGAACACCATTCAGCACCGGTGCTTGGCTTCACTCGATTTTCCGTCCTCGTGGGTTTAATGCGTGAATGTCAATGCACATAACCAGCTGGCATCAAACAGCCACCGACAATAGTCATGGCAATCGGAGCTCGGCACTGATGTCTTGGCTTCCAATTCGCTGCTTCGTCTAGATAGGCATTGGTAGAGATCAGTGTGATTTTTATTATTCGGAGCAGTCGTGCTGGAAATTCATTCATTTTTTATCATTCATCATTCATTCAAACCCGTCGCACCAAGACAGTGCCCTGAGTTGCATATTTGATGAACCACTCCGCCGTCCGTCTATTTCCTGTCTAAAAGATATACGCCAAGAGTGAGAGAACTATGGTTACGTTCTTCAGGATGACAGAGACTTGGTCTCGCCCTCCTTCAGCTTCCCTGCACCAACAAGCCTCTTTATTTCGTCTTGGAAAATCTGTGTAATTCCTGCAGCATCCTTCTTTGCGTTCAGCTTAGCAGTCAAGGCTGCAATCTCTTCGTTGTCAATCTTGGTGATAAGAAGATCGACATCGTTGAGAGCAGAGTCAATTTGAGCTGCAGGAGCATCCCCTCCGCTGTGGAAGTAGTTTGCATCCTTAACAGCACCTCGGATGACACGCTTGTTTTTCTTTGCGGCATTCTTGGCAGCCTCTTTTGACTTCTTGCTTTCTGCCTTCTCGGCCTTCTCCGTAGCCTCCTTCTCAGCTTGAAGTCGAGCCTCTTCCTCCTTGGCTTTGGCCGCCTCCTCCGCGGCCCGCTTCAATTCAGCCTCCTTTTCAAATCGACGCTTGTTCTTCTGAGCGTGTTCAGCTTGACGGAATTTCTTGATTCGCTCATCTAGAGCCAAGGCATCATCCACAAGCCTTCGCAGGCGAGTAGTATCCTCGGTCTTCTTCTTGCGGCGTGCGTTTTGGTTCTTGCGCTCGACATGGCGCTTCTGATCACGGTTTTCGTTGTCGTCCGGCACGTCCTCGTCCAAATACTCAAAGGTTCGCCAGCTGTCGAAATTGTACCAGAAGTTGTAGAAATTCTCGACATCCTCCTTGGAGCTGTTTTCGTTTCCAAGTTTCGGCACGGGCTTCTTGGTAGAAAAACGGCCCTCAGCTTCGAACACCTTACCCCAAAGTTTGTAGAAGTTGCCCTTTTGTGTTTCCTTCTTAGAGGGTGGCTCGACTTCGGCGCCCTCGTCAACAGAATCAAATTGACGTCGCTTAACGGGGTCCAAGAGGACCTCAGTAGCCTTCTGAATACATTTGAAGAATTGGTCGTCTTCAGTGCTACCTGCAGCCGCCTTTTTATCAGGATGATGCTTGAGCACCTTCTTGCGGTGCGCACGCTTAATCTGGTCCTCCGTGGCCTTGTGGCGGTAGCGAGAAATACCCAAAACGGCATAATGATCTTGTCCCTGTCGATACATTAGTTCATAATCCTGAATACAGCGCTCGCAGAAAGAAATACCTTCCAGTCCTTGGCTTCACGTTGGAGCATCACAGGATCTTCGGGCTCGCTGATCTCGCCTGCATCATCGTCTTCAACTTTCTTAACATTTGACTGTGCCTGAATACGATCATCCTCGGAGAATGTGCGCTTGTGTCGCTTCTATGCAGGAAGAACTATTAGCATGTAAATCGAGGTGGGGTTCTTTATAAAAACTTACTCTGCGGGCATGAGCGAGGAAGTGTGGGCCAACAGGCTCGATATTCCTGTCAGTAGCAGAGCTCAGGTGACCGATCGGTTTATAGTCTTTCTCGGCGACCCAGCCTTGCGGCAGGACCGGTAGGGGTAGGTTGATCTGGACAGCTGCCATGTTTGCAGTTGTTGGAGGGTGAATATTGGGAGTCAAGGTGAGCTTCAGCGGTGGCTTGGAATAAAATTCATATGATAAGTCGGGCCGAGATTATTCCGACTCCGCCTCACCCCTGCTCAGTTCCCCCAGCACGTCTCAGAATAGCTGTCAACAAGTCAACACAGAGACGATGGTTTATTCCTGGTCAAAGTGAATTTAATCCTTATTATCAAAGCATATAATCTTTTGTGATCATGTTCCAGGTACGTCTCTAGCTATTCAATGTTATCCGAACAGGTTAATATCCTGTCGAGGTACACCTCCTTCAAAAGGTCACCATTTGGAGCTGACCAACTATTTCTTGTAGAAATTAAAAGGTGCTATTGACGCCAGAATCGCAGAAGAACAAGCCAAACAGCGGGCGAGTTCACAGCAGCCGCCATCGCGATCGCAATCCGGTTCAACCCCCAAACGATCAAGCTCCAGAAACCTTTCGCCTTCGAAGCGGCCATCACGATCGAGAGATGCGGATACTACAGGGAAGGCGCTTCCTACGGGAAAGGGCCCCGACCCCTCAGAGTTTGACCCCGAGTTCGTAATAGGGGAGGATGAAGACCAGCCAAGTCGAACGGGAACACCGCGTCCGAAGGAGAAGGCTGATGCTGCAGCAGGAGCTGGGAAGGACAAAGATAAAGACGATGATGGTGGAGATAAAGCATCGGGCGAGAAGCCCTCTTCGCCTCCAGAAATACCCCCCGAAGTTCAAACGCGCCTCAGGAAGCTTGATAAGCTCGAGCCCAAATACTCAGGTGTGCATTGATTATCAATTCGGAACCGTATACAACTAAACTAGGATAGAACTACTACGATCGTACCGAATCGCCCATGCTCGAGTCAGCGCCATCGAGGTTTTTGAAGCGTCTCTGCGTGAGAACACTCCTCTTGCTACTATCAACGAGCCTGCTGCTTTTGTGGAATATCTTGGCCAACTGAATGTCAAGAGTGACATGCTTATGGAAGAATTGAAAAGAGTGACTAAAGAGCGCGATGAGATAAATAAGAAGCTCCAGGAAGCTGAAGAGCGGGCAAAAATAGCTACACTGGAAGTTGAGAAGATCCAGGCGCAAACGCCAACAACACCCGAGGTCGCAAAGGATGACTCAACTACCCAAACAGAGTCGATCGCAGAATCATTACCGTCAAAGAGCTGGAAGGAATCCGAGGCGACAGACGATACAGAGGATTTTTTTTCCTATGACAGCGAGCTGCCTAGATTACAGTCTCAACTCCAAGATAGCGAACAGAAAGTAGAGAAACTTCAGGAGGAGAACAGCTCATTGAAGAACGAATTATCTGTTGCTCAAGAATCGGCTGAATCATTCATGAAGAATCTGGAATCAGCCACGAATACCTATCATACGCTTAAAGACACCCACGAGCGGTTGCAAAAGGAAGCAGAGGAACGCCAGAAAGTTCTAGATGACACTGTATCAGAACTAAGGGTCAAAGTCCAATCCACTGAAAACGATTTGTCTAAGCAGAAGGAAGCCAATGCTAACCACGAAAAGACCATCTCCGAGCTGGAAGCCAAGGTAGAAACATCAGCAAAAGAACTGGAGGATTTGCATGCAACAAGAGGCGAGGAGCTTGTAGAGAATCACGATCAGGAGGCCCTTCGTGGTCAGGTCAAGAATTTAGAAGCTGAACTGTCCAAACTTCAAGGAAGCCAGATCAAAGGAGAAAAGCGCAATGAGACGCTGGCTGGATTACTTAACAACCTCCGGGATCAGTTGAAGGATGCTGAGCTGAAGCGCGATCAAGCATTGTCCGACCTCGATAGAGTCAAAGACGAGTCGGCAACGGTCCTGAAACAAAAGAATGATGCAAAACCCAACCTACCGACTGAGACGCTTGTTCTTGCTGCTAAGCCAGACGAGACATCGACTTCGAAGAAGAAGAACCGGAAAAGGAAGAAGGGCGGTAAGGCCAACGACGTTGGAGTTGAGACATCAATAGGCGACGCTGGAACTACAAGTGGGCTCCTCACACCCAGTGAACTCGATCGACCTGCGTCTCGAGCTAGTGAGTCGCAAATAAGTGTGCTCGAACACCAGGAACTCCAGGCGGATCTAGATGCCAAAGTGGCTGCTGTCGAAGAATTGGAAAAGAAACTTTCCGAGAAGGAATCTTCTATTGAAACGCTGATCCAAAAATTAAAAGACCAAGATGCGCTGCAGGAGGAGGTTGACACCTTGAGGCAGGATCTTCTTGATTTTGGCTTGGAGCATACAGAAGCCAAGGACAAGATTAAAGAGCTGCAAGCCGAAAAGACCGCTCTTCAAGAGAGAATGTTGGCGCTGGAAAGCGAGATTGCAGAATTACGCACTGGAAAAGCCGCCCACGAAAGCTCTGAGCAGGAGCGAAAGTCACTCACAGCCGAGTTTCAGGGCTTGAAGACAAAGGCGGATGCCCTGCAGACTGATTTGTCTGTGGCTGAAAAACTTGCGGCCTCTAGGTTCAAGGACCTTGCAGATATGAGAGAGATCTTACAAAAAGCACAACCAGAGCTTGTATCACTTCGGAAAGAGGTCGTCGAGTTGCGTACCACCAAAGATGAACTCACGTCGAAGGCCGCCGAGTTGAGGCGCCTTGAAGGTCGTGAGAAAGATCTTAGGTCGGAGATTTCGACTTATCGAACTCAGAGTGTCGACAAAGATAATGAGATCAAAACATTAAACGAGAAGATCAAACAGGAGACAACCCAAAGGTTGGTTCTAGAGGAAACTCACAGGCAGAACCAAAAGGATCTGCAAAAGTCCGAGACGGACCGCAAGGATGTCATTGAGCACCGAGACAGGATTGCTAAGGACCTCTCAAAAGCACAAGACAACCTTAAGACCACACGCAACACAGTGCGCGATCTGGAGCAGGAGGTCGCCAAACTTAAGCGTGAGACAGAGAGTCTTCGAGACGAGATACAGCTCAAATCGGCTCAGTACGTGAGTGCACAAGATCTCATGAATAGTATGCAGGATCAAAGTCAAGAACTCGGCACTCAGATGAAGGAAGTACGGGCACGATGTGAAAGTCTTGAAGAAGAACTTGCAGACGCGCATCGATTACTGTCTGAACGAAGCAGGGAGGCCGAGACGATGAGGAGACTGCTCGCGGATGCTCAAGGCCGTGCCGATTCACGAGTTCGAGAGATGCAGGAGAGACTGGACCTGGCGATTGAAGAAAGGGAACGCGCAGAAGAACAGGCGAATAACTTCAGCCGACGACGATCTCGTGAACTAGAGGAACTCAAGCAAAAGGTCCGTGATGCTGAGCGAGCTCTTACGCGGGCTGTGGAAGATAAAGAAGATATTGCATCTGCGGAGAAGGAATTACGCAGACAAAAAGACGATTTAGAGCGCCGAGCGGCTCAGGCCAACGATGAAGTTACAGAAGTCAGAGTGGCTATGGGTCAACTTCGGGACGCTCTAGATGGGAGCGAAATGCAAGCTCGCGAATTGGAGAAAGAAAAGGCCGAATTGCGGCGCGCTTTCGACGAGACGCAGAGCCGTCTTGAGAAGCTCCAGAAGTCAAGCAAGGTTCGTTAAGTGATGGAATTGAACAAGGTCAAAGCTAACGTATGTATACGCAGACCATGTCGGATGAACTCCGATCACTGCAGACTGCCAAGACCAGAGCACTCGATTCGACGGTGCAATCTTCGAGGTCTTCTGCTGAATCGTCAAGGTCAAGACTTACTTCTCCAACACCAAAGTCTCGCGCTCCGTCTGCACAGCCTAGCGAAGCATCTGGCGCCATCGACTATGTGTACCTGAAGAATGTGCTGTTGCAGTTTCTGGAGCAGCGAGATAAGAAGTATCAGCAACAACTCATCCCCGTCCTGGGTATGCTTTTACACTTTGATAAGTAAGGATCTTCCTGCTATACTACCCATGGATGGCCACTAACCACCGTGAGCAGGAAAGACGAGCAGAAGTGGATGGCGGCGATCACGGCCAAGTAAGCGAGGCGCCTGCGGCTCTGCGTGTGCGACATGGATGTCCAGAGTTGGAACAAGTTGCAGGTCGTCTGGAGCGAATATATACCCGGTATTCCAGCGTCGATCTATCCCAGCAGGTTGGACTGTATTTGTATTTGGATTCTTGCATAGCGTCGGGAGCCGGGACATGGTAATATTGTATATTTATTGGGATAATTGGAAGCGCTTGCGGGCAATTACAGGACTCTAGAAGTGGTGTTTGAGAAAGGTGTCTTGCTTGGTTTCAGCTGTGCTACCTTGGGCTCGTAGGGCTGGCTTGGTTGATTGCCTGCAGGTTCGGACCTATGGCCCGCAGGGTTTGCAGCTGCACATATTGATCTTGTGTTATACCAAGCATGTAGGCGATGGAGATGCACGAGCAGTGATGGTTATTGTGCTGGCTAGAATCCGATCCAACTATAATGTCAAGCAGAAATTGGTAGTCAGTGGCATATAGTGAGGCTGGCATATGAGATTCCCGCATCGGCGGACAGGGACTCAAGGGTCGGCAGCCTTTTCTCTTCTTCCTCAGTCAATGTGGTCGCACATGCAGACAAGCATCTGCCGTAAGGCTTGGAGAGGTAAGAAAGGAAATGGATGTTCGGAAGGGGGTCGGGGTCGGGATTGGCAGTTTGCACTTCCAAGGTTGTAATCATCCATCCCATCCGATGTCCGCTGAGATGCTGCTTTGGAAAGTTGCTGGGGGGGTAGTACTGGCTGACCAGAGGATATGTAGTATGCATATTTGGGGGTGGGATAATAATGATTCAGCAGCCACAGGAGACGTAGATTCTTAGTAGTAATGTGCCAGCATTCCCTGCGGTGGTCTTGAAATCCTTTTCGGAAGAGGTGCTGTGAGAGGACGGGGCTGGAAGCGGAGAAGGAGTGTGTGGCGGTGGGGGACAAAACCTGCAGCGCAGAATCATGGCAGGTAGGCAGTGGGCGGGCGTCTGGTTGCATCATCGCCTGGCAACAACAAGCAAGCTGGCACTGGCAAGCAAGTCCTCGAGCGGCCTTGCACCCAGCACCCAGCACCCAGCACTTGAGTGCCCCCATCCGAAGAGCTGCTGCTGACCGCCTTGCTGCTGCACATACACACATATACATTCTTACTACTACGCACACTTGACCTGTTGAAAGCACCCCTCCCCTCGCTCCCCTCCCCCCCCTCCTCCCATCACACCCATCGCTCATTGATGGTGCTCCGCCGCCACACTGCGCATCGTTTCCTGTCCTTGCTCGACGCCCTCTCCCTCCTTCTCCTTCTCCTTCTCCTTCTCCTTCTCCCCATCCTCCACCTCCTGCATCCTGATCTAATCTTGCATCCTGCATCCCGCCTCTTCCCTCTCCCGCAGCGTCCATAACCACCTCAGCCAGCACTCCCATCCTCCTCATCCCCCTTCCCCACCGCGAGTCGCGCGCACCGCTCCCCCCGGCCCGCACAGCGAAACAGTTGCAAGCAGACGTGAGCAGAGCAGAGCCTGAGAGCATCCCACCTATTTCCCCCGGCCAACGGCCAATCACGACAGCCCGTGCTGGGATTGCTAGGATAGGCCCGACGAGACGAGCGGCTAAGCCCATCTCCAGCAATTGACAGAGAAATCGCTCTGCGCAGGACGGCGACAACAACATCACAAACCCTCCTCCTCTGCCCTCATATCTTCTCGGGCCCCTTCGCAAGCAACTCATCGCCCTCCCATGACCGCAGCCCTCCGCCTGTCGAGCGCCTGATCGCCAAGTTTCGCAGAGGTCCGCCGCGCCCACCCCTCCCCTCCTCAGTGTGTGTTGACGCCCAGTGCGCGCGCGTGGCGGGGAAGTCATGATGAACGGCAATGATATCAAAAAGGCCGCCATCAACAAGGCAAAACAAGTTGCGCAGGCCGCCAACGGCAACGGAGGCAAGAAACGGCGGAAGGGCCAAGATCTGAAGCCCATCATCACCACCGAACAGCAGAAAAGCCAGGACGGTTCGCCTGCCTCGGCCAACTCCTTTCACTACAAGTACGTTGGGCCCTCTTTCCACTGCACTCTGTTCCCTCCTTTGACTAGCTCGCTCCATACAACCTTGGAACCACCAACTTCTTGTTTTCGAGTCTTTGACCCACGTCCGCTGACTTCTCACCCCCGCCGCACAGTGTACAGAACACCTCCTCGCCTGCCCATCACAAGATGGCCTACTCAAACCAATTAAGTCAATCTCCTTCGTCGTCTTCGTCATCCGTCGACGAGGCTGAGAATACCGCCGATGAAGAAGACTCCGAGGATTACTGCAAAGGCGGCTATCACCCAGTGTCGGTCGGTGAGGAATACAAAGATGGCAAGTATACGGTCGTGCGCAAGTTGGGGTGGGGTCATTTCTCAACCGTGTGGCTCTCGCGGGACAACACCACAGGAAAGCATGTCGCACTCAAGGTTGTGCGCTCCGCCGCCCACTACACCGAAACCGCCCTCGACGAAATTAAACTCCTTAAAAAGGTCGTTGACGCAAATAAAGACCATCCCGGCCGCGCCCATGTCGTTAGTCTGCTAGATTCGTTCAATCACCGCGGACCAAATGGCACCCACGTATGCATGGTCTTCGAGGTGTTGGGAGAGAATCTTCTAGGGCTAATCAAGCGCTGGAACCACCGGGGGATTCCTATGCCTTTGGTTAAACAAATCACAAAGCAAGTCCTTCTTGGATTAGACTACCTACACCGGGAGTGCGGCATTATCCATACCGACCTAAAGCCCGAAAACGTCTTGATTGAGATTGGAGACGTGGAGCAGATCGTGAAGACTTATGTCAACGATGAACCGAAAAAGAGAGACGATGATAGTAATCGGAATGGTAGGCGGAGACGGAGGACCCTCATCACAGGCAGTCAGCCGCTCCCCAGTCCTCTCAATGCTAGCTTTAACCATGCCGATCTCGCGAACTTCCCGGGTAGCACCCAAAGTCTGAACAAGATTGTGAACGAGAAGACAGGTAAAGAATCCCCTATAACTGGTCTCAGTCCGCCTCCTCAAGACGGTTTTGTAATGAGTGGTGCGCTAGGCACTTCGGCACCGTCTGTCGGCCTTTCAATGGCAGAACGACTCGGAATCAAAGCTCCTTCTACCGAAGAGGAAGTTCAGAAACAGAGAGAAAAGACTGCGTACGTACGCCCGTTCTGTTACTATCAACAAAACTGACGTGTCTGCACAGCGATCTCTTGACCAAGGATATCTCCGGTATCAGCCTGGATAGGCCCAGCAATGCCTCCTCCAAATCCGAAACCTCAACAGATAAACTAGCCGAGGATCTGTCATTTGATACCATCTCCGTCAAAATAGCAGATCTTGGTAACGCCTGTTGGGTAGGCCACCATTTCACCAACGATATTCAAACCAGACAATACAGATCTCCCGAGGTTATTCTCGGTGGCAAATGGGGCGCGAGTACAGATGTTTGGAGTATGGCCGCAATGGTACGTTATTCAACAGACAGTGTAACAAATACAGCGCTCACTAACGGCTGGACAGGTCTTTGAACTAATAACAGGGGATTATCTTTTCGATCCACAATCAGGAACCAAATACGGCAAAGACGACGACCACATTGCGCAAATCATAGAACTTCTTGGTCCTTTCCCTAAATCGCTCTGCATGTCTGGGAAATGGTCTCAGGAGATATTCAACCGCAAGGGCGAGCTTCGGAACATTCATCGACTACGCCATTGGGCTCTCCCAGACGTTTTGCACGAAAAGTATCACTTTAAGCCGGAAGACAGCAAACAGGTCGCCGACTTCCTGCTTCCTATGTTGGAGTTGCTCCCCGGCGATCGTGCGAATGCAGGTGGGATGTCCAATCACGACTTTGTGAAAGGGACGAAGGGCATGGATGGTGTGAGTTTGAATATCCCGGTGGGAAGCAAAGGTGAAGGAATCGAAGGATGGGCAACAGAAGTCAAGAAGACGAGATAGTGGTTTCGTCGCTTAGCCAGGAAAGTTGGAAGAAAGCATTGAGTTGTATGAGCCACGAGCCCATATGATAGGTAGGATATAAGTAGGAGATGGTGTGATAGGCGGATATACCGTAGGCTCGGGGCTGGCGTGTCATTGATCGATTTTGTGGTCTCCCTTGCAATGGGCATTGTTTCCAATGTTTCCCCCAATCTCTTAAATCCCCCATCTTCATCACGGCTGCGATGCGATTCTGGTTCGCAATTTGCTAGACTGCAGAGTTTTGGCGTTCTGTGCGTGTTGGCTATCTGACCAAACTCAGCTTTTCCCCGACATATTTGGTTTTTGGTGCTAGAGAGCATACGACATTGTTAACGACCTCACTCACGTTCTCTTGGTATTTCTCTTCAATCGTTTGATGACTCGATTGCCCGACGTAATTCTATCCGGGGGGGCCGTGGATGAATGACTCTATGTCTTTCCTTGGGCGCATATCTTGTGGATAGAACAGAGAACGAATAGTATTGTCTTGACGTAGTTTTCCGAACGTCGGCTTGGGGCGAATTTCGATACGAGCTTGTACATACTAAGTTGTGAATACGAGCTAACACTTCTCTGCCTGGACTCTCGCCGCAACACACATATCGCCATATGATGCACAAGAAAGCTAACTACACTCCCCCCCCCGGCCAACACAGGACAGGACAAACCCGCCTCCGACCCCTCTGCGTCTCCCACCCTGGACAGCAGCATCAAACAGATCATATCCGAAATCACAAGTCCCGTATGCACCATTGTTTGGGGGCTAAAGCGTGGCGCAGATTTTCTGTCCCAAAGCCGCTGTGGAAAATGACGGAGACGGCGGAGAATCAGAATCAGACTCCCATGACGCCGATGTATAGTCTCTATTTTGATGCCGTTGTTGGATCCAAAGGGCTCGGTTGATGGTTGTTCGACTAGAGCGGCGAGGAGGGGGAAGATTGGAAATGGGCAGGGTTGGAGGCATAGGGTTAGTTGGAGTGGGAAGGGGGAGAGGGATTGAAAAGGCTTTTTTGGGAGGGGGAGAGGGGGGGAGAATATGTGGATTAATGGAAGGAGTGAGAGTTATTTCTGATTGAAATGATTTGGGGTTTTGAATGGTGTTGATCTTTTTTTTGTGTGTTGGGGGGTTTCGTTGTTCTGTTCTTTGTTCGTTTGATGATTGTGGTAGGTCTTTCGTGTGATGGCATCATGTTGATTTTTTCCCTTTTTGGATTGTGTGCGGTGTGGTTTTTTATTGGTGTAGCTATATGTATGTATATGTATACTACGGATGCACGTGTAGTTCATGGGCCGTTGACGGGTTGCAGGCAGGAGCCAGGGGCAGGTGAGAACACGTGATATGTTTGATAGGGCCCCCGGGGTCACACCCAACGTCAGTATATTCAGGGTGCTGATATGTATGCAGAAGAGTCTAGGTAAGAGTAGTATTGTGTCTCTTATCACAATACTTTATGTATATTCGGTAGAATTTATAATACCGGAAGAAGAGACAGATCGTGAAACCAGACCTTTGCTAGTAGTTGCAAAAGAGAATAAATAAAGTGACACAATTGAAGTGCAAGAACCCTTGGGGGCTGAGAATCTAGGACAGGACAGGATGTGGATGTGTGGTTTGTAAAGTCGGTATATTTCAATGATTGGACTAATATGAGCAATGCAAGAAGGAAATGGTACGTGAGCACGTGAGTTGGCTATTGTTCAACGCTGTTCTTACCTCGCATGGTACTGGCTGTGGTTGAGAAGTCCGTTCCAAGGTTAGGGTGGCTCGGGCGTTTTGCTTACTTGGTACACAACTCAAAAGTAGTGATTGAGTCAGACGTGTGGACATATTAACAAAGTTTGCTGTGACGGCCCCAATCGTGTAGTTAGGTAGGCCTCGTACAACACCTCCACAAATACTTAAGCCTTTCGTGGACGTCTGAGCTGGCCCGAAACATGTGGATAGGAACAGCGGACACCAGTGGCATCGCCATGGCGGGATGGCATCCCCAGATCAGACTAAGCGTCCTCCGGTGCTGTTCGCGGCCGGATCCTGGATGCCGGGTTGGCGTAAGGACTCGCCATCAAGGGCATTCGAGGCGCCATTCATCAGCGTTGTTCGTTTCAGACGACGTGCCGCTTGTTGCGTGCGTTTGTCAGGGGGAACGAGGGAGATGACAAGTTTTCCTTTTTTTTTCCGGTGTGAGATACCGAGGAAGAGGAACAGGAACAGGAAGAGTCCTCGCCACTTGGGGGATAGGTGCTGGAGCAAAATTAGAAAAAAAACCGGCATCATCTGGCTGCATATGCTGGGGGACGCGGCCGCAACAGTAAGACGACAGCAGCTCCACAACAGACAGCAACACGAAAGAGAAAAAGTCCGTCGCCGGTGCAGCAGCGAGATTTTATCGATAACGGGGGAATACAGGGGTGCAAGGTGGAGGAAGGGCCTCGATTCAGATCGGACTCGGGGAGGGTAATCATCAGCTCAGGGATAGCTCTGATCAAAATTGGACACTGTTAACGACGGGTCCAAACTGAAAAAAACTGGGCAGATGAGCGGCCAATTCGGTTGACGTGACAGTGGTGGAGAAATGGGAGCGAGAGAGAGAGATGGCGGCGTTTAGTTTGATGAGTGGATTCATCAGTGAGGAACAGATTTGCGGCGGCGTTGGTGATTGTCATGTCACCGTCGCCAAACCGTGGTGCCCCGTCGTGTCCGTCTTTTCTGGCCATGTCGTGGGAGGCTTGCGCGAGGCTGCCATAAGCCCCTCTGATTGGCCCCCCTGGGAGGCGGACTAGGCGTTTCAGAGTCGCAGCGCAGCGGCCGGTTCCTGCAGGACGCGACCGGGTTATGGCGTCTGCTTCAACAGGGTCCGCTCACCTCAAAGAACAAGCCGACACGGTGAAGGCCTCTCCACCACTTACGTACCCTTTCCGTCTTCTTTTCTTCCCTTTTCCTCTTTCTCTCTCCCCCTCCGTCGCTCTCTCTCCCCTCTCTCTCCTGAAACTGAGGAGCATTGTTACATTGTTGAGGAGGCCCTTCTCTTTTCTCTCTTTGCTGGCTCTCTCTCTCTCTGTCCTACCTACCCTCGCTTTGCCAACTCATACCCTCACACGAACTGTCGGCAGGCCTTCGTTCAATTGCTGCTACTTTCCATATACAATTGACACAGTTTTTACTACACCATTCGGTGCTTGATGCACATTCTTTTCCCACTTTCACTCCACACCTGTCTTGTCTCGGCTTTTTCACAAGCCAATCCCGCTCTGCAGTGACGACACCTCCGACACTCCCTTACCTCGCTGTATAACCCCCGCCACTGTTACCTCCGTTATGAGCAATAACCCTCAAAAGTCCCCATCGTTTCGGCTTTCTCGTCAGGGCTTCCAACCGCTCAACAACGACCAATCCGACATGGCTACCAATAACAACACCACCGACATCCCACTTCAGACTGTCATCAGTCATACCCCATCGCACGCCCCCACCGTCCGCGAAGTATCAAATGAGAAGCATGGCTTGTTCCACCGTTCCGGCCGCAGGAGGATTCAGAAGATAGACTCCAAGACAGGAAAATTGCCTCCTCGACCGGGAGAGGACGATGACGACAAGACCGCCCTCAACCGCATGGGTAGAATATATACCAAGATCCTCAACTTCAGCATCGTCACTCGCTACATGATCTACGTCGCTCCACTGGCTATTATTCTTGCTATCCCAATCATCCTTGCAAACACAGTTTGGTCCGGAAAGCAAGCAGATGGCCGGCCAAAGCACACCATCGGAGGCTCCGACGTCAAGAAATTCTTCATATGGATCGAAATTGTTTGGTTGAGTTTTTGGGGGTGCAAGATCATCGCTCATTTTTTGCCCAAAATCTTCGAGTTCTTAGTCGGCGTTGTGAGCCCTGGTGTTCGGAAATATGCCTTGTTGCTTCGCGCTCTTGAAAAGCCCCTGTCTGTCGTTTTCTGGATGATCGTCAACCAAGTCACCTTCGAGGTCCTCATCGAGACCCCTCGCAGCTGGCGAGATACTATGAAGCGTCTGCTGCTGGCTGCGCTGATTTGTAGCTGCGTTATCCTGGCCGAGCGTGTCTTGATCCAGTTGATCAGCATAAGCTATCACCGCAAGCAGTTCGATGCCAAGATCAAAGAATCTAAGCGCAACATCTTCCTGCTCGGTCTTCTGTATGATGCATCGAGAGCATTGTTCCCGGCTTATTGCAACGAATTCGCCGAGGAAGATTATGTTATTCAAGAAGGCATCCAATTTGGTATAGGGAGCAAAAAGACTACAACCAGGGGCCACAAACACTCTGGCTCTGCTACACCCATGAGGCTTCTCCAAGACGTTGGTAGATTTGGCGACAAAGTGACGGGCATGTTCGGTACTGTCGCTCAAGAAATCACCGGGAAGAAGATTTTGGATCCTAATTCCGCCCACTCCATTGTTCTTGAGGCGCTTGACAAGAACCGCTCCGCCGAGGCATTGGCTCGCCGAATTTGGATGTCTTTTGTCGTTGAAGGCAAAGATTCTCTCTACCAGGAAGATCTAGTCGAAGTGATGGGCTCAAACCGACGAGACGAAGCGGAGGAGTGCTTCAACGCAATTGATCGCGATGGTAACGGCGATATTAGTCTTGAGGAGATGATTCTCACCGTCACTGAATATGGGCGTGAGCGCAAGTCCATCGCAACGAGCATGCATGATGTCGACCAAGCCATCAATGCGCTTGATGGTCTCCTGTTCACTATTGTGTTCATTGTCTGCATCTTCATCTTCATTGCTTTCCTCAGCCCCAGCTTCACCGCCACGCTCGCAACATCTGCCACAGCACTTCTCTCGCTCTCCTTCGTTTTCGCCGCCACCTGTCAGGAAATCCTTGGTTCTTGCATCTTCCTCTTCGTTAAGCACCCTTACGACATTGGAGATCGTGTCGACATTACTTCAGAGTTGCTCACTGTCGAGCACATCTCACTCCTGTACACTGTTTTCAAGCGTGTGACCAATGGCAAATCGGTCCAGATCCCCAATATCGTTTTGAACAATTTGTGGGTCGAGAATGTCAGTCGAAGCAAGGCTATGCGGGAACAAGTCTCCATCTTCTGCGATTTCGGTACCAGTTTCGAGGACATCAACTCTCTCAAACAGGAAATGCTATCATATGTTAAGGATTCGCAGAACAGCCGCGATTTCCACCCTGAATTCGAAGTCGAAGTGGTCAGCATTGCTGAGATGAACAAGCTCGAGCTCCGTTGCGAGATTCGCCACAAGAGCAACTGGTCCAACGAAGCACTGCGCTCGTCTCGTCGTTCCAAGTTCATGTGCGCTTTGGTTTTGGCTCTCCGCAAGGTCCCCATCTATGGTCCATCAGGTGGGGATGCTGCTCTCGGCGCAGTTGGGAACCCATCGTGGTCTGTAGCTATTCCACCGGCAGATGCAATTGCTGCTAGGGAGAAGTTTAACAAGGACAAGGATGCAAAGCGTTTATTTCCCACCATGAAGGATGACGAGCCCGAGGACAAAGGCAAATCTACGGGCACCGACTACCTTGGTGTTGGAATCTCAGAGGCCACAGCAATCAATAACCTAAATCAACGCAAGCCTGGAGCCGATCCATTGCGAGACGATACTTGGAACAATCGCGACGATGTTAGTACCCTTGGTCGCCCAAGTACAGATGGTCGACCCGATTTGGACGAAGTGCGAGGTCTTCTTCATAAGGCCAGCAGCGCTGGCAAGCGCAAGCAGGCAGGAACGGCGTCGGATTACTACAATAGTCCGCCTCGTCAGCCAATGCCTCCGCTTCCAGTGCCAGTAAATCCTTCACCTAACACATCCAACTTCAACACACAATACGCGCCACCACCGCAGCCTCGCACTCCAGCATCCCCAAGCTCCGTCTCCACTGGTCATATTGAGGAATACCAATACCAACAAATGATGGCACCACCTGTACCGCGCTCCCAGCCGCCCACGGGAAACGCATTTGCCCAGCAATCCTCCGCCCAGGGCCCCAACAGCTCCAACAACCCATATCGACCCCAGAGTCCTGAGGACCGACGTCCCTATAAGCCATGATTCTTTAGGCACGATGCCTAATATTTACTTTATATCAACTTGTTCATAGCGCACGACATAGCCAGCCACGTTGGAAGAGCTAATGACTTTCCTTGAGTTCGGCTTGCATAATGTTTTCTTTCTAAGTCCCCGTCACATATCACATGTTCTATCCGGTTTCAATCAAATCTCTCAGATGTGAAGGAAAAAGAGCGATGGGATCGGGATCGGAATAGGAAGATTGGAACGGAAGGGGATAGGGTTTTATTTGCGGGTTTGCATTGTCGCCCTAGTGCAGGTTCGACTATCATCATTATTGGCAATATTTGTTTATTCTGTGTCGTATCATATCACCGTATTGGCGCCATAGAGTTGGTGTGTGAGTGGATATGGATATGGATATGGATATGGACTATATAGAGTATGCCAAAGACGAAATGGATTTTGTTTACTTTCATGCTCTGTTTATATTTGCAGTTTGGATCTTCTCTCTCTGTGGAGGGTTGGAGATTTTGTGGTTATACTGTGAGGCAGATTCCTGGGCAGATTGCCCGGCTGAAGCAAAAGTGAGGTTAACTGGCGGGGCTGAAGGATTCGTGTTGATATCGCTGTTAGGCGCTGATTGGTGTAGTTGATCGTGGCTGCCTTCTCAACTAAGCTCAGCCTGTCTTGTCGATGCTGGTATATCTTGTGTCGCACCCCGCTTCTTCTTCTTCTATCTTCCTCTTTCCTCTTCCTTCTCCTCTACTCTTCTTCCAGTTAGTTCCGTATCCGTTCCTCACAAATCATTAGACAAGGCTATCATATCTACCCAAGTGCCAACAAGATTGCGTACAGCCTACTTCATTTCTTCATGGCGGAAGGACTGGCTATCGCGGCCAGCGTCATTGCTGTTATTCAGCTCACAGACCGAATCGCCAATGCTGTCAACTTTTATGTCGAAACACTACGAGACGATTTGCCGTCAGATTTGCGGGTTATACTCTCGGAAACTGCTGCTCTCAAAACCGTTTTTGAGAAACTGCATTCAGAAGTGGATGAGACTGTGGCTAAAACGCTTGCTGGCCCGGTTAACGATTGTAAGAAAGCACTGCAGGCGCTGAAAGACTTGTTGCCAACAAAATCTACTCAGACTCAAGGGTGTTCACCAAAAGTGGGCAAAATGAGAGCGGCATTATTTTCAATAAAGTGGTCTTTCAAAGAGACCAAGGTTAATAAACTACTGGACAATATCAGTCGTCACAAAGCTACTATTCAACTTGTCCTTACCAAGGGATCATTGACTCAGGATCAACTCCGGGACGTATTCAATTGGTTGGAACATACCAATCCATCACCCCTCCATAATCAGGCTTGCGAGCAATTCACGCCCGGGACCGCTGAATGGGTGTGTAGAATGCCAGAGTGGACGGACTGGATAGAGGCAAGATTTCGGTGTTTGTGGATTCATGGTATTCCTGGCGCAGGGAAGACAGTGCTTATATCACATCTGATTAAGCAACTCAAATGCCACCGTCACAATCCATCATCTACCAAGGTTGCTCTAGTGTATTACTATTGCTACTATGGACGCAATCAGGACGAAGCTGCACCTTTTCTTCGATGGCTCCTGAATCAATTATGTCGCCAGTCCAATGTTGTACCGAAGTCTCTGTACAAATTGTACAAAGCTGGCACTGAAGCCACCGTTGCCGAAATTCTCCTCGTAGTTTTGGAAATGATCGTGCACTTTGATAAGATATATGTTGTTATCGATGCTCTGGATGAGAGCAGTCCTAGAGGGAAACTCCTTGACGTTATTCACAAGCTAGCAACCAACAAGAACTGTGCCAAAATTCAAACCTTGGTATCAAGTCGAGAATATCCGGAGATCGAAAAAGTCTTGAACACTTTCGCAACGCCAGTATCCATGGATAATGAGTTCGTTCGACAGGATATACGATTATGTGTTCACTCTTTATTAAGATCAAAGAACGCTTTCAGGCATTGGCCCATAACACTATTTGATGAAGTGGAGGAAGCATTATCCACAGGCGCACAAGGAATGTACGTAGATGTTTCATTGGATCGGCCTATCCACCCACTTCACATGACTAATATATGTACTAGGTTTCGCTGGGCAGTCTGTCAGGTCGACGTTCTAAGGAGATTAAAGGGCGACCGCACCGTGATAGAGAAATCCTTGAAAGACCTACCGAAAACCTTGGACGATATTTACGATCGCATTTTCCTCTTGATCGATGAGGAAGAGAGACTCTATGCGCTCCATGCCCTCCTATGGATTGTGAACACGGCCTCCAGGCATTCCAGTCACAATTCCGGCAGAATAATTTCCACTCAAGTGCTTCCCATTGCAGCGGTGAAAAGTACGAGTCGCTTTAATACCAATTACAGAGATCGTTTCTATGACTTCGAAATCTTGGCGGACCTTTTGGGTTGTCTTATTCGAGAGACGACAGACTCAAAGGTAGTACTCGCACACTACACAGTCAAGGAATATCTCTACTCATCAAACATTTCCACCGTGTTAACAAACATTACTTCTATCCCGCCATCTTCACTCAGAAACGTAGTTGTGGAAGCCATGTTTGACGAGGTGCTTGCCATGGAAAACTTCGAAGTGTGCATGGATGCTCCTAAAATCTTAATGCAATTGGAAGGGTTTTGTGTCATGAAACTTCTTGAATATCTTAAAGAAGGAATGATAGACACACACAATGACGACTATGTCTCGCTGAGCCTTGATTTACTAGATCCTTCTAAATCTCATTACATAAGCCTCTTGAAAATAACTGGCCTCGTAAACGCGAGTAAGGGATTTGGTAATGCAGGATTTCTTCGCATGGAAATGTGGGCTGTTCATTCAAATGGTTCACCTTTAGCTATCAGAGCCTTTCACCTCTCTAACATTGATTTACTAACTGGCCCTGCTGAGGCAAGACTCTCTCTATTGGAAAAACTCTCAACACAACCTTTATACCATGAAGCTCTTCATGAGTCATTATCGCTCCAATTTTGCTCTAATTCCAAAGTCGATGGAAGTAAACAGAGCTATTTCCAGGGAACATTGGCGGAATGGAATCCTGGGCTGGCCCTCTCCCTCTACGAGTCAGCGAACAACTCGAACTTCTTACCCAGTAACTACGGGAGTGATCTGATGCTTTTATGCGCTGCCCACAAAGGTCGTCAAATTTGTTGCCGATCCGTAAACGAACCTTGCGAGTTGAAACGTCTTCTCGAAACTGGGATCAGTCCAGATTTCGCAAAACATTCAGTCACGCCTTTACAGATTGCAACGCTGTGTTGCGATTTCGAAGCCGTGAAATTACTTCTGGAAGCTGGTGCTGATCCTAACCGATCAGGCATCGGTCAGGTCGATGAGGGCTCGTCAATAGATTTGAGAGACCCTGATGGTTGTATTCAATCGCATAGCAGGGTCAGTTTCAATTGTATGTTTTTGTGCTTAAGTCTGGCTTGTACTGTCAGTCCACTAGTTTTCTGTCGGTACTATCAGGAAATTGAGTTGCATAACTTCGGATTTTATTTCAAAAAAGGAGATTTTAGGAGCACGGAAGATGAAAATGATAGAGCGGAGATTGAGAAGCTTCTCTTACAATTTGGCGCAAAAGAAATTGGAAATATACCGACGCTAGAAGCAGGTTCAGGAAAGAAATCACCATTCGGAGGGACCAATTCACGATGTAAGTGTACGCTATTGGAGGAATTGCTTGGGTGCCACGTTAGGGAAAGCGATTCCAATTTTGTAACCGACGATGCTGAGGGCAATGATACTTGAAGCGACGACTCACAACATCTTGATGGAAAACACCAAGAACATAAATAAGGGAGATGGATATTACCCCAGGCTTCTTCTGCAAAGAGTCTGCGCCTGAATAAGATCTTGTGTCGTGATTTATGTTCCACTGCAGCGCAAACCTTGACTTCGATTTCGATTTCGATTTCGATTTCTTTTCTATACTGTAAAAAAGAAGCAGATTGAGGAGAACTGAAGTATATTGAGGTGCTAGGGGGCACCAGGGCTATATACCAGAGAGTGAATAGGTTATTCTACATATTGGTAGCTTCATGAGACAATTAATCGAGGCACGTGACGTATATGTTCACATATACAATCGATTAGAGCTATTTTCATTCCACACTCGTATAAAATAATGACGCTAACGACAAACCTCTTCATTCGGATTTTGGTATGGGCATAAGAGAATCTAAACCACCAAACAACAACAGTATTCCTTCCGACACTCATATCAGAACATAGAATATCAACTACTCCCCACTACTCGACTCGTCCCCCCATCCCTCATAAATACATCACCGCACATCCTCCCAACTATCCTGAAACCTCCTCGCAATCTCTAACATCTCTGCATCTCCCCTGGACCCCCCAAAAATGTAACACTAAACGGCAGCCTCCCCTCATCCCCCTCCCTCCCACTAAGTTCCGCCACAGGATACGTCCCTGCAGGCACCGCCGCAGCACACAAATCCAATACATTTCCACAATGCGTAAACTCGCCTAGAGAGCTGTTTTTACGAATCGGGTCCGCGAGCACCTGCTCGATCGTCCAGTGCGTTGGCGCGGTCGGCACGACGAGCACGTCGATGCCGGTAGCTGTATAAGAGAAAACTTGTTCTGCTTGTCGGGTGTAGAGGGCTTTGGCTTGGAGATCGCGGTATGCGTCTACGGCGCTGCTCTGGCGCGATATTACGGCGTCCATGAGCGTTACTATGACGGGATGTAGTGCGGATCTGTTCTGGTCCATGAAATTGTCCGGAAGCGAGGCGAGACGTTCGGAGACGAATGTCCCATCGTAAAGCAGTTGGCCTGCTTTTTGGAAGGGGGACCAGTCGATTGGAGTCAGGACACCGCCGAGCTTCTGGAGCCGGGCTACGGCTTCGTTGAATTGGCGGCGGTAGGGGAGGGAACAGAGGGACAGGGCTTCCGGGGGCGGAATGCCGAATTTGAAGCTCTGGGATTGCGGGCCGATGCTATTGATATGGCGCTCGAAAGCAATGGCTGGTTTGGCGTAGGGATCGAGAGGGTCGTGGGCTTCGAGGATTTGCCAGAGGGTGCGTGCGTCGGAGACGGTTTTGGTGGTTAAGGCTATGCAGTCAAGGGATAGGCAGGCGGGGGTTACACCGCGGAAGGAGATGGTGCCGCGAGTGGGCTTGTATCCTACGACGCCATTGAAGCCTGGGGGTACGCGCCCAGAGCCTGCGGTGTCGGTGGCCAGGGAGAAGGAGACAAGGTTTGCGCCGACGCTGACGGCGTTGCCACTGCTGGAGCCGCCGCTTATGTAGTCTTTGTGGTATACGGAGTGTGGGATACCGTACGGGCTTCGACAACCTGTTAGTCCGGTAGCGAGCTGGTCGAGATTGGTTTTGCCAATGAAGAGAGCACCTTCTGATATAACTTTGTCGTAGACGACTGCGGAGGTGGAGGGGACGTGTGTGATTGGCGGACATGCTGTTGTGGTTGGTAGACCCGCAATATCTATTGAATCTTTGACACTGAAAGGTATACCGAAAAGGGGTGGAAGATCGTTGCGGTCTGAGAATTTGGCAGTCAGAACTTTCGCAGCTGCCAGTGCGTCATCTCTAGACTGAAGATGTATCCAGACTGCAGAATCGATCTTCTTATAAGCCTCGATCTTATTGTAAAGGGCCTCAATGAGGGTTACTGGCGAAAGACCGTTTCGATAGGCCTGTTGCAGACTTGGGATAGTGAAATCACCATCAAAGTCTGGGGGAGTCTGTGGAGGTGTAGACGCAGTGACAGTCGTCCTGGAAGCCAAGGGAGCGAGAACGTCAAGTAGGGGTTGAAGATTTGCTACAAAGCCAAATAGTCCTTGGGACCAATGTAGCATATCTAATGTGGACTTTTTGAAGTTGGCATCGTTGTATCCACTAGTGGCTTCCTCAATTCCACCTGAACTGGATCAGTCAAATAACTGTACTGACATGGCGAAAGATACTTACAACACTCGAACCCACGATCATTGGCCTCTCGGATAGTTGTCGCGAAGCAGCATTCAGTAGTGACACCGGAAACTATCAGATGTGTGATAGCTCGAGCCTTGAGCTTGTGTAGGATAGTCGTGTTCCAGAATGATCCTTTCCCCGGCTTGTCAACCACTACTTCGCCAGCGAGGGGTTTCAGTTCATCAACAATGTCATGGCCGTACTCTCCCCTTGTGAGAAGTCTTCCCAGCTCGCCTTTGTCACCAATGACGAGTTTGTGCTGGGTGTTATCTGGTGCGGCCGATTGTCTGACAAGCTTTGAAGAAGGACAATCTGAAAGATCGGGGACATGGCCCTCTCGAGTATGTACAATGGTCAATCCAACTGCCCGACAAGCTTCAAGAAGCTTTTTCGTGGGAGCAACAGATGCTTGCACCGCTTCTAGATTCCCCCCCTGAATTTCACCAAAGCCCTTTTCTAGTAAGAAATCTCTCTGCATGTCAATTATGAGAAGCGCAGTATGCCGGAGAGGAAATGTAAAGGCATATGGCTTTGCCTCGATCGAAAATGATGGAGCATTTTTAGAAAATGCCATTTTGAAATGTGAGAGTCAACCAAGAATGATGGACGACGAGGGTTTCTTGTTAGTGAGTCTCTGAGGAACAACGAGTCGGGGGAATATGATGGCGCCTCTTTTCGCTCTTCGAGACTCCATCAAGCCGGCTGATAAAGGACCTATACCTTAGATGAGATATGTCGCATAGGCGAGGAGAAGCGTCGGCGAAGCAGCGGCGGCCCGGCGGCCTGGTTGCATGAGGGCATGCTTATCTGCTGGTATCCTTTGCACTAGTTCCTAATATGGACTAGTGTATCCATGCATCCTCCCCAATTGTCGACCTCCCACCTATGCAGACCAATCCATGCCAACCTCAGCATCCTCCTCCACTAGTTTTCCCCGCCAAAGGCTGACAAGACTCGCCAATTACCGGCTATTTGGATCACGACCCTGCATGGGGGTTTACCAGCAAGTAAGGCCCGACCGACCGGCTCAAACGCTCGCCGTAGGCTCCTATCTTCAACATGTTGCTGGAGATATCGATATCTGGGGTCTTGGAAATCGAGGAAGAGATGGACGAGTCTGAGGTTATGAACCTTGCACATGGTATATCTAGCTGCAAGATACCCAGGTAACTGGATCGTATTTCTGTGAAATATCCCGAATCCTTCTGTAGATCCATCTCTACTGTTAATTGGGAGTACCGCATCCAACCCTTCCTGCTATATCGGCAACTTGAACCATGTCTGTTATTAAGTCCAGACTTGCTCCTCACTTCCGCCTACGTGTGCAAGCTAAGAGTGGTAAATATGGATCTAGATGGTCGAATAAAGGTATTACCTCCACCGTTTGAGAATTCTTTGGTAGCTGACAACTTCTCACAGATCTTGATCCAATCCCTGTAGCGGAAAGAACATGGGGACCGATCGATTATTGGGCATATTGGTGTTCTGATATGCTGGCACCTCCTCTTGCATCTACAGTCAGCTCTGTCATGGCCCTTGGTTTCACTGCTCGTGAGACCATTCCCATCGTCTTCTTTGGCTTTGCTATCTGCAGTGTGGTCATTACATTGACTGGCAAGATGGGTGCTACCTACAATGTTCCATTCCCTGTCATAGTTCGAAGCATCTTCGGAATGTATGGCTCGTTCCCTGCTATATGTATTCGAGCCTTTGTTGCACTCATGTGGACTGCTATTCTTACAGTTCAGGCTGGCAACTTCCTGCAGCGCTGCCTTGAAGCCATTTGGCCAAGTTTCATCAATTTCCCGAATCACCTTCCAGAAAGTGCAGGTATAGATTGTAAGTCTCTCGTGCAAAAGATTCTCTGAGCAATATTCTAACTTGTTCTTAGCTGCTGCCTTGCTTTGTGTTTTCTTGTACTGGTTTATTCAGACTGGATTGGCACTCATGCCGATCTCCAAGCTTCGAATTTTATTCTGGGTGAAAGGTGTCATCGTTCCGCCTACATTCTTCGCCCTGTTCCTATGGGCTGTCATTGTGACTAAAGGCGGAGGCGAACTCATCAAAGGAAAAGTTCACATTACATCAAAATACATGAATACTGGCTACTCCGCTATGACCGGTCTCAACGTTATCATTGGTCTCTTCAGTTCTCTGGCAGTTAACATGCCCGATTTTGGACGTTTCTCCAAGGATCGTCTCAAGGGACCGCATCAATTCCTTGCTCTACCCATCATTGGTATGTTGGACTTCCTTATTTCTGTTATCATTACTAACAATCATAGGTACCCTTGGCGCGTTGACCCCAATCTTCGTTACGGATGCACACTCATATCTATGGGGAGAGTTTCAGTGGTATATGCCTCTGGTGGTTGCAAAATTTGATTCACGAGCTGCGAAATTCTTCGTTTCGGCAAGTTTCATTCTATCCATCATTGGAAACCAGGTCGCCGCTGGCACATACCCTTTCTCCAACGATGTCACTGGAATTGCGCCCAAATACATCAACATCTTCCGCGCCACGCTATTCATCTCCATATTCTGCATCATTTCCACACCCTGGAATATCATCAGGAATGCTGTGGGCCTCCTTGCCTTCCTTTCTGGATATTCGTGTCTTATGGGTCCCCTGGCAGGCACGATGGTGTGCGATTATTATTTTATCAAGAAGCGAAAGCTCAACGTCGACCAACTCTATGCGGACAAGGGCATATACTGGTACTCGGGGGGATGGAACTGGCGAGCATATGCCTCGTTCATTACTGGATTCGCTCCGCTTCTCCCAGGTTTTGCTAAAAGCATTGAGCCCAAGCTCAACGTTGGAGGCGCATGGAAAATCTACACTTTTGCTTGGTTGTTCGGCTTTACTTTGTCCATGTTGACGCATTACGTCCTCTGCACGTATGTCTCAGTACCGACGGAGTCAATCATTGAGGAGGCTGTTTACCCACAACAAGCCGGTGACGTTAGTCCTCCTGTCATCGAGGGCGAAGATGGAGATGGCAAGGACGGCTATGTTGCCAAGGAGAAAGAGATCGCAAATATGGCTTAAAGCTAAACTCACTTAAATGATGTGAGTGGTCAGTCGGGTTTTGCCGTGTATCTTGATTTTGACTGTCCTTCCGTAACACTCGCTCGTTGAGGCTAAATTCTAAATCTCATAAGTTTGAGCAATCAAATGCGGTCCCGAGGTTGCGCTTGACTATCTCCGTAGTGTTCCTATTAGGAGAGTGGCTGAATAATAAGCTCGGCACTAAATCGTGATTGGTTCAAAACGTCACATCTTATCTCTGTCACTCTTGACACCACCACCATTCACCTGCTTTTCCTTTCCGCAGGCCAGCACCCAGACACGGTCCTTCGCCCGCCGCTGCAGTGCCGACGGTCACTTGAGAGCGTATCTAACATCTATCTTGTTCCCCGCATCCACGCCCGTCGCGAATGCCATGCACTACCTGAAGGCAACATCAGCGCTGGGAACTACATTAGATGGCTATGGTGGTTAACGCCGAATTTGAATATCGTAGCATCTCAACCTTTATTTGACTAATATCTCCGACCATCATTTGTTCTGGCCAGTTCGAGTCGCTCTAAGCTGCGCTGAGCTGGTGTTGGTATCGGAACTGATCTCCGCCCACCGCATCGCGACCCCGATTGACGTAGAGGCTGGCCGCCCTATGCCTGATTAAGCTCGCTTTTGGTTGCATATGAGCGGGGGATCCATCTGTTCGGTACGTTTGAATCGGTACTATTGCAGATCTTTCTGCGAGATTACACAATTTTCCTTGATCCCTCGATCTTCTACACTCCTATCATATCTACATCAACTTAGACAGATCACCAAATGTTCTGTGAAACAGATGTACATACATGTCGGGTATGGCGCTGCTTGACTCTGTTGCCTTATGCTTGATCAATATATTAGTGGAGTTGGTAAGAAGTGGTGACATCAGATTTTATGGGCCTCACTTTTCCAGTCGTATACTGTCGAGACTAATTGTAAACACAGACTCTCTAATATGAACTTCAGCCCTACTCAGTTATTCCCACCGAACGAGTTTACTCCTATACAGTCAGATCCGACTCATGCCGGTAAAGCAAGGTCTCGCCGTCCATGCGATGCCTGCAGACGCCGGAAGTCTCGATGTGAAATGGATGGCACGAGCGGTGCATGTGTGTTATGTCGCTTTCACAAGCAAGCATGTACATATGATGCGGCACCCCAAGCGCGAAAGCGTAAGGCTGTGTCACTAAGTGAGGAGAGCAGTGTCCGCGGTGAGAGCGAAGGATCGGTCGTTCGTTCCACTTCAACTATTCCCAAGATTCGACAAAATCCACCGATCGATAATTACGCGGATTTAAAAGGACCGTCTCTTTTGAAAAAGACTCTAGGCTTACAAAATCATCGTCATAGTCGGCTTATCGGCTTAACTTCCCAATATGAACAGCTGCTTCTGGAGATTGGAGACTACCATGAGAAAGAGGAAGTGCCTATTGGTCTTTCTGCTTTGCGAAAGGTTAACCAACTAGATACTGCTTTCATATTGTCACCAGATCGAGGAACCACAAACCATGAAGAAGACATCCCTGATTTGGACGCCATAGAAACATTAGTCGCGCCACACGGGCAAGCTCTTATACATCTGTACTTCAGGATCGTCCATCCCAGCTTTCCGGTACTACACAAGAAAGTATTCCTTGAGAAGTATCAACGCACTCATCGCGAGTTCTCTCCTCCACTATTAGCAGCAGTTTATATTCTAGCATTGAACTGGTGGTCGTACAGCACTGAACTGGCTCTACTACCAAAGCCCGACGTTCCGCAATTGGAAAAGCTAGCTTTCAAGACAATAAGCAACATCATACATCGGCCGAAACTCTCAACAATCCAAGCTGGTCTATTACTTCTCCAGCGACCAGAAGGAGACTCTTGGGCGCTGACTTCACAGCTTGTGGGCCTTGGACAAGACCTGGGACTACACCTAGACTGCTCAGGTTGGAGGATACCTTCATGGGAAAGAGGATTAAGAAAAAGACTGGGGTGGGCACTCTTCATGCAAGATAAATGGGGCTCCCTTGTTCACGGCCGTCCTTCACATATCACTGTTTCGGATTTTAGAGTACAACCTCTTCAAGAGAACGATTTTCCAGAAAATGCCATGGATGACGATGATGAGGATGGAAGTACGGAAGTGGAAAAGGGACGTGTACTATTTTGCGAAATGATCCATCTTTCTGAGATCCTGGCTAAAGTCCTTTCAACTTTCTACACCCTACAGGCCCAAGAAGACTTCGATCAACATGCGCAGGAGGGTGTTCGCTGGATTCTTGAAAGGGCAAAACCTATACAGATGGCTTTGAAACACTGGTACTCAAATTTGCCACCATCACTGAGGATGGAAAATCTTGCTTCGAGGAAGCTGTCATCTACAGGTAAGTTTGGAAGATCCTATATCCCCGTACCTACACTATATTGACAAAATCATCATTCGTTCTTTTGTATGATCTTGTGAGATCTTTAATTAGGTATGGTACTGACTTCCTCCTAGGTTATCTTCATCTAGGCTATTATGCCGTCGAAATTACTCTTCATCGCCGAATCATTCGTTCATTGTCATCTGTAGACGACGCAGCTCTACGATCTATATGTCGCCAGGCTGCACAGGCTCGTCTCAAGTCAGCAATGGATTTCGTTCAAAGCCTTCGTCCGGAACATCTCCAATCTTTTTGGTTTTCAGCATCCAAATATTGTTTCGCCCTTGTGGGGACATTCATTTCTCTTTTATGGGTCACAGCTTTGGAGAAAACAGAAGCAGAGATATACAAAGCTAAACTGGATGAGTATCGATGGACTCTAAGACTTTCATCGAAGTCTGCAGACTTCCTGGAACGCGCAATAGGCATGCTATCAACATCAACTGGAATACTCGTCAAAGCTATCCCGGAGTGCCCAAACACGGATTTCATCCTGAATAGGCGCAACAGCCGGATGGGTAATAAAACCCCTTTGGCACAGAAGCCAATTATCAGTGAAAATCAAAGGACTTCACTAGCATATGAGAGATCTGAGTCAGAGTATCATGAAGATACTTCACCAGAACAGATAGCAGGGGAAACACCAATGTCGACTAGTACTGCCAGTAATGGATGGAACATCGATTCGACCTGGTTCGCGAGCATGGGGGTAACGGAAGATGAAAGTGCCCACGGGGATCTTCATGAATTGACCGGATCGAATGCGTATCTTAGTAATAATTCAGCTGGTATGTCGCACGAATTCGGGTTTCAGGAGTTCTCACCGAATGGCGCATCGAGTGGTTCTGGGCTTTAAAGAGGAGTCTTTAATAGGCTGTACAATAGTGTAGTGATTTTATAAATTGCAGCCATTAACATTGGGAAATTTACATCGTAGGTACCATACGGGTTACAAAATATCCCACACACCTTACCACCTGAAAGTTGGTTATCTAAAAGACCTCACTTTTTTACATGCGATATTATAGAACACATTAAAAAACGAATAACACATAGCGTATACAAGCTTACAGTTCAAGCAAGGCCAGTTTTCTGTCCTTTTCGTTTTCTTTATTTCTATTCACTGTATACCAGAATTAATTGCGAATAAAGTGGATTGTCTTGGGTTGCATTCTTTTTGGTCACCCACGTGGGTACTGAGGAATGGAGTTCATGGGAGTAGAATTTACGGGCCGCGGAAAGTCTAATCGATCACGTGACGCTTAACTCTCTCCAGATGTCCGCCTATCAACGATGCAATAATGCTCGACCGGTGTCTTAAGTAATAAATGACGATTCCACGTTTATAGACTACCACAGGGCTCATAATGATGTATGTTTCACATTTTGCATTATGGATTGAGCATGACGGGGTCAATGCAGCTCCACCGCCCGGCTACCTACCTCAACCCTGGCTGGAGCTTCAAAAGAGGCGGGAACAAGGTCAGTGCCACAACTTCGTCGCTGAGACCGACGGACATATCCCGCAACGACACACGGCGCCGCCAAACGACAATTGCATGGCATCCACACCACGGTACACATCTACCCAACTTCCAAGGCAATAATTGCTAGGAAATATATTCCATACTTTCAAATCTTATACCTGTGGTTTCTAGCCGCGTCCATTCACGCGAAGACCCGGCATTGATTCTTCTCAACACAGCCTCCCCTCTTCATCTACTTACGAGCCGCAAAGTCATTCGCGAGAAGGCAGGTCTTACTATATACCCCTTCAGTCGAAAATCAGTCTCGAGTTGAACGGCAATCTCAACTCTACATTGAACCATCCGTCGCGGGCGAGCATCTGTCGACAGATATATTATCGCGCTTGATCGCCAAACGCAAATACCGAAAAGAGCTTCGAACCCTCAGACCAAATCAACGAGAGCCTACATAACCGCGAATCGTATACATCATGGTTGGAAAAAAGTCGGGCAGAGCCCAAATGCGAGAGGAGGGTGTGTGGTAATTTCCTGCCGAAGAAACTACAGCTGACAGTTGTCCAGGCCTCGCGCGAACAGACAACAATCTCGATATGACAACATGGCCGGTCGTAGGCATGATCAACCAGAAGAATTATTACACCGAATTTCTTAAGCGCGAGGAACAATACCTTGCCTTTCGCGCTCCATTAGAAGAAGCAACAGCACGTATGGTCCAACAAGCACGGGATAAGGACCGCGCACTGGCCTATGGAGTACCAGTAGAAGGCTCATTGGAGCAGATGGACGAAGGTGGAGATGACACCATTATGATATCTACCCAGGATGATATCTCGAAACTCGTTGTTATACATATTGGCAGCCAGAATTTGCGGATCGGACTAGGAACAGATGCTCTCCCAAAGACTGTACCAATGGTGATAGCTCGGAAATGGAAAGAAAACGAATCAGAGTCAAACAACGGCGAGCCATGTCCAAAACGATTGAAGGTCGACGGCATCACCCCTTCGGAAGCTTACCCCGAGAAATGGTTCGGTGAAGACGTATGTCATACTTTCCACATGTCCAAAAGAGATTGCTAATTCTACCAGTTTGCGAATCAGTACCAGACGATGTGCTCCGAACTACGGACGAGAATGCGCAATCAGAAGCGACGCGTGTTACCCAACTCGAAGGAACTGGTCATTAATTTCAATCGTCGCACAACTACGGAGCATATATCAGAGCACAACGATGTGAATCGTATTGAATGGACAGAATTACCAACCGATTCGAAGAAGGCACCAGAATACTTTACTGGCCATGAAGCACTTCGGATACCTGACGATTCCAAGCCTCGGTATAAACTCTTTTGGCCTGTGCGATATGGATCCTTGAACGAAAACGATTATGTAGATCGAAATCAAATATATCACGACATATCTAAGATCATTGAAGAGGCCTTGAAGATCCAACTGGGTATAACAGACCTCAAGGATCTGGTTAGTTACCGATGTGTCTTCATCATTCCGGATCTTTATGAGCGAATATATGTCACTACCTTACTCGACATCCTGATCCGAGATCTCGGATTCGGAAAGGTATGTTTACAGCAAGAAAGTTTGTCAGCAACTTTTGGTGCAGGCTACTCAATCGCCTGTGTTGTCGATATCGGGGCACAGAAAACGTCCATCTGCTGCGTCGACGAGGGCATGTGTATCGAGGAGTCTCGGGTCAACATGAAGATGGGAGGGTTTGATGTGACAGAAACTTTCATCAAAATGATGCTTTTTGATCACTTTCCTTATTCAGAGATGAACCTCAAACGGCGGTACGACCTATTGCTAGCTGAAGAGCTGAAGCAGAAGCACTGTTCAATGGATGAGTCATCGGTTACAGTCCAGGCATTCGATTTCCACCTACGAGCTTCTGGTCAAGACACGCGGAGATATCAATTCAAGACATATGATGAGACTATGCTTTCTGTCATGGTATGTATTCGTTACTTGGAAACGGAGCTTCACTAATTGCGCATAGGGTTTCTTCAAACCATCCATATTTGATCACTCACGCAAACTTGAGAGACGCAGAAAGGTTATTCCGCGCTCGGTTGATTTATACGACGGCGCACCAAATGACCCCATCTCAACAGCTCAAGAAACCATCATCACTAATGCTGCTGGACGATCACCTACAGCGAATGGCACGCAGGAACCGGTTAACAATCTTCCGACCGTTGCTGCTACGCCAAGCCGAGTTAGCCTTATCAATCGATTGAATGACATGGAAGGCACTCCTCGCTCGTCAGTTGCGGGATCACCAGCACCCGAAGGCACGCCGAACCCAGATCGAGACACCCCGGGCATGGGCGAGAATGATCAGCCTTTAATCTTCCGTGACCCAGTTCTAGAGAAGACTAAGGCAGCCGACGAGAGGGACAAAGTAGTCCCCATTATGGCACTTGATCAAGCAATCCTTGAGAGTCTATCGCAGGGGGCCAAGGGCGAAGACCGCAAGCTTCGTGACTTCTTTGGAGGTATTATGTTGATCGGTGGTGGGAGTAAAACGCCAGCACTACAGCAATTTCTCGAGACCAGATTAAGAGAATTGAGACCGTTTTACGGGAAAGAAATACTGGTCGGTGCTCCACCCAGAGACTTTGACCCGCAGGTGGTGGCCTGGAAAGGTGCGAGTGTGTTTGGCAGGCTTTCGACACATGGTAATGATAGTTGGATCAGTAAGTCAGAGTACAGCATTTTGGGAAATAGGCTTCTCACACACAAATGCATGTTCAACTGGTAAAGTGGGGACTTCACCTCCAGAACAAAATGTTCAGCTGGCGAAACCTAGAACCTCGAGCATAATTCGGGTTAGAACACTGGTGGTCACCCATAAACATATATTATTATATTCAATTTATTTTCTCTGATGCAACTGCAATAACTCTCTCAGTCATGTGTGTATGGATTTCGTTCATTTTGTTACCCCCAATCTTCATGCCAAGCCACTAGCTCGCGCGCGTCGTCGGAGCTTTGGCCGCAACTTTCCACTTTGATCCTTTGTCAAGCACCTCCAGTACTCCATCGTCGCAATAGTCAACAACACCGCACATTCTCCTCAATAGGCTAGCTGCACCCTCTGGAAGTCATGTCTCAAGGCCAGCGAACATACGTACAAGATTATATCGCGCGGATTCGTTATTCTAACGCGCTTCCACCTCCTCCATGTCCTCCAAAGCTCCTCGACATCCCGAATACGGGCCTTTCGAGTGGGCAATATACATCAGCAGGATTTGCATCACGATTGGCACGAGAGCAACCATCGAACATCGAGGCGGATGCTGAATTGGGTATGCCTATCGACCTGGTCGGTATTCCAGGCGTCTTCGATGGAGATGAATCTGGTAAAGAGCTCAGTCAACACCCTACTGGCATAGCTAATCATAAACGTAGCCATTCAAGCAATGGAGAGACCCCCACCTCTACATCCAGCCGACCGAGCTTTGATGCGCCCTCCCAATGCACTCGGAAAACCAAGTTCAGGAGCGTCCGGTATTTCTTTCCTGCGCAAGACGGAATATACAACCTCACATCACACTGGAGGCTCTCGATTTGAGTCGAGTAACTCGTCGAATACCATGCGCACGAAGAATAAGCGACGACGGCCAGCAGATGTATCACAAGATGATCCCACTACTATCTCCAGACACATTCTTAAAGGCTTCAATATTGCTTATCCGGCTGATGCCTTCGGAGGACCAGACAGCGGCGACAGGCTTCGGGCAGCAGATATATCGTCGGAAGAGAAGCAGGCATGGAGGACGCCCAAACACCCATCGGCTCCCGGTGTTCACTTGGTCGATTCCTATCCACTACTTCCTGACTGGGACGCTGCACCTGATACTGGCTCGTACACTGTCATCAAATTCACCGCACCGCCTATAAGACATACTCGCGATTCTACCTACGACGACCGCTTAGATGTCGCGATTTTGCGGCCCGGTGGGCAGTCCCAGGCGGACCAAGCTAAATACCAACAAGCCGAAGAAGAGTTCAAGGAGGACCCCACAGCCCGCCGACCTGTCCGACAGTATTGGTATGAGTTCTTCCTACCTGCCAGCAAAGACAAGATACATGCCATCAAGCGTAACTTCACCACGAATGATCCCGACAACGAAGACGAAATTCCTTTCGACACGGGAGTGGACGAAGAAGGGCGGCCTCGCAAACTTTTCAAGTACGAGAACGTGCGTAGCTACGAGACGGATACCCAGGTTGCTGGAGGTGATCAATTTGGAGAGGTGGTTGCGCTGGCCCTGCACGATGGGGATGAACACCGCGATGAGCCACTACGAACTAGTAAACTACAAAAGGCGGCCTATTTCTATCCTATTTCCCAGCGTACGAGCATCAAGCCGAGGAGGGCGAACAAGCCTGGATATGAAGAGGAAGATGAGGGTAAACAGAAGGTCCACATCATCGAGACCGTTGCTCGCGACCCAGATGAAAAGGAAACAGAGGAACGACGCGCCTTCCGCAAACAGTACGACATCATCGAGACTTGAACAGCCGGGAGTGGCTACTTATCCGTTAAATCTTCATCTCTTATAGCGTGGCGTTGGTGTGAAGTTTGATCACAGCATAACAAGGCATTCATAGCGGCGAAAATGGTTGAAACAGGTCGTAGGGTTCTTGAAATCTGGTTGGATAGCAAGTAGGATTAAAGATCTGAATCTAAGCAATTCACTGCATTATCTTTCTGCATCACTTTTGTTTACTGCGATGTGATTACAATTGAGTAGCCAAGGTGACAGGGGTTGGATTGGCCATGCTCAAGGATTTTCAGGGACGAACGAACGCCTTTGCCGCGTCACCAGTTGCCACTGTGGGCGATGCGAGTGAACATCGTCTGATGGCGAGGTTCAGACACCCGGGAACCGATACTGAGGCCAGCGTGACGTGACACCAATCGACTTCGGCATGGCATGTAGCCATAGGGGAACCAAAGGCCGTAACGCAACGGTAAAAAAGGGATCCGGCAAAAAAATATCTCCCCATGTTCGAAAACACTGCACAACAAAGGCGGTGAGGTGAAATGACAAGACAGGGATCGGGGTCTGATTGGTCTGGCCTTTCCCGTTATAGGACTAGCCGCGTTCCACGTGACCCGGAACCCGCGTTTCCAGGTCCCTGAAAGTGGTGCGGTAGATGGATCTTCAACAATCTTAAACCGCCTCCCTACCCGCCGTTTCTTCTTCTTTCCCTCTCCACTGCACTGGGTCATTCCCTTTATACACCTGGTCTCTCATTCTCTTTAGTCGAGTGAGTACAATTGTTGTGTCGGATCGATATTGTCTTTGTCTGTTTTTGCGCACACGCTACAGACGTCAAGATGTATGTACCATAGTCTATGTTCTCCTGTCGCCTCCGCCATGTCGGCTTGACTAACCCACGATAACAGGAATTCCACCCTTCTGGCGTCGCCAATGGCGCGGGACACCTACTGGGGATCTTTCGAGGAGATCTCTAAATACAATGTCTCCCTTAACTATGCTGAGAAGATGTGGTTGGCGTGGTACACCTACATGCAGAACGACATCTTGGCCACTGGTATCATGTCTTTTGTCATGCACGAGGCCGTGTACTTCGGCCGCTCATTGCCGTGGATCATAATCGACGCTATCCCGTGGTTCCGAAGGTACAAGATCCAAGATGTATGTTGTTTCTTCATCTTCCCTCTAGGCATGAGCTAATGGAAACAGCAAAAAATCCCTACCGCCTGGGAACAGTGGCAATGTGCTCTCCTCGTCCTCTTCTCCCATTTCACAGTCGAGCTTCCGCAGATCTGGCTCTTCCACCCCATGTGCCAGTTCTTTGGTCTTAGCACCACCGTTCCGTTCCCTAGTGTCTACAAGATGGCAATTCAGATTGCAATCTTCTTCGTGATGGAAGATGCCTGGCACTACTGGGTTCATCGCGCGATGCACTGGGGTCCTCTCTACAAGAACATTCACAAGATCCATCACCAGTACTCGGCTCCCTTCGGCCTTGCCGCTGAATACGCCTCACCCATCGAAGTCATGGTCCTCGGTCTTGGAACTGTCAGCTCGCCTATCCTGTACTGCGCCATCACCGGCGATCTTCACATTCTGACCATGTATCTGTGGATCGTGTTCCGTCTTTTCCAGGCCATCGATGCGCACAGCGGATACGAGTTCCCCTGGAGCCTGCACCACTTCCTACCCTTCTGGGCTGGAGCCGAACACCACGATGTCCACCACGAGAAGTTCATTGGCAACTATGCGAGCAGCTTCAGGTGGTGGGACTACTGCCTTGATACCGAGGCTGGCGCCGATGCCGCCAAGAGGCGTCGTGACAGGAAGTTAGCTGCAGCTGCGAAAAAGGCCTTGTAGAAGCATCAACAATCCCTGGGGCTACTCAAATGAGCTTCTACAGGCTTTGGACTTGGGGCTTCAAATTATACATTTCTTGGGCTACCTCGTAGCCCCTGTCTCGCCATCGTGTCAGAACATTATTTGCATATATTCTGGTATAGAATCTGGCGTTTGGGTTGATTAGCATGGGAGCTAATGGCATGCCCTACTTGTTGAGGGAAATCTGTTAAGAAAACAGGAACGAAAGAGCAAGAATCGTAATGGGTGGGAGATGACTGTGTAAATAGGTGTATTGGAGAAAGGTGTCCTCGATAGACTACTACAACATTGTCACAACATTATTAATAATACCAATCACGATCGTTTACAGAACCAGGCGTCTTTTTATGGCTTGTCAATTCGTTCCCGAGTACATGGCACTAGGCAACCATTCAACAGGACCCCTCCTTAGCAGCAATGCGGGGTTGAAAGAGTGGCTGACAACAAGCAGATATTTCGAAATCCACTGGTTCGTCTTGTCGCGTTACGCACTGGTACAGTATCCATCCTTTTCAATGACCAAATACACATTATACTTGATCACATACGACCGCGGCCGCTACCCCATCACCAACGAAATCAAACCCTACCACTGGCTCTTCTTCATCCAAACCTCCAGCTCTGGATCCCAAACCCTCGGCATCGCACATCACCTGCGCGGCATGCCCGGCGCATTCCACTACTCTGGTCCAGAAACACTCGACCTCGACCAATCCTCGACTTCCCTCGCAGAAGCAGCCGATCTGGTCCGATGCGTGCCGCCGAAAGAGAAATTGGAGATTGGGGAGGTGGAAGAGGAGAAGATGGATCGGGTACGAGAGGTTTTTGAAGAGGTGGGGATTGTAAGGACGGAGTATAGGGGGTGGAATTGTCAGAATTGGGGGATGGAGGCACTGGAGAGGTTGAGGGGGGAGGCGTGTGTGTATGAGTGGATTACGGGGGAGGGGGTTAGGAGGTGGTTGAAGGAGGGCTAGGGGGGGGTGTTGAGATGGTGTATTTGGCATGGGAGGAATGTTCGTGATTAGGGGTTTATGTGAATATCACTGGGCGCTACATTGATTGACAGTGTCGACCACACGATTGGCAAGACGCGAATTGGGCCAGCACGAGTACGACGTGGATCCTACGGCTAAGGTTTGTTTCAACACATTCAAGGGGACCACATTATACTAATTCCAACTCAATCAGTGGAGCACCCTTCCCAACTGCCATTATCCCCATCGTCTCTCCTACTATTTGACGTCCCTAGCTCCTGGTCTCTATCACATACGACCACAGGAATTGCAATGCACGGTCTCTCGTTTGCTCGGCCAGCTGTTAATCCAATTACCGCCGCATCAGTACTCTCGTGGGTGACCAGAGGGGAATCCGCAGGTGTTGTATGTTTTTTATATTTTTTTCGGGGGTCCTCGTCTGTCTGTGCTTCTTGCACTAATGCATGTGTTGTTAGTATGGTGTCCGTGCGATGGGTGGGGATAGTGATGGTGCAGGTGCTCGTGGAAGGAGTTACATGTGACTTTCTGTGCTGTGTGTTGAGAAAGACATCAGTGTAGGTATGTTGTGGATTATGGATCTTCAAGAAACAGGGTGTGGGAATTTGATTCAGATACATCTGTGATCAATTCTATATCGGCCTCCATGCTAGGCATAGAATAAGATGTTGTTGGCCATCTACCATTACTTCGTTGTCAATCGAGAGGGTTTATTGGAGGCTGGACATCACAACAGCACGTAAGCACGTGGAGAAGGATGCAACGAATATGGAAGAAGCAGTAATCTGCCTTAGTGATTGAAATGGTAGGAGAATTTCCATTGCCTTGTTAAAGCTGCAAATGAAAGAGATATATAGAATAGGTCCTCTATGATATTGTAGACCCTAAAGGGAAAGGTCAGTCTCAGCTTGTTGACCTGTCATTTGTGTTTCTCTCCCATGCCCCTTTCACATTTCCTCGTTGTGACATCGCATCATCCATACCTCAGGTTTCACGCTTTGTTGACGGTTCCTACTCCGTGTTGTCGTTATCGTCAGTCACATCATCGCCTTTGTTGTCCTTCTCATATGGAGCCTTGTGTTGGCTGCTTTGCCCATTGACTTGGCGATGAAAGCACGCTTCATACTTTTGTGAAAGCAATTCAAATTCCCGTGACAACTCTTGAGAGGGATGTGAAAAGGACTCAAAGTCGGCCGGGATGTTAGAAGGTAACATTGGGCGGGATGGAGAAATGCCTAAAATTAATTGACATAAATCTGAAAGCGATTGGGATCTTGCCAGGAGATCATCAAATTGTTTCAGGATCGAGATGCTTAATATTGTTGTCGCTGCGGATTCATCCTGTGAAGGTGCCATAGCAGACGCAGGAATAAATTGTTGTTGCGATGTAGATCGAGCAACACTCGCCTGAATAAATTGTAAGTGACTTGCACGGTGATATCCTAGAACAAGAGACACTCACCGAGTCAGCTTCGTCTTGGCTTGGCAAATCGCTGAATTTTCTCATGATTCCAGGATTGTTTTGTCCCGTTGCAGGCGACGGTGAATCACAAGGGTTGTCGGGAGCCATATCTGTGGCATGAGCAGACTGGCCCGGTGCCATATCATTGGATGCGAGTGTTGCCGAGCGCATCTTGAGAGTGAGATGTGATGAGGAGACGCAAAAAGGTTGTCGTGGAGGTCTGTAGAAATTTACGCTCAAATCATTGATGTGCGGTGAGCTTCTTTAGGTTTTAGGCTTGACGGTGAGTTAGGCAGGCGCGTTTGAATGTCGGTCCTTCCAAGGGCAATCACTTCTAGGTAAGTTTTGTGACCTATCAGTCCAGTGTATATCTTTGCGTGAGAGGAGCATGATCGGGAATGCGAGGTGAAGAGTGTGGAGATGTCTATCCACCAAATTTAGCAGATGTCAGTATTGTTGCTTTTCCCACTTGTTGCACCATGATATCAACGCTGCTTGTGGAAGGTAGCATCTTTGAAACATCTAATATTGAACAGAACGCTAAACGTATGCTATAGCTACTTTGTGCTGCCTACGATGTGCTCTCTCAACTTCAATGAGAGTTCGAAGCTCTTCACATGTATTTAGAAGCCGCATGTGATTAAAGCCGTTAAAAATGGGACCTCCACCATTCCTTGCCGAGCTGGGAAGTACCAATCAACAACATGATCTCAAGATCGGCATGTGTGGTGCTAAAGACAATCAGTGAGGTCATAAGATGAACACCTCAGTGTACTCACGATTACCCCCACCTATTTTCGTTCTTTGACATGTCATCGCAGACACGGAAGGAGACACCCCAAAAAATCCTAACAAGGAAACCATACAAGCCAAAAAGACACTACCCTTAGAGCCAAATTCACATGACAAGATCATGGCTTGCTTAGTCAAATTACCCAATACATAATCCGAGACCCCCACAGCCTCCAAGAAAACCCCCTTACCTCAATTCAGATTATGTTAGTTTGCTTGTCTTGTATCCTGTACTGCACTGGACCAGAAAATAAAGAGTACAATGTACAGTAGTGCTTAGACATCCGCAGTCTACACGATGCTTCCTCATCTCGCAGAACTCCATGTCCTGGGGGGTCCACTATACATTCTACAAGTACAGTCCCTTGGTACCCAGGTAGCCATACTATTCTATGTACAGTACCTGTCATGACTACAAACTACTGCATGTGTATGAAATAGCCTACCTATCCATAATATAAACTCGTCATAACCCCTCAATTCAGTTCTGTGGCAAGAAGCCAAGCCAAAACATCACCCGATGATCGTACGAGCCCGACGAACAAAAACAACAAGCACCAGTACAACCGAAAACCGAGAAAAACCCTTCCTTGGGTGACTAACCTCAGTCCAGTCACTGATAACCATCATCTCCCCTAACAAATAGCACATTTCCATTCCTTGCAGATTCGGTATACGGCCAGTACTAGATTTACCATGCCATGCCATTAATAAGCACTTACTACGCGCACGAAATTCGGTTTTCTCAACCGCAGCGACGCCTTTTGCCCATGGTCTCCCTATCAAGCTTAGTCCAGAGTTGTCAAGCCTACCTTGCATTGCCCCAAAGCGTGCACATGGCGCTCTTTTTCGTCGCACAATTCGGTTCTCCAATCTGGGGGTTTTCCGCGCTACTGGAATGCGAGGCTGAGTGGATAAGTAAGCAAGCCATTGATTGAGATGCAGATGATATCGAAGATTCGGGCGTGGTGCGGCACATAGCATAGGATGAGGATGTCTCCGGATATGGTTGTTGCTTTTTAGCCTCTTATTCTGCTTTGCGTATATACCTCGCAGGGACGTGCACGTTGTGCATGGCGGCTGTCCCATGATGGCAACTGCTTTCAACAATCGCGATTGTTGTTAGTCTATTGTGGTTGTTAGTTGCAAATGGCGGTTCCGATTGGGATTGGAGAGTGCGACGTGGCAGTGGGTGAAGCCTGAATGTTATCTAATACGGAGTTAAGCTGTCATACAACCGCCGAGGGGGATGCAGGTGCTTAGTAGCGTGCATGTTTACTATGTAAACGATAGGGCGCGAGATCACTTGAGATCAGTCCAAAAAACCGGTATAGGGCCGAGGGTTCTTGAAACAGAATGTCTATCTGGCGTCATCTACGCTCGTTGTTTTGGTGATACAGACGGCCGATGCATGAGTGTCCGAACGTCGCTGTACCGGCAGAGTGGTTCAAATTGCTGACAGTTGAGAATCCAAGAATGGCTGATCGTAGGAGAATGTCCTGAAATGGTAGAAAAGTAGAAAAAGAACATAGAGAAGTAGCATTTGAGGTAAGCGGAGACATGCGCTTGGCGGTACTCCGCAATTATGACACCTAGAGTGAGGGGTTTCGAGCGTGATGCATGAGCAAAACCAATGTAATGAAGAACCGGCTCGCGTCAGCCAATTTGCGGAGAGCCAAATACGCCAAAAACGAGAGTTTGGATCAACTTTGGACGGAAATCCGCCTATCCGTCCTGCCAATCTGCTTAGGGAAGTCTTCGGTGCACCGTCAGCAGAGAAGACGCCAAGAACCGAGTTGGGTTTTGATTACTCACATCTTACCTGAAGGAAAAGATACGATGACTGATCAATTCTGTATCCATGCCAAACTTGATTTTAGAACCGATCCAAAGCCAGAACAGTACGGCGCTATTTTGCGAACACTAAACACTGAACCATGAGTGGCCATTGCATAGCTACCGCAAATATGGATAAGCTCCGGAAGCCCATTTCACAGTGCCTGTATGTAAACATGTATCTGGGGTGCTAAGTCGGTGCATGCATAAGGTCACCACGCACTCGATCCGCCTGATAGGGATGGAATTCCGAGTAGAGATACAATCAAAGATGTAGCACAAGGGGAAACGTGAGACTGAACAGTAGGAGAGACGGCAAGCTTGGGTAGATGATAGGAGCCACAGTAGGTTAACTGAGGGATTGGAGCCAGGCTGTGAGCAATCCATGGGTGGTTCGCACCTTCTTACCACAATAGGATATCCCGTGTTCGGACCCCTTGATGCAAGCATCGATACGCACGTATTCAGATAAACATCAGACCTGATGAGAATATTTTTGACTTCTCTGTAGAATTTGTATCTCGATGTTAAGGCTTGGATTTTGGTGATTTCAATACTATCTCTTGCGCCGCCCGGTCGCAAAATTCAGCCATCTCGACGTCTTTGATACTGAGACCTTTTGGCTTGTGTGTTGTCCACTCAATAGTCACTTGATTGTAGAGGTTGTGCCATGATGGATGATGCTTTTTGATCTTGCATTCGTCGGCCACCAATGTCATGAAGCTCCAGGCTGCCCCGAAGGTGGGGAAAGTGAACTGGCGACTGATGCCCATTCTCGAAGGAACGAGAGCCCATGCTCTCAAGTTGGAAAGTCGAGTGGGTAATTCCGCAGGCTGATTTTCTGAGAAGACGGCTTGGCAACGGGTAGAAGTGTGAGAGGCGGATGTTTCGGTTAGAGGTTCAGTTGTGCTGGAAGAGGAAAAAGTAGGTCGGGCAGGCCCAGCGATTGAGAGCCATGATGATCTACAATTATTAACAAGCGTGGGGCGAATACGGCCATGGGTTCTGGGGTAAGATGTGTTAGAGGACAGCTAGGTTCTGATGTAATATTGGATGCCGCCAACGCCAGCGGGAAGGCTTGCAGGCTCACGCTCGCTGCGTTATCTCTATTTAGTATACAGCGAGAGAAGGAACTTACCGGAAAGCCCTTTGTACTGTATGCGAAAGATAGCGCTCAGTCATCTCTACGGTTCGGAGATGAAGTTTGAGAGAAGCACGCAGTGTAGCAAGGTTAAAGGGCGGAGCAGGGTGAACGGGGGAGCGTCAGTGCAAAACGCTGAGGATGGTGGTGCAGACGCAAGCCACATGGGCGGTCCTGCAGCAGATCCGCGCTAGGGCCGGGAAGATAATCAAGCGATTCGTCCGTATTTCTGACAGGCCACTGGTATTGGTGTGCATACACCGTGTAGGAGGAGGAGCCTGAGGATAGCCGTTGGAGTGATACAAGGCAAAAAGGCATCTATGGGTCGCGCGAGGGACGTTGGTTGCAGCGAGGCACAGCTTTGGCATGTCCGTTAATATGTAATGTTGCTTCTCAGGCTTGGAGGCGGGTATCACGGGGGGCTCAAAGTTGGGGATCATTCGCAGGTGAGCTCGGGATGGTGCCGGTGAAGAGGCCCCAATTGTTATTTCGTCGGACGAATTGAGCGATTGGCGAGGCCCGTCAGCGTGATCAGCGACGGCAGCTCAGGGAATGCCATGTGGCGAGGGGCAGGACTCAAGAGTGCAGGTTGGAGGCAAGTCTACTGTATGTAGTGGGGTAGTGCATATTGAATAGGTGGTGATGGAGGTCAATAGATTACCTCATCGCGAACAATGGACCAGGACTGCTTTCCCTGCCCAGAGTAGCAAAGAGTGGGGCCCGCGCCGACAGTCTCCATGGTCGTTGGCTCAGGCTGCGCTGTGCCTCGTTTCTCGTCTCCCGTGGAGCGAAGGACGGAAGAAGGCAAAGTCGAGTGAGCGGGCCTGGGGACGGCATCGCACAGGACGGAAAATACACGATGCAGGGCGTAGTCGTCGTTGCTCGAGCCTCGCAGCACCCGTGGATCGAAAGGTACATGGTAACATAGATGCTGCGGTGGCGGGGGGTAGTGGGTACGTTTGGCGAAATGAACGCTAAGGGAGAGGTCGAATATTTGTAAGCACGTCAGCCGTCCAGACGACATCATCATGGCAATGGCCGTGACTCTGCCGCGCTGGGGCTGGGCGGAGCGTGGGAGGAGGGGTCGAGTGGTGAGTTGATGATTGCAGAGAGAGGGCACAGTACCAAAGGGGAACTAATGGGAATCATCCGGGCATACTTCACACCGGCTGGGTGCCAGGAGAATGAGTGTGCAGGAGCAGCAGCAGCAGCAGGAGCAGGAGTAGGAAGGCAAGCTCCGGTAGCCGAGCGCAAGCAGCAGCTGCCAACCACACCCACCACACCTGCCATTTAGTCTTTTACCCTTGGGAGTTGGTCGGGACGCACCTGCCCAGTGCTTCGCTCGATTTAAAGAGCGCGCCTTCCCTCCCTGCCTGACTCAGCTTTTTATTACTCACCCACCACCCCTCCCCCTCTCCACGACGACCAGTTGGCAGTGGCAGTTGGCACCTGAGCTCCCCCCAATCGCCCATCCCGCCCCAGCAGTAGCCACCAGCAGCCAGCAGCCAGCAGCCAGCGCGCGCGTAAAGCCCCCAAATTCGCAGAGGCAAGTCCACACCCCGTCTCCGTCATCGTATCCCTCGCTCGTCCCAGCGTCGTAGCCCGGTGAGTCTCCATGGTAATGCGACAATGCTGCGAAAAGAGAACCATGACCATCATCTCAACATGAGCCAGTCGCAGTCGCAGTCGCAGTCGCAGTCGCAGTAGTCATCACTACGGCCTCTGTGTGTGTGTGTGTGTGCGCGCGCGCGCACTCACACACACGTATACACATGCGCTGCGACGTCTTTCGATGCCGCTGCTGCTGCCGCTGCCGCTGCCGCTGTCGCAGCAATGTATGCTAATTGTCCGCTCGCAGACAGCCAGACAGCCAGACTGACGGACCGTCTGTGTTCCCTCCGTCTCCGATCGCTGCCCTCGCTCTCTCGCTGCCACCCTTCGCCGCAACATCCGCGCCTGCGACCAGCGTTCCGGCAGCACTTGCTCAATAATCAACAGCCACACGAGCACCCACCAGGGCCACCACTAACACCCTCCCGAGCTCCCATCATATCCCACTTATTCTTGAAACCCTCCTTCGCACAACTGTTATCACCTTCGGCCTTTAATTGACCTCGACAGCGCCTCGGCTCGGCGCTCCCACACATCGATTTGATGTCGCACGCCTTGCCTACGCTCTACCCTTCCATACGCTCAGACCGTACATATACCACCGCGACCGCGACCATGCAACAACCCCCCGCTCAGGTAAGCTGAGGACCGCCCGACCTGCTTACCAAAGATTCATTGAACACTAACCTGTCTCAGGACCATAATAAGATAGAAATGAGTACTACTCCCCACCCCCATTCGCTGCTCTGCTGTCCTCTGCTGCCCTCTGTTCTGCTCTTATTTCCGGCCTGCATCCAACTTTCACTCTTGCTGACCTGTTTCTTCCCCTTCCAGGCTTAAGAGAACATCTCCTCGCTGCCGGTGCTGGCCAGTCACCCAATGCGCCTCAACCCATACCCCCTCAACACCCTCACACCGGAAGTCCCCAGCACGCAATTGACCCTGCCATAGCCGGTTCTGCCTACCAGATGTCTCAAGGCGACGCAAACGACGACCACCTTTCCGAAGGTCGAAAAGGACGTCGCGAATTATCCACATCGAAGCGTGCTGCCCAGAACCGCGCCGCCCAGGTATGTACTTGGAGACCTTCCGGAGCTATGTCACAGAGCTGGGGATACAGCTTCTTTTCAGAGTTTATCATGCACCCAACGCGAAACAATTCACTAATTCTTCCAGCGCGCTTTCCGCCAACGTAAGGAGGAGTATATCAAGCAACTCAAGGACCAAGTCAAGGAGTTCGAGCAGCTGTGCGAGCTCTACAAGACCCTCCAGACCGAGAACTACCAGTTGCGCGACTACATCATCAACCTTCAATCGCGCCTCCTTGAGACCCAGGGCGAGATCCCCCCAGCCCCCGCTGGCGTTGATCTTAGCCGCCAACATCCCGAGCCCTCCAACTCTCTGAATCAAGCTCAGCAACAGCCACCACAGCCCGAGCCCACACAGCAGCAGAGCCCTACTGCCAACAATAGCAACAATAGCAGCAACAACAACAATAATAACAACGGTGGTCTCTCAGAGAGGCAAATCGGCGAGCTCCAGATGGCTGCTCAACAAGCAGCAGCCGCCCAGCAAGGGTCGGTGGAGAATGACTATGCCAATAAGCGCCAGAAGGTCGACGTGGACTCGACAGCATCAGGTAAGCACCCATTCCCATACTCATGCCATCCATCCCCTCCTTCTATTCATCAGTCTGGTCCAATTGCTCATACATAGCAGGCGGCCCGGTCGGAGACCTTTCTTCTGGATCGTCAAATAGCTTATAATGAAAGCAGTCTTCGCCCAATTACAGCAGTACAGTAAAGAGACTGTTTGAACCCATTCGAATACATGGTCCTCGGATCCCCTTTCCCATACACCTAATTGGAATCGGTCATCTACGATAGGACACGATGTGGCTGTAAATTTTTCCTTCTCCATTTTTTGAAAATTCGGTTTTCCGGTGTTCACAAGAGTGTTTTCTTGGTGTTCCTTACGATGTCATGCATACCCTCGGGTTAGCCGGCCCTCGTGGATCGGCACCATTTCCTTTGGGGCGGCGTTTGGGGATCGCGAACACATCATATACCTATCCATCGGTTGCGACTCTGTATCTTGCTACGGCATAGCATAGATACATGACAGTCCAAGTTCGAAGGATGTTTACTTTATTGGGGGTGGGATTACAGCTCCCCGGGGTCGCGTGCAGGGAGAGAAGTCGATGTTTTTGTTTTTTTCTATCTTGCTCTACCAATGTACGGTCCCCTCACTGTACGAATCAAATAGCGATAGCTTTGTTCATCAAAACCCTCCAGGAGATCACCTATCAATCGTGAAAAGAAATTGAATACAGTTCTTGCCACTTCCCGCCGTCCAAATACTTGAGTCGCGTGTCGCATATCGCATGTCGCACGTCGCGTAGTCTCTGATTACTCAGCCCCCAGGGGTGGCTTATAAAGCATATCAGTCGCATGATCCACATTATAGGTACTTCCGTACAAGGCACATGGTTTTTCTAAATTCCAAGTACCCAGTACCTAATGGGGGCAACCTAGTAAAGTAGCCCAAGAGCAAAAGAATGAAAGAACCACAGGTTGATCTGTGCTCCCGGGAACGGAATCCACTATCGAATGCTGAGTAAGGAATTGGAAAGCCTGAAATTGGAAGTAGGACAGTAATCACCTTGTGTACGAACGGGGCTCGTATTACGCCATCTGGAAGTTGGGGACCTGGGGATCGTGATCTAGAACCATAGCAAAAGGGAGAGAAAGATAGTTGGTTACTTGGCTTAGTGTGCTGTTGGCGTGTACATAGGGTTAGCAGCTCGATTCATTCACCTCTACTCAACGTTTCATGTGCGTGTCTTCTCCACACTGTGACATGATACATATTTCTCATGTATGTACTATATGTACCTAAGTAGTTACCTACTAAAAACCCCTGCGGCTCTATAGCTGCAGCGATCGCGCTGCGTGCCGCGGATCGGGTGTGGGGGATTGGAACGTCAGGGTCGTGGAGATCGAGGGCGGCTTAGTCAATCGGATCACGAGGGTTAGGTGGGATGGTATGGTTTGTTGCATATTGTATATAGCGGTGGTGTGGGTCTGGTGCTGTTTGGCTCTTTTGGGGATTGGAGGGAAAAGGGAGATGGCGGGTTTATTCATGTTATGTTGTGGTGACAGATAGATTCCGGGGGTTTGGTTTAGGGTTAGTTAGGCCTGGAGGAGGAAAGAGGGCAGGGATTGAGTAGTTCTCTGTCTGTCTGTCTGTCTGTCTGTCCGTTGATCGGTGGAGGGGCGTGGCGGTCTGAACTGGAAGGATGGCAGAGCCAATGTTGTTTTCTGTTGAAGGGAAATAATGAAAAATTACTTGATGTGGAATGTAAGACATATGCAGGGTGAGTAGGCTGCTGGTGTGGTGCATTGCATTGCATTTCTTTTTGCAGTTGCGGCCGTTGCTTTCTCGACCGTTGGCCTGAGAAGATGACGGAGAATTGTAGGTAGAGGACTACGGGGAAGATGATAAGACACTAGTCTGTAAAAGAAAGAAAATAAATAAAGGGAAAATCAAAGAGCGGAGTGCGCATAATGTGACAGGGAATAGAAGACAAAAAGGAAGAGAGAAGAAACCAATACCAAAAGATCCATATCTTACAAAAAATATATGTCGTGTGTTGTACTTTCCGGACGCCGTAAGCCTCATGAAATCAAATCAAATCGAGCCAGATGAATCGTAGATGTCGAGTCGTCCTCGTCTGCACTCTGTCCGCCTGGACCATGCCGTAATCAATTGTACCGCCGCATCGATGATTCCTGCTCTTCTAACGCTTTCTTCCGAGCTTCTTCCGCCTTCTGGACCTCCCTTACAACACCCCCACTCGCCTTCCACCAGACATCTGTTCCCCACCTAACCATTCGTTCCGCTGCAGACCGGGGTCCATCGACAGCAGGTCGTACATCGAGATAGAAGACTGGCTCGCCTGTCGGCTCCGGCTCGCCCTCGTAGTAATCGATTACGTATCGCACCTCTTGACTTTCTCCATCCTTGCCATACCTCTTCACAAACCAATCGTGCCTGTCGAATGGTGCATTGCTGCTGTACTTCCCTGGTACCGCCCAGCCCAGGAACTGTAGTATTTGCGACTTGGGCGTCATGTCCCCTGGACGACCTGTAAAATGTAGCAACTTCGGGGCCGGGATTTCTTTGTTGTCCCATCTTGTATCAAACGGATCGTCAATGCCCATTTCTGCGTTCGCATTCTCTTCTCCCCGCTTGCAGATTCGATATCCCTCAGCAAGACCCCCACTGAAGCGTCGCTCCCACCCTAGAATTTCCGCCCAAGCACCTTCATTCAGAAAATTATGTACGGCAACCATGCTCTCAACAGCATCAGCGGGTGTGTCTGTGTATCCCTTGCGGAGCATAGCGTTATACATTTGCTGGGGTGAAGGGTATTCCCACAATGATCCATCGCCCTTGGGTATGGTACTGGCTTCACGGGAGAGAGGAAGATCTTGCGATTGCTGCTCGGCGCGCTTGTTGGATAGGTCAAAAGGCATGTTGTTTAGTGGATTGAGACGCGAGAGGAGACCCTGTCGAGGTGGGGGCGTGGCCGACGCATTATTTGACGATGAAGATGTTTCCGGGGGAACGTAGGGGCAGGCGCCTTGTGGAGATGAGGGGGTTGGAGGTGCTGTCTTCTTGTGCATCGGGCAACTTGGCTAGGTAGTGTTAGTCTTCGTGAAAATGTGTTGCAATTGATAAGCGTACAGGAGGTTCCGCATTGCCTCGAGGCATCGAGTGAGGCGCAACAGGCGCGGCAGGTGTCGTTTCCGCCCAAAACCAACCCATGGTGGTAATTTTAATGTGATAATGTGTTTATAATTCGCAAAAGAACAAGGGATAAATGTTCGCGGTTTGAAGCGGGCGAGTGTCAAGTGGCAGTCGATGGAGAAACAGGTCAGAAGTTTTTGGCCGCTCGGAAAGAGCAGGGTTCAAGTCGTCATAATCTTTCCGACTAACAGCTGATTGGTCCAAACAAAAGGAGCAGATGAACTTTGCAGATGCGATTTTTAAAACTTTTTTATTCTGTTAATGCCCGTACTACGGATTTATTGCATCATGCCTTTCTTCTAAAAGCGCTTTCTGCATTTTTTTAAAAAATAAAATAAAAAATTCAACGATGCCTGTCTCCGCCAAGGTGACGATGGTTTTGACGGGTCAATCATCAACCTTTCATGTAGCAGTGCCTGCCGCCTTGGCCAAAGTGCCAGTTCCCCGTGAACTAAATATTGCCATGATACCAAAGCTTCCGTAAAACAGAACCATAGGATACGCGACGAGGCCCCTCATCGATGTCATGCGGCCTAAATATAGTGTGAGCGCATGCAAAATCTATTAAAGGAATCTTCACATACCAACACTTGTGAACATGGAACTCGAAGAGTATGAACACCATGATATCGCGAGACTAGTCAGAATATATCCGAAAAAGCTATCCATAGGTACCACTATTCCGACGACCGATGTAAAAACCAGGGGAAGTAAGCAGTATCCAAGGACCGAAGCCGATCGTGCCAATGTCAGAGATGATGAGAAATGGGAACTCGTCCGATGGCCATGGGTTTGGCTAGCTACAACTTCAGCTTCCGATACCGGCGGTGACATGAGGGATAGGATGACGTGAAGCATTGTGGTGCCTACAAATGCGAGACCTTTCTCAACATTAGCATTAGCAAGGGACAGCATTAGACCGCAGCTTACCGTAAATGTATCCAAAGTGAAGTCTGCCGGAAACCTGAACATTGTTAGCCTGAGAGCTTTATTTCCTTTATTCGGACATACCCTCAATACCAATCCAAAAATAATGAAAAAGAGAAGCGGTCCTGCGAAATCGCTATCGTCCATAATGTGCTGGTCAATCCTGCCGAAAGGATTCAGAACGGCGAGAGTCTTCATTTTGATGTGTGTAAAGTTCACTCCAAGCTCTTCCAATAATGGTGGCTCTGATTCATATCCTTCTGTGCCAAATGCCGCCAGCCAACCTGTCCGGAGACCTGTTGCTCCAACGCCCATCTGTCCGCTTACACCGGGTGCCGAGAAGCCTGCTCCATATTGCGCAGGATATGCTTGTGTCTGTTGTCCTCCATAGCCTGCTTGGAACGGCGTCGAATGCCCAGATACAGGCTGGTTCGAGAAAGACGAGGAATAGAACTGGAGGTTCTGTGCGCCGCCGCCGCCGCCGCCTCCGTATGGGGGGCTTTGTCCGTAACCGTACTGGGCCATTTTCAAAGAGATGTAGGATGGTCTGATATAGAGTGTGTTCTAAGCGTTGTTTTGTGTATTGCTAAAAGTCCAGGCGGACAAATATACAGGTGTGGTTCTGGTTGCCTGGGTTCGATATTGCGGATTACGTAGGGTAACGGACAGCTTGTCCTGAACGTCGATAGCCGGACTGCGCGGGTGAAAAATCACTCAATGATGAATCGGTGAGCGACAGGATTTTGAATCGAAAAAGGTGGTTATCTCAGATGACTAGATTGTCTGAAGTTTAAGAACGGCGGGCACTTTGTTTATTCGTGTCGCTTCGGAAGCTCACCTGTAATCCTCCGACATCTAGATACGCCAAGAGGATCACGTGACATCAAACAATCTATATTATGGGCATCGAAACACCCTGAAGTCAGACCTATATCACAGCCTGCTCCGCATCGGGACCACTAATCTGATAGAAGAATGGATCTTCCAACGAAGATAACTAATTTGTTGATTTGTCTTACATATCACTATATACAACAAGTACACATTCTCGAAACTTTAGAGCGAATGAGGGGGGTATCATTTTAATGCTTAGCTCGCTGAGCAGAGTTGCCGACTATGAACGCCATAATTTCCAGTTTCCATAAATTCCAACGCCTTAATTCCTCCCGGCACGACTCTGTAGCTCGAACTATTCCGGCCTAATCCTAACGCCAGAGAATAATCAAACAAACGATGATACTTGCTTGTTGTTTCGTTACCGATCAATACATCTCCACTGTCCTCCTGGAGGTATAATTACACCAATCACACTTTAAGCATCGGCGTTAGCTTGTAACAAGCAAAGTGTACAATCACAAAGCTCACCTTGGTATCAGAAGAAGCGTCATTGTCTTCAATGCAATACTCATTCCGACATGTTTTGCATTGTCTGATGAAGAGTTCTTTGCAGGTGATGCATGTGTGTCCGCATCCAAAACAGTCTCGTCGAACGCCGATAACCTACAACATATCTGTCAGCCGCTTTCTCTCCAAAACTTGAGCACATACCTTGGCGCTCAGACCAGGTTTCCAGGTGCGGTTATCCGATAGTCAGGCTCCAAGGCCAGTCAGGATGACTGGAGTCCGGAATCCGACTACCTCACAACTGCGTCGTGGGAGCCTTTCGCGCCAAGGTGGGATATTCATCCCCACATTCCATTACTGCCAGCTCCAGCCATCATCTCGCCGACCAGGCAGTGTTCAACGCAGAGGCCCATATGTACCTTGATGGTTTGTTTGGTTGTAAGATGACTACTTCCATTGTCGCAAATAGCCTCGCTGAATTCGGTTTGTTGGAGTTCTGTCCGTTGTGCAACTGCGGAACCAAGATAGCAGTCCTCGTCCCACCATTTGTGACATCGTTCGCACCACCTTCCCTTCAGACAATCCTCACATCGTACGAAAAGAGGAGGCGTTCGGGAACCATTAAAGCCGAGGGGCATTTGAGCAGCACGGATGGAGCTTGAATGGCGAGGTAAAGGGCTCAATAGAGGAAGCTCAGACACTGATGAATGGCCGAATACCCCGGGACCTTCTGGAGAAGAATGACAGGTACTACATCCGGCAGTTCCTAGTGCTACTGTAGCCACAGAAGGGCGAAGAAATGAAGAAGGCGATCCACCATCTGCGAGTGCTCTTGTAGCGTCATGTCGCGGCCCTCGGCATAGAACTGCATCGAAAGCGATGACGCCTTCACAGGCTTGGAGGGTTTCCGCCCATTCGGAGCTTGGCCTTTTGACAATCATGCGTCCAGAAGATTGGTACCACTTATCATCTGTCTGTGCGAGTTCTGCATTGAGTGCATCTGAAGATTTTTGGTTCCATTCCGCACCAATCTGCGCTCCCTGGGACGACAAGACACCCCGAGGAATAATGGGCGAGTATTTCTTCTTAGTCGGCGTGTCTGCTACGGGGATTGGGTCTCGTGGGCCGAAGAAATATATGCCCTTGACTTTGGGTGTTCCTGCTGCCCTCGTAGGTCGGACGGCATACCGCAAGACCTGCATAAGCTTCCTCTCATTCAAGTTCTTAACCTCCCGGATGGACAGGATTCGAACATTGAACTTGTCACCCGCTATTATTTCTCGCACCAAGTCTGCAGGGACGCTCAGTCCGTCTAGGACCAACGTGTGTACGCATCGTAGCAACATTCGCCGCTCGAGCTTAGAGAAGATACCGCGAATTGGGCCGGAGTAGAACTCGTCTTCTGTGAGAGACTCGTCCATGCGCTCGGATCGCCAGCTGATGCCTCCAGAGTCGAGGGGCTCATATGGGACGACTGCTGACTTGACGGTTGAAAGATCGAGGTAGCGGAAGGCTTCGGGGGAGTGGTGGACGATGAAGTGGAGGGATTTGGAGGTTGCCGCCAGGGCATAGATGGATGCGACTGGGAGATAAGGTGCCGCCTGTCGCAAAACCAGGGTGTTGGAGAGGAGGTCCGGCAGAGTGGTAGGGAGGTGGCCATCGGTATATACAAATGGACCCATGGTGGAGGGGTAGGAGAAGTACGACCAGGAACAAAAGGACTGTAATGGAGGAGGTTAGATGGGTACTCACCAGGCCTTTATGATTGCTGGCACCCCCAAACGGGCACGTGCCACTGCCCGCAATGAGCAAGGAATTGGATTATCAAAAAAGAATGGGCGACGGCGGTGTTGAGACGTGGTGTGTAGTGAGCTGCAAGTGCTGGCGGTGGATAATGTTGGCGCGTGGGAGGATTCCCTGCTGGAGATCGCATCATAGCGCAGGCAGGGTTCGCTACTCCATGACTTTAAGCCACGGCCAAGCTATTTCATTCACATCTTGAAATGGATCCAAGACTCAACCTGGCGAATCCGCATCAGGCAGCCTTGCAGCGAGAGGGCTGATCTCTGCGGCCAAGGCGTCTTAAGGGTCTGCAATGTTTCGCAGCAGGAAACACATCCAAACACCCGCGCCGTCGAAGTGTCTGCGGAAATGCTCAATGCGGACAAGCGAGGCCTAGAGCACGGGGTATCGGGACGATTCCACTGCGTGGGCATTTGCAGCCGGTGGTTAGTGAATGGAATTACTCGCCGCAATCGCGGGATTCGCTACTCTTCCCGTTGCAAGTACAGCCAATCCTCGCACCATGTGTGGAGTTCTAGGGGCAGGTCCAGAAGGGCTTGCGTTTCTTCTGGCCTGCCCGATACGCGCAAGCCAGGAGCATTTCCTCGCATCTGAGGGCCGGGCGAGGTGGAGGCATGAGTGGCATGCTGGGGCGGGTGACCTCGAGGTGGAATGGTGGGACCACCAGGCGACTCAATCCAGCAGGAATATCGAGTCGCGAGGGTGGCATGCATCCCTCTTAAGGCACGGAAGGGGTAGAATCCGGACAGCAGCGACGAGATGGATCCTGCAAGCTTCGACATAGCTCATATTCAGTGCGGTCGACCTAATTCAAGAAGAGACCAGCGACCAAAGCGTTGGGATATGGAGGTGCTCAACCACATCTCTCGAACCCGCTTCCAGAATAGCCCATAATTACCTCAGAGGTGCGGTGTAGCATTGTGCATGCGGGTGGTTAGGCATTTCGTCGAGTTTACATTTCATGTTCTCTCCAGTAGACATGCAACCTTTAGGGCCCATGTCGAATATGTAATCTCTTCACTGCATGGCCTCCTCTCTTTGTTTCACTCATTCACCGCGGCATTTGACGGCTCATGGCTTTAAGCTTACGAGGTGCCGCGCCAACCCACCTAGATATGCTGTTATCGATAAGATTAGATAACGTGCGTGCAGGTGCGATCTCGGTCCCGCTACGTCACGCGTAACCGTGCCACGATGCGGGCCGCTGCCTGGGGTTCGCGGGTGAAGATTCCAGAAGAGCCGCATCTTGTGTAAGCACGCGATCCAACATTTCTCATCTTCAAAACATAACTTTAGACTCTCGCCCAACCTCGACTTCGCGCCCTCCACTTACGAATTTCCGCACCGCCATGGCGATTCAAACAGACTCTTCAGAGATACCCGAACTTACATGGTCGTCGCAGTTTACCGTCGCATCCTCCCCATCTCGACTGCTACCAGGCGACAAGATTCTACTACCACCGTCTGCACTCGAGCAGCTTTTAGCTGCTGCTCCAGTGGTAACAGTTGATTCTCAACAACGGCATATTACCTCATTTGATCCTTTCAATCCGTATACGTTCGCTGCCGAAACCCAGGCCCGCGCACAATTTCAAGACCGACATCAACAATTGCCACATCCTCTCACCTTCCGATTAGTAAATCCTGATAATGGTCGAGTCGTACATTGCGGCATACAAGAGTTTTCGGCGGAGGAAGGGGAGATCCAGCTCAGCAACTTCTTAAAGGAGGCACTGGGATTGGAGAGTAAATCTGCACAAACCTCTGAGAGTGGAAGCCCAGATGGGGATCCTGACCAAATCATGAGAAATGGCGTAGAACAACTTGCTGTCAATGGCACAGCCGCCAAAGTCACGGTCCACGCGAAACAATTACCAAAAGGCACGTTTGTCAAACTGAGGCCGTTGGAAGCAGGTTATAATCCCGAAGACTGGAAATCGTTACTTGAGGAACATCTCCGGTCAAACTTTACCACTTTAACTCATGGCGAGGTGCTAGTTGTCCATGGTGGCCGGGGATCAGGCGGTAAGAGAGAGGAATTTCGGTTCCTCGTGGATGGCTTCAAGCCTGAGGGGGATGGTATTTGCGTTGTGGACACGGACTTGGAAGTTGACATCGAGGCTCTAAATGAGGAACAAGCACGGGAGACCCTGAAAAGGATAGCAGCAAAAGCGCAAACAGCACCAGGAACAGCGCTAGGCAGCTCTGTTGGAGGGAATATTGACATATTCAAGGCACAGGAAGGCCAGGTCATCGATGGCGAATACGTTGATTACGAGCTATCCTCGTGGGATCGAACACAGGGATTGGACATAATTTTGAGCAGCATTGAGGAAGATGACGAATTGGATTTATTTGTTAGTCCATATTCACCAAGGCAGCGAGTACGGCCAAGAGAAGATGAATATGTGTTTGGAGACTTCTCAAGTCATTACCCCAAACGAATACGTCTCCAACCTAGCAATGTTGAGCTAGAAGATGCAGAAGCAATTAGGATATCTATACGGGCCTATAAGTCTGGAGAATCCTCTCCCGAACCGAGAAAATATCAAATACGGGCGTCTGTATTCGACCCGACGTTGCCCACACCAGAGGACGACATCGCTTCGAGCGCACGGCATAATCCAGAAGATGTTGAGTGCAAGAATTGCCACCAATGGGTCCCGAAATCTTCTCTTTTTCTGCACGAAAACTTTTGTCTTCGTAATAACATCCTCTGTCCCCATGGGTGCGGGCAAGTATTCCAGAAAAGATCACCGTCATTCCAAAACCATTGGCACTGTACACATGACACATTTACTGGGAACACTTCTGAGAGCCGCTTGAAGCATGATTCAATTTTCCACACATCCCAGACATGTTCAACATGTGGCGTGGATTTTCCTTCTATTCCTACACTTTCGCATCACAAGACGACCACCTGTCCAGGCAAATTGATCCTCTGCCGATTTTGCCATCTCCAGGTCCCTCAAGAAGGTGACCCCAGTGAGCCTCCAAGCGCAGAGCTTCTCCTTTCCGGTCTCACGCCGCACGAGCTCGCAGATGGTGGACGTACGACCGAGTGCCATCTTTGCAACAAGATCGTGCGATTCCGGGACATGGAGACTCATTTACGTCACCATGATCTCGAGCGTTTCTCCCGCCCTACCCCGCGTCTTTGTCGCAACATCAATTGTGGCCGCACGCAGGATGGTGTGAGCAAATCTGGTGACACCCGTGCTGGCACTCGTAAGGGACAGGGTCCTGGTAATGAAGTCGGATTATGTAGTGTGTGCTTTGGCCCACTTTATGTCTCCCTTCACGATCCCGAAGGCAAAGCCCTCCGCCGTCGAATCGAGCGTCGATACCTCTCGCAGCTCCTCACTGGTTGTGGTAAAGCATGGTGTAAGAACGAGTACTGCCGGACTGGGCGCAAGAATATCGGACAAGGCGACAAAGCAGTTTCAACCAAAGACGCGATTCCTCTCGTGAAGCCCTTTCTTGAGGGTATGGATGGGAGAGGGTATACAACGGCATTGCATTTCTGCACTGATGAGGCCAGCCAGCGTCGGAGAAATCTGGCTGAGATGCTCAGTGTAGAGAAGGGTCTTGATGGCAAAGGAGGATACACTATGGAATGGTGCGTGGCGGCCCTCGAGGCCGAGGCAGGAGACTTAGATAAGGCAAGAGCATGGTTGAAGGGTTGGGCACCGCAACGGAGTGAAGCGAGTTAGCGGTATCTTTATTATGTGATGCAGGACTTAATTGGTATATAGACAGCGATTTTTATGCATTTATTGGGTAAAGTTTGGATTCGAAGTGGTTGATACCCCTAAATGTAACGTTAATAGAAAGTTGATGAGGCTGTATTTCAGGAAATAATATTGGACTGTACCCCAGAGTAATGATTTATATAAGCCTATTCCTGGTTCTGATATCATGTTCTGTCTAGTTCCTAGAAGCTGCTCAGGGCACAATGCATTCCACCTATATGTTGTACGAATATTGGACGCGCGCACTATGGGTCGAATTGATAGCAACGCCCAAATCGACCGCACTTTCTTGTCCGCCTGAACATCAGTGTGCCTATTTAAGCATCTTGGACGTAACTGCTCACTCGCGATTAAACTAGTCTATTTAGCATAACATCACTCTGTCTTGTCCAGGATGTTGCGTGGGTGAATCATTGTCATTGTACGCATTATCCCATTCAGTGTCGAGTTTGGCCTTGCCTATGCGCTTCATCTCTTTCACGGAGACACACAACAGAGGCATTATTACACTGGAAAGTAACTGGACGTCGAAATTGGTTGGTTTAATCGCTCGGAGCATGATACGAATGCGGCCCTCGCACCTCGTGCTGGTGTTGATGTCGGGGAGATATGCAGCTGCTCGTAGATATCCTTGGAATTGTTGATTGGGAAGTTGACGACAATGGTGATATGGAATACGGGCATGCTCTGTGGTACTATGCCTACGCCGAAAATGTCGTTGGTAAAGTAGTTTTGTAAGGGTTTTCATATGGCGAGTTCGATGTCAAGAGGACAGCCCTGGTGGAAATACTTGACTGCTTCAGAAGCGAATTGGTGAGACACCAAATGCTAGTTTTAGGTCAGACAGGTTTGTATCAAGGATGAGGATTGATCTTTTTCTTCATCGCGGAAATGTGACCATAGATCAGGTCGCGGAGCTCGCGCGGAGATGTCGGACAACATTTTGGGTCACCTATTGGACACTACCGGACATGTCAGGCGCTTGAAATGTATGGAGAGTGGAGAAGACTCACTGTCTGTGCTCGAGAGATATCCGGTTGAGGGTGCCCTCCATACTGACTTGGCGGATCTGTAAGGCGTGTGTTCTGTTGCATATGTCAAGAATCAATGCGCTAGTATCTAAAAAATGGTGAGCTCAAACCTGCTTGAATTATAGCCGTTAACAATTGAAGTGTTCCAGCAATTGGTGCGAGTGGGTTAACTGTAAACATAGAGGGAATGTGGGGCTTTGACCTTCGTGGCGTTCCCCAGCAGCAGCAATATAACTACAGCTCTCGGGATTATCTCTCACCTACGTTTGCCATCATACGCCGGTGGTATTGGGAGCCCCGCATAACAATAATGAAAAACATGTGACAAACTCAAATAATCTTTGGGGGTAGAAAATAATGAACGAAAATAGTAGGCCCTGAAAGAGTGCATTGGGCTTCATCAACTACAAGTGGCTTACGCCAATATCATTTTGCAGCAAACATTAACTTTCATTAACCAACGGGTTCCTCTCGTATGGATCTAACGAGCGACCTAGCTCGGTCAGAAAGGCTTAAATATCTCCAAATTTTGAGGGAAATTCACAGGCTTTATCTCTCCATGCATCGCTATCTAAAAAATAGCTATGAAGGAGTAGATGTAAGCTCCTCATTATTCTATTTATGGACTAGAAAAAGCATGCTTGCATTTGATTTAGTCCCCGTACAATTCCATCAGATGGTTTAACATTTTCCGTTGCAGCTCGATAAGCTGTTTCTTCGTGATCTTGCCTTGTCCATCAGCAGAGTCGTCATCGCCCTCATCATCGTCTGAGAGCATAAGGTGCGGGCGTGTACCAAAAAATGGCACGCCAAGGCGTTTGAGTTCTACGGTCTGTGATTCAGTCATTCTTGCACAGGCTCGGTGGACTTTCTGATAAAAAGAGTCTAATTCTTCCTTTTCACACTCAGGAGTCTAGTGCTGGTCAGAATCAGTTGGGTATAGTGAGCTTGATGCACATACACGGAGCACAGGTGCATTATCTAATATGCCAGGCAGAGATCTAACCGGAAAGTCAATAGCGTGTCATAGAATTTGGGCAAAGATACACACATAGCCGCTCGCTGCGTCTTTTCATTCTCTCGTTTTGCAGTTTGCTCCTCTACAAGACGCTTCCGTCCATTATCCCTATCATGTTGTCAGCTAAAATATTTCCATCCATCTCGCAATATCTTACCAGTCTCGCATATTCCGCTCTTGGTCTTTGATCAACTACATGAATGGTTAAAACATACTTATAAGATGTTACACGCCGACTTACCTTTTGTATAGAAGCACTGAACGAAGGGTTTTGTGCAGCCACTTTGCTCACACAGCGAAGACCATGCTTCCATTCCGTGATTGTGGCAGGGTCCACAGTCGGCGTAGAAGACCTTGGTGGCTGTTGGGGCGACTGATGGCGCTGTACAGGTGCAATCCGTCCACTTAACCTAGGATCTCGGGTGGCTGGTGGGGCAGATGATGATGATCCGGAAAAGTCATAGTATTGATCTTGGGGTGCAAGATATTGATGGTGATCATTTGCCTTTGGGTCATGGGCTGGTGGAGCATTGTTCGGAGCTTGCGCTTGCGGCAAGCTGGCCAGGGTCTTGAGGATTTGCGCTAAGTCGAGCTCAGGAAGTTTAGATTCTTCAGCCATTGTTGCGCGACGATGTCCGGGAGACTCAGATTGATGGCCAGGGTCTTTTCGGGTAACTATAGTTGGGATGGGATGGATTTCAGCGAATGTTATCCTTGCTCATCGATTTGCGAATGAACAGCGGATGGCACATGGTGTGTTGGTCAAAGGTGAACTCAAAATCCTGTGGCGTAAATAGTTGCTACTAAGTTACGGGCCTAGATAGATTCATATTCATTTGACAGAACCCCAATGTTTATGATAACTTTCCTGAAAAAGGGGATGTCGAGTGATGTTGTCGTTGGTAAAGGTTCGGATGCAGGAGAAACAAGCTCCCGAGCTCCGATGCGGCTTTCTCCGCATCTTCAACTTTTCCAGAATATCATTCGACAAACCAGCAGCCCCTCCCTCTCCAACGCCACTCTTCCCCAATTTCCTCCCCTTTCCTCTAAAACAATATGTCTAGATCAAGAGGGGACTCGACGCGCTTCACACCAACCGGAGTATGGGCGAAACCAGGCACAAGAAGCACAACGCTCCAATTCGCAGATCCCGCACCCAAACATGAGACACCACAGCAGAAAGTCAAGCGATTACGAGAGGCTGCGAACCGGGCGAAAATGGCCCAGGTTACAAAATGGGACATTATGTATTTGTACGGGAGATTGGGAGCAGATATGCTGCATAAATTTACAGTTTACGGCATTGTCTTTGCGACTGGTATGGCATTGTCTTCTGCATCCTATTCAATTGCGCACTACGAAACGCCTCATACACAATGCCTTTGAATTTTTATTGACTCATACATTTCAGGCTGCATATCAGTTCTCGCCGTCTTTTCGATAGGCGACATGGTCGTTTACAATCGCCGGAAGCGGGCCATATATTTTGAAAATCAAGAGCTCGAACAAGCTAGAATTCTGCAGTCCGCCAGAGATGCTGTCATTTCCGGCAGCGCAACGCCTGCTCAGGCGGCTCTTGTGGAAGGAATTCGTGAAGAGGAAGAGGCTATGGCACAGAAAAAGGCAGAGCGAAAGATCGGATCAAGGCTGCTCTGGTGGTTACATGGTGATTGGAAGGAAGACAAGGCTTTGAGCGAGCAAAGAAAGCTTGCAGTAGATGATGTGAAGAACGAGCAGGCAGGTCTAGGGATCACACAGGCTGTGAAGGAAGCAGTGCAGGATACACGGGCAAACTCATCATCATTAGAGCCCTCGGCCGGTGGTCCTTTGGATCAGCTCGCTGCGAACGCAACGTCATCGACAGAAAAGCCTAGCAAAGGCTGGTCAGGTTGGGGGTTTGGCGGATCAAAGAAGTCCGAATAAAGAAGATAAAGTCTGGAATGCGGCCTAGACATGCCAAGAATTGTTGCCCGTTTTATTCCTTGTATCATAATTGGACCTCCCAGCTTACACGGCCTGTACGCTACTGTTCTACTACTTGTATTGCATCGCGGCGTCATGGAGGAAACATATTCGATGTAGATGACTTCAGTTTGGGTATCAGAAGAAAGCGAGCCCATTGTTTCAAACCCAATTATTGTCCAAAACTCCTAACCATATAATCAAACGCCCTTGTTTCTTTTCAGCAACTGTTTATTGATCTGTTTGGCCAGATACTGGTATGTAGGATCTTCTTTCTCGGGCTCTCTGCATAGAATCAGTATTCGAGCACCAAAACTGAGTCAGAGTGTATGCGAATAGGATCTTACCGCCGCCCATTGATCAATCCAAGGTCTTACGGCCGCATAGCTTAGCAATCCCACAGTTGCGAAGATAAAGATATAGACCACTGCCTGGTCCTTTGCGGAGTCTCGTTCTGCGTCACATTCAGTTTTGTCTATAGCATTGCGCCACTAATGTCGGTATGCTACATACGGAAGCAAGTAGTGAAGACGTTCTCCTCCTTCTCGTCTTTACAGAACCAATAGCTCAGACAGAACTGGCGATTGCAATCATTGCAGGTTTTCTTCGAGGCGCGCTCCTCCAGCAGACTGACAGACGGCTTTGGTGAACTCACGGGAGAGTCGAGGGCAACGATGGAACTATTTCCGAAGCAGGTACATTTGCAGAAGGATGTGGGAGCTGCTCAATATGTATCAGCCTGAGACAAGACAATATAAATAAGGGTATAGGTTGGGGTAGGATGGCATGGGATGGGATGGAAATACATACTCTTAGCAAGGGTGGGAGAAAGCAATGAGACTAGGGCAACCAGAAACAGCAGCCAGGATACCGACTTCTTCATTATTGCGCGGGTAGTATATTGATAGGACTAGCCAGAATACTGTCTAGCATATGGGTTCTTATGTACAAAGGTAAGTAGTCACGGTCGCAGCGACAGTACAGTTCGAGCGAGCACGTCGGTCAGCATCCCAAGCTTCTCCGTCGCCGAAGCCAGGCCGGGACAGCCAAACGACTTTGAAGCTTGGACCCTCGAAGGCCACCTGGGTGTTGGGCGCTGGGACGATTGAACCGGTCTGCCGGCGCTAAGCTGTTCAGATCTTTCCCCTCCACCTTTCGCTCGTCTCTTGCGCTCTTTTCTTCCATCTCAGACATCAATATACCACGCTTACCTGCAAGCGCTGGTGCTTAATCAACCCTTCCAATTATACTGCTGCCAATGTCGTGCATACCCCGCTTTTGCACGCCTCAAAAGGACATCTAGACCGCTTTGCGCAACGCCGTAGACGTGCCCGAGGCTCTCACTCGCGCGACTCCATGCCTGCGACTTCAACAGCTCACATCGACAGCAAGGGTGCTTCAATCACATCTTCCAAGCCGCCCAAAGCAACTGCCGTGAATGCATCACTCGTAGATGAGACTCAGCCTGTGAGATTACACATTACACCCTTCACGCCGAGCTTGCTCAAGGCCTATCTCGCTCCCTCGGTACTCCTTCAAGCGAAAAACATATCCTACCACACTGTCGCTACATTTCCCGAGAAAGGCTTTGGTTACGTAGAACTTCCGGCCATGGAGGCTCAAAAGCTGAAGAAGAAGCTCAATGGCTCAACGCTAAAGGGGTCAAAGATTCGCATCGAGGAGGCAAAGCCAGAGAAGCGGAAAGCCGTTGAGGAGGCGGATGCAGCAGACGATAAGCCGGCGAAACGCGCGAAGAAAGAGAAGAAGAAAAAGGAGCTGGGTGTACTGGAGGGAGCCGAGTTGCCTGCGGACAGGAAAATCAAAAGGGGATGGACAGAGCCACCATCCAAGAACCGGAGGGATAGGAAAAAGGACGAACGGGAAAAGGGAATAGACAAAAAGGATAAGAAACCGAAGCAGAAGGAATCAAAATATACCAGAGAGCCCGAAATGCTGTTCAAGGCCAAGCTCACCCCAGTAGCGGCGACCGAACTTGCATTGAAGGACAAGAGCAAAGGAAAAAAAGAGAAAAAAGACAAGAAGAATTCGAAATCCAAGGACGAGACAGTTCTACATGAATTTGAGCACAACACGAAACAGCCTAGCTTTCTCAAAAGTACACCAATCTTAACAGAAGCAAAGCCTGCTGTCGAGTATGTAAACGGCAAAGGCTGGGTCGACGAAGATGGCAACCTCGTGGAATCCGAGACTGGCAAAGCGCGTAACCGGCGAGTGTTGGAATTGGTAGATGCTGTCCCTGAAGAAACTAACAATACGGAAAAGAAGCCATCAATAACATCAGAAACTGAGGCGTCACCAAAAACTACGCCCAATCCAGTGAAGAAGTCCAAGAAGAAACAAGCAACTCCCCCACCGTCATCCTCGGAGTCGGAACTTGAAGAGTCGTCAGCAGTCTCCTCATCGTCGGAGGACGAAGACTCTGAACCGGAATCAGAAGCAGCTTCTGAGGCCAAATCTTCAGCATCATCCCCGACTCCAGCTGAGGGTACTCCCGAAATAGCAATCACCCCATCATCTCCCGACCTTGAGAGAAAAGAAATCCATCCACTGGAGGCACTATTCAAACGCGCCAAGCCGTCTCCGAGCTCGACTCCTAACCCCACATCAACACCAGTCAAAGGCCTCGCGCCGATCAACACTTCCTTCAGCTTCTTCGAGAACGAAACTGAGCCTATGGATGTCGATGATGGTGATGCACATGGAAACCCACCTACAACACCCTACACGCAACGGGATCTAGAATGGCGAGGTCTCCGAAGCGCCGCACCGACCCCCGACACCGCCGCCATTGGCCGCCGCTTCTCCTTCTCCTGGCGCAAGGGAAGCCAAGAAGCCGACGACGACGATGACGACGACGACGATCTCGAAGCCGGAAAGCAGCTAAACACCAATACGAAAGCCAACTCTTCCGTCAATCACCTACCCGGCCTTGTCGAAGAAGATGAAGACGGAGAAGCTGCAGTGAATGGCACACCCGAGCGCGACGACCAAGACATCGAAACCAATGGGACACCACTTGCATCGAAACGGCAGACTCGCAGCACTACGAAACAAGCTGCTGATGGCGAGGAACAGGAAGAAAGCGAGTTCGGGAAGTGGTTTTGGGAGGCGAGGGGGGATAATAATCGTGGGTGGAAGAAGCGAAGAAGGGAGACTTTGAAGGTCAGGAGATTGAGAGAGAACAAGAAGCTCACTTTGAGGAAAGTGTGAAAGAGCCGCAATGTAGATAAGTGTTAACATGATGGAGGTGCATGGAACTAGATTTTTCGCATATTTACGTGAAGATGTGCTTTAGAAGCCATCTATCTTGTATATAGATCGTCATGAGTGGACTGTTCGATACCCCAATTGAACATTATCGTTTGTTTTTGTTTGAAAACTTTCGTATACACACCTTGCTTCCAATCCGTTTAATATGTACCTAAGCGCCCGATCATAAAGACTCATACATAATATGACATTCCCGGAGTCCGTAAAAAAAAAGATTACCACCATATCAACATATCTAACCTTGGAACAATGACCCCACCATCCCCTCCCTCTCCCTTTTCTCCCTCAAGCAAGCACATCCCTTCCACCTCACATGTCTCGCGTTTCCCCTTTCATCATGCACACCTTCATCCTCATCCCCTTGTCCTCCTTCCCCCTCTACCACCCCCTTCCCTAACCCATCCATCCCATCCCCCCAACTCCCACTCCTGACCTTCCCAATTCCGTCTTCGAATTCCTTCTCCCCATCGTCCTCAAAACTCTTTTCCTTATCGAGTTGCGCTATCTTTTCCTCTTTTTCCTGCGATGACGATGACGATGACGAGCATCGCGAATCCGGAGACGAGAGCTCGGATGTTGAAGCCGGTAGTGTGGGTCCAGGAATTGTGGGTTCTCGTATTGTGAGTTTTTCTGTGGTGGCGGAGAGGGAAGGAGGTTGTTGATGGTGGGCTGGAGTGAGTGCTTGGGTTAGAGGAGGGATGTGTGATGTAGAGAGAGAGAAGGGGGTTGCCATACTGTTGGTGAAGACTCGTGAGTCTGGCGGAGACGGAAGGAGCATGTTTTAATTTCGGGATTCTTTTCTTTGCGTTCGTGGATACAACGGTGGTATAGAGACGAAAAGATGTGAGAACAAACCGAGTATTACAGAGAGATAACGTAATGATGTGATAAGGCTGGTGGATAGATATACCGTAGTGCGTATCAAACCAGCAGCAGTGATGGATGCAAAGACATCAGTCCCTAACCACAAACTCTGGAGTGTTAAACGCTGAACGCAAAATCCATCTCTGCGATCCAAATATATCTATCCATCCCATCCCACATTAACCACCATCATATCATTCCACCATGATGCACTGCCGAGCCCACACCCAGCGCCTCCCCTTGCTTTTCCCGTTCGTCCACTAGGCCGCCTAATGACGTCAATCTGGAAATGCCCACCACATGCATCACACTCGATTCAAGACGTTGCGCATTCGTAGGTGCAAATTCGCTAGTCTGCAAATGGACACTCCTCGGAATCCTTCGTTGCACAACTCGTAAAAGTCGAACACCCACGCCAAGACCCATCTTCGAGATCCCAAAATCGGAGGGAAATTAGAAGAAAATGCAGATCTCCGGATCTCTGGATCTCAAACCCGCAGAAAGAGTGTGATGCGCACTAAGATCCATGTCTTTCTCGCAATGTAGATCTCCGAGCTAATGCCAAAAGTGACTGCTTTGGTTCAAAAGAAACGTTCACGGGATAGATAAGCACCTCACCCAAGGACAAATATGGGACACAAGCATATGCTTTGTCTTCTAGATATGATTTTTATCGGGATCGAGTGTCTCGTCATTCTTTCGTTTATTCATTAAGAAGGAAATATACTAGCATATACGCCCAGAGAGGGCACTATCTAGACAGACACATTACCTAAAGCATCTTGATGATAACCCCAAGGAACCCTTTCGATCACTATTGCCATATAGAGAGCGGTTGTCTCATCCTGAGCGCTCCGATATGGAAGTCCCATGAACACAATACTGTATATATTGTACAAATGGATGCCTCCTTGTCGGTCACTCTCATGTCTTGCTGCATACATAATACGCCCCCTCCATTCTTCTTTTGTAGTGTCACTACTGGGTCGTACTCTGTACATCAGCATTCCGATTCGGCGCTCCCTCAACACTATCAGTGTTGGTCTGAGAATGGCCATGGCCACCTCTCTGATCCGCGTCGCCGTCTCCTTTAATCAACTTCTCCAAATCTCGGATTCTCTGCTTCAGGGCCTCATTTTCCTTCTTTGCTTCATCTAACTCATGACGATAATGTGCTACTTCCTCATATCTTGGCGTGCTGACTACACTCGCACTACGTGCCATCTGTGCACTGGACGGATCGCTGGTTGCAGGCTGTGAAGAAACGGAGTATCGATGCGGGATGCCTACAGTGGCAGGAGTTAGAGGTATACCGGTTGAGTAAGTGGGGATGCCGGCGTAAGGTGCAGTCATGCTGTTGCGGGAGACGCTGGAAGAACTACGGTGGCGGCGCGCAGATGTGGGATGCGTTGGGCCTGTGAGAGCGCCCGTGTGAGATATGGAAGAATCTGCAACATCGAGAAGGACACCGGACGTGGCGCTCGAGGCCGTTGAAGCCACTGACGCGGAGTGTGCACGAAGAGCAGAAAGCTCCCGGGTAAGACGATTGACCTGATCAGAAATGTCAACTTTTCACTCTCTACTGCTGTTTCAAGAATTCAAATCGGTAATTGGCAACGCACCACAGCTTCCTGTTCCTTCTCCAGCTCCAGGTGTAATTCTGCAGCAGTCAATGGCCGGGGGTGACGGATTGGTACGCCCGCGGCGTCAACATGGGAAGCGGCATGCCCCGCAATCCCAGGACTCAACGGAGGAAACGCATGCGTATGCTGAGAATTAGACGCAGAAGCAGGGATGCTGCCTCCTGGCGATGCAAGTGGGAGAGGCGGAGGACTCATAGGATAGATCTGAGATGCGCGTCGTGACACTGGTGTTGAGGACTGTCGGGAGCTTGGGCCTGGTGTAGATGACGATGGTCCTCCAACTCCCTGTGCGGGTTGCGTGGATGTGGCATTGCGAGGAGAGGCGGGGACCGAGGAGATGTCTGGAGCCATTGCTGCTGTCGTTTCACTACCCTCGAGTACTTTTCCGTGGTGCACAATCACACTATGTGGCGACTATGGCATGAGGTGGAACGCGGAGGTAGTCCCGGAGGTGCAGGACGGGTACAAGAAACGGCGTGATGGCGGGGGCGGGAGAGAAGGGAGGAGATGAGAAGGATTGAGAAGGAGTCAAGCAGCGGTCGTTGCCATTATTTGTTTACAAGTAAACCGCACGGGCGGCAGCAATCCACGCGTTTTGCGTACTGGCCCTATTTGGGGTCGCTGCTTTGTTGTCGTGGTCGGGGAAGGGGGGTTCTTTACCCATGCGGCCACGACCATCTCACGACCACTCACAACCCCGCCTTGTCTTGTCATCAACTCCCGGCCTTCATTTCCACTCTCGATCTCGACAAGGTTCAGTCTCCCACATTAAACTTCACATGGATTTTCTCGCATAATCGGAGGAGATTTGTGCAATCTTTCACATATGCTATGTTTAGCAAATATCACGACACGGTTGGTGTCGTGTATTTTTCAATCGTCGATTGCCGCCTTCATACTTCGCGTCAGCCAGGCCAGATGCCTGTGCATGTCGCTGTGTGGTCCATCTAAACCTATTCGCCAAACGTTGTGGGTACCCTGGCCCATGCCTTCTTCACTCTCATCAGAGAACGATCCACTTTGTCCCAAACAGGCGAGAAATGCTTTTAACACAAGCCCTGAATCCATCCGTGCCCTAACTCCAAGTCGCGAAATGCATTCTGGCATGCTCCAGTCCGTACTTTTGCTATGGGGAATTTGATACTGGTGTCATTACTCCATCTAGTAAGTCCTGGCTAGATTGCGGAGGTACCAGTCTACCAGTCTCCTTCCAACCTTGGCCTCAGATACATGGATCAAGTCCTGGATCGAATTAGCTTGGTTGGACATAGTTTCAGTATTTTCGTGTTACTTACGCCTTCTAATGCATAGTCAAGGTCGCTGCTATGGACAATTTCTCCCTCGAGCAGGCCGCCCTCGCTCCACCTCACTTGCCTGTTCCTCTGTTTGTTAACGAGGAGCCAGCACCTCAGCTTCTCGGGGTCAACCTCCAAGAATCCAGCCAGCTTCTTGAGATCCATGGTAGTATAGAGCTTAAGGTAGCTCTTAACTGTGGGAGACATGAAATTATTCTTGACCTCATCCATGAAGATACGGAGATGGTGCTCCACCGGGTCAATGTTAATCTCCGGGTTATCAAAGTCAGGCGGCGTTGGGCTGATAAACTTGGGACAAGCTGCGCGGAAAAGCTCCTCGAACAAGGGAAGGGACTCGGGTCCACCACGTTGCAGTCTGTTGAACTGCTCTCCATACTTCTCACGCAGAGCAGTGTGGATGGTGTCATCAAGCCTAGTAGGTTGGAAGGCAACGCAGATGGCAATAAGTGCATACATCTGGTCGTTCTTCTTGGTGATGGAGTCGTACTGAGCATTCTTCTGGAAGTTCTTGGTCCGTGAAACATAGACAAGAATGTGGCTAAACATGCGGATAGCGTCTCCGTAACGGCGCATCATCATGTAGGAAAAGCCAACATAGTAGTAGCTGGTGAAATGGGCAGCCATGACGCGAGGGAACATGGATCGCTTGTTGAGCTCAATATCATCCAGTGTTTTGAGTGCAAGGCTAAAGTCTCCGAGCAAACAGTGCACGCGTAGGAGTCCAATAACGGAGAAGTACCCCAACATCTTATACAGCGGCCGGTTTCCGTACTCTCCAGCATACTGGTTTGGATCCTCCCCACGCTTTGTAGCTGCAAGCTGTTCACTAATTTGCGATCGCTGGATGAGGGAGTAGAGGACGTTGAGCACGCTGTAGCAGCCCCAGGTGTTCGGGTTCTCGCGGAGGTTTTGGATTTCTTCTTCGTTGTCGCCCTTGAGGGCCACTTTCTGGCGATAGCTGCAGAAGCTGTTGAACTGGTAGATGAATTCGTCAATGACGTCCCAGGCCCAGGATTGCTGCTGCGAATTAGCTTATGCCCCTCGTTGAGATGAGTAGTAAAGCCGCGGCTGTCTTACGTTTGGAACCTCTAGATCGACAGGGCCTTCGGAGTTCAGGATGTAGTGGAAGAGATTGCAGTAGTTGTCATAACTGGCAAATTTGACCTCCAACGAAGCCTGGAACTCGAGAGGCGTCGCGGCAGCCTGCAACTGCATCTGGATGTCCTGGGTGCTGCCGCCCATGGAGGGTATCCGGTCCAAGTCGTCCATGCCATCGTACTGCACCTGGTCGCGGTAATTGCTGGCGAGGGTCTCCTCCTCTGCGTCGGAGTCGTTCTGGGCGGCGCGGGCGGGGGCTTCGCCCTGAGAGAATCGGCTCATGGTGAACGGAAACGAGATGGGGAGTGCGAGCGGCGGGCCGCAAGGGTATAGGGTGGAGAGAGATGGATGGTGGGCGGGCAGCGAGAGAAAGGCGTGAAAAGGCGTGAAAGGCGGTCGTCACGCACTGGGGAATTTCGAACGCACCGCACGCACCGCACACATACTGCTAGATGCACCGACCGCCCGCCGCCCGATTTGCCCAAGAGGCACATTTTCTCGCTTAAATTAGCCCACAGAGCCCCTCCTCACCCCTCTCTTCCTCCTCCAGCGACTTATCGTGGTCTGTGCGCTGAAGGGGGTCGGGAGACAGAGGAATGCCAAGTGGCGGGACAGTCCTGTCCAAGTTCAAATGTTCAAAGGCCAAAGCAAAAGAAAAGTGACAGGGATGGCCCTTCCCAAAGGTCTTACCTTCCGTCCCCGACTTGGGTACTGGTGTTGCTCTTGGCTTGCTCTAATCTCTGGCACGTGCTCTGGTTTGCTCCTGGATGTCTACCAATTCCAAGGTCCCAAGGTTTAAGCACTGTTTCCTCAGTCTCCCTATAGATAACCGTGCTTAGCGGCTCGGAACGGCGGGGTCGGACGGGTGAACATGACGAATTCACTACCAAACACCCTAATTACCGCGCATCGCGCACCGTGCCGTCTTCATCGCTGCCGCGTTCCAAGCCTGAGTCGCGCTTCTCCCTCGTGTGGCCGCCACAATTCACTACCGGTACCAATTCCATTCTCATGCCCATGTGTGCAGAAACTTTGCCGAGTATGCCTTCCGGTGTAGCAGCTCAAAACACACCGACCTGTCGTGCAATTAGCATCGGTTGCCCTGTCTCTACGAATTACACGTCTTCGGATGGCGCTCCGGACCATGCATCTATCCCGGTCCTGGCCTACGTGTGTGTGTTTCCATCGTCGAATCGTGTACTTCGTATCTTCTAGGTCTTACCCACTTCACTCAAATATAAGTGCCACCTCCGGCATCCTTCCACTATTCTTCTACTGCCTTTCTACCGTGTTTCTACTGTCTTCTGCTGCAACTGTCAGAATCTTTAGCTAGTCCCACCATCCGCCATCAATCCAATTGCTCTCATACCACACTTTTCCAAGACACAATCAGGACGTGGCAACCTTTTCAGGGCCACAACATGATCCAAGCCATGAAAGAATACTCTGTAATACTTTTCATCACCCGCAAGCCCACTCTAACTACGGAACAATTTCGAAACCACTGGGAAAACGTACACATACCGTTACTCCAAGACATCACGGGGCATCTATTCCCCAAACTGTTCACCCGTCGATACCTCGCTCGCACCGAACGCCAAGGTTTTGGGGGACCTGCCAACCGCGATAGACCACTGTTGGTACTCCGCGGAAATCTAGAAACAGAGTTTGACTTCGACGCCATTGCAGAGATGACATTCGAATCCGAGAAGGCCTTCCACGAGTTCTATAAATGCACATACGAGGCTGAGGCCGCAAGAAAGCTGGCAGCAGACGAAGATTCCTTTCTGGATCCCGGAAAAACTAAAACGGTGGTTGTGGGAGACACAACGTACAACGACAAATAAACACTGGACAATGGACAATGGACCCCATAGCACTTCAAGTGCAGCAACCACCACCACCACCACCACCACCAATTGTGGCATTACCATACGGCTTTTCACCAAGGGCCACACGCTTCTCTGGAGTCGATGTACAACTGGCTTGTATCAGGTACTTCCATGTCGAACTAGGTATTTAGAAGAGGAGATCACCAGATTACTTTCTCCTCGGCGTTGCCCGGGTCGGGCTACCTTCCCATGGGATGGGATTTCTCGGAGTCACTACGAAGTTGGTTCAAAATTCTACTGGGATAGAAATAGGGGATTATGTCACGTTCTTAGCTATTACGTTCGGCCTGACAGCTTGGGGGACTGTCTTGTATGATAAAGGGGGAAGCCATGTAAAGTACATGCCCAACTAATCGCTAGTGAATTGGATAGAGCAGCAGACTGGGGAAATTTTTCAGAGAAGCTATCTCTTTTCTACAACTTTCCCTTCGTTAAAGGCATGTCTTCATTGCCGTCCGTGCTCGAGTGTCTGTAGTCGTAGTGCCAATCATCTCGCGCTAAATCAGCCCTGACTTTATAATTTGCCTCAGCATCTTCGAGGATTTGCATGTCGACATCGACCACACTCATGCCCTCAGCACAACTTCCCAGCCGCGTCAATGGCCCTGCAAATGGAACCACTACCTGGGATAATCCTGCATACCCTCTCCCAGGTGGGCCCCCCGCATTCGCAAATACAATCGCTATAGTATTCAGTCAGCCAATTGCGTAATTCAATTGCTAGAATTCGCACAAAAATCGAATAGGAACCAAACCCCCACTCACCACAAGTATTCTCAAACGCCCTCGCCGTCAACACACTATCCAAAAACAGTGCCTCCGCACTCGGGTTCACCGCCAACCCCTCCTTGTTACAGTCATTCAGCGTCCAAAAAGTGGGAACGATCACCATCTTCGCGCCCTTCGCAATCAACTCCCTAAACGCCTCAGGGAACGCAAGATCCCAGCATATCAACATGCCCACCTTCCCAATCGGCGTCTCAAACACATCATGCACATCCCGTCCACTCCCAGTAAGATGTTCGCGCTCTGGCCCCCACAGATTCTTCTTCACATATTTCCCCGCAATCTCCCCATCGTGATCGATGAAGTACGCCACATTCAGTAGCCTATCCTCATTCGTCTCCGCGTCGCGGTGCAGCTCCACAATCGTACCGGGCACAATACAAATCCTATATTCCCGCGCTAGATCTCTATATTTCTCGAGATACGACTCCCAGTCTTTGCATAGGGGGAGGAAACCCGGGTCTTGGGGTCGCCAGTTGGTGAGGTGATATTCGGGGAGGACGGCGAGTTCGGCGCCTTGAGACGCCGCGGTTCGGATGTATTGGGCGGCTTTTTGGAAATTGTGGGCCGGGGAGAGAGGCTGGGGGGAAGGAATGTGTGTGTTAGTTTAGGAGATGTGGAGGAGGGGCGGTGTGGGATGGGGTTTAGTCCTTTTGGGAGAGTTGTGGTTAAATGAAGGTTGTGAGGGAGCCCTGTGTGTTTAGGGAATTGGGGCCAAACGTCATACGATGGTAGATGGATGGCTGGGGTACAGATTAGTCGATGGTGGGGGTGGAGCGACTTGCTTTCGGGTAGAGTTGTACAACGGCTACTTTTACAATTGGTGCCATTGTTTTACGGATGCGCGGGATTGATTTGATCCGGGTCGAGAATGGAATGGCGGAGGAGCTGAAGCTGCTGGCATGTGGAGGTGGAGTTGGAGGAGCACGGCGTTAGGGTGCGGACTTTAAGGGTCACACTAACACGGATCAGGGTTGTAGAAATGATTGTGATTGGCTCGTGGCGACTTCTTGCACAACTTGCTCCGTTGGCACAACGAGGACCGTGCAGAAAATATAGAAACATTAGTAATGGGCTCCGGCGCGCCTAAGATAGGTTCAGATCTAATGAGTAATTCGAAAAGAGCAGGTTGGCTGTATGAAATGCCTAGGCCTGTGATCTGCCTGACTGCCTGGTCATATCAATAAACATTGGTCACTATCAAGGGCTAGTTTTTCGAGTAGGAATAGACGACATACCTTTGCAATCCATAAACACCAAAGCTAAACACTACCGACAAATCTCCAGCCAACGGCACCGCCATCCCTTCCAGTGCATTTTGTATCTCCTGCAATAAGCATCTTTACCCTCCCCTCCCTTTCTTCCGCCGACATGCTAGTTCCAAAGGCTAGCCCTTCCATGCTCATAAGGCCCTGGCTATCCCCTTCCCAGTCCTTGAATTTTTCTTGAAAACGCTCCCAGTGACCGTGACTAATGAAGGTGTATACCGTAACTACGTCGAATTGGAAACCTGCCTGGGTGTTTGGAACAGTCCCATGGAATGGTGGGTGATGATGGGAACCGCCATCATGCTCGACGTAGTGTCTCGTGTGAGAAAGGGGAAAATCGTGGCCCACTATGGACTTGAGAAGGGGAATGTAGTTTGTTTCATAGTCGTGCTTGAATGTTGAAGGGGTTTGGTGAGACCTGCGAGCGACAAATAATATAACAGTGAAGGTCATTGTGACCAGGCTCAATACTGACGAAGATGAAAATAATGCATACCGACGGCACTTGACACCATAATAGATACAGCGCACATCGAGCAGCGAGGGCACGGAGGTCGGAGATCAGGTGGTGGGCTTTTCACATCGTCGGAGTTAGGGCAATTCTTAATGCCGCTAACCGCCATCCTGGTATGATGGGGCCGACCCGACCCTCTTCGGGTTAATAAAGGTAGCGAATTGACAAATTGTACCAACAGCTGCAAAAATTCAAATGTATCGAAACTCAAACGCATGAAACACGAATCGGCATAAGGTTGAATAATGGGTATCTACTGCTGGGTAAAGACAAAAAGAAGGAAGCCGATCTAGGAAACTGGAAGGAAGCGCTATGTAGAAGGAGTATGTATACTAATCCATCCCGACACCCACCACCACACACGAGAACGCCATGAATGTTGTTGTACCCATAAGCACTTCCACGCTAGCATAGAAAATGTCGCACCAGAGAGAAGTGGACTCTCTTAACAGGGCAACGATCGGATTTTGTGATTGCCCAGTTGGCATCTTCGGATGTCTTCCTTATGTAACGTTTGCTGGAGGAGCTTTCGACAACTGTTACGATGCTTGGTTCATATTTTGAAGAAGATAGTTCGGGCATTGACGGAGTTCGACGCAACAAAAGCGGTAGAGATTATTTAGGCCACCGTAGCATTGGCCCAGTTGGAACTTAACCTGACCCCGCTCGTCATGCATGTTAACTGCTCTTCATCAGACTCGGATTCAGTTCCATCCATATCTAGGACAGCATAGGGGTTGCTAACTGGCGCCATTTTGACCGATACTGAAGGAATAAGAGTGGGAGCCTTGAAGGTTGGGCGAGGAAGAGGTGCTGCACATTCGTCAGGATACCAATCGATACGAAGACCCTTGTACAAAGTCCGAGACATCATGCATGTCCTAGCAAATAAGGCGTTGTGGATCGAATTAGTAGATATATAGGCGTCGCCGTTCTTGAAATGGATGTCAACAACGATCAAGTTGTGGATGTGGTCCAGATGATCGCGAATTTGGTCGGCTGTAAACTTTCCAGCAGCACCGCGTACAACGATGTTACGTGTAGCGCCATTAGCAATCTTGTTGGCAACATGTGGTGGAACATGGAATTGTCTCTCATTCCATCGTATCTCGAGCTGGAAGAGATCAGCGTTATACAAAAGTCAGTATCGAACAGACTAACCCGCTTAGTGTGCAGATAAATATCATTTCGTTTGGTATAGGCTAGAAACTCCGCAGCTCCTTCGACGAAAGACACCGTGGCCGATCGATCGTTACGAAGGAAGATGTCAAGGAGCCTCCCGCCACGAATAATGCCAACGAGATCCTTATGTGTAGTCCGATCCGATAAGTTGGTAATCAGCACGGTGCGCTGATCGTGGGTGGGAACCCTACGGATTGAAGAAGAACGGTTATCATCTCTATCGGGTCCATCGAGGGAGGATTCGGATTGGTTGAAACTGCGTTCTCGGTTATACCCGCGAGGACGAGATCGCGGCTGCACCAAGCCATCCCCCACGGCGGTATTCTCTGAGTCGGGGGATAACTCGCTTGAACGCGGGGTTGGGGTAGTCACGGTGACCGGTACCGAGTGTGGTGTGATGAATTTCTGCTCCCATGCACTGTTGTTATAGTCGTACCCCGACAAATCATCGGCCGTCCCAACCTCGCCCGAAAGGAGTGTATGAAGTGTTTCCGTAGTCAAACCACCCCGAAAGAGCACACTCTTCAGCAAGTCTGCCACTAGTCAATATCTGTGCCTGGTGTGTAACGTGGGAGAAGAGGGGCAGGCTGGAGAAGATCGTACTGTATTCACGTACTGCCTGGAGCTGTTTCATGAAAGTTAGCCAGTGAGCGATCGGATACAAGGCCGGCTAAGAATGGAACAATGCTGGGACAAGTACTACTGTTCTTCGAGAAGTCGGTTCAAGAAAGGTGCAATATAGACATACCAAATATTCGTGCTCGGCCTTGGATATGGTGACATTGTTGGAGAGACTTGGATCAGGGTCGAACTCATGTACCGGGGTGTGCTATGTGTATTGATTAGTACCACAAGAGCATGTATTTCGTTGAAGAGATGGTGCAGTGATCGGGTGGAGTTTCAAGACGTACAAATTCAGCCCTAGTAATTTAATCAGTGATCAGTTCAAACGGACAGCTGGGAGGTGACCAGAACAGGATGTGGGAGAGGCCAGAGCACCTACCGCCGCAACAAGGCTTCAAAGTAAGGCCGCCCTATGGTGACGGTCGCCATGGGAGATGGAGAGCGAAAGAAGACACGGGCCAAAGCCAGTCAGTGAGAAGCAGAGGATCGAGGGGAGGAATTGTTTGTCAGTTGAGAAGGCTTAAAGTTGCAGCTGTTTTATCAGAGCGGGCAGGCCCAAGCTCCCCTTTCCTCTCCCAGATGGGAAAGATAACTGGAGTGGCCATGTCGTCCCCAAGCTCCCTTTTAGCGCCTCCGCCCCAATGGGAACCTGGGAAGGCACGACACAACCCCGGATTTCATCACTCTTCAGCATTCGATAATCGCTTCCCCGCAGCCAATAGCAATGCATAAATTGTCGAGAACATTGGTTAATGAATGATATTCTGGCTCACACATTCGAAGTGAAGCGCTCCTGGTATTTCACCTTTTCCTTCACACGTTCAGTCCCTCCATCCCTTTCTTCTACTTTTTCTCGTTTGCTCCAGATACAGCTCAAATGTGACACACGGCTGGGTTGTCAAGCTGGACCGGCTGCATGTACACACTGACCCCTTTCTGGATCGAGCGTAGCGGGGCGCCGGGGGCGTGCGGCGGGCGTGCCCAAGCGACTCCAGCTGGCTCGCCCTATCGCCTGCATCAGTCTCGAAACTTTTTGTCCATGGACACCAATACGCCCTCCGCACCGCAGCATGGCCGTCACCAACTGCCACAACCCGTCGTCGTCGAGCAAACCGAGGGCATTCGCGCCTACTTCGAGAATCTGACCGGAAATCCCTTCTTTACCGCCGTACGTCTTGGTCCTGCTACGAATTGGAGGTGTGCTCATCGTCGTCATAGGGCTTTGGCCTCGCTGCCCTTGCCGCCGCAGCGCGTATCGGCCAGAAGAGCCTTCAACATGGCGCCTCAATGCTGCGCCGCCGCATGTTGGTTGACCTCGAGATCACCCATCGGGACGAGGCCTATCCCATGTTACTCAACTGGATGACGGCCTACCACCGCGCTCAGCTCACTGGAGTCCAAGTGTCCGCTGTTGCATCTCCAACCCCCAATTCAGGCATCGTATCGTCTCTAATCGAACGGTTCAATCCGCGATTACACCATCTCCAGGTGCAGACGTTATTGCCCAAGGACGGCTCTTCACAGGGTGCCCACTTCTCCTTCGTCCCTGGACCGGGGCAGCACATCCTCCGATATGGCTCGTCGTTCATCCTAGTGGACCGACAGCGGGAGTCGAAAGCGTTCAACATGACCAGTGGCGAGCCATTTGAGACGATAACTCTCAAAACCCTGTACGCCCATCGGGAGGTGTTCGAACGTATTTTCGCCGAGGCTCACCAGCTATACCAGCAGATGAATGAAGGGAAGACAATCATATACAACGCTATGGGCGCGAGTTGGGAAAAATTTGGCGAGGCGAAGCGCAAACGACCCCTAAATTCCGTGGTGCTGGAGCGTGGAGTCAAGGAGAGGATTGTAGAAGATGTGAAAGCATTCATGGAGGCGCGAACCTGGTATCTCGATCGCGGGATTCCGTACCGGAGAGGATACTTACTATACGGACCGCCCGGGACAGGCAAGAGCTCCTTTATACAGGCGCTTGCAGGTCATCTAGACTTCAACATTGCTATCCTCAATGTCGGCCAACGAGGCATGACGGATGACCGCCTAAATCACCTTTTGACCAAGCTCCCACGCCGAACCATTACGCTGTTGGAGGATGTCGATGTAGCATTTCTCAACCGCAAGACTGCGGGTGCTGATGGGTACTCTGGCGCAACCGTAACCTTTTCTGGGTTGCTCAACGCGTTGGATGGGGTGGCCAGCGCCGAAGAGCGCATCATCTTCCTGACTACAAATCACGTCGAGCGCCTAGACGAGGCTCTCATTCGGCCCGGTAGGGTAGACATGACAGTGAGGCTAGGCGAGGCGACAGACTACCAGATAGATCTACTGTGGGATCGGTTTTATGCCGATGTCGATACTGGCGGTGAGGCAAAGCAGCGCTTCGTGGCCAGGATCAAAGAACTTGGCCTGGCAAACAAACTGAGCACTGCGGCACTACAGGGTCTTTTTCTATACAATAAAAGCGATGTGAAGGGCGCCATCAGAATGTTGGAGGGCCTCACCGCCGGCCTCAACAGCCAGCCTGGGCATGTGGATATCCAAGGACACGTGGATGTGGAGTGAATCGGCTTGCTGCATCATGTGTGACGTAGTATCGGCACCAAAATTCCTGTTAAACATATACGGTGTACAACTATCTTGTGATGAATGGAAAAAATTTCGAGCAACGTGAGCCACGCGAAAAGCGACTGCAGGGTCTGAAACACAAGGGCCCTGACAGATGGTGGATTTTACATGTGCCGTGTGAAGTTTGAAGGATGTGAAGCCAGGTAGAGAATGCAGCGGACTAGAAAATGATGTGCAGAAGCCCCCCTGGATGTTGGGATTGGCAGCAGCCTACAATGGCTAGCTGGCCGATCTCGGAAAGGCCGTCTTCCTCGCTTTTACTCAACAGCGTGTGAGAGCGAGAGGGCCATGAGGGCTCCGGGGTGCTTAGCCCTTGCCCGCAGCTGGTTGCGGCGGATCTAACCGGTTATCTGATCTGATAAAATGTCAGGCGGGCAAAAGCTGACTCCTAGAGTCGTTTGACCCTATTTCAATACGCGCCCATGCCGCCAGCTCATTACTTATGGTGTCAGAGGCCCGCTGTTCGCGGGACAGGTCAGAATCCGCTGCTTCCTCGCTCACTGCAAGTCTAGGCGGCTTTGAAGGCGCGGATTTTGACACCGTCCCCGGCAACTACGAGCTCCATGTGCTGCCTGAAAAAGCAAGGAGCGTAGCCGCACTGCACCAACCGAATCCTCCTCCTGATGACGCAGAAGCAGGAGAATCCTCCACCGCAAACCTCCCTCCAGACAAGAAGAAGAACATGTCTCGCGCCCCGTTGCTGGTGCGCTCTTCGCCAGCCCAGGGGACAGGCTCATACGGCGGCCTCCCCGTGCTGTCCCTGAGTTCCAGCCCGGCCGATTCTGACCTGGACGACCATCATGTGACCCATCGCTCCCAGGCACGCAGCAAGAGGAAGGGCAAGAGCAAACTCAGACACAGCGAGCCAGCCTCCAATTCCGGCGCCTCGATCAACCGTACTCATGATGACCTTGTCCGGAGTGAACCCATCGCTACCTCTTCGCGGACGCGGAGGCGCAGCACGAGGGATGAGAGCAGCACCGGCCTGCTCCATGATGCCTTCGAAGGGTCAGAGGAATCCGGCCTAGAACCACGATTCAATGCCAGCAGCGCTGGTCCTGCTACAGAGAGCGCTCCACGCAGATTTCAGGATCCCTATGCATCGTCTAGCAGCAGCCATATAACCGTAGATGGCACAGACGGCGAAGAAGAAGAATCCTCCGATAGTGACGAGCTGCATGACTTGAAATCAAATGGCCGCCCATCGGACGATTCACCGTACGCCCAGGTACGAGCATCAGTCGCTCCCACGGATGACCTCTCCCTTTCAATAAATACGCCTCGCATGTGGACGCTGGCCATGATATTCTCGATATTGGGCTCTTCAACCAATCTATTCTTTTCTTTGAGATTCCCGAGTGTTACCATCACTCCCATCATTGCCCTCCTCCTTGTACATCCACTTGGCCTTTTGTGGGACCAAACCCTCAAAAGATCCAGCGACCCCGATGAGACTTTCTTGAATGGATCCATTCAACTTCAGGATAGGCTATCAAGGGGAGCCGCTCGTCCGGAGGATAGCCCTCCCAGCTCCGCCCATGGTTCTCACCGATCGTTGCGCCATAACTCCCGCAGACATCGATTCCGACTCTGGCTGGGGCAAGGACGCTGGAATCAGAAAGAGCATTGTTGCGTATACATTGCAAGTAATGTGTCGTTTGGCTTTGCGTTCGCTACAGATGTGAGTAGCACTAGCTGCATCAAGTAGCACCGACGCTAACATTGATCAGGTCATCGTAGAGCAGACGAAATTCTACCATCAAGATTTGGGAATTGTTTACCAAGTCCTCCTAACTCTATCGACTCAGATCTTGGGCTACGCGTTGGCCGGCCTTTCCCGCCAGTATTTGGTGCGGCCAAGTGGGATGATATGGCCAAGCACTCTGGTGTCTACAGCCATGTTCACAGCGTTACACAAGGATGAGAACAAACCCGCCGATGGATGGAGAGTATCCCGCTCGAGGTTTTTCTTGTACGTCTTTGGCGGGTCGGTTGCATTCTACTTCCTTCCTGGACTTCTGATGCCTGCATTGAGTACATTCAATGTCATCACGTGGTTTGCTCCCAAAAATGTGGTTATTGCAAATCTTGTGAGTATTATAACCCATCCAGATCATGTGATACTGACAGATGCAGTTTGGCGTCTCTTCGGGACTGGGCATGTTTCCAATGACCTTTGATTGGTCCCAGATCGCTTTCATCGGTTCGCCTTTGGTGACGCCTTTCTGGGCAGCGCTCAATATTGTTGGCGGCCTCGTAGTGGTCATGTGGATTGCAGCCCCGATAATGTGTAGGTCAACAATTTCGTTGTGTCCAACAGAAGAGGCTAATAAATTGGCTAGACTATGCGAACATTATGTACTCGTCGTACATGCCTATTCTCTCCTCTGCCGTCTTCGACAATCGAGGCAAGCCGTATGAAGTGAGCAAAATCTTGACTGACGATTTTTTATTCGATCAGGAAGCATACGAGAACTACAGTCGCGTTTTTTTGCCAATAACGTATGTCCTCAGTTATGCACTCCAGTTTGCAGCCCTAACCGCCCTGCTTTCACACACTGCTTTGTGGCACGGAAAAGACATTGTGCGCCAGTGGCAGCGTTCCTGGGCCGAAATAAGGAGAAGTACACATGCAGAGTACGAGCCCTTACCAGCAAATACTGGCTCAAATGGTGCTCCATCATCACCGCGGGTGGCTCGAACAAGCACAACATTGTCAGAGCCGGGCTTGGAAGATCTGTTGAATGCAGAAGATGTGCATAATCGATTAATGCGCCGATACGATGATGTCCCAATTACATGGTACCTACTTACCGGGGTGAGCATGGCCGCAATCGGAATGTTCGTTGTGGAATAGTAAGTATGCGCCCTATATTGAGCTGCATGCGCTTACCGAATATAGTTATCCCATCCACTTGCCCTGGTATGGTCTCCTTCTGGCGCTCAGTATCGGCGCAATCCTCTTCGTTCCCATTGGCATCGTGATGGCCATCACCAACCAACAGAGCAGTCTGTATCTTATCTGTCAACTCATCTGTGGAGCAGCATTTCCCGGCCGTCCGGTCGCTAACATGGTCTTTACGACATATGGTTATATCACATCGACTCAAGGACTCAAGTTTTCCTCGGATCTCAAGCTTGGCCACTACATGAAAATCCCTCCAAAGATCCTCTTCAATCTTCAAGTCACCGCTACCATCATCTCCAGCCTTACACAAATCGGAGTGCTCAATTGGATGCTCAAATATATTCCCGGGATCTGCACACCATACGCAATTAACGGGTTCACATGTCCCATTGCCCGTGTTCACTTCAATGGCAGTATTTTGTGGGGTGTCGTCGGCCCAAAACGCTTCTTTGGTGCCGGGGCACTTTATCGACCCCTAGTTTGGGCATTCTTAGTTGGAGCCATCGCCCCAATAGGTATCTGGATTTTTGCACGTAACAACCGGAAATCAATATTACGCAAGGTCAACCTTGCAGTTGTGTTCGGAAGCCTGAGCTGGATCCCGCCGGCTACGGGTCTCAACTTCTCTGTCTGGGCTATCGTTTGTTACGTCTTTAATTATGAGATCAAGAAACGTAAATCCGCATGGTGGCGGAAGTACAATATGACTCTTAGCGCCGCTCTAGACTCTGGTCTAGCGGTGGGCGTTGTGATAGTCTTCTTTGGTATTGTGTTCCCCGGGTGGATGAGCGGATTCTCCTGGTGGGGAACAGAGGTCTACAAGCAGGTACAATTATCCCATTCGAACTTCGAAAAGATAACCACGCTGACGATGATACTTAGGGCTGTGATTGGATCGCCTGCGCATACAAAACCGTTCCAAAAGGAGAGCATTTCGGACCCAAGGTCTGGTAAACAAAAAAGAAAACAAATATCTAGCATTTTTTGGCATTTGAGCATATATTGCGGCCAGGCGTTTGTTCGGCGTTGAATACACATGGTATAAATACCCGGATGACTTGATGATATCAAGCGGTGTTTTCATGACATTCTCAACACCAGGCATATTCTGCATTGTTAGTGTAGTTTAGACGTCATTATCAACTCGAGCAATCTTGTTCATATCCATTATCTTAGACTAAATCTATCTATATATCCTATTCTGCTAGCTCTGTTACATCTTATCGCATTTCTTCTTCGCCGCCTCTATTTCTCCATCCTCATATACCGATCAATTCCCCCAAAGTCCCATCAAACAACTCTTACGAGTCCATGGCCTAATGGTAAGGTGTCCGCCTTCAACGACCTGCTCGTCGCAATCAGACGGTTTTGGGCCAGTTGAATTGGTCCTAGCTATTCAGGGCGGGACACCGCTATCTCCAGTGCGAAATAGCACAGTCAGAAAACTCCGGCCGGGTACCAGAGCAAATTAGTCAAATTCAGTCAAGTTCAGTCAACAGCAGCAAGTAGAGCAGACGACAGGCGAAGAGGAAGATATAAGTTTAAGTCTTAGTGGATCCAATTCTTTTATTGATACTTGGCGTTTCCTCGTCTTTAAGCGTGTGGTTATAATGGCAATATTTTGTAGTCAGACATCTCATGAGCGGTGTGCGTGTAGCGGTGGATGAAATTGGATTATCACATCATCACAAAACAAAAGGGTTGTGAACACCTATTCAATTGATGACCCAGGAACGAACTTATGAGTTATCATTTCAGGTCTAAACAAGATTAAAGAACGCAGTTTAATTCAGAAGTAGACTTCGTTGAAGGAAAATTACATACACAATATGGACAAGGATTCACCATGAAGGTACAATGCAATTCTCTAATTCTCAGAATTTCACTTGGTGAGCTTGTTCATATCAAGCCTTCATTCTCTCTACTAACGACAAGGTTCAAGATCTCAGCAACTAATTGAAGTTGACTGACGGGAGTATCTCCTCTTTAGCCATCCCTATCCCCTACACGCAACACGCAACACTCTAGCTCTGCTTATCTGTAATAGAATTGCAAGATCAATCGTTGAGAGGCTACATCACTATCCTAACAAACGAGCGTCATGACCTACCGAATGTACTTACCTGCAGTGTGCGAACACCCGATTGACTGCAATTCTAGAAACTAGTGGCATAGTTCAGTCAATCTCGAGAGTGGGGTAGACTATCAAGGTCCATGCACTAGTTGGACACTCACTCCCTCCGTTTGTATCTATGGGTACGATCACGCCGCCGCCAAGCCCACGCTAATCTAGGCATATACAAACAACACACCCTCTCAACACCACTCTCTCCCATCATCGACACTCACGTCCATACCTCGGTTAACTTTTCATCCTTTGTTATAAACCCCCCACAGTCCTTACTGCTCGGCCGGCCCTCGCCATCATCAACAACTTGTCGTTCACTGCTCACTACTACTACGGTGCTACCGAGATGTTGCTCACTCTTGTGTACAGTGCTATTCTGGCCGGAACTTCAGCATCGGTGGTTACTTCAATCGCCAAGCCAGGTAAGTTTATTCCCCCCAACCGTGTAAATAAAAGCAAGAGTGCTGATCATTTCAAGAGGACCAAACATGTGCCAGTCTCAGCCAGCCCGCATTGTGCACTGGTGAGGTTATCTTGTCTGGAACCCCCACCACTTTGACGTACATCTGCCCAAGAAAAGCCACTCAGACGGTCCTGGTCACTGTCACTCGAACTTCTACTTTTGTGGTCACTGCTTCTGTCTGCGCTACCTCCGTGCACGAGATTGTTCATCCGGGACCGCCGCTGCCGGCTGAGACGAGTATCGAATCCACTACTACCGTCACGATTGCTCATACGAGCCTTTTGACGAGGACCATAACTGTGAACAAGCCACAACGCACTTTAGCGGTTGATATTGTCAGCTCTGTGCCAGTCTCCGCTGTCACTGATGCCATCCAGACCATTCGCCCACCCGTTGTCACTCTGCCCATTAGATCATCCGCTGCCATTGCCACAGCGAACACCACAACAACCACCGGCACCTGCAATGGCACAACCTCTAGCCTACCCACCGTGTTCCACACCGCGACCCCAATTTTCTTCAACACAACGTCGCTCCCAAACCCCACCGCCTCTAGGAGCGGTGGATTTGGATGGCCTACCCGCAACGTCACCACTAAATCCTCCGCTCCTCACTTCAGACCAACAAACACCACCTCTACCATCACCATGTCTAGCACCGTATCCGGCACCGTTCTCAAAAGTGTTGTGGTTTCCCACATCTGGGACGAACCCTACCCGACGTCAGTCCGAAACAACAAAACCACTACCTCCACTACAGGAACTATCCCCTCCTCGACCTCTTGCACCGTCTCGACCATCGTCTTGCTCACCAAGATACTTCCAATCCCAAGCAATATCTCCAGGCCGACCTCTACCTATAGCTACAGCTACCACGTCATCGTTTCCGGGCTTCCTGTTTACGGCAACAGCGCACGCAACGCACCACCGACTACGGCCTTCGCACCAGGCGCCCAGACCGTCGTTCCCGGCAGTGGCAACGGCGGCGGTAACAAGAGCAATGATGCTACAAACCTTTTAATCAGAGTTCGTGGCCCTGGCGCCTCATCAGCGACCTCGGCTATAGTCTCATTTGCAGGCGCGTTGTTCCTTATTGTTGCAGTGGTGGTGTGTGACACTTTCATCTAGCGCATCTTCACTCTGGAGACGATGGATAGACTTTGTGGGACTGTCGGTTCGGGTTTCAGCGCATGAGGTATTCTGCCCATCTATCAATCTCTCTTCCTCCATTATACTAGATAAATGGATTCGGGATGGAGAGATAGGCTGTCAACAGATGAAAGGATTTGGGTCCAGTATGCTGGAGGAGGATTTCTCTCACTTCTGTCTGACTGGCTGAGACTTAGTTAGTCAGCCCTATGTATTATATTTGGGTGGAAGGGGCACGGCAGATACGGCTATGATTCATGAGTGAATGGGATGACATGACATGACATGAAAGGCCATGGTGGAATAATAGTATGGCAGACTACGTTTCCTTCCAATACATGCCTTGGTGTCATTGTTGAATTACAGCTAGTCTATCATGAGAAAATAATGATACAGGCCTGAAGGATTTGTCCTCATGAACAAACATACACATACACCTTGAAAATATCCATTCAACCAGATGCAAAATGAGATTACAGAGTGATAAAATGACGATGGATGACAGGTTCATTAACTTCGTTCATTCATTCGTAATGATGATGCAGCGCGGATATCTGTCCTAGTCGATCACTGCTACTCTACGACCTAAACGAATCCCATCTCTACTCTACTTCATCTTCTTCGAAGCACCTTTCTACCACCCACACTCTCTCAGTCCGTCACGTTCACTCCTTACAACCCTAGGCCAAAGTAGCTAACTCGCCAAATCAGGGGGGGTATATGCAAGAACAAGGAAAAGAAAAATGGGTAAAAACGTAAACTGAAAGCGAAAAGTGAAAGGAAAAAAAGTCCTTAATGTACATTCATTTGAAAAGAAAAAAGAAAAAAATCTGTAAGGTGAATTGAAACGAGTTTTTGGAATCAAAAAAAAGATAAACACCGAATTTCGTTTCATCATCAAACTGAAACAAGATCAAAATCACTTTTCTTTTCTGAAAAATCGGCGACTTGCTTTTCGACGCAAACCTCCCATGCCGCCGTTCTTCTTCTGGTCCTTCTCGTCGCCAGAATCCTTCTGGGGATCCAAGAACGCGCCCCGCTGGACAGGGGGCAACGGTGCTCTGCGACCGCTTCGCTCTCGGGCTAACTGCTGAACCCAGAACTGTCTCTTCTGGTCAATAACGTTCTGTGAGAGCGATCCAAATCCCTTCTTTACGAATGCGATATCGTGAAGGATGTTTGGATCGAGGCATTTGCGGGGAAGGTTCTGCACTGTCATGAAGAGCTCGCCATCGCCGGGATGGAACTTGCGGATTTCGGGCTCGCCAAGCTTGAAGATGGCAAGAGCGTAACGGAATAGGGCGCGGGGACCCTCGAAGAGAAAGGCATCCCATACACGTAGAACGACTTCGATAGGGAGCACACCGACAAAAAGGGACATGAACCACGACGTGCACGAAAGGGCGACGGTGGGTTGGCGTTGAAATTTGGAGTCTGGGTGGGCGTGGGAGCCTGCACCACTGTTGATCAGGTCGGTGTCGTTGATCGAAGCCCAGACTTTTGGAAGATATTCGCGGATGAGCATCATCAAGACGTTGACTTCGGTGTTGGCGAGATTTCGAGCGTGTGCGCCGGGAAGATGGGTTTGTGTTATTATGGTGAGGAGTATGAAGACGCGCTCGTTATCCTGTTTCATGAACAAAAGTAATAGTCCTGCGATGAAGTTGAGCGACTGGCAATAACCAATGCCGGGATTATTCAGGGCGAAGCACTGCAAGACTTCGCGCAGATCTTGTACAATTCGTGGCTCCTCTGCAGGCTTGCCCTCAGGATTCTCCAGGGTTGGGTCAGGTCGGAAATGAATGTTGTCGGGAAAGGTGCGGTCAAGATCGCGTTCGATAGCCTCCCGATCATCCTTGTTCAGTTCGCCATTCCTCACATGAGTCAGCAGCCTCGAGTAGACACCCTTCATCTTAGATAGCTTCTCCTGTCCACCGCTGTAAAACCACCACATTTGGCCTCTCCATTCTGGGGGATACCCTTTCCGAGCATATCTCCGTACCTTCTCCGAGGGTTCTGGGAATTGAACAGGGTTGATGGTGATGAGTCCTTGCTTTTCCATCAAACTCACCCATTTCCCTCTCCGACGAGAAACGTACTGTTCATAATTTGTGTACCATACATCGTGCTCCTGAACGCTGATCTTGTCGGTCGCTTTCTTGAAGCCGTATCGGTCACGAGCGAAGGCGGTCGGTGGAACTCTTAAACCTGGGCTTGCAAGCCCGCCGTAAGGAGAGTTTGGTGCGGTTGCAAATTGACGAACAGGAACGGTATTCGGGGCGTTCGTGGCTCGAGGGTCGGATGCGTTTGTGTATTCCAAGGTATTTGCTTTCTGCAATGGTTGCGGTGGGGGAGAAGCAAGGGCTTTGTTGAAGTCGAGCAGGGTGCTCTTCCGATCAAAGACACTAGTCGAGGCACGTCGGGGATATGCTTCGTCTTCATCAACCTCAGGAAGTGGGTCTGACTTGATTGGGGGAACATGAACGGTAAGATTGGGCTTCTCACGCGAATTCTCCCTCGAATGCCGCCCTTCCTTGGTAGATTTGTTAGTATAAGCCTGGAAATCTTGCCAATCCTGGCGCGATATCCTAGACATGGCTTTAGGTAATTGTGGTAAATCCTTCAGGTCGTTGTAAATGCCTCGAAGATCCGATCGATCAGATGTAGTGTGCACAGGGTTGGCGACACTATCACCTCTACTTGGCCATTGAACCTCTGAGTGGTATTCCTTGGTAGGACTGTACTCAATATCATGGTAGGAATGTCTCATGGACACCCTCTTGGCCAGACTGGGAGGGCGGATCTGAGTAGGAGAGTACTGCAGCTGAAGCGGACTTAATTGAGACAGGGGAGGGAGGTATACATCTTGCTCATCGAGTTGCTTTCGTAGATGCTCCGAATCTTGTGAGTTGTAATAACTTGAGCGAGTGTGTTCCTCGAGGGCATCGTAGGGACCAGCGGCGACGTAGGAATCCGTGGCATTGATAGCGTCGGTATCGTCAACGTAGGATATGGGTCGCCCCAAATGCCGGGGGGAGTCGGGGGTGATGTTGGGTTCAGATGTGAGATGTGAAGATCCACCTTGCGAATATGATCGAGAGAGATCGGGTGCTTCAGCATCAGAAACGTCCACAGGTGACTGCACCATCTGCGAATGCCTTGTATAGCCTGCGCCATGCACGTCTTCGTCATCGCCGTAGCAATACGCATCGATCACATCTTCTACTGCGCTCATTATATCGAACTCGTCCTCCAGTGGCTCCTCGGGTTCCATGCTCTCCTTTACTCCGAAATGCTCGGATTGTTCCCGAGACACGACGCTCACACGGTTGTCGCTGGCAGTAGAACTTCTACCTGTAGCCATGCTGCTACGTTCGGTGCCACTGGCATCAATAAAACTTGAAGAGGCATTCGTCCAGGCAGATCGATAACTCGCTCGTGGTTCCTCGCCATGGAAGTTCCTTGGAGGAGGTTGAAATTCGTTGTGAGACCAATTGGCACCGCCGCGGTCCGGTCGGTAGGCTCCCGACAAATTTGGTCTTTCTGACCCTCCATACTGGCCGTAATCGGGTATCGAAGTAGCGGATCGTAACGGGGGGTGCGGAACAAAACTCTGGGGGGTGTAACCTTGGTGTGAAGTGCTGGTCATTCCCCGTGCTCGAGTCTTGAGATTGGGGACTTCATTCTCTTGAATTGATTCCCAGGGCTCCAGTTCATTGTGTCCAACAGGGTTGCTCGCCAACGGATTGAAAAAGGCTCGCGGGTCACTTGTTGGACCATGACCACTGCCTTGACGCAGCATACTTGGTGCAAAGGTGGGAGAGCCTACGGATTGCTCTGCTCGAGGATAGCCATCATTAAGTGGTGAGGAGGCAGCGGTGTGGCGTAGGAGGGAGGGCGCTCGCTGACGTGGAGGGAAATGGGGTGAAGGAAGGGGCGGTAGCGGAGGGCTTGAAGATGGGGACGGACTATAGGTTGGACGTTCGTAGGCTGGTGGCACAGTCGTGTCCATTTGGAGCTTCACAGGATGTTTGGAGCGTAGAGAGCCAAAGCCCGACTTGGAAGCAGAGTAGGCATAAGGGCTTGATGGTTGCGGAGAGGCCGGAGGAGTGTATTCACTTCCGGGGGGACGGTAGGCAAGATATTGAGTCTTCCGCTTGGCGCCAGGTTCGCCTGTTTCAGCGAAGTCACCATCGACAGTGGTGGCCGGCGTGCCAGAGCGCGGAAGTGGCTCGCCCATGACGAGGAGCGGCGTCGTGGTCTCGGGGCCAGAGCGCGGAGAGAAGGAGTGGAAAGTCCGTAGAGTCGGTTCAGTCGACGGGGACAGGGGAAGGCTCGACGGCGCTTATGATGTCCGTTGACATTCTCGTGGGGAGACTGTAAGTGAGTAATGCTGAGCGGAGGGGGCCAGAGTGATTTGCAGTAGGGAGCAAACCAGAAGTTGGTGTTGGTGGTGCAGGCGGTGGGTGGTGGGAGGTGCAATTGTCCGGCGTCTATTGTCGGGGGGAGGCGTGCTTCCAAGGTTGTATGGAAAGGCAGGAGAAATGGTGGTTGGAGACTTGGAGCACTGAGTGGACTGGCAGACAGCCTCGCGCAGCAGCAGCAGTCGCAGCAAAGCACACGGGGCTAAGACTATAAGACTATGGTGGAACGCGTAGCGATTATTTGCAATAGAAAGAGAGAGGGATTCGCCCCGCAAATGAGGCCACGCAGCACCAGCAGCGAACGAGCAGCAACAACAAGCAAACGCCAAAGGAGAGACTGGGGGGGGGGGAGAATCGAGGCAAACAGAGGGAGCGTGTGTGAGTGTGTGGGTGTGGAGAGGCAGGAGGAGAGGAAGGAGGGTGAGGTGCCCGTCACGATTGACTTGGAAAGCGTCTCAGCAGGCGATGTGGTGGAGAAATGCAAAGAGTTCAGCAGGGAGCCAGTGGGAGCCAAGGGTGGAGCTTGTCACGCGAAGGGGCCCCGGCTGCAGCCCGACTGCCCCGAACGTGAGAAAGACGGGCGGGCAGGCTGGAGGTAGTCGGGTCAGTGGCAGCGGCCAGCCCAGCTATGGTAGACAACGTTTTTTTTGGTCCGGCGGTGGCACGCACACATGCTCCAATCTTGCAAAACAAGAGAGAAAAAGGAATCAATAGAGGAAAAACAAGAAGAGGCCCTGGAGAGGACCGCATCAGCAAATTGCTGGGCCGCAAAAGGGCCGCCCAATCAATAATCCAGCAGCAATTTACAAACCCTCTTTGCAGGGCCGCTGGGGGGTGGAAGTGCAGAGGGGGCCTAGCCGCTCGCATTCATTTCTGCGAAGGCGCGCTGCCAGGACGCAACGACGCGTAGAGAGAGCGGGCGCTGCTGCAAAGGCGGTGCGGAGGCCGATTCCTGGCGATTTCTGGCGATTCCTGGCGATTTGTTACGATTTGACCAGCACCGGGGGCCCGGGCTATGGGTGTAGCCTGTGCAGGGTGGGCTTTTCGTATGCACTCGTTGCCCGACTGGGTGCCCCAGGAGCAAGCCATCATATTCTTATTCCACCAGGCGAGAACGACAGTTCAAGTTTATTTTTCGCATTCATTGATTAGATGATGTATTAGTCGTGCAGCTTTTTCCTGTTACCGCAGCAGCAGCAGTAGCAGTAGCAGCAGTAGCAGCAGTAGTAGCATCATCAGCAGCCGCCATGTGTACAGTGCACGTAGGAGAGAAAGAGATTACATCAAGGCAAGAAGACGCAGTCACTCATTGTGTACAAATAAACAAACGACTTGACGCGACCAGCGACCAGCGACGGGCTCACGCTGCGTGCTGCCGCCCGGAAGCGATCGCCTGGATCTTAGCGGCAGTGCTAAGCCCATTGTACCGCCTACTGCATCGGCACCAGCTGCAGCAATGTTGCTCTCTCTTCGAGAAGCTTTCGACCGTTCCCACCACTTTCACTAGCCTGCACACGCTGGCCCACTTGCATCTCATCGTCTCTCCCTCCACGCCTCCACGCCTCCACGGACTTTTTTGACACATGTTGTGCACCATGCACACCACAATTCAACACTATTCAGTACTCCTACTGATCACTGCTGCTCTTTGCTGCTATCGGCCTTGTACGCGGTGGGCTTGTATCTACTGGGGCCCTGTCATCTTTTCTGCTCGCAGGAAAAAGGAGTGTTTCGGGGGCTGCGCTGCACTGCGCGCTCATGGCAGCACTTGCAACTTGCTTCTTACTGTGTCGGACTGTCCATGACTACATACATACAACACGAGCCAGCAAGCACCGGAGGACCAAGGCGAGGGGACCAAACTGCCCTGCAAGCTGGTGGCAGAGGAAGGGGAAGAAAAAAAACACCGTTAAATTGCTTGACTCGTAAGATGAACTTGGCTGCACGCCAGAGCATTCCGCTGCGAGCACTGTCCGGGCTGTTGCCCTATGCCTAGCTGCTCACACCTCCCCAAGCTATGCTTTGTAGGGATGCTGACTTTGCTCATACAAGAAAGACGGTAGTGCATTGTTGCCTTTGAGACAGCCCTTCCGTGTTTTCCATGCCTCTCAACGTCTACCCAGGTCTACCCAGGTCTACCCAGGTCTACCCAGGTCTACCCCCTTCTCTACTCGCCAGATCTGAAACCACAACCGCATGGAGAAGTGGAACTGCACGTCACAATCATCATCAAGAACACCAGTGCTTTGCTGCAAGTCCCATCCTAGACGTCCTCATTTCGATCGAATTCGCTCTAGGGGAGTCATTACAATAGCTGTTCCATCCACGACACACCTAACCATTGCTTACTACTTGGTATGACGACATCCGACCCGGTTACCAAGATCCCAGCACAGTTCTAAGATCCTTCCGCCCCATTACTGTAGATACAAGTTGTAATTCGTCCGGGCTTCGTCTCCAAGATTTTCTACATCCACATTAGATACGAAGCATGTCGCCATATTCAAATCTCCCCTTCTGCCATAACCTCAACCCACCACCCCATCATGTCCCTTATCACCCCTTGCCCAAATCGGACTCATGATTTCCCGAACGCCCATTATGCAATCAGAGAAATGTCTTTGTCACCTGCGAACGAGGCCGGTAACACGTATCCTCTTATGGTAATTTCCTCGCTCACTTTGCGTAACGCTTGACCCAATCCTTGACATTCTTCTCGAATTCCTTGCGATTCTCCTTGTACTCGTTGGCAATAGACGGTTCAATAGCGTCGTCGGCGTTGGGCTCGATCAAGAGATTCTGAATGAGGCGAAGCACCGACACAACCTTGTTCGGTGGCTTCCACTCGTCGGCACGCAACAGTCCAAGGCACATGGAACCCTTATCATCGTTGCTCACATTGGGATGGTAAATCTTGGTCTTGAAGCTCACGACCGGCGGCTTGAAAGGATACTCGTTGGGGAACGTGATTTCGAGCTTGAAATGCCCGCCCTAAAACACACATTAGCTCTGTCTTTCACAGACCCGATATGCGAGGGAGTAATCATGGAGGGCAACCTTACAGCGTATACTGACTGATCCGGTCCGTCCAAGAGGATTTCCCACTTGGTCATGTTCTGCTCGTCAAAAATGATCTTCATCCCAGGCGGCGTTTCCTTCATACACTCGTTGTACTCCTACAAAGGAGATTAGTACTCGTATTGCCTAACGACACAATCGTACGAGGAACCTACCTTCATAATGCGCTTCTTGGCTCCAGTCGACATGGCGGCAGTTGGGGGTCTGCTTTGGACACTGTCTGAGTCGAGAGAGTACCTTTATGACTCGTTGAAAGAGTCTTGCGGCGAAGCGGGGTTGAAGCCCTGGTCGAGAGGCGTGCCAAGGGTTGTTGAGTGGACAAAAATCGGACAGCGCGCACCCTGAAGACGTTGCGATCGCTGCGTTTTTTGCGTGTCGAAGAGAGAGAGAGAAAGTTATACAGTAGCACTGGTGGGATGGTGGGGAAGAAACAAAGATGACGAGGTGCGCCAGCTCCGCACAAACTCTCTTCCCGCCGGAGCTGTCGCCTGAAGCCTCCATCCTCCATCCTTCCTGCAATGCAATGCTGCCAACGTCAGGCAACAAAGGTGCAGACAGACGATTCACTTTTACTCTTCATTTTTGCTTTTCCTCTTTCTACGGATTAGATCCTAGCAATACAACATTCATTATCGTTAAGACCACGATTTTCTGTTTCTCAACAATGCGACGAATCAACACCCCCGGAACGCCGCCACCCCACTCTTTTGGACGATCCTGCAGCACTGCGTCCTGAAAGGGAAGACAGGCTCGAAACATTTGATATCATCTTCATGCGCACACTTAGTTGACTGACATATATCTCCAGCATTGACAATGACAATATTCTTCTGTCCTTTTGCGGATTATCTTATGACATTACCCTCGCTTCAATACTCTGGAATACAACTCAAAAAGGAAGAAAACACCAATTAAGCCTATATGATTGCCCGGCAGAGTCATGATGATGATTATACTTATTTCCAATTCACTCCTACGCTTCAAAGAGGGCAGAGCCGTATGCGAAACAATTATCTGAATGTCACGTTAACAGCGCCCGCTCCAATATTCGGCAATGTTCAAGATGTACTTCCTGTGCCTACCACATTGGACTTCAAACCTCACTGCCAATTCACAAGGACATGACGAACAGGAGCCCAGAGCCAAGATTTTATCAAACCTTAGATCCTAAGAATAGGCGCAAAAGATATGCAAGCATATGCATAGAAAGAGATATCAGCAGAAGCGGTATTTTAGATGTTACTCGATCTATTAGAAACATCAGGGCCATGATCCCCTTTCAAGAATTCTATATCCGTAGTTGACGTAAACTTACCACTACAAAGGTAGGCGAACTGATTAACGTTGACTTCCCCGGCTACCGTTCCGTGCCGTTTGCAACACAACAGTACCATATTTCCAAGTGTTACGTCAGAGGGTCTGGTTAAGCTTGATCTACGGTTGGTGGGCGGGTAGACGGCTGTTTCAATCCGCCGTTGGAGACGATAAAATGTGGTACATGCATGGCAATTTGTGGTTTGGGCTGTCTATAAATGCAGCATTTACCAACAATAACGAATATTTGTTCCGGTTCATCCAAGGAAGACTTCACGTTTAAATGGCGATACTGCAGCCTATTTTCTTGTTGAGGCGCCTTATCCCAGGTCAATGTCAAAATCTTTGACCCTTCTCTATGTTCCTAGACCAGGGTCCGGGGGAATATCCAGGGTGCAAAGAAGAGGACGACTGAAGGAACCCAGTACTCCCGATTCCACATCTACCCAGGTACCCAGGTACCTAGCTTCGGCGGAGCACCTATCCTGCCCAACATCGTTAAGAGGTTGGTGGATTCCGATCAATCAGTTGTTGGCTGATTATGCCATAGTTTGAGTGTCTCATTGGAGCCAGTACAATGGCACAATGACGCACTGTGATCTTCGTTCCAACAGTGGATCCTGATGCGAACTGGTGAGTAATCCGTATCGGGGTTTTTAGAGTTGCCGAGAGAACGGATGGGGTTCCTTGCAGGTCACAACGACATGGTAGCTTTCCCCTCGACGCGTCACCCCAGATATGACTCTGTGATGAACGGGTTCTGAACGCGATGTCACCTGTCCAGCATTGGTATTGCGTCACGCGTCCCTTGGCACACAACCGAGTGGACGCTCTCCAAATCCCTGGCCACGACAATCGCCAGCGCTTCGCTTGTTGCCAGCGCGCGCATCAACCATCAAAATCACTTTCCAAGTCCTTCGACGCCTCACACGACCGCCGAATCAGCGATGCACAAATAACGCGGCCTCAATGGCTGGTCGCCCAGTCTGCTGTCCAGTCGCACAGCGTAGGAGGCCAATTGGCGAATTGGAGCTGCATACATGCAAGCACAGCCCAACGCACGGCCTGGTAGCAGGCTCCAGGGTAGTGACTTGGCAGGGCGCTGAGGCCTCTGGTATAAAGAGCCGGCCTCCCCCACTGCTTGAGCCCGCACGCCTTCTCGACAAGCCTGAGCCTGACAAAACTGTGTGATTCTTCACTCCCCCGTGTTAGAATTGCACAAAGCCTCTTCGGACGGAGCATTTTTTGAAAACCCCCCCAAAAAATCGCAAAAACCCGAGGGCTTCCAGGAGCTCCCCACATGCAAGCTGCGTCAAACTAACCTGTCCACTCTTTGCAATACTCTCCGTCGCTCGTTACGTCGCTCGTTACGATCCCTCTCTTCAGTCAACATGTTCGGAAAACGCTCTTTTGCTAGTTCAAAGGAACGCTCGTCCAGCAAGATAACCAAGCAGCCGAAGAGATCGTTCCGCGAGACGTCGAAGCAGAAGCAGATGCTCGAGAAGAAAATGGACGCGCGGATGGACAGTCCGATGATGGAGAGGTATGGCCCCTGTATGATGCAGAGTGCGCCTTCCAACCCTTCTGACAAAGTTGCGCCTGTTCACAGTGTCTCCCCGAACCTCACCTCCGCCATCGTGACTATGGTCGTTGGGCCAGACCAACGCCTGTTCGCCGCGCACGAAGACGTCCTTACCCACTCTCCCTTCTTCGCCTCGGCGTTGAGGGACCAGTTCTTCGAGTCCAGTAATCGCCGTATTGATCTGCCGACGGAGGAGCCAGAAATCTTCTCCTGCATACTCGAGTACCTGTACAAAGGTGACTACTACCCGCGCTTGGTTCATGACAAGCGCCGCCAGACCTGGATGCTCGAGGGAGCAGTCTCATCACCCGACCCAAACAAAGGCGACCGTGTGGCCGCGGTTGAACCAACCTTTTATCACCCCGGTGTGGGCGACGTCATACTCCGTGACACAGCCGTGTACTGCGCGGCGGAGCGCTACGGCCTCGAAGAGCTAAAGCGGCTCTCTCTGCGCAAGCAGGGCCTGCAGAGCGGGATCGAGGTCGGCACCATCCTGCGCAGCGCTCGGTATGCCTACGAGAACACACCGGACAGTGACTCGCGGCTTCGCGCTCATTACCTGGCGCTCATCATCCGCAGCCGGAAGACCTTCAAGCGTAGCGGAACCATGCAGATGGAAATGGAGATGGGGGGCAAGCTGTTTTTCGACTTGTTCGTTGCCATGTGCAATCATATCGATGACATTGTGGAGGTGAACCATGCTCACACTCCCAAGACCATCTGAACGACATATGATTTCTGCACAGACGCGTGACGCAAGATCTTCTTTCAGGACAACCCCCGCGAATAACTTCACACCCGAGGAACTTTTATCTCTTGTTTCCTTGACCTAAATCGATACTACCTCTCTCCGCGAGAACCATACCCAGATTGGCACCCCCGCAAACTATTTTGCAACTCGCACCCTATACCCCCAAAAACCCCAGACAAAAAAAAGACAATGTCTCGAATCCAGAGAAGTCGGATTGACTCCTTCCTCCCATGGTCTGGACTTTTTGTTTTTCTAGGCGCCCGGCTGCTGGTTGCAATCCCCCTCTCATCTCTCTGCGTTACTACTCTCTTTTTCTCCCCCTCTTGTGTGAAATTTTCCGCTTACTCCCTCGCTCCCCCCTTCGCATGTACACAACACACTTTCCCGTACACCTACAACCCCGGAAAAGAGACAATAATCCCGCTTCCCCAGAATTGACGGCCTTCTTTTCCTTTCCCTTTTTCCCCCTTGCCCCTCGCGAGTCTTGCCCTCCTTCCACCCCGTCGAACGGTTCGGAGGATACCGGATGGGACTCAAGAGAGTACATGTTCCGAGCCTACGGAAACTGCGTTTTCTTATGTTTGTGCGACCTCTGTTAGCTAGTGGCTTGAAGTCGGGGTTTGGCGTAGCAGGATCCCCCGTCTCTATGTTTGGATTGGGACATTGTTTTGGTTGTAATTTGTCCTGTACCGTGTTGTTGTATGAAGGGGACGGGCACTCTCCTCCGGATGTTTGTTGTTTCCGTGATGGTATGACTCCTGTCGAAACGTTCGTTCTGGAGGGAAACGTATGGTGTGGTTGGCTTTTCATCCCGACTTTCTTCTTGAGGAGGGAGGTTGGCTGAGAATGGCAAGCTACCCATGCGTTCTCCGTTAGCGGCTTAGATTGGAGATGCTGAGACCGCTTGTGAGATAATTTGGCGGTGGATGATAGGACGACGTGAATGGTGGCGACTAGTAATGAGAAAACCCAGGTCGTCGCTAATTTGGTGGTGTCTTTGTGTATTGCTGATACTGTGATGTGTGATGTTCGTTCGAGCTTGATATTACGCACACCTTTTGTAACCCCCCAAAGCCATTTTAGTAAAATGACTAGTTATTTGTACTATGGAAAAAACAATGAATCAACCTCAGTCGGTATATAGCCAACACATGCAGCCCACTCCATCTAGATACATGCACATCAACATGCTATAAGCCAACTTTCCGAATTAGGAAGATTGAAATAAAATAGCTGAAACAAGAGTTGCCAAACGGATATAAAAATTCCCAAAAACGAGCACTGTTGTCAATTGAATAACTGTCGTAATCAACAGTTTCTGACTTGCCCTGCCCTGCTTTGTCAGGAGAATTGAATCCCAGAACCTATGACCTAAATAGTGGCCCTGATCGAGCTTGAGGTGTCAAATAGATCCCAATAACCACCTGAAATGAGCACTGTGGAAATTGGATTTCACACTACAATCGACACTTTTTTAATTTACCTACTGCATTGGGCATGTGTTATTGTAAATCTAACAAATACATAAATGTCGCTGGTTGGGAGTGCCATGCCAAGTGATACGCTGGCGAATTGCTACTCCGCGATGCTACAACAGAAGGATGCAGAGAATAGCCAAAAACGAGGGGGGCCAGAAACTGAAAGTCACAGCGTAATCGACAGATCACAACTTCTCCTACTGTAGTAGGAAGGTTTCCCTGAAATCAGAAAAATCGTATCGGTGTCGCCAGTCAAGTGTGTGTTTCATGCGAAGTGAAAGCCTAGAGAACCGCCACTCCAATCCCCAGTGTCAAACGGGTACACAGAAAGTAGCCCACAACGAGCTCCCTGGGAATTGAAATCTACCCCGTCATCGACGGATTTTGACTCTACTTCCCCTATTAGGAAGGTTGGTGTTCTCTTAGAGCAAAATGTTGCATCTGGAGGCCTCTTCAATCACTGCTGTCGCGCCAAATGGATGGGGAAACGGGCGCAAAATGGGGGTGTTGTGGAAATTGGAGTTGCAAACCGATGCACGATGCACGATTTTTGACCGGAATTGCCTACTTGGGAAGTCTAAATGGGGAATGCGTAGCTCGCGTGGAGACATGCTTGTCAAGAAGTCGGCAGGTTGGAATGCATGACTTCGTCCGGAAAAAGTTCTTCTGCATACTAAATCTGTAGTCAATAGTCTTTCATCTAAAGAACCTAATCTGGGAAGGACAATAAGGAAATGTGAACGGGAGACATTCATTGAACAATATTGGTGTGCCAAAAGGATGCAGAAACATCAGCCAAAACGAGCGCATGGGAAATCAATAATGTGCCGTCCTCGACGGTTTTTATCCGCACTTTCCGAATTAGGAAGCACAATAACCACACAAATAACACGTTGCAAATAACGAAGAGTTGAAACAATGGCAGATATGATATGTTTATTGAACACTGCAACTACAGAGACAGATGATGAAGACACACGACGCCGACCGTGGCAGGCTATGCTCCTATTTCGTTCCATTCAATTCATACCCATCCACAGACGACATGCAAAGAAAAACACGACGAGAGGCAAGTGAACAAAGTTCAGACAAGCGCCAAAGCGAGCGCGCACGCCGCTGACCAACAGACAGACAGCTAAACAAAAACTCCGGTTCCTCATCAGCAGAAACGGGTTTGGCAGTGCATCAACATGCGTAGCGTAGATGGTGACTTCATTAGCGGAAGAGACTAGACATCTTAAGGAAAATATGTAGAGCGAAACAATGAGAGACGATAAATCACAAGATGGAAAAAAGCGAGAAATCCAAAGACCCATCTCCAAAGTTTCCCAGAAGATCCCGAGAGGGCGTGATGTAGCAAGGAGATACAACCCAACAATGCGATTGCCAGATATGGCTACACGTGTGCTCATGCCAATATGTCAAGCATTTTTTAAGATAGAGATAGGGAAGATTTTGGGATATAAAATGAAAACGTCACGGAAAATCAAGGAAAAATATCGGACTCGGAGGGAAACGAAAGACAACGGAAATATCGCCAAAAAACAACACAGTGTCAATAACGGAGCCTGGTGAACGTCTAACCCGGCCATGGCTACTTCACACATACAAGTACATATTAAAATGTCGGCCATGGGATCACTTGACCATGTCAGGTTGTCACTGCAGTCTCTTTCTTTTGCGTGCATCATCGGGGTCATCCTCATCTGCTCGCTCCGCAGTCTCGGCTGGATTCAGAAGCGAATGCACATTGGATGCCATGCTTGAACGGCGTGTGGGTGGACCAGGCGTATCGATACCTTTGAACGGATATCGCGCTCCTGGGAGAGACCAGCCGCTGTCGGCGCTCAAAGTAGAAGGTGTAGTGTCGCTAGTCATAGGTGGAGTACCTTGGCGAGACGACTGCTGGCGAGGGCCACGAGGAAGTTGATAAGATTCCAAAGCATCACGGAGCTGCTGATCACCACCTCCGATAGGTGTTCGGTGAGGAGATGACGGCCACTGGGAAGAATTGTGACCAGATGCATACGGAGAATGAGACGGCGGAGGCTGCGGTTGCCATCCATGGGTGCGAATATCTGCCGACGTATGCCGCCTATACAAATTATAAGGCGGGGATGAGTTACTTGCCAGACCGCTTCCAAGATTTGCACCTGGATGCTGTATAGACGGAGGAGGCGGTGGGGGTGGCTGGTGACTTGCTGGCGGGCGGGCAGATGATGGAGAGTAATTACCCGTCCCTATTGAGCCGTATCGACGAGGAGAAATAGCAATATGAGCCGGGACCGGAGGCCTAAAGGGTGCTTGGCGAGGATTTCCCGCCAACGAACCGCGCCGTTGTTCGGTGATATTGTCCTGGGGTATTTGCCGTGGGGAAAGCGGGGGTGCATTGCTGTTCTCTATTTGCATGAAGTAGGTTTGACGTGCAGACAGGGGCTCTTGCGGTTCCTCGAGTCCGCGCAGCATCTCGGTGTGTCTAGCAACATCTCTCTGCATCTGGAGCACTAGGCGAGCTGTAAGCAGGTCGTTCGAATAAAGTATAGGCAAAAGTCTTACCGTCCTTGTGGATCTGATTTTCCGGGTCTGGCAACATGGCCATAACGAAATTTGCTAACTCGTAATTCCACTGCCCCGTACATTAGCTGATGCTGATCTGGTCTGGACGAGTCGACTTACATGATGGCAGCGCATCATGCCTTCCATTAGGATGCCGTTCTTTTGATTGAGATAGGCACAGCTATCCTCGGAGCGCTGGATCCTTGCGTGCATATCGTAGAGGCTATTTTCAAGAGCAAGCAGCCGTGACTCGACCGGGTCAGGCATCGGTTCGACCGGTGCTCCGGCGGGCGGACCGGTAGGGACTTTGGGTGTGGAGAAAGAGTCTCTGTGAATGAGCGCGTGCCTCGACGCTCGTCGCTTAATCTCCCTCAATCCCACGAGGTCCCCTCTTTTGAAGCTGCCGTTGCCGTGCTTGAATTCCCAGAGTGGCGAGTCAGGGGAACCTGTGTGGAACACATCGCTGACTGTAAAGGAAAAATTAGTACTGGTCATGAACACAAGGAGTTGCACAATTGGGCTGCGTACCTTTGTGGAAGCCGTACATGTTCAACTGTCGGACGAAAGAGGAAATATTGGTGTGTTTAAAGTATGATCTACGAATCCCGGTTAGATAAATTAAACGGAGGCCAAAGCTCCTAGATCTACGTACGACAAGACCTTGGAGAACTCGCTCGAAGGGGACATGACAAAACTCTCGTTGGTGTTGGACCAAGAGATGAGATGTTGAATGGTTTGATCTTCGAGCATGCTGTGGTCGCGTTAGTCGGCGCATATAGTTGCACGATATTAGAGTACACCCACTTGTAAAGTTTGTGAATGAAGGCAGTCTGAACGACCTTGGGCTGCTGTGCAGCAGCCGCTGCCCCGATTGCGGGAGCCAAATTGCCATTTGTGGTCGCAGAGCTATCTAGGTCTCCGTTCGCAAGTGGATGCTGCTGGCTAGTTCCGTTCCTGTCCACCACGGGGCTGCTGAGCACCGGAGGACCCATTGAGGGTGCGGCCGACGAGGATATGTCCATTGGATCTCGCGGTGGGGTCAGGGTCGAGGAGCCGGTGGAGGAGGGCAGTATGGGTATAGACTTGTGCAGTCCTTGGTTATGTGGATCGAGAGAGAAGGGGCTTCGGCGAGCTTCTGCTACAGACGCCATGGCAGCGATCGCAATGGTTATGATTTGAGTCGAGGTACCAGAAGGCGTGCGCGGGGAGGTGCCGGTGGATGTTGCCGCAAATTGCACGCTGCCGATAAATTATTGGACCAAAACTCCTGATCTTTGGTATGTGTATGTATTTGCGTAAGCAGAAGTGGATGTATATGTACGTCTCATGTGGATGTGGGCCAGTGGAGGGTGGGTCGTCAAAACATAGTACAGTACAATAGGAGGCAGCGGGAAAACGATGATGGGATTCGAAGGAGGACTCGGGGTTGGAGAGGAGGGTCTGCAGAGCGGCGCGCGTGCGAAAGGAGTGGGTACTTTGGACTCTGGAGGATGGGCGGCTGGTGAACGATGCGATGCGATGCGGTGCGGTGCGGTGACGGGGAGACGGAGAGGGCAGGTCTTTCTAGGGGCGTGCCCAAGGGTGTTCCAGAAGGGTTCGGGAAGAGACGAGGAAGGTGTTCTTTGTCGGTCGGATTGGCGACAAGCCGTGGGGAGAACAGCTGCCAGTTGACGAATGTGAAGGTTCAGCGTGTGGAGAGGGGGGAAACGCTTCTTCTTCACCCTGCAGCAATGACGAGCTGCACGCTTGTCGCAGGGCAGCGCAGGCGCATGCGAGATTCAGAGCGCGGGAGCGAGCGAAGGGAGGAGAAGGTTGCTGTGTCTGGCGTCGAGGGGCTTGGCACAGGGAGGAGGTTTTGGGAGGTTTGGGTTTGGGATGGGGCTGCCTGCTGCAGTGGCGGACCGCGGCGATTCAAGTGTCGCAAAAGCACACCAGGAGAGAGCATACAATACGCACACACCTTATTACACACCCTACGGTCCACGCTCCTCCCAAATGTACGCACGGCCGAGCGAAGGGGGGGAAGGGGATCCCGGGCGTCGTCAAGAGGGCTGGGCAGAGCGAAAGAGGCGCAAACTCCCGTGCTGCGCGCTCGCTGGAGTGGGTGTGGGTGCTGGATGGCGCAATGCGGTACGCAGCTACACAGACGCGGACGTGGAGGCCACGATGGTCATGGTCAAGGCCATGGTCAAGCTCAAGCTCAAGCTCAAGATGGGTCAAGGTGGTCCCTTGGTGGAGGTGGTTGATAGGAGCGGAAGGGGATGGGGAACGGAGCATCCGAATGGCTATGAACTGGGACACAGACACCCAACGCAACTCACAGACACTTGCAGACGGCTCACAGACACGAAGACACACACGGACAGAACAGACACATACAGCAATCAACCAGTTGACTGCACAGACACACGAGACCTGTCAAAAGTTCGACGTCCCGCACCGAGGCCTAAGGCGGGTTCAGATGCCACAAATACCCCTCTGCCCCTCTACAAAGGCTGTTGTACTTGAACCTCGGAGTGGTTGTCCAGTGAAACGCACCTGGGTAGTCGAGACTCGACTGGTCAGGTCCTAAATTGGTCGGGTGGGAAGCATAATTACAATAAGATCAACTGGTATCTGGCACTGGCACTGGCACTGGTACTAGCGCTGGCACTGGCAGGTTGGGAGCTGGAGCTGGAGCTGGAGCTGGGGGGACTCGGGGGAGGGAACAGGCCTGGGCTGTCTCTGCCCTGGTGCAGCAGGCGTGCAGCAACACATCAGCCCGATCAACTCCCGCTCTCTTCACGTTCAGAGCAGTCTTGGGATCTCTTGGAGGCGGGTTTGCTGCCGTTGTCAGCAAGAACGCGTGCCCGCAATTCGGGGAAAGGCAGGCCTGCCGACGGGACATCCCTGGCCAGCATCTGTCTGCACACTCCTCCGCTACCATGCCCACCTACCAACCTTGGAGGGCAACCATCGGCCACATGCTTCCTCGTCCTTGTCTTCGTTGCCGTTCTCGTCATTATCCTCCACCTACCCCCTCCTTTTAAGTACTGAAACCGCCGCTCGACTCTATATAGGGCTGCTATAACCGTGCTATAACCATCTACGTCTCTGCTATGCTTACGCCTTACATATGGGTCTTGGTTGCTCTGGCTCCGCTGGTGGTTATACCGAGTCGAGAGATATAGCCTTCGCAGGAGACATCTGGCATCTATTAAGATAGAGGGGGGGAAAATGATGCGAACAAACCACAGGCTGCGGAGTGGTCCATTACCGCAATTGTCCCAGGAAAAGTTCCAGAAAGAGGTCCCTGTCCAACTCCCCTGATATGCTTTTGGTCGTGACACTTGCACTTGTCCATAGCGCCGTCTCAGAAACACTGCGCGCCACGAGGAAGAGACCCCACGCTATACCACAGCCGGTCCAACCCTTCCAGCGTCCAGCGTCCAGTGTCCAGCTTCCAGTCTGTGAGTTTGTGTTTGCGAATGCGCAGTACGTTGCGTATGCATGTGCATCTGAAGGGTCCCCAAAGGTCGAAGGATGATGGATGATGGACGCAGAGAGGCGGTGCTAATTGCTGATCCATAAGTGAACCGTAGTAGCCTTCACTTGTCATGCTTGCTCCAGAACTTGCCACGCTGCTTGCGCCTGTGCGTTACGTGTCACGCTTTGCCCTACAGTTCCGAAGATCAGGCGAGAGTCAGGGCCGCATGGGCCATCGTTCTCTTCCCAAACTCAACTCAACAGTCTCAACTCAACACCACCAACCTGAACATCGCCACCTGGGCACTCCAGCCCACGCCACACCGTACCTGACTCAGTCGAGCGTCATTTCGGCTAAACACATCCATCATGGACCTGGGGAAGGTATTGCAGGCTCTCCCGACAATGCGAGGTCGTGAGGAACGCAACCATGCCCTTGGTGCCTTTGTAGATCGCCTGGATCCCTACGATGTCCGACATCTTCAGTCCTTGCTACTATGCAAGACCTTCCAGATGGACGTTGTAGGGTCGCTTCCGCTTGAATTAGTCGCGCAAATCTTCGCTTACATCGATCCTGTTGCGGTATACCGACTGCAGATTGTGAGACTCTTCCACCTTCAACGCAGCAACTTCGGCCAATATCACTGCCTGTTACCAGCTTTGGTGACGAGTCTCATCTTGAACAAAGCCTCAACCAAGGCCATATCCAGGGGACATATCTGCATTCTGCCACAGCTTGACAATAATTTGTTTGACATTGCTGATTCTCCCATTGCGGTTGGTAGCAGGCAGGAATAAGACTTGAATGCTGCGTACCAAGCACAAGGCTAAACGTGCTTCAAAAATACATATTTGCTAACTATCTACTAAACAACCACAGGTCTCCAGACGATGGAATTTCATCTTGCGTGCCCCTGTTGTCCTCAAAGCCTCCCTAGGACCTTGGTGTAAAAATCTGCACATCAGTAACGACTTGAACAGTGAAGCCGCATGCGTTATATATCAGGAAAAGGCTGAAAAGTTGCACCGCTTCCGAACGGGAAGGCCTTATGATGAAAGGTTATATGAAATGCCTAAGGAATCATGCTACTCGGATCGTTCGTCGTCCACCATTCAACTCGTCGGAGACGCGTTGATATGGATAGACCCTTCACGACGAATTCTGTGGACATGGAATTTGTGTAGTGGGAAGCGCAAGCCGTTATTCGATGTCCCTCGACAAACAATCTCCAAGTTCAGTGCGTCAACAGAGGCAATTGCTTTTGCGACGTTCAACAACACTTGCTACGTTACCATCGGCGACGAAACTAGATCCTTCAAACTTCCAAATAGTGCAATTTTCAAGTCGATGCATTGCGATGGTCGAATGGTAGCTTGTGCAGGAATGATCGGCTTTTCCGCCCACCTATACATATGGGACTACGACACTCGGACTGGAAAGTCTTTTACACTTGGAGCGACAGAACCACCACTCGCGCAATGCAGTCCTTCTCCGTCAGTAATATGCCCAATGTTGACTTTTCCATATTGACTGATTTTACCCTTAGTGGAAATGTTCACGAAATTGCCGTGCTTCTGGATTCAGATGTGAGGCTCGTAACTCTCTTCTCTGTTGCCCACCCCCCTAGTTTCGGAACGCCTTACAGAAGTGCTGCAATTCACTATGCAGCATACACTTTCACAGGCGACCAAATAAGCCAAGGGAGCCGCTCGTTCGATGATATCACTGCTCTCGAGCTCTCCCAGTTTCTTCCCGTTGACAACGAAAATCGATTTGCTCTGGAGGCCGAGACGGACGGCCGTGGAGGGATGGATGTTAACCGTTTTGAGTTCGATCGCAAAACTGCAAAATTCACACGAAAAGAAGAACAACTCCCCAAGCATCTCAATCGTGCGACATCGTGGTGGAACGATACATTCTTTCAGGCAGTCAGACCCAAGGGGAGAAAATCAGAGGCCATAGTTTGCCTTCGCGATAGGTAAGACGATGCGAACTTGTCTTCCTTTATACCCTGAACTAACATATGTTTTAGATCCAACTGGCATTACAGGAAGCTCATGGAGCCCGAGTCCTTTGAGAACTTCGAGGCGGACTTGTTTCAAACTTATCACGCGTCGGTATTGTTGAGTGACAAATTTGCAGTGCATCTGGCTCGTTCAGAGTTACGTATCTTCTCGTTTGATAAGCATTTCATTTTCCCGGAGCTAGAAGACGTTGCAGGAAAGCCGTTGAAATCATAGAAGAGCATTATATTCGACGGGCGGATAGAGCATAAATTTTCTGATGCGTTAGATGAAGTGGCCAAATATATTGTATAACAACTTCACGAGAGATATTTCAGTATTGAAAGCAGCATCAAAAAGGCTCAAGAAAACCTTTGAGGCCTTTCACCAGGAACATCTGAAGCGAACGTCCAATCATGAGGTGAATGTAAGTGATGTTTGGATTACTCTATTGGGAAGGACCCTGCATTAGGATTAGCGCGGGGAAATCGAATGCCACATCCCTGCTTGTCGTCGGGGACCGCCGACTTCTCGACCACCTTCCATCAAGAAATTTAAGAAAATTTTGAGAACTTCCACAACCCACACTATCCTCACTAACATCACACACTGCCGCCGAAATGGTTGAGAAGATCTACGTCACCTACAACCAGGTATGTTGCGCGTTGTTCTATTCCCTTGTGCTTCTGAAACGCACACCTGCATCCCCGCTGTTCCATCCTGTACTTGCTACTTTGACTCAAGTTCGTGCAACATACAGAAGGCTGCATGGAATCTTCCAAGTTTATGCCTTATCTACCCGCATAACAGCACCCCTACTTTATAAGATGTACCTCGCTGTGGCTTCGCGGCGCTCGCTACACCTCCAGCTCTTACACTTTTGCTTTTAACCGCCAAATGAACCTGCCTCGTTCCAGGATGTCGACTAACACTTTGTCCCCTAGGTGCACAAGCAGTGCCAGGAGTCGGCCCCTCGCATCCTCAATGACTTCAAGCCGAACCTGATGATCGCCATCGGCGGCGGTGGATACGTTCCCGCGCGTATTCTGCGGTATGCACTCACTCGTCACACCTGTGACAACTACATGGCGAGAAAGAAAAGACGCGCTGACACCATTCCCCAACAGATCCTTCCTGAAGCAACCAGGAGCACCGAATATCCCTATCCAAGCCATCGGCCTCTCCCTCTATGAGTCACTCGGCACCGACCCCGTTGAACAGCCCGGAACTAAGGTTACCCGTACACAATGGCTGGACTTGAGTTCTCTTGAGATGGCGAACTTGATTGGCAAGAACGTGCTCATTGTGGATGAGGTGGATGACACCCGGACTACTCTGGAGTATGCGGTCCGTGAGCTCGAGAAGGACGTCCAGGAGGCGCAGCGCAAGGCTGGTCGCGAGGGTGAAAAGACATCCTTTTCCATCTTTGTTCTACACAATAAGGATAAGAAGAAGAAGGGAATCCTACCCCCGGAGATCATTGGAGATAAGTATATTGCGGCGAGGACAGTGGGTGATGTATGGATCTGCTATCCATGGGAGGCAACGTAAGTATCACGATTGAGGACATATCAGAATTGAGAACTCTGCTAACACTTAGCTAGCGACATTGACGAACACGACCGTCTCTCGAAGGAGCAAGAGCAGTAGCTTGCCCGCCTAATACATGACTGATGAATTCGATTGGCATTGCAGCAGGACCAATACGCGGTTGCATTTGGATCACCTAGGATCTGGTAGCCGATTCGAGGACGTTCATATCTGAGAGACACGGCCATATAGCACACTCCGAACACTTGGTAACCTTGAAGGATAACCACCGACTAATGAAACTCATTCTTGAATGCCTCAAGTAAGGACTCGCGATAGATACGCACATAGTATGGGAAAATAATCTTGGATGTGCGCAATCGGTCACACATAAGACATAGTCTATCATCCTTCAATCCTGGCGGCAAAGATGCATTACAATCTGACCCAACATTTACCGATTCTCTATATCTATATGTGATGTGATCTTCAAAAATCATAGGCTAACGTTCTAGTTACCCACCTCAAACTTGCCCTCCACAAGCGCCCAAAACTCCTCAACGACCTCTTTCTGCCCATCTCCACCCCTCACAGCCATGTATCTCCTCCCATCTACCCTTGGTTCCCAATTTCCTGGATTCGCATCTACGATGATGCCTCCTGTTTCTTTCAATATGACCCAACCAGCACAAACATCCCATGCCCAGCACCCCGCCTCCCAGTAAATGTCCAAACCACCAGTTGCAACACCACACAGGTTCAACGCCGCAGACCCGAAACTCCTCAAACCGTGTACCATACCACCACCCTCTTCCTTTGATGCTGCCAATTTTGTAAACGTCTTACTCTTCACTGCGAGATCATTACCACTCCTGTCACTTCCCCACTCAGTAGCAATAAGGCAACTACTCAGCCCATCAATCTTGTCCGCCGGCCCCAACGGAAGCTTCAGTTTCTTGCCATTCGTGTGGATGTAGCTACCCCGTCCTTTGATTCCGGTGTACAATACTGATGTAAAAGGATTGTATACAACGCCAATCACAGGTTCGAGATCGATGGCTAGTCCGAGAGATATGCTAACATAGGGGTATCGATGCACAAAATTGGTAGTTCCATCGATGGGGTCACAGATAAAAGTGGGATCAGCTGTGAGAAAATCGCCTGGCTTGTAAGTTTCCTCTCCCATGAAGCTGATATTAGGGTATTTCTCGCGGAGGGAAGTAGATACGAGGGTTTCGACGGCGCGGTCGGTTTCGGTGACCAGATCGACGGCTGTATGGATTAGGTTCGAAATAATCGATAAAATCAACACGTTATGTGGACATACAGTTCTTCTTCGATCCCGCAGCTTCGGTGGTAGGATGTGCGGAAGTAATAGTTTCGCCCGCTTTGTGAGCGATAGATACCATAAAGTCATGGATTTCTTGCAGATTGAGGTCGGCCATGATCAATTCGTTCAGTTGAAACAACGCAGAAAGAGTATAGCAGCTGTACAGAGCAGATAAAAGTAGTGTCGGAAAGGCTAGAAAACTTACAGAGTCAACAACAAACCCCAACTTGTAGATCACATATACCCCTCTGTGGGCCCATTGCAAATAACCGGGCTTATCGATAATGCACGGCTAGCGTTCTTTCCCCCCCAAAACGCCACCCGCGGGGGCGGCTCTGGCGTCAAATCAGGCATTCCCGCGGCTACCTGTACCTTCTTAATTAGGAAGGTATGAGAACATGCGTTGATCGCTGTCGCGCTGTTTGACTACTTCCATAGTTGCACAAAAAAATTAATTCCTAGCCTACAACAGAAATGTAGATTAAATATGACCTCGCGAATCACTTTTTAATATAGATACGACGCCATATTAAATATTTCAAAGAATAATTTTACGTGGATAGAGAGTTACAATGGCTCGAAGATTCGTGTCCTCGTTTTGGCATAGCACCCGCGTACCCCTGCGACAGCGGACGCCTTTCTAAGTGGCTGGCTCAGCCCCTTGCCGCGGATTCGAGCTCAACACCTCGGCACAACTCTAGCCGTACATGAGGAGCATACGGCCTCCCGCTACCATGAATAAATAATAAATCAGATTATCGACATTAATTGCACCTATTATCTATGCCTGAACCTCGCCGTCCATCATGACAGAAGCAACAGCTCATTTCTCCAAGATCCCATGGTGCGCCGCCCTCATCGAGTCCCCCGACTGGACTCCGACTCGAACTGCCTCACGCGTCCCAAAACCTACGTCTGAGGACTCGTTTTTTGCAGAGACGCTTGGGACACAACGTACGATACGGCATTGTCTTACGCTGCGACCTACAGTCCCACTACCCAAAGGGTCGGAAGTCGTGTATGATGAGGTGCGGACACTGATGGATCTGGGCGATGGCCTCAATGGACACCCGAAGATCTTGCATGGCGGATTCGTCGCGACGATGCTGGATGAAGTGTGCGGAGTGTTGATCACATTAAACTTGAAAGCGAGAGTTTTACGAAAGAGGGACGAGGGCATGTTGGCGCCGCATGAAGGGATGAGTGGTTTCACGGCTTGTAAGTGATGGCTGGCTTAATTTACTGTAGACTGGGGGACTTGACTTGTTGACGATCTATGGTGCTACACAGATTTGAACACGAGCTATAAGAAACCGGTTCCTGCCCCTGGGGTGGTGTTGTGTACCGCAAGGTTCGAAAGACAGGAGAGGAATAAAACATATGTCAGTGGGACTATAGAGGATGGAATGGGAACAGTGTATACGATTGGTGAGGGTATGTTCATTGAGGTTAAAACAAAGCTATGAATTCAGGAGCATCTCGGTTGGTATGTTGACTTCTAGAGGTGTTTTTGCTGACTGCTAATGGAAATAAGAGTCTCGCTGGGGAGGTCGCATGTGCTGTAGATGGACGTCACAGTCCAGACCTCGGGCGTCTTTCCACTCGTGGTGATAGTAATACACGATGCGTGGCGAACCTGGATGTGTTGTCGAGACTTCTCTTACGACATACACGTCTGTCAAAATCGATGATAGTGGCAGTAATACACACCAAGAAGAATATAGATGTGAAGAAATAGAATAGACTCCGAGACAATCAGCAGGGAAGCTTTTACTTCTTGTCGCACGTCTCATCAGCATGACCTCTTTTCTGCACTACAATCACGTACTAAGAGGAAGACGCGACACGCGAAAGAATTCGGTCCCAAAGTTGTGCCCACCATTACGTCGACTTGCTGAACGCTTACGCCCATAGACCTCCTGACCTGATAGGTTCCTTGACAGATATAGAAGGTCCTTTCTGCGCTATCTTATTGGTCAGCAGAGAAATGCGCTACAATTCTGTTATCCTTTCCACGGGTAATTCAACTGAAGCCATTCACAATCCGTAGAATATGAGGACTTGAACTCTATTCTACCGAAGTGCACCTAAGGCCAGTCATTCCTTTCCTTTTCTTCCCTGTCTCCTTTCTCGGTGCCTAGATTCACAAGTCTTCCTCACTTACCGAACTGGTCGGTCACCGTGTACTCCCAAGGACTCGGATCTCATTTACACACACCCACACATACATACACACATACACACATATACAGTACCATGTTCTCTATCAAACAGCGCTTGGCTACCAAAACATCCAAGACCGGACTACTATCCCATTCTCGCAATAGCCTTCCGCGGGATCTTCATGGGACCCGTCGTTGAGTCCACAGGTGTGGCACAGTGAGAGATTGTCTTTCCATAGCTGATCCTCGTTCCACGTACACCGTGACACGCGACATGAATGTCACCACGGCTCTAAAACAGGTAAGACATAGGAAAAGAGAGCTACGATGCAGTGCGACATAGTAAAATCACGATCGTTCAGAACGCGGCTACCCCGCATATCGACAGCCACGAGGCCGGGGGGTGAACACGGGGGCTGCAAACGGCTGGAGAGATCAACTTAATATACTTGGCATCGCGCGAGAGGTCTCAGGCGCCCTGGAGGTATACTCTTCACATGCTGTCTGTCATGGGATATCGCACTGTTATTGGACGCGAGGCTTCCAAGGTTTGCATTGTCCGGCCCGGTGATTTCGGCTGAACCCTAGTCTTGCAAGTCTCCTGAAGCTTAACCCACACCAGGTCACCGGCGGATTTTCTGGTCGAAGATCCACGAATGCTGTCATCTTTGAATACACAGCCAAAGAATATTATACACATTTCCTAACGCCAAGGTCTGTAGATTATTACCACCCCTGGCTCAGTCTAACCCGTATCTGAATTACTGCGATATTGCTGTCTTTCTCTCCTGCTCTCTTGATAACTTCACGATCTCCTTATTTCACACTACTGTCGCTTCCCCTGAGTTATTTTCTCTGCAGGCGCCCTTTATGTCCGATATCATTTACCAAATTCATCTATTTAGACTTTCTCGAAATTCCAACCATGCATTGCTTAAGCGGAAGCGGATCTGTCACTGTGTGACACCGGGGCGCGAAAAGGACGTGGTCGAATGACCCCTGGTGAAGGGCATAGCAAGTCATCAGAGGTGCCACACCACCTAGCTGGCTTCAGTCCAGTACATGACCAACGTCCCAATTGGGCGGCGGAGGGAGGGGCAAGAGTGTGATTGCTCTTACTGTAGTAGTAGTCGAAGGAAGCACTGGGCTGTGACTTCCATGCCTTACTCTTGAGAGACCCAGAGACTCCATAAAGGCCTCTTACCCTTCTATTATCGTTTCCCCTTCCATTCACCTCCTTCTACTGATCACACTCCTTTGGTCATCCTCTCAATCTGGTCTTCACATATACATTTCTTGTCTTTAGAAGCATACGATTGAAGCCATGCGCTGGTTTCCTCTCGTGCCCTGCCTCCTGGCAGTGGGAACCAATGCCCTTGAACCAGTGCCCAACCTGACCGATTTCGTCGAAAGGTCTCTTTCTTCCTTGGGCATTTCAGCGAACGGATTCTTGAAGTATTCACCGGCGATGAGCCGTGCTAAGCCGATTGGTACCACTCTCACTACCGTTGTCACATCCGCCCCTACCCCAGATGTGAAAGTCGCGGCTGCAGACACGTCCTACTGGCTAGCTGAAATGCAGAAGCAGGGCATTGCTTCATTCAACAAGAACCCTCAAGGCTACAAGGTTTGGCGCAATGTCAAGGACTACGGAGCGAAAGGTAAGCATTCCCATGTACATTACACCACCAGATCGAGTACATTTTAACACAGCTTCAGGTGACGGTGTCACTGATGATTCTGACGCTATTAACCGTGCCATTGCCGACCAAGACCGCTGCGGACCATGGGTTTGTGATTCTTCAACAGATTCACCTGCAGTCGTCTACTTCCCTTCTGGGACTTATATCGTCGGAAAGCCGATCATTATGTACTACATGACTATGATACATGGCAATCCCAACAACCGACCCGTGTTGAAGGCTACTCCAAACCTAGATGCGCTCGCTCTGATAGATTCTAGCCCCTATCGAGGCAGTGATGGTCGACCAGGCTGGATATCGACCAACGTTTTCTTGCGCCAAATTCGTAACCTTGTCATCGACCTGACTCCGATTCCAGCCGAAAAGCAGGCGCAAGGGATTCACTGGCCAGCGTCACAGGCGACGACGATCCAGAATGTCAAAATTATAATGAATCAATCTCCAAATTCACTCCAGACAGGTATATTTATCGAGAATGGGTCTGGCGGTCACTTAGTGGACATCGATATTATTGGAGGACTTTATGGTATGAATATTGGCAATCAACAATTTACCATGCGAGGAATCAGGATTTCCAAAGCGCAAATTGGAATCTCCCAAATCTGGAACTGGGGCTGGCTCTACCAAGGCCTCACCATCTCCGATTGCCCCACAGCCTTTTCCATGGTCAATGGACTTACTAATAATCAACTTGTTGGATCTGTGATTATCGCTGACAGCGATATCACGAACTGCGGAACATTTGTAGACATGGTTTGGACTCCTAACGCTCGACCCATCGGTGCTGGACAACTCATTCTGGAGAATATTGCATTGAACAATGTTCCCATTGCTGTGAAAGGCTCCAACTCTATCGTTCTCGCTGGTGGTACTACCACAATCGCAGCATGGGGTCAAGGGAACAAGTATACCCCTGATGGTCCACAAAAGTTCCAAGGCGCTATGACGCCTCTTCGTCGACCAGCGGAGCTCGTGGATAGCAACACCAGGAAGTACTGGGCCGTATCGAAGCCTCAGTATGAAGCGCTCCCTGCTAGCAACTTCGTTAGTGCTCGCAGTGCCGGTGCTAGGGGAGACGGAAACACCGATGATACTGACGCCATTCAAAGAGCCATCAATCGAATCGTATCCGAAAACAAGGTTCTATTTTTTGACCACGGCGTGTACAAGATTACAAAGACTCTTTACGTTCCACCTGGTGCCCGCATGGTAAGTTCTCACTAACGATCCTTACCATCTCTTCTTAATGGTTTTCTAGGTTGGAGAAGCATTCTCCGTCATCATGGCGTCTGGTAATACCTGGAACTCGAACACCAACCCGGTACCCGTGATCCAAATTGGCAAACCTGGTGAGCGGGGCAGCATACAATGGAGTGACATGATTGTTGCGACCCAAGGTGCAACTCCTGGCGCTGTGGTCATCCAGTACAACCTCGACACAACCCGCGGCTCAGGATTGTGGGATGTGCATACCCGTATTGGAGGTGCAAAGGGAACGAACTTGCAAATTGCACAATGTCCTATTTATACGACGAAGAATGAGTGCATGGCAGCACACACGAATGTCCATATCACCAAGAGCGGCAATGGTGCCTACTTTGAGAACAATTGGTTCTGGGTAAGCTAATCTTGCAGGGCATTTTCTCAGATGACACGCTAATCAACTTAGACTGCTGATCATGACCTCGATGACTGGAATAGCACTCGTGTGTCAATATACACCGGTCGCGGTATGCTGGTTGAAGCCTCAAATGTCATGCTGTGGGCTAGTGGGGTTGAACATCATGCCCTCTATCAGTATCAATTCGCCAATGCGAAGAACATCTTTGCCGGATTCATCCAAACGGAAACACCGTACTATATGCCCAATCCAGACGCCAAAACGCAACCCTACCCACTCTCACAGACTCTTAACGACCCTGATTATAACTCAGCTTGTCCGGCGGGTATATGCAGTGCCTTTGGTCTTCGAATTTTGAACTCCCAGGGCATCCACATCTACGGAGCCGGTCTATACTCGTTTTTCAAAAACTACGACGTCTCTTGTAGCTCGCCAGATGCGCCTAATGGTCGCCGGGACTGCCAAAACCAAATCTTTAGCCTGGAAGGAAATTCGGCCGACATCGCCATCTACACTATGAGTCAAGTTGGTGCACTGGAGATGGTAACGATTGACCGTGTTGACAAGGCTAAGTGGAGCGACAATTTGAGTGTCTATACCAACACAATTGGTCTTTTTACTTACAAGGTCTAGAGGGTCAGCTCCATCTCTGTTACTGAAAGTACTTCTATCTTCTTTGTTGATATGTTGGCTTGGGGATCTGCTGAAACTGAATATTTGACTCAAGTAGGATTAAACCTATCCCATCTCATAGCAGTCACCACCTAATCTGTGAGTGGTTCTAATGCTCGTAGGAGTAGAATTAATGGGGAATATTTCTAGAATCAAGAACTTAGTATGTGCGTAAAGAGCAAAGCTTTGGACACCCATCCTTTTGGTCATGTTATACATTGTGATTAGAGAATTGTTGCTGTAAATCATATCTGACCTATGTTTTGTCTCCAATATTAGTTATCGCCTAAGAACCTAAAGTGATTCTACTTGCGTTCCCATTCACATGCTCCACCTTCGTTCAGGAGAGCGTCACTGCGATTAGACGGGAAAGTGGATGCCTTACCTCTCAACTTAGATGGGCCTAACTTACCAGTCCCCGGCAACACATCGACTCTCTCTCTCAATCTAGTCTTCAAATCCCAGTCACTGTTAAGACTAGAGATCACTTCTTGGTCATGGTGTTTTGAAATGCAGCTAGAATGAAATGTTTTGTTATTAAAGTAGGTGGAATGAAAAAGGAGAGATGTGCGTAATCATGTACTAGTTTTCTAATTGGACGGCAGTGAAAATAACCGAAACATTTGGTTGACTATACCTTATGATATTATGTGGAGTATATCTTGGACATCAACGAATCTACTAGAAAGCTCTCCTTCCTACTGAAAACTCTGGCAAACAAGCCATCCTGAGCTAGGGGTGGACAGGTTCAGATCTGACTGATGATAAGTAACTTCAAGCCTGTCTCGGTGACCCTGGAGACTCTCAACTGATTGACTAGGTCTTAAGATTTTGGTCTTAATGGGGTCAGGGATTCAATGGGTGCCTTGACTCTATATTATTAATCCCAAGAATAGAAAAAGGTGACGAAAAACCTACTAAGTCGCATGTGCTAAAGTGTTCCCTGGTCATGTTGAGTACATAGCCTAGTATGGATCATGTTGGGTAGAAATAAGGTGTGAGAAGTCTTCTGTCTCTTTTGGTTTGGCACTCTCGTGGCTGTTGATCGGTTGGAAAAATGACCGGGTTGTATTCAAGTTGATGGATGGCGCCAGCTAAACCGGGATAGGAGGGTGTGCTCCCGGCAAGAGAACTCTTTCTTCGTCTCAGAGCGATATCTTCGACAGAAATTTGAGGCATTTTAGCATGAGTAGAAGTAGATAAGCGCTCGACGCCATGAGATTGAGGTACAGAAAGAAATCCATGACGAACTGATTGCAATTTCTTAGCAAAAACCCGAGACAACCAAAATCAAGTAAAGAAACTCAATGGTCAGAACGATAGATATTCAGAACATCGAGGTAGAGAGTATCCCACCAAAGACAAGCATTCATGGCTGTAATGCACATATGATATCCGGATTCGATGGGGTGAGTGATATTGACCATGACTACTGCAAGTGACTTCACAAACTGAGCAAATAGCCATGAAAACTACATGAGAACTTGGGATTTATAGATCGTTCGCAATTTACACTTCTCCGAAGAAAAATGTCTCACTAATGGCATCGTTGTTGGGCCATGTTCACACTTTCCACAAACCCTGGTGGGCCGCCTAACGCTTCTTGGCGTCGCTGGAAATGAATTTCTGCATAATCACTGAGTTATTATGACCAAAATCGAGGCATTCAACAATAAACATCCGATCGCACTTAATATGGTCAGAACCCAAGTGCCGAGAGGCTGGCATCCGAAAACCAGGGTGCTTCAGCGATGCAAAAGACCTCGAACTATCCTCAGACTCACGATCAGACCTTCCAAGTTAGCTCCCTCGACTTCACAGATCCAAATGAACCTCCCCAATTTTCTCCGATGTTGAAAGCCCTATACGGAAGAGTTACGCAAAACTCTTCGCAATCTGGCTGGGCATAAACAAGAAATTACTTTTCGAGAGGGTGTCGTCTTCAACGGCACAATTGACTGGCTTGACTATTACAGAGGTAGAACGTCTCTTGTTCAAACTCCCCTTTTTGTTATTTCAGAAGTGATCTTGGGCATCTATTTCTGTGAGGAATAAAACCACGACAATTCACCAGTTCCACTAAGGATTGGTACCAGTTCTTTTTAGTCTTACAATTTCCTTGTAGCAACTCTTCTCTACTTCAAGCGCCCAGGAAGATACCTCCCTCGAATGTCAACATGTATTGCTGCTATTATCTCTTTGTTTGCGAGCAGCTCTGCCGTAAAGGTCTACACGGAAAGTCCAAACACACTAGCCGTGGGCGAGAGACACTGCTAAACGAGCAGTGGTTACAGGTACGGATATGGGAAGTTATATTGGCAGCGATGGGAGTATTCATATTGGGATCAAGAGGGTGCCGTTTATAAACAGACGAAGTAAACCACATTTAGATATTCGAGTTTTGATAAGGAAAGGCGGAAGAGAAATTTGAATGTTAATTATGAGGTTATTGGTTTGGAGGGGGGCAGCGCCTGCGGCTAAGAGGAAGGAATTGTAGTGGGAAAGGATGGGAATAAGAAAGCCAGTTTCTTTGCCGAAATCACTTTAATGATCAATTTAGTGCGCTAATTCAAGTTGTACACTTATGACTCGGACGTGATGCAGCTTCCATTATCAAACACGAGGAATACCTAGGTAGTAGAGTGACCGAAGGGTTGGCAAGCTCGGAGCGAGATATCAAGTCATTCAAATGAATCAAGTGCCAGGGTAGATGGGAAATCATCGAAACCACCGGGATAACCCTCAAAACGACCACCAATCCATCGTTCACATTCTAGTAGTACAAGTGTCGTCTCCATCTCTTGGCGCCGTTGTGCTCAAACCACCCAAAAAGCACCAGCCTCATCGGCGCGCACGACCCTCCGGACCCACTTAGAGCTCCACACCGTAATCCCACACGAGCCACCATGTCGACGTCGCTCCCCATCCTCCCACCACGCCAATCCTCTCTACAACCCTCCACCAGGCCTCAATCCCAGGCTGCGCCTCCAAACATCGCCCAAATACACCCTCGCTCTCAGAATTCGTCCCATCCTAATTGTCAATCCACCAACACCACTTCGTTACCCCAATACACCTCCGCCAACACCTTCCCCATCGGCAGACTCGACCGCACATCCACATCTACTATCATGACGACTCCCAACCAAGCCCCAGGGCTCCGCTACCCGTCAAACAAAAAGACAATCTACGACCGCAACCTCAACCGTAGCAAGAACGCCGAACTGAGTCGCGCCGCCTTCGCATACCTCTTCGTCGAAATGATCTCCTACGCCCAGAAGCGCGTAAAAGGAATCGCCGACCTCGAGAAACGGTACATATCCCATAAGGAACCCTACAACCCTTCTTCAAAGCTAACCCCCAATCAAAGATTAAACCAACAAGGCTACCCCTTAGGCCTCCGCCTCCTCGATCTCCTCCTCTCCCGCTCCTCCAACCCCCTCTCCTCAATCCGCCCAACCCGCATCCTTCCCCTCCTCCAATTCATAGCCCAAACCCTCTGGCGCCATCTCTTTGCGCGCCCCGCCGACGCCTTGGAACGCTCCGAATCGAGTGCAGGCCAATACATGCTCTTCGACAACGAACCACTCGTGAACTCGTATATATCGCTACCCAAGGAAATGAGCCAATTGAATTGTGCGGCTTTTGTCGCAGGGATTATAGAAGGAGTTTGTGATGGGGCCGGGTTCGCGACGGAAAGTGTCACGGCGCATAGTGTGGGGGAGCAGGAGGGGGAGGCGGCAGTCGCGGCGCAAGCGAGTATGTGGCCGGGGAAGACGGTGTTTTTGATTCAGTTCAAACCAGAGGTTTTGGAGAGGGAGGAGATTCTTGGGAGAGGTGGGGGTTGATCGTTTCCTTTTTGTACTGGGTGTATGGATAGGTGTGAGAGACATGACTACTCATGGTGTTGTTGAGGGATACCCAGGCATGTCACACTGTATGAATCGTATGGGTCATAGAGACAATATAGAATTCGGAATCACATGAACCCGCCAACGATACTCCCTCAGCGCCTTCCAAACAATGAATCCCGACATCAATCCACCATAAATGCCATTTCAGGCTCATTAGAGGAAGTCGCGAATGAATAAATCTCGTTGTTAAAGACTATGCAATCCCAATCCAACCCTCCAACCAGGAAAAGCCGACTAGGCGCCGAAAATCCGCCCGCTAACAATAGATATATGAAACGTGAAAGAACAGAAGAAAAAGAAGAAGAAGAATGCGGTAAAATACCGCAAAGAAGAATAGAAACCAACAGGGTAAGAAAGAAAATCCGCTTGTGAAATGAAATGGGGAGCAAAAACTCTTCAACATGATACCATGCCAGCGTGAGCAAATAAAACCTCCTCCGACCAAAACCCCGTGTGTAATGTAAGTAATCAACTATGTGTAAGACGCCGTAGCTCCGTGTAAGACGTACCAGCCCATTTCGTGTGTAGAGGGTATATAAATAGAGTACACTGAAAATGTCGTTTCTTCAGCCGCCGCTCGAGAAGTGCTACCTCATAGGCTTCGAGGAAGTGGGGCCAGCAAGATTTTGATGCTTTCGTCTCTTGGTTTCGAGCCATTTGTTCAGCAGTAGGTCTAATTGTCCGCCCAATTTTGTGACCGTCTTTGTTTCCTCGACAAATAGTTGCGACATAATGGGATGCTCAGGGCCTACTGGGACCACGCCCGTTGTGTCGTTGATGACAAGAAGCATATCTCGGATATCACTTCCATCATCCAGGTACGTTCGCAACGAGGAGTCTGACCAGGCAGGCAGCGATGTACTCTCGGATGAAACAGGGGGCGATGTTTCCATTTCTTTCGACGGCACTGGCGCCGGCCGTGAGGGTGGAGGTATTGAGGCAGTGGGAGAAAGAGTAGGAGAGGAGACGTCAGCGGCACGAGTGCTTGACAGAAGTCCTTTTGGTGGCGTTGTTGTGGAAGGGCTGTCTTCAGGTGTGGGTGTTGACACAGGCGAGGGCGTTTCTTGGCTCGAAGTATCAGCAGTGAGGCCAGGAGGATGGTGTGAATCTGGCTCGTGGTCCCTGTTTTGAAGGGCTTGGTTTTCGTTAGGCTGTGCATCAGCGGCCGATATGTGTACAGGTGATTCGGAGAGACGCCCGCTGGGGTCCGGTTCGCTTGGCTGTTGAGCAGTTGCCAGTCCGGACTTGGGGTCCGCAAAAGGGTCGTTCTTTTCCTCCTCAGAGTCAAAATCGTCCAGCTGCACGCGCTGTTTGGCCTTCTTGACCTTTTCGGGCCTTGATTCACCACCATCTTGATGCTGCTGGCCTTTGAGGATGTTGATTGGATTGAGTTTCGAAGCCGCCGAATTGGACCGAGAGCGGGTGTCTGGAGACGCGACGCGTTCTGCAGTAGTGGCATTTACTTCATCATCTCGTTCTGGCGTGACCAAGCGCATAGTGGAGGATCCAGTGGGCTTATTGGCACTGGGCTCTTTCTGGGTAGGGGCCTGTACGGCAGTAGGTTCCGGGCTTTCCGTCTTCAATATTCCTTTCACCGTGGTCGGCGAATCGTCCCTACTGCGCTGAGGTTTCTGCAACTTCCCCTTGCTTGACTGTCTCTGCGGTGATGAGGCTGCACTTGGTTCCGTCGATTGGCGTTCTTCGATCGAGTTGTTTGATTGTGGCGAGTTGCGGCCAAACTCTTCCGATTGTTTGCCGTCGACATCGCTGTCGAATGAATCCAAAGCCCCCTTCGGCTTCTTCTCTTTACGTTTGAACAGCCCACTAAGCATTCCAGGTTTCTTCTCCTTCTTCTTTTTGTCCTCCTTCACCTTATCGGCAAAGCCATTTTTTTCTAGGCTTTCCAGACTGGGACCGCGTTCCCTAGAGCCAGTAGTCGATGTACTTGAGTCGTCGCGGAGGAGATTGGGCGTGAGGGTAATCTTTCGTGTTTCCACATTGTCATCTTTGAAAAAGGAATCTGTGTTGCGCATAGTTCCGTTGCGCGAGATTTTGGGGTCTAACGGTCGGTCAAATATTTCGTCACTCGTTCTCTGGTCGTCAGCCTTGACAGAATCTTCGGAGGTTCGTGAATCGGAAGCCTTCTGGTCCTTCTTGCTGCCATTCACCTTCAAAGGCTGGACTTGAAGATCATCCTGTTCCGTCTCTTGCTTCTCATCGGCAGCCTGTGCCTCGCCTTGCGTTGGATCAGCCCCACCAAATAGCTCATCGTCGCCGCCTTCGTCCGATGAATAGTCGTAATCCGAAGCCTCAACATAAGTAGGGGGGGCAAATTGCACCGTCTTTGCATTCCGGCGGCGCATCGCTTTTTTAAGGGGATTCTTGGTCTTCTCGGCGGTGTCTCCAAGCATTGTGGCAGAGAGATCAATATTTCTGTGCTTGTTCAACCGGGCTAATCTTTCTGTGGGCGTCTCGATATGTTCAGCGGGCAAATAACCTAACACGGTCAGCAGATTCTCGACGGCTAGGAGACGTACATACCAATGCTACTATCCTTTACTACTCGAACTAACCACCAGTAACTGTTGCTGTCGTCGAGGAGAACCATGGTGTCACCCTTAGTGGCATTTGCTTGACCTTCGACTGTAGCAACAAACGTGTGTAGTGCATATACGAATTCGAAATCGATATCTTCTGTTTCTCGTAAGCATTCGCCCCCCCCATCCTGAGTCAATGTATCGTGAGTCTTCAGAAAATGAAATGTCGTCAGAATCATCATGTGTAGTTTCCTCGTCGAATGAGTCAGCGTCGCTGTCGGTAGTCCAGGAGTCGGAGTCGGAGTCCGTTTGCGGTGGAAGCGGTGGAACTTCTGAAATTTCATCAAGGGAATCCTCCTGGGCATCGCGTGAAGGACTGCTCACGGGTTGGAGCATATTCCGTATTTCTTCGTCGTCCAAGTCGGAAAGTAGAGAAGCCTGTGAATTCTGGTGGGACGCCTTCAAGCGTTCCTCCATGATTAGCAACCGTGCCGTCCTCGGACTTACCTCGTCGTCAAACGTGCTGGGGTCGTCGTTCACTGGGTCGGCCTCCGGGGTTCCATTATACTCACCACCATGATGATTCGTTGACTGTGGGAGAGGTAGAGAGGGAAAAGAGATTGGAGATGATGGGCGTGAAAATGGAGGAATGTTCTCTTCGCTGCCTACTGGGAGTCCGAAAGGTCGACGAGCGGCGGCTGCAGAGATAGGAAAATGTATAGGAGTTGAAGTAAAGGGTGAGGAAGAGGCGAGAAAACTTGAATGAGAAATGGCCGGCGAGTGACTCGGCAATGCTGGCGGCGTCATGAAAAACGTCTGCCCAGGCTGGTTGTTGTTCGGAGAAGAAGTCAGAAAATACCCACCATCGTCTATTGAGGGCGAACTGGAAATTTTGTCCATCATGTCGTCGTCCATATCCTCCTCGGCGTCGGCGTCTTGCATGTCCCCATCATCACCTCCACCCGTCATTCCACCATTGAGACGCACGGCCTGCTCGTCTCGCTGCAAGCCCTGGTCGCCATTGTTTAATGTGCGCTCATCGTTGGAATTTGGGTCATCCCGCAGGTTATTTGCGCTGCTCCAATTGTTCTGCAGCTGTATCTCCTCCGAATGCCTTTCTTCAGTAACCTGTCGAAGCGTGGCTTCTTGATGCGGTGCGGCGGGGCCCACTCCTAGGGGTGCTGGGTGTTGAGGCTGGCGGGTGTGGTCTTGTGCGGTCGGAGAGGTCTTGTCTTGCAGATCGAGGGTGTCTGCGGGAATTGTAATGATTAGTACGGGAGATGGACATGCATGTGCCAAATTGGAACCGTTGCCATACCTGCCCTAATTATTTGTGGTCGCGTCATCCTAACTCATATCCAGAAATGTGCGGTCGGTGTGGGAATTGTTTTTCGGTCGTGAGCGGTCGTTGCCAAGGCAGGTGGTGAGGCGTAAGGGAAAGAAGGAAAGAGGGGGGAGCAGCCAGCACCGGCGTCAGAGGCGGTGCGCAGGGCGATAGAAGAAAGAAAGAACACAGCGAAAGAGTGTATTGTCGACCAGCGAGCGGTGCGGGTTGCTCTTGTGGGAGAGGAAGCGCTGTGGAGAAGGAGAGCCGTGGGTTTTGCGGAGAAAGGTAGGTGGCCGGTGTTCGTTGTTAGCCAATGCGGTGGTGCCGGAGAAAGGAGCGACGGGATGCGATGCGCGAAGAGCGATGCGCTTGAAGGTAGAAATGGCGTTGAGGACAGCACAGCTGGGTGTTGAAGCAGTCGAGCTGGCCGACGGGGGAGAATAGTGCGGTGGTGGTGGTGGTGGTGGTGAGGAGGAGGGCGATGATGAGGAGTGTTGGTGGTGTTTGGTGACAAGCAGGCCGAGAAGCACGAAAGGGTGATTGCAACAAAATCTTTGGGCGGCCGTCTGGCAGCGCACCCCCTGTCTAGAGATTGTGAAACAGCCCGCTCGAGCCTGTGCCCGCCACACTTGACCACACTTCACGGGATCCTCATGGCCTCGGATTGGCCCCAGCCGCAACGCCCTATTCTATTTGCAGACATTCACTCTGATCCTCATATCCCACCCTTCGGCAAAAGGGGTCGATTGACTTTGTCGTTCGTCAACACATTTAACTATTGTATGTGTCTTCCTCGCAGGGTGTGCCTGTTGAATGACTGCCCGGCTCTTCCTTCGAGTATAATTTCACCCAAAACTGTCACCACCCACCGCGACACTTCCCCGCAGCCGATGAAACACCGCTCAATGGGTGCACCGAGTCAAGTTCTTACTGAACACGTCTGTTTCACTGTCCCGCGACCGAGGCGCACCCATTGATCGGTAGTTCATACAAAGGAGCTACGTAGTAGCGCGGAGATCCAGCTGGGAGAGGGCACAGCAGCCATCATCAGCGCCGGGCAGTGTACCTCAGCGACTGGCTTGAGTAATGAGGCGCAACAGGCGCACGCGACCAACCATGGATGAGTGCAGCTAACCGTCTTAAAGTTTAGTCGATTCATTTCAGGGACGGTGACGGCGGGTGCGCAGTCGATGATGAGAACGACCATCATTCAGAAATACACAAAACCCGCATACGAAAGTACAGGAATTCCATCGATATGACAATCACGAATACATTCTGTGATGTCGTATTCTTGCCGCCGCTCGTCTTTTCCGCTTAGCCGCAGCTAGATGGCTTTCAATCTCGCCCCAATACTACACACTGGCGCCTACTCAGCAAATAGCCACCACACCCTCAAGAAACCATGTATTCGGATAGAGATATCACTACTGAAGCGCTGGCGGTCTTCTGGTAACATATTTAGTCGACCTTAGACCTGCATAAGCTTTAGGCTTGACATGACAGCTGTTGCGACCAGGGAATCCCATCTAGCGTTCATCAGCCTCACGTTATCGCATCAGCAGCGTTCCACGGTCGTATTGCTGAGCCGGACTTGGTAGATCGCTGGAATGATCAGCTAGAATATTGTCCGTGTCCCGGCTGCTGGTATTGTTACACGAGCCTCGTTGCTCGATATTTCTCCGTACATCCTCCATAATCTCCGCCGATGTTGGTCTGGGTCGCCATTTCGGTCAAAACCGCCAGAGACACAGTAACCGATCGTAGAAACTTGTCGTTATGAAGGTTCTATGACCCTTTTCATTGATTTCTGGCAGACATTCGCTGGCGTAATTCATGCTCTTGTGTTCTTCGAATTTGGCAACAACCTCGAAATGCCATTCTGACTTCGCGTCCTGGAATAGCTTCACGATTCTGGCTCCAGCGTACATACAGCTTGCCAAAATCAGAATATCTGTGAAATTCTGGTTGCACTGTAACAATTTCAGGCGCCAGACACCTCCGCCGAGATTTCCCTCTGCAAGGATGCTCCTCCGACCGAAACTAGGTGCACTAATCAGGCGAATATGATCATCATAGCTTCCTGTCAAGAGCAGAATCTGGTCTGAATTGGTCGGCAATGGAAGAATGGCCGTCACACCTGCGCCATGCGTTTTTCGATCGCTCCATAGCACGGTGCGGTTGCCCTCTATCCAATTTGTTTCGAAACTGCCACCACTACCTTCTGAAGTCGTATCAGAAAAGCCGTAGCAGATGAGCGTGCTGTCATCGCCTCCTGAATATATCGCCGAGACATCAGGTAGAAATGCTGCAGTCCATGCCTCGAGACTATGGGTTCCAAGGGTTACTTCAAGTGTACTGTTTTGGTCCTCATCAAAGGGAATCTTTCTTAGTTCCACCTCACCAGTCGACAATGTAACAACGACCGTAGTCCCAATAGGCAGCCACAAGAAAGAAGTCACCATGACGTCTTCTGGACATACTCGAATACTTCTCAGCTCAACGAGAGTCGGGATAACAGAAGAGTCAGGGCACTGGTCAATCGCTTTTCCGTTCTTGTCCAGCATCCTGTACAACTCAATGGTTCCAGTCGATGTCGCGATCGCCATGATTGACGCTTTTCCAGGAAAAAAATGGAGGTCGAATATTGCCGATGGGGTGGATAAAGTCTGAACAATTCCACTGAACGAATTAGCACGTGATCAGTATATAAATTTCATTCAACGCTACATTCAGACAAACACAGCATTCCAGACAAGAAAAGCTGGATAAATTCACTCACACATCATCTCCCTCTATTCTAACCATGACCAAACTTCCACTTCGTTGTTGACTTTTCTTCTCCTCTCCTTCGTGTTCTTCTACAATCTCTACATCCCCATCTGACTTTTCCTCGCTCTTTTCGAGGTTATATGTTCCTATGACTGCATACTGGGTGTTCCAGGGCCAGAGCTCGATGCAACTTGGTGGCAGATCGAGAGTGAGGGATTTCACGTGGTCGATACTCGACATTTTCCAAGTTGATTAGCTTGGGAGACTGAATTCCTCGGGATTGGTATCTTGTAAATTGAGAAAGTGTTAAGTAATGTGAGGATTGAGGGTGGGGGAGAAGTTGGCGGTGGATTGATTAATTCTGCCAGTTGTTAGTCAGGCGTGACTAAGCGGGCGCGAACGTCGATTTGATATGTGAGTTTGGAGTATGGGTTCTATCCTGCTTTGCTTGTGATAGAGTGCGAGAGTGTTAGAAATGAGACATTGCGCAGGGCATATTGGGGAGTTTTTATGTGACAGTTCACTGAAGACGGTTCAATTGTGAATGTGTTTCATTGGTCTGGAGAGAAAGTAAGCTGTCAAAGCTTCAATATCCACTGGATACATCTGTCCATCTTAGATATTCCCCTGTTATATCGCAATTCAACTCTCGAGGCCGCGCCTACTCAAGTATCAATGGTTTCATTAGTCTTTAGATCCTCAGTGACATCACGGTCAGGGCACCAGACATTTGCGCGCTCCAGACCCCACTCCTTAAGGTAATCAGAGACCCTACGCCTGACAGATTCTTCGATGGCCCAGCAGTCGAAATGGCCTTGAATGGCAGGGAGGTCGAAGTGGACATCCAAGATGGCCTTGCCATTGCCGGCATTGATTTTTACATAGTCGCCCATGTTGCAAGTCCAGTAGAATTGCCAAACGAAGGGGTAGCAGTTCTTCTTGTCTTCTTGTGAAGCTTGCCCGACGCTAGCGACAGTACCAATCAAGAGGTTGCGGGTCTATAGTAAGAATACTCAGTTCATGTGCACGAGACGGAGTTGTTTCTAGAGATCCTCACCTTGACGTCGTCGTACTTGCTATTCGAGACATAGACAAGCAGATCAATCAAACCTCTCTTTAAGTACATGACTTTGATCTTAGCAGCATTCTCAATGCCCTGCTTGCAGGAATTCTTGTCCTCGGGGCAGATGCTCTTGAGGGCTTCGTAGATATCGTGGTAGATGATTCGACCCTGCTCGACGCCAATGTTCTGTTTCTTGTTGCCGAGAATGACGTCGACGGACTTCTCATCCTGGTTGTTGTTAGTGGGGGTTTATCTGGGGGGTTGGGGAACTCACGCTGAGGATATCCGTCGTGGTGTTTTCAAGTGAGCCCGAGAGGACGACATCAGAGCCACCGCCTTCTTGATCAAGGGGGGCGGCGAAGGCAATGGCCGCAAATACTGTGATGAGAGACGTCAGGAGCTTCATGATGGAATTGGTTGAGTTGCAGTAGGGTGGTTGTGACAATGATTGTGGTGGGGATGTAGAGGAGGTAAAGCAGTGGGAATTTTATATACTCAAGGTGAAGGGTGGGGGTAGATGTTTGCTCAATTCATATCTGGGGCGGTGTGAGCAGCAGCAATCGCGATACTTGCCACCGGTCTTTCTACTCACACTGCGGTCAAGAGAAGTGTCATTGGGGTATCCTACCCAGATACCCACATTTGTTTCAAAAGTCCGACATTTTAGTAGAGATTCTAATGGTATATGTGTTCGTTGAAGCGGTCACTAAACAGTCTTTCCATAGCAGAATTGCCAATGTGCATGATCTCCTAGTGAATTCGTTGCAGAGAGGATGCCCCTTGTGATACACGCATATCGGGATTCAATGTAGCGATCTGCGCATCATCGCTTTTGGGGGGGTTTCACATTGGACAACAGAAAACATTGCAAGAGCTGCAGAACTCATACACCAACCAGAGTTTGTGTATCAAGCTGAAAGTCCAGATGAATCGATCGAGTGACGTTGCTAGACTATCTCTGGGGTTAGCACGGTCCACGTTCAGCTGCACCTTCCCGCGTCCGTGCGTCCTTCCCTCGTCACCTCTAACACAACCTTCATTTCTGTTCTCCTCTCACCTGAAAGCCAAATCACCGCTGCTTCAGTCAGCAGTCTAACCGGTCACTCCGTTCATTGCCATCCGAAAGTGGCGTTTCCGGGGTCTGAGTCTGCGGCTGTCTTCAACTTGATGCCTGAGCATCGGCCCGTTGTTGCCTAGGCTAACCCCAACTAACCTCCGTCATCGCCAGCAGGTGACTTCAGACAGAACCACGAATTTCCTATTTAAACCAGCTGATCGCGCGTCAGTTTCGTGTTCTACATCTGCGCGTCACGAACAAACTCGACACCAGTTTTCAATCGCTCGATCGTGACCAGTTGATCATGTCTCAGCTTGCAAACCCCACCAGCCGATACTCCAAACGCAAGAGAGCTCAAGTCAACTACTACGATGGCGAATCTGAGGTTGAAGGCCAAGATAGTGACACCAAAGATATTGTAGCATACTCTCCTGCTAAGGTTTGTGGTCCCCCCTTCTTACTCAACCTGCATTGACGGCAAACAGAAGCGTGTGCGGCCAGTACGACCTCTACCCAAGCACAAGATCTTCCCATTCCTCGAGCTCCCCGCGGAAATCAGAAATATGATCTACGACTTGTGCCTCCATGAGCCAGCAGGTATCTACCTGTCCTCTACCACGGAGAAGTTCCGCCGGACCGTTGAGCGTGCTTCTGAGGACGACATACAGAGAGTAAAGAGACAATCCCGTTATAGGAACAACGACGGACAAGATGACGATGATGAAGACCTTGTCACACAGCCACTTGTGCCTGCGCTCCTCGCGGTCAACCAGCAGATGTATAGGGAAGGGCGCGATATCCTATACAGCAATTCTATCCGCGTGCTCGATCCCTTGGCCCTCCATTCATTCATGGTCAATATTGGACCCCGCGCTGCGGCTCTTGTCAAAGACCTCACTCTATGTTCCTGGGGTGGGTGGCGAGGGATGCACAAAGCCTACAATCATGCGAGCTTTGCAGCTATGATGTCGGCTACCAATATCGAAAAATTCAAGCTCGACGGCTGGTTGATGTGCAAGAACAATCCCAAATACGTGGCCCGGCAGCTATACCGAGACGGGTTCCCGTGGTTGGAGGCGGTTGGGTCAGCCAAGGGCAGCATGGAGGCTGCAGTGAACCTGATCGAAATTGCCAAAGTTAACTTCGAAGGCCGTTTCTGGCAGCGACGAGACGAGATCAACGACCACGATTCCAATATGCGAGAGTTCAGGCTGGAATTGACGAAGCTTTTGGAGGGTTATATGAAGAAGATCAAGGCTCCCAAGGCGAAGGCGGGCAAGAAAAAATAGTGATGGGTGGTAACGGCATATTCGAGGGAGCATAACATGACGGTCTGGCGTTGGGAGTAGGGATTGACCAATGGGTCAGTGGGGATTCAGTCATGGGGCACCAGGGTTTTGGTTCTTTTTCCTTTTCCTTTTCATGTTCTATCCTATGTGGACTCCAATCAGTATGTGTTTTATGGATGAAGCTAAAGAAATGGGGGGCCTTCAGTGCATGGGAGCAGATGATAGCAATTGAACCATTTGACATGTTTACAACGGACCAAGACCAACAGAGGCCATCATGATTCAAGGCGTGCATGAGGGTGCAGTAGTGAGCTGAAGAAGAAGACAAGCGGAACTCTGGCGTCGACGGTGTCGATGGTGTCGATGGTGTCGATGGTATCCATGCACGAAGTAGGTGCAGCGGGAAAAGCGGTACTCCAAGGAAGCAATTGCATGAAGCTGGGTACGTGGCATGCCTTAGATGCAATGCGGGGTGGCAGTGGAGAGACGTAGGGAGTTGAAGAGGTGTTCGTGGCCAGTTGTGTGCGCATCTTTGCCGCATAAGAGCAAAGGAGCCGGGTAGAAGCAAAGGAGCCGTCTAGAAAGGCGGATGGCGGGCGCTTAACAACGACGACATGCACACGATGCACAACACCCCACGACAGGCCACGACTCCATGCCATTTGCGGTGGATATTGACGTTGGGCGATTCCGCAAGAGGGACTTGTACAGGGCACGAAGCGCGCCGTGCAGAGGCAGGCCATGGTGGCCATGGGGCGGGCCCTGCAAAGGCGAGCAGAGGCGTGCAAAGGCACCGGCTAACCGCATCGCGTGACGCCACCATTCGTAGCGACGCCCGCCGTGTCGTTTTTTGCAGGCCTGCCTGCCCCCCGGTTCACTCCCCAATGACTTGCTGCTCTGCTTGTACTTCTCCCGAACGCCATGGGAGAAATTGTGCGTCTCTGGCCTGCTCCTTTTCCTTTGGTTCTGCATTCTCCCTCTTTCTTCCTGTTCTTCTCCTTCTTCTCCTTCTTCCTCCCGGTCAATTGCAGCTGCAGCGGTAGCCACGGCGCCTGTAGCTCTCCTTGCACTGTGTAATACATGCTGTCCTGTACCTTCTGTGCACCTAGGCCATAGCTATCGGTAGCTACCCCTCCACTCGCCCCGCAGCGGCTCACCCATCAACGCGTCAACAACACATCATTTTCTCGACTCTAGTCCGGCCTGCGTACAAACCGAGTAGTATACGCGCTGCGAGCTGCAAGCTGCATAGTACACACCACCACAGCCCAACCTCCCGTTGCGTCCCCGTTGCGTCCCCCTTGCGGTCGTTCCCCGTAAGCGCTGTTTCCGCCGTTCCGCCGTGCGCTCCCAGGGCTATCCGCACCGCGCGTATCGGCCAACAGCCAGCAGGCCCACCACCCACTCAGCACTCCCTCAACCAAATCAAGACCCCTCCAAGGCTCCGTTCCCTAGGCTCCGGCACCAGGAACTGCAGAACCGCAGCTCCACGCCAGCCACAGCGATACGGCCACAGTGCAACCACCTCGGAATCTTGGAAACATGGCACAGGCTCCAGACTCTCACCCTCCCCATCCGCATCCTCAACCTCACTCCCACTCTCCCTTTGCCTCGCCAAATGCCATTCCTCCCCGCACCAGCTCCTCGGGCATCTTCAACGGCTTAAGGCACCGCTCCAGCATACTCAGGCCCCTGTCCGAAATCGACTGGATGAGCCAGAGCAAAAAGTCCAAACACTCACATCACAGCTCACTACCTCCTTCACCACCGCCCCTCCGCAACGCATATTCACAGAACATGGGTTCGCTCGCCCAACAATCCTCTGCGCCCCTCGCCCTCGCCGCCTCTCCCCCGCCCCCCGAGCAGCAGAAGAGCTTTGGCGATGAACTGATATACGGGCACGGGTCGCGGTGGACCCACGAGAAGGAGTGCATACTCCTGGGCCCATACGACTATCTGTACGGACACCCAGGCAAGGACATCCGCAGCCAGAGCATCGCCGCGTTTGACAAATGGCTCCGCGTCCCGCCAGAGCGGTTGGACGTCATTACCAGGGTGGTTGGCATGTTGCATACGGCCTCGTTACTGTACTTTAACCCCGCATTCTCGCACTTTCACAGTCTAGGGTAGCTGAGCTGACATTGCATAGAGTAGACGACGTCGAAGACTCTTCGGTCTTACGTCGCGGTATCCCCGTTGCCAACAGCATTTTTGGTGTTGCGCAAACAATCAACTCGGCCAACTATGTCTACTTCAAGGCCCTGCAGGAGCTGGCACTCATGAACAATCCCAAGCTCATCCAGATCTTCACTGAAGAGCTGATAAACCTTCACCGGGGACAGGGCATGGACCTCTATTGGAGAGACAGCTTGACATGTCCGAGTGAGGCAGACTACCTGGAGATGGTTGGTAATAAGACAGGGGGTTTGTTCAGGCTGGCCATCAAGCTCATGCAGGCCGAAAGCGCAGTGGACATGTATGTCCTTTTCACTCATTTCATTTCCGGAATTCACACTGACATCTCCTCAGTGACTGCGTTCCCCTCGTCTCTACGATTGGCCTCCTCTTCCAAATCCTCGACGACCACCTCAACCTTTCCGCCACCTCTGGCTATACTTCACTCAAGGGAATGTGCGAAGACCTGACCGAAGGGAAATTCTCCTTCCCCGTCATCCACGCCATTCGCGCCGACCCCTCCAATCACGTCCTCATCAACATCCTGAAACAGAAGACCAATGACGAAGAAGTCAAACGCTATGCCGTGCGCTACCTAGAAGAAAAGGGCAGTTTCGAGTACTCGAAGAAAGTCATTGCGGAGCTGACGACCAAGAGTCGAGAGTTGGTAGCCGAAGTTGAGAAGACACTTGGGGAAGAGGGGAGAGACGGCGGGGATACGCTGCGAAAAGTGCTTGACAAGTTGGTTCTGCGGTGAAAGTAAGGACTTGGATGTGATTGTTTATGATTATGTGTTCATGACTTAATGTTGTTTTGTGCATACCCCCACCTGTTCCATTCTCTTTGCATTGCGTTGTCGATACGAGATACGCGTTTGTTGCATTTGGATATGTCTGGTGCATGCGTGTTGGGAGGTATCAATCTTTTGATATCTTTTTATATTGCATGATATACGATAGTGAGCTTAAATCATCATAGTAGTAGTAATTCATATTAAGTTATCCCTTGCATTATTCTAATTGCACATCTGATAGTGTGAATCGTACATATCTTCAAAACTTTGAAATTACTTAGAAGAAGATACAACGTCGTGGGGAAAAAAAAACTCATGTTCCGATACACAGGAATCACACAACACACAACACATTCACCATCATCATCGAGCATTGCACCAAGACAAATTTGGTGAAAAACAAAACGTTTCTCTATTTCATTCATTTACCGCGAGAAAGGGCAACGAGAGCAAAAACCAACGCCGTATAGTTATCCTTGGGTATCCAGCTCGCTGTACTTCAGCATTGTGCAGAGCAGTGTGGGTATATCGAGAGCATTGAAAAGCAACGCAAAACAAAATGAATTCGGGTATCTTTTCGCAAACGCCATGAACGCCAGAAAACACCATGAACGCCAGAAAACACCATGAACGCCAGAAAACACCATGAACGCCAGAAAACGCCTGAACGCCAGAAAACGCCTGAACGCCGTGAACGCCATGAACGCCATAAATGCAGACCCAGAACGCCGTGAAATCAAACCCAGAACGCCGTGTTGAAAAGCAGACCCAGAACGCCGTTTTGGAAATCAAACCCAGAACGCCATTTTGAAAAGCAAACCCAAAAAAGCAGACCCAGAAGCAAATAAAGCAGATCCCAAACGCCGACCCAAAAGAAGTTCCAATCCCATAGGAAACCAAACTCCAAAAGCAGACCCAAAAAGCAGACCCAAACAAAAAAGCAAAAAGCAGAAAGCAGAAAGCAAAACGAAGCACTATTCCTCCTCCGATTCCTCGGAAGATTCTTCAAACAAAGCATCGATCGACTCTTCATTCCCCCCCACTTCCTCTTCAAACAAGTCATTGATCGACTTGTCGTCCTCTTCCAACTCCTCCTCGAACAAGTCATCCATATCCTCCATTTCCACCTCGCCATCACTTTGCTCCTCGCCTTCTTCCTCGGTCAGGGCCTCCTCAAGCCCCGCACGCAACAACTTCTCAAACAAATCTTCTTCCTCCGGATCTTCTTGGACATCCTTTTGGACATCAACAACCTCTTCATCTTCCGCTAGGTCGATGATGGTGAGGGAGGGAGAAGGGGGAGAGGTGGTGGTGGTAGTGGTGGTGATGGTAGTGGCGGGAGTAGGGGCGGAAGTCCAATCCTCTTGTCTTTGCATGACCGGTTGGACGGCGGTCATGTGGTTGGGTGAGGGAGCGGGAGAGAAAGGGAGAAGTCGGAGGTAGTTGGTAGTGGTGGAGGGAGCGGGAGGGGAAGTCCAATCCTGTTGGAGCTCCATGACCGGTTGGACGGCGGCCATGGGCTTAGGGGAGGAAATGGGAGAAGGGAGCAAGTAGGTGGCGGGAGCGGAGGCGGGGGCGGAGGCGGGGATCATGGGGGCAGTGGTGGTGGTGGGGAAGGAAAGGTCTTGAGACCAATCCGTTGGGAATCCCATGTTGTTTTGGAGGGGGAGAGGGAGAGGGAGGATATTGGATGACTCGGAAAGGTCCATTGGACCTGCGTTGGTATCATCCCATTGGAGCTCCATGTTGTTCTGGAGAGCCGGGATGTTGGATGGTGAGGAAAGGTCCATTGGACCTGGGTTGGCGAAAGTGGTTTGATACCCCATGTTATCCTGGGGGAGAGAGAAATTGGGAGTCGTGTTGAGGTCCATTGGACCTGTGTTGCCGATATCGGCTTGGTACCCCATATTGGCCTGGGGCAGATAGAAGTTGGGAGCGGGGGCGAAGGGGAAACCGGACATGGTGGTTGCGGGCATGGTGTTCATGACCGGGAGAGTAGGAATTGGAGCTGGGGCGGGGGGGAGAGAGTGAGTAAGAGGGATGGGGTTCATGGGCGCCGTTAAGGCAGTCGTCATGAACTCCAGGGCGGTCTTCCAACTGGCCCATCCATTTGGCGGCATAGAGAGGGCCCCGCCGAAGGCAAAACTTTCCGGAATCTGCGCGTACCGGTCGAAGTAGTTGGTGATCAGGGCGTGGAGGCTTTGGCGGGTTTCCTGGTCCAGGGGCTCCACCGTCCAGAAGTAGGTCCACAGGTGCTGGATGCTGTCCAGCGACAGGCCTCGGAGGTAGTTGACTTCTACCCGTAGGCGACGGGCTTCTTCTCGGGCGTCCTCGAGAGTCTGCTTCTTCTTCTCGCGCGACTTTGCCTGCGCGTCGCGGTTTGCATCCCTGAGCTCTTTGGCTGTGCGAGGGATGGAGTTTGGTGAGCGGCGAGTGCGGGTGGGAGCCATCTTCGTTGAGGTTGGCGTTGTTGGTTGTGGTGGTGAAAAAGAAGTCGTAATTGGAGCAGAAGCGGCTTGAATTGGTGGTCGTTATGGTAGTGAAGAAGAAGTCGTAATTGGAGTAGAAGTGGCTTGAAATTGATTGTCGTTGTGTTGGTGAATTGATTCAAAGCTGGCTGTGGGTGTGTGGTGTATGATGGTAGAATTGAGAGCGGGAAGGTGCAGCATTGGAGAGGGCTTTATACTCTGCTCCAAAACTGCTGGGTCAACAGATCACGCAGAATGATTATGAGAGAATACCGTTGAGAGTGTACGGTCCACCCATTCCTGATCAACAATTGAAGACAAAAGGTCACGATGCGAGACAGCAGTTGTGTTGGCCAATCGAACGGCTCGTTTTGATGGAAATGTGCAAAAGTTGAGGGACCAACACATCTAGGTAAGGAGTAAGGAAGGTGACCAGATGACCATATCGATTCGGATGCATCAAACAGTACGGACACGTCTTGCTCACACAATACCACAAGAGAATTATACAGCAGTATGGCTCGAGAAAGAGACCAGAGTCTATATCATTCTACACTGTTGGATTGGAGCCTTTTCTTGTGCTTTACAGTCCTGCTCTTTACCCGTAAGCCGTAGGTTGATATTGAGGACGATGTTGACCACTTGGAGGTATCCTAATGACGGAAGACGTGTATTGTATACAATCATCAATTGAATTGAGTACAGGCTCAACGAACACCTCTCCGTTGTCTCGAGATAAATGCGTGCTCAATTGGCTATAGTCGACACCTCAGACGGTACCAACAGCATTCATCCGGACGACCCAAGCAACTCAACCCCCTCCCAACAGGAGTCAGAATAAGATCAGTTGACCATCGTGACTCGCGCCGGAGCAGCGGGATGGTTGCATCCAGGGCGAAATGGGACTCAACCTATCCATTCCAATGTTTGCAAGGTGGGTTGCGAGAACGGAAATGTTGGGCAAAAAGAGCATCAGTTGTGATTCGGGGCCAGGAAGGCCAGGTGACTCGATTTGAAGTATTTCGGAAACGGTTGGGTAGAGAGTCGACCAATCCATGTGGCTGGTACGCAGGACCGTCATCATTCCATCAAGGAAACAACATACACTCCGGCGCATATGCGATTGGTACCTCCAATTTGTCTTGATGTGATACTTGAAACTCAGATATGGTATCAATTTTTCATAGAGCTAGCTCATAAACATCGACCATTAACGATGGTATTCCAGTAATACCATGTCCAAGGTCTCGGGGTAGTATTTCCCCACAAAACCCGTGTGCTGACAGCATCTGATCCAGCGACAGCCTGGGGAAAGTCCGGGGAATCTGGGGTAGAATCCCGAGGAAGCAATTAGATATGCCCGCATCTTAGCGCAGCCAAATTCCCAACAATATCCGATGGACAATCTCCTGAGCGAAATCTTTTGTCATCATAAGGTGTGCACAGAGAAGGGAGACGGTAGCCTCATCGTTCGCGTGATCGGTATAGTAATCCAGAGATGGTGAAGACACGACTTTAATTTTTTCAGACTTGGGTCCGTGATGGTTTATGCTCGGTAATCGACTTGCTATGCTCTTTCTGGGATATGTTCCTTCCACAAACACGCCGCCTTTCTTCGGAACTTGCTTGCGTATTGATTCTACATTCAATGATCTTAAGTCAATATTAACTTCACTAGCGTATAGAGGGTTGTACTTATTTATTTATATTTCTCCTGAAAAAAGAGCGTGCAGGAGCGATGGAAAAATTATCAATATAGCTTTTATACTCGCTTCAGATCAAAGGCATGGACCTCGCCATGTTTTGTTGAGCCCGTAGGCGTATTGCTAAAGTTTTCAGTGGCCCACATCCTTCTGCGAGCTGCAAGCTATCAAATCGTACCCGTGATGCAAGGAATTCGAGTATCACCTTACTGTACACAGGAATCATTGTTTGGCATCGAGTCACAGAAACAGACTCAACAATTTGTCATAGGCCCCAACTTCTCACAAAACCAAATTTTCGCTTCGAAACTCAAGACATCACGAAATTCACCTACTCAGAAGTTCGTCTCCTAAAGAGAGAGCAACAGATTCCAATAAATTGTGGAAGTATACAAGAAATACGCCGCACACCCCGAAGACATGAAGTCACAATAGGGCTGAGACGCCAAGCCGCGTCGACGTGGGGGGAGACCCTGCATACAGCAGCAAGCGCCAGGCCAACGCGCATATGCGCCCTGAGACGCGGCGAACCCAAGCAGCCCAAAGCGCACCCTCGTCACTTCACGTAACCTGCGACAAGTTGACACCCGTCCCCGCGACACTATTCTATTTCTCGCCTTGTCAGCACCGCACTGTGACTGAGAACTTATTCTACACACACATTCGCAAACCCCGCTGTTCGATCATTCATACACCGAGCAATTTACACAAAGGACGAATAACGCGGAGAAGAAAGGGGGGCCCCATCACGGTCATGGCCGCATCTCTTGTCGAAACAGCAACCCCAGCCCCAGCCCCGTCAAGAACGACGACGACAACGATAGTGAAAAACATGTCGAAAAGCACACACAACTGCCCGCAATGCGGGAGCGCCGTATCGCTCGACCGCAGCATCGAAGAAGCACAGCGCAAGATCGCCGAACTCGAAGCCCAAGTCGAGATGCTCAAAGAAAAGGCTACAGCCGCCGGTGCGTATTCCTCCCCTCCCTCCTCCCACTATTTCGAAAACTGAACCCATTCTCTAGTAGACAAATGCGCCGACTACGAAGACCAACTCCGCACCGCACGCCCCCAACAGCGCCTCCCCCGAACCTCCACCTCGTCCTCCCTCGACCCGTCGACCTACCCCCCTCGACCCTCAACGTCAGGCTCCTCCGACCCTCCACGCCCCTCAACCGCCTCCAGCACCACCGCCGCAAAACAATCCCGCTTCTCCTTCTTAACCTCACGCCTGCCCTCTCCCGCCCCAGCACCTCCGCTCCCTACCTCCACAACCGCAACCCACACCCCCTCAGGCTCCAACACCTCCAACACCATCTCCACCGAACTCCTCACCGAACTGACCCGCGAACGCGAACTGCGCGCCAAAGCCGAAGCGCGCGTCCAAAAAGTCGATCTCGAGATCGAAGAACTGAGCGTGCAGCTCTTTAGCCAGGCGAACGAAATGGTGGCCGCGGAACGGAAAGCGCGGGCGAAATTGGAGGCGAGGGTTGAGATGTTGGAGAAGAAGGATCGCGATAAGATGGCGCGGTTGGAGAGGTTGGAGAAGGCGGTTCAGAGGGTCGAGAGGGTTAAGACGCTTTTGGCGGCGCCGGTTGGGGGCAGGGGCCGTTAAGGATGGGGTGAGGAGTTAATGTGATGTGATGTGAGAGAAAGACGAGGGAAGATGTACTGCTTTCATCTTGTCCTGCTCTTTCATCTCTCTATTCACTTTCCTTGCCCATCCCTTTTCCTTCTGTCCCATTTCTTTTCATCCTTTTTCTTCTCTCAGTCATCTTCATCTTCATCTTCATCTCCTTTTCCTTTTCCCTTTCCTTTCCTTACTCACGATACCCGTTCTTTTTCTTTTCTTTTCTTTTCCATCAATCTCCCCATTTAGCGTTGCATTGGGTCCGGAAGGAGGGGGAATAGGGCGAAAACTTTGGGTACTTGAATGTTCGTTCGGTCTTGCTTGCGTTTTGGATCTCCCCTTTCCCTACCATGGTTCTGAATCTTTTGTTTTCGAGTTTAGCGTCTGCGTGTTATTTGAGTGGCGTGTGTAACGATACCTGTGTCTGAATGGGAAGCGAGAGCGTTGGTTTGCTGTGTTTTTTTTTTTTGGCTTGATTGGATAGGGTGGATATGGGAACTTTTAATTGAAAGAGGGGAAGAGGCGAGGGAGGTGGGTATAGATAGGTGTTCGTTCAGATGAATGCAGGATTTAGCGTGATAAATCTTATCGTTGTTGCGCATTCTTGTGACATGCCAATTACGTACCAGTCCGCACCATTAAATCTCCGAATAACAATCAACAAATCATAATTGCCACAGCCAACCATCACAAAATCAAACACGCGTTAAACACAAACAATCTCTGGAAGAAGTGGTATCACATTTTTACTCTCCCCACTTCACACCGACCCTCACACTCCGACTCACAATCTCTCTCCGACCCCGTTAGCTGCCAACGTTCCCCTTTCCTCCCCACTACCCGAAGCAGCCATTACAGTATTATACAGATCTTCCATCAAACACCACCACTACTACTTCACCACTCTCAACTCCATAAACCTTTCAACCTTCAACACAAAAAAAAAAGAAAAACATCCGAGAGCAGAACCCAGGGGTATGATTCCTGAAGAAGAAGAAGAAGCAGAAACAGAAAACCCACACAGTAGTTGGTTGATTGGTCGAGAAAATGGGGAATGGGAAAAGGGAAAAACGCAAAGTCTGAAGGAGAAAAAGAGCTCTAGGGCCGTTTTTGCAAAGGTGGTCGTGCGGTCATTGCAGGAGGAATAAGAAAGGGGAAAAAAAAAAGTCATACACACGATTTTGTAGGAGACAGAGACGAAAAGTCTGGGTATGTTGGAACGAGACAAGTAAAGGAAAAGGTTCAAGGAAGGCGCTGCCAGTAACAAAGGCGAATAGTTGCTGAATCAGAAGTGAACGGTGTTGTGTCGTGTCTAGGCGCCCTGGTTATAAGCAATCCAGGCGTCGTGGGCTTCTCGGAGAACTAAGTGGACGGTTAGCAGGGTAGTAGAATGCTGCTGGTAGAGATTGCTTACTTTGAAGAACTTGAGCCTGAGCCATGTAGGTCTCACAAGCACACTGCAGCGTGCGTCCGTCGATGAAATCGAGTATGACACTATTTGGAAGCTCTTGTCGATCTTGGTCGGGCGCGTATGGTGTGCGGAACTCGCTGAGATGGAATCGCTTGGTGATGCCCTTTGATTGCTACATTCACAGTCAGAATAACGTAAGTCTAAGGTAAATTTTGCACTCACCTCGTTGGACTTGGACAGACTGAGCACCAAATTGCCTGTAGCGTCGATCTCGACCCATCTTCGTTTCCATAGAAGAGTGTCCGGGAATTGGACGTTCAAATCACCAACTTGGACAGCCGGAGGAGGCTCTCGGAGAGAAGGTAACGATGTAGGACCATCCTCTCCCTGCATAGAGCTGATGGTTCCGGTCTTTCGAGAGATGGCAGAAATAGAAGACATTCTCTTAAACAGCTTGCTGGTCCTCGAATCCTTTTTCTCCTTCTTTTCGTCACGCCTCTCCTCGGTGCTCTCGAAACTATGTGCGGACAAGCTTCGTGGACCCTTGGTCTCAGTTCTCGATTCGCTCAATCGTCGACCAAATGACCTCCAGCTGCTCTCGGACGAGGATCGAGGCAAGTTTGGTTCCTTGGCCTGCGATGATGAAGCCGGGCGGGGCGAGGAAGGTTCCATCTTCAGCTTGATTGGACTCTTCGGCGTTGTCTGCGCAGACCTTTTATGATCAATGGTGATCTGGCTCTGATGCAGATCTAGCGGCGTGGTTTCAGTCGGCATCGTCAGGGCAGGCTTCTGCATTCGCCCATCCCGAACGATACGAGCAGTCACCTGAACGGACTCGGGTTTCTGGAATGCCGGCTGTACTTTGTACACCGGCGGCCCTTCCCTTGAAGAACCTCTCGAAGGAGGTGGCTGTAGGATGGGCTTTTTGTCAGGCGTTGAGAAACTGGACAGATTCGCAAAGGAAGCACGGCTCAAACGCTTGATGGATTGTGTATTTGGGGAGTTTCCAGATGGAGGAGTGGAAAAGAAGGATGATTTGCGTTGGACGATGGAGTGGGAGGAATCGGGGGTTGCAGCCAGACTTACCGATGCTGAAGATTCCCTGTTGGACTTTTCGGCAAGGGCCTTGATACGTTGAGAGATGCCAGAGGAGACATTGATCTTCTTGGCCACAACGGCGGTATCCGAGTTTGCGTGGGGCAGCCAGGGACCAGACGCCTTGCGTGGAGTTTGCTGTTCAGATGAGAAACGACCCCCTTTATACGAATGAGACACAGATCTCTCCGAGACTGAAATCTCCGACACAGAAGTTTTGCGGGGAAAGAATGGCGTAATCGGTGACTTCGAGACGGACATGGGCTTTGCCTCTTCCAGTGTGGCACTCTGCAACTCCTCCATGAACGAGTCGTCGGACAGATACTCGCAATCCGAATTTTCGGCACTGAGATGTAAGGGATCAAGCATGGCACGGCGTCTTTCCTTGCTTTCGACGTAGCTCTGCCGATTCGAAGCAGCAAAAATCATCGATTCTCGCTTCTCTCGCTTGGATGTGGCCTCGGCTTCTGAAAGATTCACATCGGATGGCATGAAAATCATGGACTCGCGTTTCGACCTCCTGCCACTCTGGATATCAGGGGGCATAAGGATCATGGATTCCCTCTTGTTCTTCCGTGCAAGAATGGTGTCAGAAGCGGACGCTTGAGGGTTGAATGCGGATTGGCTCTCGGACTGGATAGTAACCTCCACAGATGGTACGGGGGTGTCGTTGTCAGGCACAACGGTTGGCGAGCTTTCGATGGAATCGTCTTCGTCCAAAATGTATGGCGGCTCCAATGCAATCTCAATATTCTTAGTAACGACATCCGAAAATGCTTCAGTCTTGTCATCTTGCTCTAGGGCCGCCTTTCCGTCTTCTGATACTGATGATGGCCTCGTAGAGGGCGCACAGGAAGAGCCTTGGGTTTGCGCAGATGTTGGCGAGCATGCGGAGACGGCTGAATGCAGATCGTCTGATTCTGCCTGGCTACCCGCCATATCGAGACTGGAATGCTCGTTGAGCGCGACCTCGTCCGAAGCCGCCGGGTTTTCAGAAACGACAGACTCAGCTGGAACTTGGCTTTCTGCTGATTCTGCGGTTGGCGTGTTGTCATCAAGATGGTCGTCCACGGATCCAATGGTTCCATCCACAGTCTCGGCGTGGTCGTTGCTCTCGGCCGCAGTTTCTCCGGGAAGCTGATCCGCTTTTTCCTTTTCCCCCTGTCTTGCCTTCAACTGCCTTTTCCGCAGTTCCAATGCCTTCATGAGACGCTGTTTTTCCGGAGATATTCTAGGATGTATGTGAAGCGGTAGTGACTTGACACTTGCGGGACTCTTGGGGGCGAACGAAGGCGACGGCAAAGGCAAGTCCGGAATTGGCGGAACAGGGGGTAGAGGAGGAAAGGCGATGCTGGGCACTTGAGTTGTGTCTCTTGTGTCTCTCGACTTGGGACGCTTTGGCTCTGGGTTCTTGCGGTTTGCCACACGCATGCCCGCGGGGAGCGAGGACACTGGACGGGATGGGTTCTGCGCACCAGGACCGGACGTGTGGGGTCTTTTAGTGTCGAGGGATGGCCTTGGCCTGGGACCGAGCTTCACCTTAGGCTTGTATTGGGCATATATCTCGGCGTAAAGATCGGACATGGCTGGGCGTGCGGTCTGCGACGACATGCGCGGGTCCGGGCCATTGGCGAATAGAGAATCATATTCCTTCAGGCTGTCGCGGAAGTTGGACGATTTGAACTCGGGCTCCGAGTCTTCGGGCGCGGCATCAACTGTAACGTGAGAGGCAGAGGTTTTGGCGGTGTCGGTCGTCGTGACTCGTTCGAGCGTGTCCGTCACGGTAGCTTTTGACGACGAAGAGGTAGCTGGCCGAGCCAGTGATATGGTATCGTCGGATGAATCTTCAGCGTTTTGACCCTCCTCGGCATCCTCTGTAATCTCATCCAACTTGCGGCGCGAAGAACTGGTGGAGGAGCAATTGGACGGAACGGCGGTGTGGAGAGAACAGGCGGAAGCAAGAGCAGAATCGCTGAGCTCGTCCGCGGAGGCAATGGAGATGACAGTATCGTGAGGTGTGAACTTGTCCGATACAGCGGTAAAATGGACGGCGACGCGGGCTGGGAGTGGTGTTAGCTTGTCCAGGAGACTTGTATGCAGGGCCGAAGACTGGCGCACCTTGAAGTAATCGCGAAGTACCGTCGGGAACATATTTGATTAGGACCTTGCGTCTGCGATAGAGCAAGAAACCGTAGAGGGGAGATTTCTCTTCGTATTGAGCAACTGCGCTGCGAGCATCTGCAGCTCCGCCGGTACCCCTGGCCAGGACGTCGACAGCATCGCGGGAGGCATATTTGAGCAGGAACCTAGAAGCAGATGGCGATGGTCAGCAAGGAAAACGGACAATGAGACCTTCCGGACGGTATTATGAGGGCAATGCGAGATGGGAAATGGGAATATAGGAATATGGGAATATGGGAGTGTCGTACCAACCACCGCCTTCGGCCAGGGCGCCCTGGTATGCTTCGGTGACCTTTTGATCGTCGAGCCCGTTCAGCGACATGGCGAACAGCAGCCGCAGAAGTTGTCGGCGGGCGGGCGGGACGGGACTGTCGCCCTCAAATGAGGCTCAAACAGCGTTGTCGACAAAGGTTGCAGTTGCGCGGGAGTGACAAAGTTCAGCGAGATGCAGAGTCCGGACAGCAGAGGTCGGGGGGGACTGTGCGCTCGCGCCGAGGAGTAGGGGACTCTTGAGTTGGAGGTGGAAAGTCAGACGTGGATGGCCCGGACCATTTGCTCGCTCGATCTCGCGCGCGGCTGCGAACGCATGGAGGAGAAGGATAGTGAAGGGAGCGAGAGTCGGTCACTGTGCACCGGGCACTGCGAGAAGCATTGAAGGCGTGAGTCGGAATGTAGGAGAAAGAAAGAGGAGTGAGGGGTTGGTTAATGGGGGGTGTGTGTGTGAGAAGAAGAAGAGGGGGTAGTATGTAAGAGGATGTCCGGGGGCAGATGCAGTAAGAAGAGAAAAAGGGAGCAAATGGTGCCTGAGTGCAGAAAACAGCAAGCAGCAGCGGCAGTGGCAACAATGGATGGGGGAGAGAGAGAGCAAGAACTGCAAAGCACATCAAGCAGCACTCAGCATTCAGCAGTGAGCACACCAGCAAGCAGCCAGGTTCATGTTTCAGCGGATGCAAGCTCGCCTGGGCGCTACTCGTGCACTACGAATGGCTACGAATGGCTACGAATGGCTGCGAATGGGGGTGCTGGCAAGTGGGAAGTCAGGAAATGCTCCGACAGTGGCCCTCGCCATGTCCGCTGTGCGGTTGTGGCCTTGTAGTCGGTGGAAGCTGTCCACGGCTATCGTTGACGCGTCGATTGATGTACATACAATAGTATAGATGAGGATCATGGGTGAGGATCATGGATGAGGATCATGGATGGGTCAAGAGAGCGAGAACCAGAGCTAAAGCCAGCCTGTAGCATTGCGTGAAGCCTTCCATGCAGCTCCAGCTTGTTCCCTTGGACGCTCCGTGAGATCCGTAGCAGCAACAATTCCTGCCCAGGGTCAAGTCAACCCCTCTTTTCATGCTGCAGCTGATATGTACCCGAAGCCAGTTTCACGGTTGCGATATGAGGAAACGTCGAGAAGAGTCGGTCAGTTGACCAGGACAGAGAGACAGGCAATTGGATGGATCATTGGTGTTGGATGGTTAAAGACCGGAGGCGTGAGGGAGGAGAGAGGAGGCACGCAAGTCAAGTTCACGTCACAACCCGGCTGGAATGCAGGAACGACTCAGTCGCAGCAGCATCAACCCTGTATCTTTCGTGCCTTCCCTCCCCACTCGCAGAGCTCTTACCTGCTACGTACTAGCAGTAGTAGTACACACTCGTCCATGGCACGGCAACAACTGATGCTTCACCTTGGTCACTCATTGCCATTCTCTGCATCCACTGCATCCACTGCATTCACTGCATTCACTCCATAGCGCTCTCTCCGATATTGCCATACATGCAAGGCGACAATCTCATCGACCGTTTCACATGGCCACCCTCATCGTCACCACAAAAGCAAATACCTACGCTGCCCCCTGACTGTTCTTCCTGCGTGCAGCCCTCCAGCTCTCTTTTCGTCCGCGGCCCGTCCTCGCACCTCCATCCGGGATGCCATCCCATCGATAAACGCCCCAGCTCAAATCTCCACAAATTCATCTCCACAGTCGCGTCGGCCATGGTGCAACTTGCAAACAAACGACGACGAAAACAAGGCCAGCGAAGAGGGAAAACGCGCCCAGTACGCGTCTACTGATGGGTCGTCTTCATCTATCCACTGCACCCAGGCCAGAGCTAACACCGCAAGACCCACGGAGCCGGACTCTCTCCCTCCCAATCAGCGCCTCGACATGGCCGGGACGTGGACTGTGCCCTCCATAGCACCAAATGCAATCGATAACACCCACATGGTTGTCTGCAAGACATCAAGCTGGACGGTGGCGGCCCAGAAATAGCACCAGACATCGCTATCCGCTATCGTGAGGGTGCGCAGAGGGAGAGAGGAAAGAGAGGAGCATGCCCCTCACTAATTATCCGTTCACGGTCCATGGCTAACCCATCTCACCTTCGGCCCCCCCGCCATCGGTCCTGACCTCCTGCCCCTTGCAGCTTGCATCTATCGTGCATCTTGCACTTCCAGAAACAGCCTCATACAGTGGCTAGCTTTGCCTCATTGAGCTCACTTCAGATCCAGCTTTGCCTGCCCCAGATTGGTTCCATCCACACCCACAAGTACATGTTGGAACCACCACTTCCATCCTCGCGGGGAGCTAGTCGTAACCGGTCGGCTCCCGCCGTTGCAAACTCTCCCTGCCAGATCCATGGCTCCATAAATCTCTCCATGCTCACAGTTGTCTAGCTGTTCTCAACGTTTTCGTCTCTTCTCAGATCCATTGTTTGGTTTCACTAATCGGCTCTCCTACACGGCCATTTCCGAACCCGGTCCAGCATCCCCCGCCTTCCAGCCATGACGTTGCTCCCCGCCATATCCACCGTCTCCCACCTCTCCGACGCAGAGCTCCGCACTGTGCTCGATCTCCTCTTCGAGCCCTCACCACCTCTGCATTCCCTGTCCTTGCCGATTCTGCGCACCACCTTTCCGAGCTATGACATCCTCATCGATGCTGTAAATGCTCAATTGACGGCTCTTGCCGGATCGCCCAAGCCCGAAGACATCGCTAAGCTGTCTGAAATACTGTGTTCCCACCCACGGCTCGGGGAGAAGAAGGTCGAGAGTGAGCAGAGCAAGGCAGAGCAGGCTCAGTTGCAGCAAGGCGCAGAGGGCGAGAAGGAGCAGTTGGCTGCCTTGAACAAGGAATATGAAGACAAATTCCCCGGTTTGAGATATGTGTAAGCAGCATATTTGGGCACTGAATTGATCAAACAGAGGCTAAGTCGACTATCAGCGTCTTCGTCAATGGTCGTTCCCGCCCGGTCGTTATGGATAATATGCGCCAACGCATCTCCCGTGGCGATATCCAGGCCGAGCGTGCAGAAGCCCTCCAAGCCATGTGCGATATTGCCAAAGACCGAGCGTCCAAGCTGCAAAGATGATTGCACTCAAGTGGATCGGACAGTACGTCGAAAGTTCTTACATACACAGTGCATGATCCAGCAATCGATATTATCAGAGGTGTAGAATCCATGCAATGCAACATGAGCGTCCATATCCTGGAAGTGCAAATTTTCTCCTCGAAATTATAGCCCTTGTTAGATTTGGTTGGCTATGTCTGGTTCTAAAGAGGCATATCAAGAGTTATATATTTCTCAAATGGCCAATGAGCGTCCATGGCATACCATCTTATCAAAAGTCCATGCCCGCCTATCTACGAGTTCATAGCCAAGACCAAAAGGAATCACAAAATTTTCCACATCTGACTTGGTCAAGATCTTTACATGCACACATCACAAACCACATACAAAAATTTTAATTTTCAGGAATTCATTCTTTCATTTTGCTTTTCCTTCTTCCTCACCCGTCGTGGCAATGAAAGGACCTTTTCCTTTTTTGGGTTTCTTGAGACTGGAATAGCGTACAATGACTAACTGACAATAAATTTTTGGCCCCCCACCTTATACACCTGTGACTCCTGCCCATGATTCGTACGTACGTATGTATGATTGATAGAGAGATACTTTTTTAGGAAAAGAAAATATATGCCTTGAGTTCTGTCGCCTGAGGTTGTGATTTGTGCCGTGGGTTGTGGTTGCGAATGAGATAGGAGGAGGAGGAGGAGGAGGAGGAGGAGGAGGAGGAGGAGGAGGAGTAGGAGTAGGTAGTGGTGGCAGTAATGGATAAAGAAGGATGAAGGCGAACCAAGGAAGACGATGGGGTATATGTACAGTAGAGACTTCAAAAACAGATATGGATCGAGTGTGAGGATAGGGAATATGGTCGGTTTCCATCGAGAAGCGTTCAGGCACTGGTGGAATGGTGGTTGCGAGGCGAGGATTGATAGAGGCGATGTGGATTCCGAGTCCAGGAGTCGAAGAGAAGATGTTTGGTGATTGATCTGGATGTAGACGTGAGTTTGTGGTCGCGGTCGTGGTCGTGATCGTGATCGTGATCGTGATCGTGATCGTGATCGTAGTCGACGATGGATGGTGACGGTAGAATGATCATCTCGTTCCTTTACCCCTCAACGCATGGCCCCCTTCTTTCATCCTTCTCCATCCTCCGTCCCCATGTCCCACAACGACACGCCCATCCCTTCCTTCTCTCCACCCACCCCGGCCGTCGCCAACAGCGCCGTGAAATTCGGCGAACAGGTAACCACCCTCGTCGTCTCCTCATCACCTCCCCCTACACCAAAAGAAGAACCGGACCCAGCACTGGGCCAAATCGCATCCGCCCCCTCATCCACCTGGTCGTAGTCCCCCAGAACCGGTTCCCCAGGATCCAAGATACTGAAATCAGAATATATCATCTGAGGAGGCGTTTTAGTAGTGTCACCTCTGGAATTTGTAGCTGTAGTAGTGGAAGTGAATGAGGAAGACGTGTTTGCCGAGGGAGAAGTGGTGTTGTGATAACTCTGATTCTGGTTCTGACTCTGGAAGTGCAGGGACGAATCATACGGATCGGGATCTTCGTCCGACTCGTCGAGATGGGCGTACGGGTCGAGGTCGTCTTCGAGGTCGAAGGCGTCGTAGTTGGAGAGGCCGAGCGGGGAGGGGGGAAGAGGGATGTAGGCTCTTCGTGGGGTTTGGGGTTGCGAAGGCGTGTGCGAGTAGGCATCGTTGGGGGATTGGAATGTTGGGGATTGAGGGGGGCGGTGGGAGGGGAGAGGGAAGGGGAGGAGGGGTTTGAGTTCGATGGGGAGGGAGGGGGAGTTGGGGTCGTTGATGTGGATGTTGATGGTGTTAATGATGGATGAAAAGATTCCCCTCCTCCTACATGGATGACGGGTGTTGGTAGGAATGGTGAGTCCTTCTCGATATTGACAGGTCGTGTGTGCGTATCATGACTTCCGTACACAAAGGCAAGTCTAGCCAACTCAAGCTGCTTCTCTTCGCGTTCCTGATGCACAAGGGAGGTTCCTAGGTCATCGTACGTCTCTTTCGGAGTCAGTCCCCGTCGTCGAATACGGTTCAGGATGGCAGCTTTGCGCAAGAGATTCCGACCAAGTGCCTTCTGCTTTGCCCAAACGGCAATCTTGGAACTCCCACGGTCCACGATGTTGGTAGCTGGCGATGAGAACTCGGGGGATAGTCGAGACGTGATGAGGAACAGCCTCAGTCGTCGTTTCTTCTTATGCAAACTGGAATGTTCGCCATCCACGTCTGTCAGTGCCCGACATCGCTTCTTTGGTCGGGGAGGCGATGGCCTGGGCAAGAAAGTGAGAGCCATTTCTAACTTTTGGTTGGTTTGGAAAGTGAATACAACGTCAGTGGTGGTATTCACAGGAATCGAGCAGACAGTTTGAAGCGAAGATGATGATGGGGTTGACTCGGTATCAACGGGCATCATGTGCCTCCAGGCCTTTTCCTCCGTCTCTTGTTGGAATGAAGAATCCTTTGCGCTCGACACGACATGGTCGGGCGGCGGCGGCGACGTTGACGAACCTTGAGCAGTGTCTGTCGGGGCCGGAGGAGAAGGACAGAGACACAGGCACAACACGCCAAGTTGGTGTTGCGTTACGGGACACAGGCCGGCGAGGAAGAGTTGCGGATGGGCGGCAGTAATGGTAGCGGCAGCGGCAGCGGCAGCGGAAGTGGAATCACGGGTGGGACGCTGGCTACAATGGCGCAGAGAAAGCATGCGTGTCAAATTGAAAGTGCCCGAGTGTGAGATGCATCACGAGACCTCATCAATCCGACATATGCATGGATAGCTGGACCTTGGAACCAGGCTTGAGAGAGAGACCTAGCTTGCTACGACTGGCTGGAAGTTCGTGAGTCGATGGAATAAATAAATATGGGAGTTCGGCAAGTGGATCCAGTCGTAGTAGTAGCGGTGCTGGTGCTGGTGCCGATGGAGATGCTGAATATGGCGACAGGGTAGAATAGCGACGTGAGGAGCAGTTGAGAGGGGAAGGGGTGAAAGAAAACAAGGTGAATTCGTTTAATAATACTCAGAGAGGAGAGCGACATAGAGGGAAGAAGAGTGCTAGAGCTAACACTGAAGAAGGGCTTTTCGGGAGGTGTCTGATGACCCGAAGCAATGGGCGGATTATGCGGAGAACCCAGCAGACAGCGCAGCCCCAGACGCACGCTCCCCCGCCGGACGCCCTGTGCGCGTGCCTCGAAGCTCTTGGGAAGAGGGCCGCGTTGCAATTGGAGAAGTGCAGACGAGGGCTGGTGCGCCACGGCAATGAATAATACTGTTGGTGAGGCCGACGTTATTGTTGGTGGTGGTGGTGGTGGTGGTGGTTGTTTGTTGTTGTTATTGTCAGTCGAAGCATGAGACGGATCGGTTCCCATAATAACTCATAGATGTACTCAGTCTCTAGGTAGGCCCCCGCATCTCGGAAAGCATACTGAGACCATTTCCCGCTTTTTTCGAGGCGAAAACAAACACCTCGAGTGCCACAGACGTAGGTAGACAGGCCTGCCCAAGCGAGAAAAGAGCGAGGCACACGACACTGAGATGGAGGAGCAGTCTCCTCCACAGGGTGGCAGTAAACGGCTGTCGGCGCGCGGAGAAGGTCTCCAAGTGGTGGTGAATGTCACGAATGAGGCTGCACGGCCGCTATGTCCAGGGATCCTTACTGTGACTCCCCCAGTCCCAGTCTATCCAGGTGTCCATCTCTGGCCTCCGGACGACGATCCATTTAGAAATCTTCCTCTCCCTACGTAGTGCTTCCGTCCAGTAGCCAACCGGAATGGCACAATTGCATCGTCGGAGCTTTCGTTCGCAGTCCCCCTTTCCAATGACTACTGCTTTTTTCGCCCTCGTCGTATGTATCAAATGAAAAAACATGAGGCGCGTTCCCTGTCGCCCTAAGCCCTAGGGGAATTGAGGGCTGCACCGCCTTCCTCGTCTCGTTTCTTTTTCTTTCTTTCGTTCTTGCTTGTCGCGACGAATTGCTTTGGTCTGAGAAAGAGCGAGCACTCCATGTCAGACTTCAGTGCCTATGCGAACCTGACCAACCTGATGGCTGTAAGAAGCTCGAGTAATGTCAGGGTCCTCGCTGATCGAAACTGGAACCATCTCTGCTCTGGGGTCTGGAGCCTCGATCCCGGGCCGTCGCCGCTGGGTTGCGCTGAATCGGGAAGCATTTTGCACGCGACGCCCGCACCGCTCCACAGAGAGCCCTGGTCCTTTGGACATGCCCGGCTTCCTTCAAGCCTCACTCAAAACCTTCGCGTTGCAACGTCCAGGGGAAAACAAGAGCCTGAGCAAACCTGACAGATGTGCCTAGGTGCTATGTCATCACTGCTGCAAACTCCACCCCAACCGTGTCGGTGACAGTGACAGTACCTAGTAACAGTGACATTTCATAGCATCCCCGTATACCATACGACCCACAAGCCATCTGGATGCCTTGGAGGTTGCCTTTTGCCAGCATCCTGTTGCCCTGTGCCCTGTGTCCGCGACTTGCCACACCACGACTGCCTCTGATGCCTGACGCTGCGTGAATGCGTGAATGCGTGAATAAAAATTTTCTCGCTGCGTTGTGAGATGTCGCTGGTTGGTGGCAGCAAGGTAGGCGTCTCAGTAACCAGGATTTCTCCACCTCCTTGACTCCAGGACATGGCAACATGCTGACAGCCGCTGTTGCATGTCACTCTGAAGGGCAACAGTCCGGCAGCATTCCTCTCTCGCCCCTCAAGCCTAGACGGTGTCGTGCGCCCAAAGACCACGATTCCTCCTGTGAATGGTTGCACCATCCCCGCAATTACCCCATCACGAGACCGAGAGAGCATTTGCAGTCCGCATGTCGGCGTCTTCCACCCTGCCGTCCATCTGCCTTGATCGAACCTCAGACCATCCAGGAACCCCCCTTCCGAGCGACCTACCGCACGTAGACTAGACATCTTCCGGGCATGACTAGCTCTGCTCTCGTCCGTCTGTCATTTGGTGTGCTATCCAACGTACAAGTAGACACCTTGAGCTGAGGGGCCAAAGCAATTCTGGTTTCGTATATTTGCTTCTTGGTGCTGCATTAGAGTAGACAGGTACCCACTACACATCATACGATTCTGTGCGTCCAGATGACGGGCATTAACTCCACTCATTAGCTCGCTTTCTTCCTTGCCTTGCAGCCCAAATGTCACAGAGATGCTGTACGTCGACCATCCCCGTACTCAGATAGTTCATCTCTACCTTAGCGCTCAGGTACTATTATTTCAGCACACCGGTCCTAGTTCTCGCCCTTGGGAGCCGTCGATTAATGTTTCGAATGTTTCGTCTTTGGGTTATTGGGTTTAATTAATCTTCCCTCCAACACTCGGTCGGTTATGTGTGATGGCTTGCAGCCGCATGCATGCAGCGGGTGAATGTACTTTATAATATATGACTTGCCCGCTAATGATAAAAATAATGTTGCTCGACGGAGTAGACCGCTCTCTGGTCCGAAAACGAAGACAGAGCTCGAACATGCTGAGCAGATCGAATCCGCAAATGAAATGTACTCTTGTAACACACTGCTGACGACTCCATGGCAGGTGGTGGTAGATGCTGTATACCTAGGTACTTGGTAAATCATTTTGGAATTGCGTGTATATGAATGGTTGCCCACACCTCCCCTGATTCGAGTAGTCAGCGCTCGCGTCGAGATTTTGGAGTCTCACTCGTGACGGCATATTCCTCGCGGCAGAGGCCAGTTCTTGCTTCGAGATAAAACAAAAAGAAATCCACCATAAACGATCCCGACCCGCTATGCAAGTGTCCCCCAAGAAAAGAAACGCCCGTGGGTAATATACAGGTCTAGATGGAATGTATTTGCAATCAGATGGCACACGAATTTTCATATCCTCGCTTTGACCTCGGGTGAGAGAATACGGTCTTCGACCCGCCTCATGTACTTGTTAGTCTGTTCCGCAAGTGTGAGGGTGAGAATCTATCAGGAGTCAGTTGTTTGATCCACTGTTTTTGTCGAGCTAATGTTTTGCGTACCGTATGGGGCAGAATTCGAGCCAGATGCGCAAAGTAGCCCTTGTATACGGCAAGGATACCTTCCGTCTTGACCGTGCGGTACAAGCAGTCGAATGCTGAGCTGTAGAGATTTCCCGTCTGGTTGTACATTCGAGACATGACCGTGTCTGGAGGGTGCATGACACAACACACCACGAAGCCACTTGCTGTGCTGCTTGCGATGTGCAGCGGCATGCCTTCTTCCATCCCGAAGTGCTTCACCAGTCTTCTCTTCGCAAAGAAGTACGTAGGAAGCTGGACGGAACTACCAAAACCTGTCCGCACCATGGCCGGCCCAACACCACGGTAAAGACCTTTAATGCCTTCCTTGCTATATATCTGCTTCATACCATCCACAGCGTTCTTGTAGTGATGCTGCGTTCCGACTGGGAGGAATGGCGAGTACGACTGGAGACGGGTCTTGATAAGGAAGAACGGGGATCCTGCAGCTGCACCGAGGATGCCTGACGCAGCGCCTGAGAACAGATTTATGCCGAAGGATTGTACAGTCGTGTCATTGTAGATGGCATTGGTGACCGTCTTGCGTAGGGGTTCGTAGAAACCTAACCGGCAACCATTGAGGGTCATTTGATATATATACTGCGTGCGCATTAGCCTTCAAAGCATCCATAGCTCTTGGAGTTGTTCGTACAGCACATCCCAACCCTCGAAGCAGACCTCGCGGCCCCTCATTCTTCAAAATGACGCCGACGCCGTGGAAGACACCTTTGTATAACCGTACAGCTTCTTTCTTTGACTGTAGTTCTCCTTGAAGTTGTAACCTGGGCCTTCGTCAACGATCTGTCCCGCGCAGATGTGCCAGCGCCAGAGCGCACCTAATCTTCACCGTCTCGAACCCATGTGTGACTGTAACGGCACCGCACGCAGCAATGCCTCCAGCGATGAAAGATCTGTTTGCTGTCAGCTATCAATCATGCCTATAAGCGTCACACCGACCCTTACCCTGTAGTAGTTGACATTGCGCCGATTCTCTTTCACTCGCGCACACAGTGAAATAAGAATACAGCGAAGAAAAGAGTCGTGCGGTGATAGTGACTGTCAAAAGATTTTGAATTGCTGATCCCCCCCTGAAGGCAATGAATTTAGATACGAGCGCTGATGCTGAGTGAGCGGCCCGGCAACTGAAACTGTGAATAATCTTTTGGAAGTTGATTCCCGAGCAAGACCGATTCCCCCGATTCCGGAGCTTTCCTGCAGGGCCCGCCCAGCTAAGCTTTTTCCATTGTGGCCCGAGCTCCAAATACCCGTTCACGTCGAAGCTGTGGTGAATGGATCCAATGCGACAATCAACATATCGAGCAACTCCACAACAACTGACCGCTCAAAGTCTACCAAGCTGCCTGGCACTAGTTCAAAAGGCACTGTCTACAAGCTTCACCGCACTCTCCCACCAGGCATGCTTTTCCCACGCCGGTGATCTGACGCGAGCACAACCATGGCGTCTGCCTCTGGTCCAGCGACGAAGAAAGTGAGCGACGTCATAAACACTTACCGGCCGTCACGAGTAAGTATTGTATTCGGGAATAGGAATATGTCTATTCAGTTCGCTGATGTGAGCTCCTAGCGCTTCAAACCCAACGATTCCAAAACCCACGTAACCTCACTCGACTTCGATGATAGCGGGGAGCTAGCCATTGTCGCACGCGACGATGACACTCTTCAAATCTACAACTGCCGGGAGGGCAAACATGCTAAAGAGTTGAGGAGTCAGAAGTATGGTGTGCATCTTGCGCGTTTCTCTCACCACGCACAGAGCATCATTTACGCCAGCACCAAGGTTGACGGTAAGCAAACGAAGCGTAGCGATTACACGCCCTACTAATGACACATCAGATACGATCCGCTTTCTCTCTACCCACGACAACTCTTACATCCGCTACTTCAGAGGACACACCGATACCGTGACTTCGATCGCTCTCTGCCCCTCCGACGACACCTTCATATCCTGCTCCAAGGACAACACAGTGCGAATATGGAATCTGGCATCTAACAACTACCAAGGTATGCTGAAGCTGCACGCACCCTATCTCGCGACCTACGATCCCTCCGCCACCGTCATCGCCATCGCCTCCCCCGCGACGCACGCCGTCATGTTATACGACATGCGCCATTATGACAAACCACCATTCGCAACTTTCGACATGCTAGAGCTGGAACAGCGCTTCCTCGGAGCCCAAAGTGCCGAATGGACCAAGATTGAATTCACAAACGACGGAAAGAGCCTCATCATAGGAACAAATGGAAATGGACACTTCGTTCTCGACGCCTTCGACGGTAAACTGATCCACTTCTGTTACCGCAAGGCCGGATCCTCAGGTCGTCTCGGTCCCAGCGGTCCAACGATTCCCGGAGGCGCGGGAATCCTTGGCCAAGGCGATCTCTGTGTTTCCCCCGACGGTCAATTCCTTATGGGCGGGAGCAGCGAAGAAGGCGTACTCGTCTGGGATATCTCGAAACCGCCGTCACAGAACCAGTTTTTGGAACCAAATGAACAGCTCCCAGGACATGGCAAGGCAGCTGTAATCGGATACAACCCCCGCTTCAATCTCCTGGCGACAGCGGATAGGGACCTCACGCTCTGGCAGCCGGATCCTGATCTCATGATGTAAGAGTATCGAAACGCGTTGCAGTTGAATTTTTTGATTGATACTTGGATTTGTATGATGGATATGTTGATGAGGTTGTTATTTTTCTCTCTCCAAAAGACACTAACGCTGTTGAAGGATTGACGCGGAAGATCCCACTGAGAAGGTCCGGAAGGAAGTGGAGATATTGAATGTTTATGGAAGAAGGGAATATCCGAGAAAGTTGAGGATGGAGGGTATCCAGCGCGATGCATATATGAGGTCGAAATGAAGAAACTAAAGATGAAAAGATGCAAAATTTTGGGGATGGGCTATATGGTCAAAGGATTATGTGATCTTATCTAGCTTCTTCTTAAGATTATAAGGAGGTTTGCCTCGACCTGGCTATAGGTGGAGGTACCATTGCCCCTAAACGAGGCAATATCTATGCAATTCTATGCCTTACAAAAGCATGCAAACCAACTTCACAGTCCTTCACTATCTCCCATTTCTACTCATCGTCCTCCCACCCCTCCGGCAAAGCCCCGATGCATTGTCTCTTCCACAACCCAATCTTCTTCTGCGGCCCTCTCAATTTTTCTCCAACATCATCAACATCCATCTCTCTCTCTTCCTTCCTCTCCCCCTCTTCCCCAGACTCCTCCCCCCTCGCAGCCCTCAACAATCTCTCCCAAAACCCTCTATTCTTTATATCCCCACCCCCCAACACCCCCTCCACGATCCTCAAATTCCACCCCGAAGGTTCCACAAAACAGCTCTCTAACACCTTCTCCACTAGATTCTGACCCCTCATATCTCTACTACCCTCTTCGACCCGCACACCCTTCCACGCCGCAGCGGTAGCAATATGAATAACCCAGGCATGTAGCGCCTCCCGCAGCGGATCATTCGCAACCGTATCCGCTGTACCCGTCCATTCCTGCGCTTGTGCTTGCGTAGGTGGGGTAGATATACTTTGCATCAGGACTTGTAGGAATGTATTCACATGCCCTGGTACTTCTGTGGCCAACGCGACGAGCAGCGGCGTCCAGAGGAGAAAAGCGCCCGTCATCGGTACATTAGGTTTCAGGGGTGACGGGACGATAGCAAGGTCCACGACGAGGAGGTCTGTGAGAAGAGGGGCGAGTGCGGATACGGAGGTGTCGGGGAGAGCGGACAGAGCGAGGAGGGCGGCGGTGGATGCAGGGGAGATGTAGGATTTGGGATTCTTTTTGATTTCGGGCTTGCGGGTTCGGGTGTAAGTTTTTAGGATTGTTTGGAGGGTGGATTTGGTATCTTGGAGGGGGTTTTGGGAGTGGATTGGAATGGTTGATGTGGCTGTAGTAGAGGATGAGAAGGCGTGGTCGAGATGGGACCAGTAGTTTTCCCATAGCCAGTCTAGGCTTTCCTGAGCTGCGCGTTTGAGGGTCGTTAAGGAGGGATATTCGCGGTGAACAATGCGGTGGCGTGTCTCGAGAAGGGAGGCTGGGAGGGCGAGGAAGGGGGTTTGGGGGGTTGAAGTCGGTGTTGAGGACCGAGATGGTGGTTGTGGTTGCGATTGAAGCCAGACGGGTTTGGAGCGGCGGAGTTGGAGTTGTGTGTCTGCGAATCCGGTTACGAACCTGGTGAATTGATTAGAATCAGGCGTATCAATCAGGGAGGGAATGAATAGTCGCCTACCTCGAAACCGCACCTCCATACAACAACCTCAATCCATAATGACCCAACTGCCCATCCGTAGTCTCCTCCGCCAACCCAGCTTCCACCAAATCTGCCGTAGCCTCCAACAGCAAGGGCAATTCCCTTTTCCTAATTTTCCAAGCTCGAACCTATTACCTAGAATCAGCAATTCAATCCTGACTCCTCGACAGAACACAAAAACTCACCTTATCCACTGCTCTCCTCCTCCTCGTCCTCCCCTCCTCACCACCTGCATACAAATCCCCTCTCACCCTCAACAACTCGGCCTCATCGCGCCAGGCGGTAACCACGAAATCATGCGTCACAGGCGCCATCAACGGCTCTCAAATCGGGTTTGGTTGGACAGAACGCTTTACGCGCAGGGAAAACGCGTTCGCAGCACAAATTCCATTCGTTAATGCTTCGTCCAGAGAAATTTCCTTATCGATAAGCAGGGGGCACTTCCACCCAGTTCCGCCGGTCCAATCATATCCCCCATGGGGCCATGACGTCCATCCGTTCGCCGATACGCCGACAGTCACCCCTCTCCTCTCCTCTCCTTCCTCAACCAATTTCGTTCCATCCCGTTATTATCATGACGACGACGACCGATCTCACACAACAGCGTCATAACAGCCCCATCCCACTCCTGACAGGAATCTAGAACACTTCGACTCAGACCGAACTACTCATCTCATTTCACCTTACCCTACCTCCAATTCAAAGTCCAACTAAGTAACTACCAGCACCATAACTATCCATGCATCACCACAAGGACTCCATCCGATCCCTACATGACAATTCAATCCAATCCTATTCAGTACCTACATCCTAGAGTACCAAACAACCCCCCTCTACGCGCTAATTGTCATCTCCATCTCCAACTGCATCTCTCATCCCTCCGCATCCGCCGCGTCCGCCACATCTACGATCCAGGAACCAGGCTCCTAGTCTCTAGTCTGCATCTTAACTAAACCTTCTTACTTCCAGCTTCCAGATCCCGTTATAACGACCAACTCAGGTAGGGAGTGCCTAATCATCCGGTTCTCCGTTCGGAGCACAGAGCAAGTACGGCGAGACTCCGCTGTGAGACAGGAATCGAGGGCTGAGACACTTTGGTATAATGTTGATAACCGTTGTTGTCGTTACTCCCTTTGCTCCGAAGCACAAGCGCGCCGACCGAATGTCACCGTTGGCTACAGTCGGCTGGTCGGTCTGTTGTTCGGTCGAACCCGTAAGAGCATCCGAGGAAGAGCGTTTACTCGCATGAGAACGTCGCTGGCACTCTGCGACTAAACGGCTGGGAGCAGAGGCAGTAGGATCCTTTCCGAGACATGTGATTCATCAAGTTTCCGTCCTATGTGAAGCTTGGAACGGGCGGTGTGTTTGTTGATTTGATTAGAACAACTAACCTAACCTTGTCTTCTTGCCTTATCCCCTTTGCCAATTGCCCTCGCGCTCCCGAGGTCGTTCGCACCTAATCACATGGCACAACTCACACGGAACAAGTTGATCTGATACAATGACAGGACCCAATCGTGCCGACAGACTCTGTCCTCGAGACTCTCTTGCAAGATGTCTCCGTCTCGAATCAGGAAGTGCAAGGCCTAAAAGCTTGTACGAGTACAGTTCGATTAGTGCCGCGATGATAAAAAAAATCTGTTGTCAGCTAGTCATTTGGTTCTCGGAACCATGAATGCGGCGACAAAGATGACGACACAAGACATTCACGAACATGGGAATTTTTTTTCTTCCGTTCAAAACTTCTCTTACTCGCAAGCGAGCGAGCGTGTTTAGATTATAGGCTATCTCTCTCTAGTACCTAGTAGAGTGGTTGACTACTGCTAACTAACTACAAAACTCGCAGCGAGACTATGCATCTGCATCTGCAACTGCATGCACCAGTCATTATTATCGTACCATGTCATCAGTACAAGTGAGTACCTCGGATAACTCTCGGTCTCTTTTGCTTCCAAGCAGGACATAATCATGTCGTCTTTCTCGGTGTGCTGCGCCAACGAAGGCGACGGGGGTATCTGTAATCTGTATAGGGGGAAATCCATCCCAAAGACTCTTTAATATCCAAGAACCGAAGAAAGAAAAAGCGTACGCCGAAATCGGCAGTCATGTCCCAAAACACCAACGCTATGCAAAAGTAGTTTGAGTAAAGGAAATAGAAAAGGGAGGTGGACATGTGAGGAAATGTCGGTGTGTTAAGTGTGGCCAGCGGCTCGGCCAGTCGTTGCACGTGTTTCATACAAAATGAAAACGAGGTGGTCCGACCAGTCGCACTACAACCAGCCGTACCCTAATCCAGCGTCCCGCACTGGTAGCGTAGGCTGCCTCAACTGTTGAAACCACCATTCCTTGGTGTATGTCTCGTCCTCGTCGAAAAAGAAACTCTGGCCCTCCAAGTTGCCCTGCACTCGAGGTTTTGAAACAACATGTTCTGTCTTGGTTGCGGGTTGAGGTGGAGGTTGTGCAAGCTCTTCTACGCTGCCGTCATCTGAGCTGGCGTCACCTGCATCTTCGGCATCTTCGTCGTCTCCTTCGTCTGAGTTGTTGTCGTCCTCGTCGTCCTCGTCTTCCTCAGGGGGCTGCCATGTTTCTTCGAGCTTGAGACCCTTCCCGGTACCCTCGGGCAGGTCATCGTTCCAACCCAAGCTCGAATCCGGTGGATCGTACAAGCCCATGCCAACTAGTTCCTTTCCTGAATCCTCCATATCGACATCGTCGTCCGCACTCTCATCCCGAGCAGGAGGATGCTGGATTGGAAGGAAGTCACTTGAACCGTTTCGTGAATTGTCGACCTGTTCTTGATTCTTGCGTGCCCATTCTTGTAGGTACCATGGCATGGGCTCAGTTGCGGGTGTGGATAGGGCAGAGAATTCATACCCTGGGGTGCGTTGGGAAACATCCTGCCAGCTTGAATCCGAATCCTGGGAGCCTCTGTGGGTGGTCTGAGGATGTCTTTGGCTGGGGGTATGTTCAGAGAACATGGAATTGCGTGTTGATAGCGAGTAGAAGTCAGAGCCATGTGCCGAGTTACGGGAGGAGTTTGAATAGTGGCGAGTATAATCCACTGGTTGCTCGATGGCCACGGAAGAACGGGGTGGAACTTGGAATTGTGCAGAAGATGGATGCCAGCTCATGGGCCGTGAAACCTGGACGGGTTCCTCGACTGCCTCCTCTTGTCCAGAGATACCAAACATCATATTGTAGTGGTCGTCTAACGTAGCATATCGTTTTGTGCTGGTGGTGGTCTTTCTCCTCTCCATGGTAGCCCTTGGGCTATTGTGAATGCTCCTTGGTTTCTCGATGCGAGTAGAACGATTCCCCTGTTGGCTTCCAGAGCTTCGCGAGGTTCGCCGCGTGAGCTGCGAGGTAGACATGTTGGGAGGTAGGTTGTCGGTGGTGTCGTACCCTGGGGACAAGGTCGAGATCATGGTGGGCGATTGTGGTTTGATGTATCCAGAAGATATTTGGTAGTTGCTTGAGTGAGTGATATCAGGCGGGTGGTAGAGTCACAAATAGCATCATCTGGAGGGTAGTGTGCCAATGGTTGGAGGGGGGGGTGGTGCATGTGTATATGGCGTGCCAAGAGATATAGACAGATTGGGAAGGATGGTTGGGATAATTCGGACATACAGCTGGGTTGCGGCACAAGTCATGGTGAGATGGCAGGAAGCGGCTAGAGAAGATTCGTGTTGCTGCTAAGAAGGGGCATATGCAGGCAAGGAACGGATGGTGACTGAATTACGGAGGCTACAAGGGGACGGGTTCATGAAGGAATGGCGTTGTGACGACCTGGCGGAGCAGTGCACGGGTGGGACGCGAGGAGGAGCTGATCTTAGTGTGGAGCATCATGGGCCAGGGCCGGGAAGGCATGGGCATGAGCATGGGCGCTGGCGTAGGTGTAGGGATGGACCAGGACATGGGTACAGAAAAATAGGTAGGGCGTGGGCATGGGCATGGGCATGTGCTTGTAGGCGAGGGAAAAGAAACGACCAGAAAGAGGGCCAAATCAAAATGGGGAGCGAAGAGATGGTTGGAGCGCGCGCGGGTATGTATCATGGCGCAAAAACGGAGATGGGGGTGGCCGCGCATGTTGGCCGGTGGAGCGAGCCCGATACGGTTAGAGCGAAAGGTAGGGAAGAATAAGGAAGGAACGGTGGGCAGAAAAGGCAGGCAGACACGCCGACATTGGATGCCGGGGGGGCAGCGGCGGTATGTCCACTGGTGTAATGTGTAGAATGGGCTGCGTGCGTGCCCAGGCCAGATAGAAAAAACACCAGCCAGCGCCAGCAGCAAGACAAGCAGGACTAGCAGGACGAAGGCACAAAAGACGCGAGCACCGAATAATAGAAGCGGCAAAGGCACATTCACACACCAAAAAGGAAGCCAGTGAGTGGTGGTGCGTTGGGTCCAGGCGGCCAGGCTGGCTGTGGTACATAGTGCGACTGGCTGGCGACCGTGTTGAGTGTGAGAGCTTGGGAGCGTGTGAGCCAGTGTTGTGTGTGTGCGCATGTATCGACCGTCTGGCTGCGGTGCTGTGGATATGCGATATGCGGCGGCGGGCGACGACTCAGCTGCTGGGCCTTGGCCCGGAGCCGGGGAGAGAAAGTGTATGTGTGAGTGAGGGGCCTGACTGAGGGCGTGGTCATTGGCAAAGGGCGAACGCGAGCGCGAGTGGTTGCATGGGGGCGTGGGTCGTCGAGGCGGTCAACACCAACTCAAGTCACTCTAGCCATGGGAGAGGATGTGTGAGAGTGAGAGTGTGAGAGTAGTGCGGCCAGAGTTAGATTTCTGGTGCTTGGAAGGGCCAGAAGTGACCGGAGGAACGCAGGCAGGGCGACGGTGGCCCATGTTTTAGCCGCTTCAGCGCATCTCAGCATGGCACTGCATGGGGGGGAGGGGAGGAGGGGGCGCCGCGAATAACAACGGGGGCGGCATGATACACGGACGGTAACACTGGGGCGGGCAGGGCATGGGCATGGGCAGGCATCGAGTGTCTTGTCTTGTCCTGTCCTGTTCTGTGCTCTGCTGCGCTGTGCTGTGCGGTGCGGTGCTGTCCTGTAGGCTACGGTGCCGTGGTTGTGTGTGGACGACGACACGCCGGCGGGCGAGGCGAGTTCAGGGGAGAAGGAGAAGGAACTAGGCAAGGCTCTGCGGCGGCGATGGCGGAACTGGATTGGATGGATAGTCTAAGGTTAGGGCTGGCTAGTCCGGGCGGAGAAGTCGGAGAGAGTGTCACTGTGGAAAGGTGTGGGTGAGACTGTGAGTGATGATGGATGATGGATGATGGCAGATGCATGAGGGAAGGGAAGGAGCGAAGTGTGCGTCCATGGCCAGGCTAGGGCTAGCGTGCGTGGTGGCCATGGCTCAAACTTTGCAGTGGCCGTGGAGAGGGGGGAAAGAGTGGGAGAAATCGAAAAGGGCGAGGTTTGGGAACGGCTTTCTGTCCGCGAGCGTGTGTTCCAAGGTGTGTTCCAAGGGTAATTCGCACCAATCTGGGCCGGCGAGCAGCAAAGGAGCAAGCCACGCAGCCAATGGGAAGAGCGATCAAAGGAAGAGCCAGCCCCGGCATGGGAGCCCCACAGCAACAAATCCATGGCAGTTACAGGTGCTGGAGGAGCTACCCCGGTGAGTGCTTTGTATGGGCGGTATTGCTGTGTAGTGTATGGATGCGCGTGTGAGGAGGGGCCTATGACTTGTGCATGTAGAGGCTATGGCTTGGACTGGTATGGATCCATCATTGATGGGTGTACTATGTACATGCTGCCTATGGAGGGGGTAGTTTGATGGATGTAAGTAGCCACCTGGGCATAATTAGGTACTGCACCAGAAGCCCCATGCTCCATGCTCATGCTCCTTGTCCCATGCTCCCCGTCTCCGTGCCAATGCCAAACCTGTCATTACAGCCCTGAAGTTGCACGCACAGGAGCAGGAGCAGGCAGGAGCAGGCAGGAGCAGGCGGTGGGCAGGCGGTGGGCAGGAGAGAGAAGGGGCGGCCAGCCCAGCAAACAAGCGGTGGGCAGGAGCGAGAGCAGCGCAACCAACAGCCGCTTGGCTCTGCCGGGCCAGTCAACACTCCCAGGCAGGGTGATGACTTCGCACAACTCACTCACGCTGAGAGTGCATTCATCCATCCACTGTCCATCCACTGTCCGCTACCCAACACCCGCTACCCATAACCCGCTCAAGCTCGCTCATGCTCGCATACCACCCCCCGATCATTTCGGGCGGTGGGCAGTCGTTGCGGTTCACTGATTCGCCCGGGCTTCGCAGGCCACACAAGACTGATACAGTGAGAGAGTGACGGACAGATGGGCAGATGGGCAGATGGACAGGAGCGGCAGAGCCAACACAAAGTGCAACTAGACGGCAGCAACTCTACACCATCCTATGCGATACAAGCCCATGCCGCCAGGCTTCCAGTGTCTATCTCAACGCTTGTGGCTCTCCCTCTCGGTTTCTCTGCCTCGCGCACCTGCACAAGCTCCGTGCCAGCAATGCGTCGCAGCAACAATGCAGTAGTGACACAACCGCTACCAGAACCAGCGCCAGCACTACCACCACCGGTGCTTCGCAGGCCAACACAAGTCAGGTCAGGTCAAGTCAAGTCCAGTCCAGTTTCGAGAGGTGCAGCGCAATCCATCGTGATGGCTAGGCGTGTCACTCCTCAACGGCAGCGCCGCAACGGAAATTGCTGCAATCAGCACACCCGTCCACATGTCCCGGGTCAGCATCCCACGCCCAAAGACGCACCTTCAGGGCTCGCTCCGGCTGGCAGTGCTTGCAGAGCGTGTGCAGAACTTGCTCGCCCTCATTGCCATTGCCAGCGCCAGTGCCAGCGCCACTCGCCTGCCTTCAGCCTCGCTCGCGCGCGCGGCGCACCCCGTCCTTACCACGCGCCGGCCTCCCTGACTGACTTTCTGATTTCTGACTTCTGTTGGCCGCCCGAACCCGCCGAGCATGACTTGGCCATAATGTCACCGGCGAGTGCCCGCGTCGTCTCCTGCACGCCGTGTGCGCCGTGCGCCGTGCGCCGTCCGCCTGTGTATGCTGCCCCTCATCGGCTCATCCACACAGACAATCACGCCCCTTCGGTCCCCATTGTGTTGTATCAATCCATTATCCATGGATGTATCCACTCTTTCCCACCCCAGCCCATCTTATCCCATCCTTACCCCTCGGCAAGGACACCTCGTCCATGACCGCGGATACCGCCTACGTGCCCCGCTTGGAACTGTGTCTTTCGTGTGGGCCTTTCTTAACCCACCATCCCTGTTGCGAGCTAGGCACCACCAAAAGAGAACGAGGAGAGAAGAGAAAAAGAAAGAAAAGCACAAACACCCTTGCACATTTCCTTTTCCATCGCCGCCTGCTGGTTATTGCTGGTGGGTGCTGGTGGACCGAGTCTGCCTCTGATGAAACGGCCTGAAGGATTCTCACACCACGTACCACCCATTGCCAACACAACCACTACCACCACCCACAACAACAACAAACACCAGCAATGCACGCCCCCAGTCTACCTACTACCTCCACCCACCGAGAGCCACCGCTTGTCGGGGATACGAAGTGCGACACGGCCCTATGCTCATCCATCCCACCAAAGTTCAAACCAGCGTGCATCCGAATGAACAGCCGCATGCCAGGTGTCCAACAAACCACCACACCTCTTCTCACTATCCCTCCCTCCCTGTGATCTAGGATACAGTTCGGCAATGCATTTGTCCGTCACCAAGACGCGGTTCAACAATCATCAATAGCCTCATCAGCTCTCATTTTGTCTTGCCCCATCCGGCCTTGTCCACCAGGCTCGGCAGTGTCTCCTTTCCTCAAACTAATAATAGAGGGATCATGGTGCAAGGTGACAACCGCCTCCGTGTGGGGTGCAAACAATCCTTTGCAAGTTCGCACATGTTACCATGCTGTAACTATTACCCTCGTCTTGCCGTACTATTCACTGCGACAAAGCATCTCGCAGAAAGGAAACCTTTTTTGTCTCTTCCGGCGTCGTCATGCCTTCCCGTCATTCAGACGACGGACGATCAACATTGATCCGCCGCTCAGACTTCGCTAACAGTGACGGTCTTGAGACCTGACGCCTCTCAAGGATCCAAGCCCTTCAAGCAATATGCCTGCCGCCATTTCTCCATGCGGCAGCACCGTTTTCGATATGGATGGCGAGAAATCCCCGGGACTTTGGGCCTGAACGATGCAGCCGAAGCGCCGATGAACCCTGGCGAAATCGTGTCGACCCGCCTGGTTGATCGACATCGGTGGGCACGGGCGGCAAGGTGAACTTTCCACCGTCAAACGAACTGCATCCTGGCCAGGGGCTGCCTGTCGGTTGCCTTTTGCAGAACGCGGGCGAGACAAGAGTCGCTTTTCGAGAAACCAATGCAGCATGACCATCCCGGCCGCTCTGGTCACCCTGGTCATGCTGCCATGTCGTTGACGCTCGCTTGGCTCCTGCCACAGTGCCATCAAATTCAAGATTCACGCTGCCTGTGCTGACGCAGTTCATAAGTCGAGGCCAATGGGCAATATGCCAATATCACCAAGTCCTTCTGCACTACGCTTAAATTTTTATTTTTATTTTAAACGCGGGCTCATATAATACGACGAGCGCCAGCAAAGGTCAAGAATATATCCAACCACGTACTACTACGTACACAATGGACCAATGGTAGGCCAGAATCCACCATCAAGCTCGGAGACAAAGGGCCGGCGGCAGGGCGCCGTGACAATGGTCCAGCATGAGTGAATCGTATGCACATCTCTCGCATCCATGACTCCTGAGCATCCCACGCTTCAACCCATTCGGCTTCTCCTGATAGCTTCCCCAAGCCTCGGTTTGCGGGTGATTGCATCGAATATGTAACCTCATGTCCCTTGTGCATCACAAGACGAAGTCAAAACGAAAGTACCTGTCAGCGTTGCCCCAAAAGCGTGCTACGGTGCCCAGCCCGAGTCGTTCTCTCTGCATTCTGCATCGCAGCCTTCACAGCTTCCCGCCTAGGTATCGGATCGTGCGCTCGAGAAACCGGATCACACATGCTGACCGACCCGCCTCAGGCTCGGTGTGTTGGAAGGGAGGGGTTGGAAATGACGGATCGTACATGTGGAAGCCACAGTCTCTATTAATGCCCGCGGTCGCTAGCCACCATGGGCCACGGCCACTGTTGGCCTCATCAATCCATATTGCCAGTTGCATATAACGCCCGGCCGTGGTTTCAGCAGCGCCCCCGGGATCTTACCTCCTGGAACCTGCACGCGGGGCAATGCCCAGGTAGAGTTTCGAAATGCATCTAGTCGCGCCAAGGATGGGGGGACTTCTGACAGCCTCAGCCCGGCAATCTGCAGCACGGGAAGGAAGAAAACCCTTAATGACGTACCACCTCGAGTCCCCACGAGATGAGTGGGTCCTAACGTGGCGTTGCATCGTCGAAGCAAGTGTGGAAAAATCAACATGGCTGCGGCATGAGCGGCTTCGTCCTCAAAGAGGCCCACTTATTAGACCAAAACCTTGCTTTTGCAGTCAAAGACACATCCGGGCGCCATTCACTGTTTGTCTTTGCCCTGCCTGCACTGTATCCTCGCCACCAGCTCCATTGGTAGTATGTGTCCATGAGGGCAGACAGACACCATGTGGGCGTCTACATCATCACAAACAATCAAACCCCATGGAAGCCGCCCACCTCCGCCTCCGCCCCTACACAGTAAGTATCTAAGCTCGTTCGGTCACACAGGTCTAATGCACCCAACAAGCGAAAGGGTGACAGGCAGGATCTTGTCGGCCGATTTGGTAAGCCCGCAGGTGCATTATTTTGGTGGGTGAGGTCGATCAGTACCAGACTGACGCTCTGCCTGCCGTGATCTAGACTTTGATTAGGGCCTGTCAAACACCTCAATTTCTTGCGGGCAGGCGGCTGCCTCCCCCAGCGACCAACCTTGGCCTTGGTTTGATAAAAACTCCTGGGCTCGCGCTGATCACCCACTTTGCATCCTCACCCAATGAAACTACGCCAAAAAAAAAAAAGTCCTCTCGATCAACCCCCGATCCGGAAATTGGTGGGCTTACACTTCAAAGTGCATGCAGTCCATCGTCAAAATGTCTGCCTGTCATGTGTGTCTTTGAATCTAATCTCCTTGTCCCACCCAGCACAGTTCTGCACGCGAGCGACACTACTGTATGCCCAATACCATGGAGAAGCGATCCCTCAACCCAATCAATGTCTATGCAGACACGAGAGCGATGCTCATAACTTTTCAATGAATACATTATCGTACCCAGCGCTACAATATGGCTCGCCACAGCGGCTGATCACATAATGGACTAGAAATCCTACCGTGGCACTTCATACAAACACGGGCCCAGAGTCAGGAGGCGACGAGCGAGCTTGTCCCGTACAACACGAGAGGCACAGGTGTCGGCTCGCTTCAAGACGAATCGTGCACATGCCCATATCGGCCAGGACATGCATGTCTCATCGGTCTCTTGTGAAGTGGATGCTGTGTGTTCGGGAAGTCCCTACGGAGCTTACGAGGCCAGTGGTCTTGCACCGCAACTCAACAGAGTGCCGGCCACATCGCGACTTTTGCACTGATGAAACTTTGTTCTTCCGTGGACGATCTAGTGAGCGTCGCAGGCGTTTTGTATCCATGCTGTTATTTTCCGTCGGGCTCACTAAGCCTCGTTTTGACGAGAAGCCGCACAGGTTACCCAGATTTGGCTGGATGAGCAGGAGCAGGCGCAATCTGCTCGACTGCAAGTTGTTGTGAACCATTACTAGGCTCGTGCACATCATTTGGCTTTCGATTGGGATAGCACATCAAACATGAAAAAAAAAGTTAAGACGTGCGTATCGAGTCACCCTTGGAGTCGTCTTGACTATTTACAAGGAATCGTACATGATTTGGCGCCTGGTGTTGCAGATGGATGGGCATCACTACTAATATAGAGCACCCCCATACTTTTAACCTCAGGCGTACGCCGAGGTCGGGCTTGATACATCATAATTCGCCTACATTATGCTTACTGATTACAGTTACACGACCGGTTCGCCACCTCGATATGATCCGTTTTGCGGAAAGCGTCGTCCGGCTTAACCTTGCCAGGCTACTTTGCTGTTGAAATGGAGAATAGGGTCACACTGGGCCTTATTCGGAGCTGCGTCGTGCATCAAATCCCGTTGTCTGCATCATGCAGATGCTCAATCTCAGCGACAGCAACAGCGACGGGGGAGGACGGGGTCTGACAACTCAATCAATAGAACCTTCTTCGTATACTGGAACAGACCAAAACCAGCCTCCACGGGCTGACGAACAAATGAATCGCTCCGTCGTGCAGCGCCTCTGTTTGCAGGCCACACAACACAACCACGGAATCTGACCGCCGCCAGGTGCCCACGGGAACCATTCCTGCACACATCACACTATTGACACATAGGCAGGAGACTGTGCTGTTGCAGCTCCCAACACAACTCCTCCCAACGCCGTCTTACCCACATGAGAGATCCTCAGGCTAAATGGTGCTTCCTCGGTATTAGCGGTCCTTCGTCGATCCGCTTTACATAGTTGTAACATCATTACTCACCGATGCACCGCCAGCACTGGCACCTCGACTGGGCAAGCTGACTGCTGCAATCCACCGATATCCTGTCCCTCGTTTATCGTCGCCCCCTTCTTGTTACAGCAAGTCACATGTACTGTGGCCATTGCCTGTGTGGGGACCCTAGTCCTTGCGTTATTTTTAGTCAAAGGGCATACATGTATCCGGAAATGCGAAGCTCACCTTGCAACGCTGCGTACTACCGTACTTAGGTAACCGCTTCGCCCCAGACGGCCTCGCATCCTTCACACCTACACAATACGTACGCACCTACCAGTTATTCACTATCGCAGTGACCCCAGATGCTGGTCTCTTGGGCTGGTACTCCTATAATCCTATTACAACAAGACACAGGTCATCCCTTGCCCTGACAGGCATCTTTCGCAACAAATTATCCCGTCGACTCGACCCGTTGTCTTCCTATTGTAAACCGTCTGTTGGCTGTTTCATGGCAATTGAGGCGGTGGGACGAGAAGCGCGGTGAGCGCTGCTGTTTCATCCAAGACGCATACTGCGTACGCTTCTTTTTGCTCACAGCGTGTCGCCATGCACGAGAGGCTCAATGTTGTGCACCCGCCGCTTCGACCAATGCTGCCGCGGCTATGCATGTCCGCCCACGCCGTAGCCACCACCAGCCTCTCCATGATACCTGGAGAAAAACAGATTTCGGGGCTTTGAATTCCGGTTGTGGAATGGACTGCAAGTTCGCATATGTTGTCAGGCGGATCAACGTTTAGCCTGTGTCTGGAGCATCGGGCCCTCAGCCCTGGAGTCCCCTTCCCTCTCCATAACGAACCAACAAGCTCGGATGGACTATTACAAGGCACGGCGATATATTGCAGTCAGAGTGCATTCGACAAACCTTGATAGGAGCTGGATGCCATGCACGAACCTTTGATGTGATGTGTCGACTCTCATCTACGTTTTGATCAGCGCCTGGCGTCTTTTTTACTTTGCCTTCCGGACTCGATTGGTGGCCAATGTCCGGTGACTTGGTTACACAACTCAAGGTATTCCGCTTGCTGGACTTAGCTTGATGTGTAGGCAGTAAGCATGGTTGGTGAGCATACACTGCATGCATGGCTTTGCGGCGTAGTTTTTGCAAGCCATCTTTGCAGTTCTATAGTTTGGCGTGTTAAGCACTTTTGGGGTCCGTAGATAGCATGAGCATGTGACTTGGGTGGGGAGATGGGGTTTACGCATTGCGTATTGGGTAGCGGAGGCGGAAGGATTAAATCTCGAAGATCGGACATTGATTCCATTCGATGGTAACGGACACGAACTGTCAAGAATGATACAGGACAACAGCGTAGGGACGTCAACAAATTGAGACTGTATCGCTCTTATTCGGTAAGACTTCACTCTATGTGGATATCTTGAGGCTTGATATTCCAGTGTACATGGGCATGGTTCTTCTCCATCTTTTACATGACTGTCGGACACTTGATTCTTTCCGTATCATCGTCTTGACGATATATGTACAGACAGAAAAGATTTTTCTCTGTGTATCCTGATACTTCACGTTACTTTTTTGTTTCTTGAAGCATTTTGTCCATAATCGCAATTGCGCTTTCCACATCCTTTCCCCCCGTCCTCTCGAAGTCCCCGTATCCGCTATGATCAGGCCATACGGAAACAAACATCACTAACGTGGCCATTTTCCCTTTCAATTTTGCCCTCCTCGTCAATCTTACCCTGCCAAGTTAGCTATCCATACCTTTTGGACATTTGGACATGTGAGGCAGGTCTTCCGAGACGGGTGTCGGGGCTTGGCTTGGCTTTGGAGGTGCAGTGGAGTCCGTACAATACGGTGCAGGTGGAGTGGAGCTCATCAACTAAAATGAGAGGGGAGATTGGTTTTTGTGGAAAGCGTAGTTTGGGTCAGGGGGGGGAAGGTGTGGGATAGAAGGGTGGGTTGAGTCAGTGAGGGGGGGGGGCGTGACGTAAAGGTTTTGAAGGTTTGGAGGGTTGCGGGCCAGTGGGTTTGTGGCTGGGTGCGGGGTGGAGATGGGGATTGAGCTTGGTTGGGAGGAGGAGGAGGAGGAGAAGAAGGGGTTTTGGGTTTCTGTGCAGATGTGGTTGGGAGGTGTGGTTAGATTTAGGGTTTGGCGGGTTGGGAAATGAGAGATTATGGGTGGAGTGCACTTTGTTGCTCCCTTTGGAGGGGGAAGGAGAAAGGTATAAAGGTGAAGGTTGAATTTGTATGTTCTTTTGCCTTTGTGCTTATTGAGGATTTAGTTTTGTATAGGGTTTTGTTTATGGGCTTCGTGGTGAATGTGTGGGTTGGTCTTGGATCTCGGGATTTGTTTTCTCGTCAACATCCGTCTGTTGGATTTTCTACTTTTGTAGGATACTTTCCAGCTGGCTTTTGCAAGTTGCGAAGTCTTGTCGCTGGACTGTAGTCTCGGTTTTCTCGGAACTAGAGTCTCAGGTCTGCTTGATGTGTATTTGTGTCCTCGTTCTCGTCGTTGCACCTGTAGTGCTGGTGGATTCGTTGGTATTCTGAATACCTAAGCAAAGTAGAGTGTTTAAAAATGTGGAGTAGGTATGTTGACCTTTCATATTCGTCTTTGTAAGACTGATGTTTATCAAATGGCAAGTTGGTTATATTCTGGAGAGAAAACAGTGTGATTAGGTTTTGGAACAGAAAAGTGATGTTATGTGAGAATAAAATAAATCAGCTGAAATACTGCGATAGAAGAAGACGAACACATAAGTCATTAATATGTTACTTCGATAACAGTCGACTAGAATATGTAGAGAGCTAATTTCCTTTGAACATTGCTAGATTTAGTTAATTTTATCTTTTTCTGCGTGTGATTGTGCTTGGGCACGAGTTATTTGTTTGTTATTGAGACAGGAAGTAAAAGTATCACTGGAACCAACCATACTCCTGTCGTTAAGAAGCATAGCCAAAAAACCAGAACTGTAGTGTAATGACCTTGCACGATATAATATATCAGCATATAAAATACTTGTATAATAATCAGTAAATGGCATGTTATCAGCAGGCCGCCAAAAACAACGTCAAGAGGTTAGTAGAGCCTAGCTTTGTTCAAACATGATGGTAGCGTTAACGAATTGTCGAGCGTTCGCACTAGAAATACATGGAGCGAGTCATATCCATGGATGCAAAATGATGAAAATCGTTGAGTGATGAGCCTGTTGCTAACAAACAAGTGAAGGTTGAGACTCAAGACCGAAAATACTGTTGGTGATGAGAGCCGTGTAACTAATGAGACTCGTTGAGGAGCCTTGTTGTTTTTAACGTACTGTGAATCCTGGAGGTGTATAAGATGAAGGCCATCCCCCAGAGCTTTTCGACACCCTCTTGGTGTTGCAAACGACCCCAACCACACTCACGGTGTCGACAAAAACGAATCTCTTGACCCCTATCATCACTCCGCGCCTGAAGGGCCCACATAAACCACGTAAACCACGTCAACTACACAAAGCTCGCGAAGCACGCAAACAACCGCGCAATCGCTGCCTTCAGAAGGACCACTGTCGATAACGAGGTTGGGCACGGGTTATAATCATGAAAACATTAAGAGGGATACAACGACAAAATGAATAGTAGACGTAGAACATCAACATCACTTGAATTTCCATATTAATCACTGATACATACATGTTAAATACCACGGAAGTGGCTTTGCCTTCTTTTCCATGGATGAAGTGTACACGCAGTAAACACCATCTCTGCAACCTAAAGACAACTCCACGTCTCCAAAAAAAGGAATAGAGCGATCCAATCAATTTCCTGTCATGAAATATAATTCACTCATCAACACCAGCAATAGAGCGATAACAGTATACCTCATTGTCATTCTTTTCATACATCGCCTTGTACTCCAAAATTTGGAAAATAAATCTCATCACGAAAAGCCTGTCTCGGAAAAAGAACAATCCATGTGTAAGTTGCTGTAGACCAGTAGCCCAGAAGACAACGATGCACGTACGCAGGTCGTAAAATATTAATTCGAACTTTTGATTCTGACCACGGCTTTTCAAGTTAGACGACACACATCAATAGTAAGGAATTTTCTTTAAATCGTGCATATCGAATTCTTGATTATTTGAACATGGAAAGATAACGTACAATTTTGCTCTATGAGTCCGTGCAACTAGCGCCCATGTATCCATTGCCAGACCAGATGAATACAATGACAGTAAAGAACCCTGTTTAATAGCACACGACGCTTGCTTTTGATTTCCACTATCGTAGTATACACGATGCTCATATAGCATCCCAACCCCTGTCTCGTTCTCCCCATTTCCAAGCAAATATAAAGAATATCCCACCAAAATCATCACCAATCATATCGGTCTTCACGTCATGAGACAAATTTATCCCATAACCATACCCTTGAGACCAGCCATGTCTCCTTCCTTGGCTGCAATCTCAAAGTATCCGTAGATGATGGTAACAGCTAGCAAAATACCAGTTCCACTTCCGAGGGCACCGAGGAGATCGCTCCCAACTGACAGAGCACCGATGCAAGCACCACCGAACGCAGCGGCAGTAGGGATGACGCGCTTCAACTCCTTGTACATGGACTCCTCACGGTGACCAGCCATGACAAGACCCTGCTCCTTGAGCTGCTTGGCAACATCGCGGGGAGACGAGCCGGAAACCTCGATCCAGGTCTTTGAGAAGACGGCACAGGCGACAACCATGTAGATGATGAAGACGGCGGTCTTCAATGGATCAGAGAGAGCCTCAGTGATGCTAAGGGGAGGGGACCTGGCCTCATTAGGATTATGTTCTGAACAAGTGCAAAAGAAACGTACATGTAATAGGCTACACCGGAGATAGCGAAGAGCTGAGCGGAACCCTCACGAGGCTCCCAGACACCGAGAAGACGGACAAGGAGGTTGTCAGCGAAGCGGGAGTAGAGCATCTGGCTGATCAAGAACACGTTGGAGGAGAGGGCGGACTGCAGCATGATAGGCATATTGGAGGTATAGAAAAGACGGACGGGGTAGGAGCCGCGGACACCACGCTGGCGGGAAGACTTGACGGGGATCTCGACACGGAAACCCTGGAGATAGATGACAGTGCCGAAAACGAGGAGGGTGGCGATCAAGTTCATGACATTGGGGAGATTCTGGCGGTAGAAAGCCTCCTTGAGAGCGACTGTCTTGTTCGGCCAGGTGAAGAGAAGGTGAACAAGGGCAATTATGGCGCCCTCGAACTCAGGACCACGGCCAGTGTTAATGGTAGTGGGTGAGAAAGCCTTCCAGACAATGGACTCGCAAATGTTGGTGGCGATGAACAGAGATATACCGCTTCCGAGACCGTAACCCTTCTGGAGGAGCTCGTCAAGGAGAATGACAATCAAACCGGCAATAACAAGCTGAATGACGAGGAGAACACAGATACCAGCGCCAAGGTCAGATGGCTGTCCGTAGAGACCAGAGATGACATAGACAACGGCCTGGCCGAAAGAGAGGAGGATAGCAAGAAGCTTCTGTGCGGTCTGGTAGAGCTCGCGATCGGACTTCAAATCGAGGTTGACATCGATCAAGTGGGTACCAGCAAGGAGCTGGAAAACCATGCCAGACGAGATGATAGGTGTAATACCAAGCTCCATCAGCGTTCCTCGATTACTGGCCAACATCATTCGCAGCCAGTATAGCGGGTCTGAGGTGTCCGAGGACACAATTCCGTATAGTGGCATCTGGCTCATCACCAGGAAGACGAGGAGCGTCAAGCCAGTCCATACCAGGCGGTTGTTGAAGGGTACCTTGGTTTCGGGAAGCTGGATCTCAGGGACGAGAGGCACGAAGGGCTTGACGAGGTCAAGAAACCGTACTGTAGCGCAAATGGACGTATTAGAAGTGATCTTGAGAAATATTTGGGATTGCGGACATTGCACGGCAGCGCGCGGCGGGTGCAATTGGGGGAGCGGGAGACTTACAGCCGCTCATGATTGCGGATTAAAGGCCAGGGAAGAAGACAAAAGAGACGAAGAGAATGAGGCGGGTTGCGATGGGAGAAGGAAGGTGATGAAGAAGGAGAGGGGGCAGGCGATGAGCTTCCTGAAGATACGTGGTTGAATTGAAAGTGGGCTTGTGCTTTGGGGGTCTAGCGCCTGCCAAGCCCTCCCTGAACTTAAGGAGCCGCGGTGCTTCTCTTCTCTCACCAGCGAAGCCCTTCTGAGGCCACCTCACCACTTCCGACTCCGAAACGTCGGGGAAATTGCGTACCCTGAACATCTTATTCATCCCCGGTGAAGATTTTCAACGTTCGAAAAAGTGCAAGACTTGAACGTTGCCGCACCGGCCGCCTTTATCAATTTCCACAACTACTACGAAGGAATCCGTGCCGGCGGGCCGTACAGCAGCATGCAGAGGAATATCCTCCATGATTGTACATAATGGGACTTAGTATTACATACCAATGTCAGCGATTGACGTTGTCTCATTTTCCTCTTCTAGTTGCCCTTAGACACAATTCCTTTTAATAATCTTCCTCGGACACACGCAACGTCATATTTTTATATCAACTATTGGGCATTATATACATACCGACCGTTTTTATGTTTCATGCCCTTATGTTGTACTTCCTTTCGATATCTCTACCTATCCGCAAAGCGGCTTTTGGTGTTTGGCGCTGTTAGCGAATGCGACGACGCAGAGAAACTAAACTGTATCTGGACGTAATCTTTCTCCTTCATTGGTCGACACCCCAACGAACGCGAATGCCTTGGCGAACTTCCCTTCAACTGTGCTAGCGATGAACATCTAACTCAGTACCTGGAAAATTAAGCGATTGCGAGCGTGTGCGAACCATTGAGAGGATGCGAAGGCATTCTCAGTTATGTTTCACTGTCTATTTAGCCCTTTAATCCAGTCCCCTCTATCACCGGTGAAGTATTTAAAGACTCTTCTTCTGTCCTCCCCATTGCTATAATCTCATCATTCACTACATCGACATTGAATCTGGTCGTTGGATCCCACAGCAATTCATAACATCAGTTGAAAGAAAAATATCCAAAATGGCTGGTAGGTCATCGCAACCGACCTCCCACTGGATTATGTATTGGTGCCCCATCCTTCGTTGGGGCTGTTGTCGGTTTGGTCATATTCAGTATCTTGGCTGCACTGCAACTATGGCAAGGATTTAGATACAAGAAAACATACTTATGTGCCTGATTACTGGCGCCTTTTATAGGTACTCTCATCTCAGCTTTCAAAATCATCCCTAATGGTATTCTTATAGGCGAACTTTGCGGCTTCGTTGGCTGGATTGGTTCCCACAACAATCCTACAGCATGGACACCATATATTGCACAGGGTACCCTACTCCTGATCGGCTCGCTATTCTTCGCAGCTACAATACATACGTTTCTTGGGCGAACAATCAGGGTTGCAGGGGGTGAGAAGACATGATTCATCAGTCCCAAATGATGCACACTTATATTTGTTGGTGCTGACATAAGCACACTTCTGCTTCAAGCACTAGGCAAGTTCTTTTGACCTCCTAAACTAGTAAATCTAACACCGATTCAAGGTGCCCCCTTCATGGGGACAATGAAGCTTCATGTTGCCCTTCTTGGAAGAAGGTCATCATTGTAGGCTTTTCTCTTCAAGTTGCAACTTTTGTTGTATTCATCGTGGTCGCTATGGACTTCCACATTCGCATGAACCGGCAGCATCGAACTGTATCTACTAAGAACAGCCCCAATGGTTGGAAGATGATGCTTCGGATCCTGTATACCGTTAGCTCATTGATCCTTTGGCGTTGCGCATTTCGATTGATCGAGTATTCTATGGACAATGCGTCCTATCTAAATTCGCATGAGTGGACCTTATACGCTTTCGATACTGTGTCAATGGCCCCCAAATCTTTGGAGGGTTTGGAGCCTTGGCATGCCTGCTCGCAATCATTTCCTGATCTGGCTATGGAATGCAACCCCTCATTTTGTCTTTTCCTACATCTTAATGTCGATATATACATAGTATGTTGGTATCCTTGTAATCTCCTGTCGAATCCTTTGAGAATTGTCATGACGCAATCTATCCTAGAACTAGTGCTTTGGCCCCCATTGAATCAACGCCAAGCCGCACTCCTCTTCGAACACGGCAGTCCTCCGCAATCCCAACGCTTCTGACATTCTATTCTGTTGACGGGTTCAAATTACATAGAATTGTAACAAACCCCGGCCAAATTTGTCCGACGATAGCATTTGTTCGTATTTGAAGCACAGACGCCCGAATACTGCTCATGCATATAACTCTCTACACAGCCCCAGCCTGAGCAGGACAAAGCGATCTACGACTCGATGCCGCGAAAAACCGCTGGATTTGTCAGTAAGCGGCCGCACAAGAAGTCAAGAGCGGGATGTATGACTTGTAAGCGAAAAAAGGTCAAGGTAATGTTTGGACTGGCCGTCATTTTAAGTTTTTCTGATCGCGTACCAGTGCGACGAAGCACTTCCAAGTTGTGGATATTGTGCGCAACGAAAGCTAGAATGTGTGTTCACATCTTCAGACAGACCTGGACCATCAGATACGTCAATTGAGGAATCCGAAAACACGACCTCACCTGGAAGTCAACCTAGTGGAATCGAGGATTTCAATGCCCTCGAAGTACCAGCCTGGCTGATTCCCGCGAGTCACACAGCATCCGGCCAATTAGGTGCAATTGAATTTGATCTCATCAACAGGTTCAAAACGGATGCTTGGTGTGCAGTCACTGTCCGCGAAGGGGAACCTGCCATCCATTATATCACTCGAGAATGGGTTCCGCAAACTTCTATAGCGCACTCATACCTCCTGAACACAATCATTGCGATCTCGGCATCTCACAGTAATGACATGGCACCATCTCGCGAGAAGCGCTACCTGGCCGACATCTATCGTCAAAAAGCAATATCAACTTACAAAAAAGCCCTCCAAACTATCACTAACGAGAACTACGAGACCCTGCTTGTGACAGCTATGTATATGCAAGTTTTAGTTCCTATACCAGAATTTCCCTGCTCTGATACCGCTCTACTATCTTGGATTTACACGTTCTTCAACATGAGTAAGATCCCTATTCAACCCATAATGCTTTCACTGACAAAGTCATTTTCCAGCCCAGGGCCTCCGTGTCCTAGCCTCTCTCAAATGGGCCATTGGCATTGAAAACCTTTCCGTCTTCCCTCTATTCCGGAGAGAGATTTTAACGCTGCCACCACCGCCCAATCTAGCTGAATTGAATGACCCCAATCTATGCTCCAACGCCAAAACCATAGGCGACTGTCCGGAATACCCAAACCCGCCAGGAACCTATGCTAAACCTGTGTCCCCAATTATGGACATGACGAACCTGCCTTACAGACCGCTCAAGCTCATGACCGCAACACCACCCAAGCTTCCCAAATCGTGGCAAGGCCATTCCACCTGGCAGCTTCCATCGCCCGCCTTTCTCCCTCCTTCATTGATGGCAGTTCTCAAGAATCTTGTCGAACCTCAAGAGAATGGACTGATTGATATTCACCGCCCGGCACTTCTCCCAGTTCTCCATGCGTTTTCCCCTATTTTTCTCTCCTTGTACTACTACCACCTATCCTCGGATTTCTTTGTTCGCATATCGGTCCTTCCAACGCTCTTCCCGAGAGCGTTTCTTGCTCTCGTGAAATCAGGCGAACCAAGGGCATTGATTGTGATCGCTTGGTGGATGGCTTTTGCGAGGATGCTTCCCAAGGTGAAATGGATGCAGCAAACGGCTCCGCGGGTGTTTCAGGCAGTCAGTAATATGATTATGCGCAGTAATAATAAGATCTACATGGAGGCAGTCGAAGGAGCATACAGAATATGCAGACTGGTAGAAACACGGGGAATTGAAATCGCAGCAAGGGGTATATTTGACGGCTGGGATGGTTTGACTTGGGAAAATGGTCCCATCCTGGCAGAAGCGTATGCGGAAGCCTCGGAGCAATTCAGATGCTCGCCACCGTGCTGATAGGACGTTTCAATAGATTTTACTTCTTTCCCCCTCTCCCCTCTCCAATTTCCGTCGCATCTCCTACATTTTTCGCTTCCCTGGTCATGCAGTATAACGTTACTGTGCTGTTTTCCCCTTCACCTTCCACACAGTCCATCTGCGCCTTCAATTCAAACCCAAATTTCTCATAAATAGCCACATTCGGCACATCCCGACTGCTCTCTAGGTAACACGGTATACCCTCTGCGTCTGCCATTGTCAGTACCTCTTCCATCAGCGCCCGCCCCACCCCTTTGCCCTGCGCTTCTGGCAACACCGTCACAATATTACAGAAATAGTACCCCTTAGGCGAGGTCCAAAGCTTTCCTTGCGCCTCTGCTTGTCTCTCTTTCCAAATCCAATACCGTTTCGTAGAGAGGCCACCTCGTCCATACCAAAGATTCATGCGTATCTGTGAGAACCAGAGATACCAGAAGGAGAGGTAGAGCGGCCATGATTGGGGCTGTGAGGGTGGATGAGGAGGAAGCCACATTGCGCAACCGAGGATCTTAGAGGGTTCGGATGTATCGCGGGCAACGTGGAAAAGGCCGTGTTCAATGCCCCAGCGGCAGCGGAGTGTGAGGGAAACACGGTTGCGGACGAGATCAACCTGGAAGAGTTAGAGATGAATCTCGTAAGTTCAAGTGAGGGCTTACTTTTGAACGATCTGGATATACCCAATTGTTATAAGGGTCATCGGCAAAGGCCTGTTGAATTGTATCGATTGCGCCGTCGATATCGGCTTCTGTCATGCGTGAAACTTGGATAGGCATGCTGCGTAAAGGATCTTGCTTGTAATAGTAGTTTCCGAGTTTGTATCAAGCTGGAGGGTCAATGTGAGGAATTATGAGGGATGAGATGAAAGCGGGAGGAGGCAAACTTCGGTCGGAAGCCATTTTTGTGTCGCTGCGGGGAAAAACGTGGCTTGTGGGTTTCTTGAAGGTGTCCTGGCAGGTGGCAGCTCGTGAAGCATGATAGGCGATAACTCGGGCAGTTGGACGCGGGGAGTGCACGTGGGACGCCATCCCAATTGGGAATGTGTATCCGACGTCTTCTACCTTGTCTTTCCATCGACCGCTCCACACTACACTCAAGAAAATCTGAACTTTATTGAAGAGAATAGAACCCGTTTTATTGGAGAAGCAAAAGCTAAAATGAAATCGGTAGCGACTGAATAGATGACTTAATACTACCAAATTATCCCTTAAATGTCGAGGAAGCAAATGTGCGTACGATATAATGCAAAGTCATTGCGTTGTATCTTAGTCTCAACAGAAACGTCGCAGATGACTTCCTGCTCTTTTCCGTTGAGTCGTGCCGCTCTCACTTTGATTTTGTTACCGGGCTCATCGCTCATGAACTCGACGGCGATCAGATTCTTTCCATAGGTATTTCTCTTGGGGCACTTCCAGCGCGAACAGAAAGGTGATTTCTCCCAGGAAGGACAACCATCACTTTGACCAACGAGTCCATCATGCGATAATGTGCTGCCATCTGCACCCGCAAGTTGAGACCAAGGGCCACATCCGAGACCAGGATCAGGGCTATGACGTGTAAGTAATGTAAAAGGTTGGAGAAAGCAGTCAAAATCACCCTGGAGTTACAACAAATGTGTAAGCGTATCCGATCTCAAGGTTGATTTTTTCGGCTTGAGCGATGTTGGCAGTGAAACCAAGAGCAACGACGAGAGAAGTGAATAGTTGAGAGCGCATCTTGAAGGAGGGAATGCTGCTAATCGAGTTCAACTGGAAAAGACTGGAATCTTTAGAACGAATGGTAAGAAAGAAGTGAGGAACTGAAATGAATGAATGAAAGCTGATGATGAGTATGATACATGGTCGAACAGTCGAATTTATACTTTCATTGTCCGGTGTTGGTTATAACGGCATTAAATGATCGGCCAAATCATATCCCTTCATGTGTTACTAATCCTTGGTAGGGAGTAGAATAATAGTATGAAGCAGTTTGGTGTGTCAAAGTTTTGCAAGACCGCGATCGAATGGTCGTGGTGGTGTTCGGACTTGTAAAACATTTCCGACGATCCACTAGACCCGGGGTTCTTGATGCGCACCCACCGGGCACCCACCGGATTGGTATTTGGAAGATTTATCAAAGACCCAAAAAGAATAGGAAACGTTCCTAAGCTTGTGCAGCTTGAATTGATAGTTTCATTCTTGCATTGATAGGCAGATTCTTGGTTTTTGGTCCTGAGACTACGGAAATGTATGTAATGGAAATAGAGTCGGACTACACACGAAACTGGTGTACGGGACAATCAGTAAACTACCAGATGGGCGCAGATACTGCAGAGCAATTGTATCTGCCAGATTAGGCGTGTGACAAGGATCAGAAGGTGGTACTCAAGAAACGTTTTGCTATTTCCGAAGCTTTAGGAGACGTAGTAAAATCGATGTAATTGCGAGCAAGGTGCGTTTCCAAAGAGTATTATGTTCGAGGAATATCAGCCTTTGTATAAGCAGCTCAAATGACGTCATGCGTTGAGGGGAGTCTCTAGCTCGCTTCGAAAATAGGTCAGCAAACTGTGCCACAAACTCCGCGTAGCTTTCGAAAACTACTGTGGTACTACAAATTAGTGGAACATGTCAAATGAGGAGTCTAGATTCATAACAGCACGCCAATGTGTTTGGTAACCCGTTAAACCAACTCTGACGAGTCCCCAAGCGCGATTTCATATACCAGGTCTGTGACAAGTTTGGAAAACGGTCAAATCCCATCTGTCATATTTCTTGCATGCTGTGGAATTTTGAATGCCACAATGTGCTTGAATATGCTCAACTACATAGTAGCGACTCGGCGAATTCCCAATACGGATCTCGGAAATAATTTTTGAACATAAGTAGATGGCATACCATTTAACGATGTATAAATCCTCTGTGCGCCTTAGAATTGTTTCACGATAATCCGTTATCGACAGTCCAAGTCCGATATCTCTCACCTCCGCCATGAAGCTATCGACCATATTCGCTGCTGTCACAACTGTTGGCGTAGTCGCCGCGCGGGGCACATATCAATTCATCGAACCAGAATATTGTACGAACTGAATCGACTGGTAGTATTGATATATCCTAAACAATTTTACCAGGTGTCGATAAAACTCCTGCTCGCAATGACACCACCATCCTTCGCAGCTTCGGCATGATCCTTTTCCAAGCCTGGGAGCTTATCGATGTGTTCGGTACTCTCCAACCACTTCAGGGCCTCGCAAAGCAATACCAACTCAACCTCTCCCTGATTTCAGAATCCCTTGACCCGGTCACATCACGACCCGTTGCTCCATCAATGAATCCGCTGAATTCCAGCTTCTATCCAGCAATAGTACCTACACATACCGTCAAGAACGCTCCGCCTCTGGATGTACTAATAATACCCGGAGGATTAGGCACCAGATCTCCATTAATCAATGCAACCATCGACTACATCAAGGCAACCGCACCAAAAGTAAAGTACATCATCACAATATGCTCTGGATCCCTTCTTGCGGCTCGCGCAGGTCTCCTAAACAACAAGACCGCAACGACGAACAAGCAGTCGTGGGATGCTACGGTTCAAGGGCAGACGGCAGTCAATTGGGTACCACATGCGCGATGGACTGTGGATGGAAACATTTGGACTACATCTGGACTCAGCTCCGGTGTAGATGGCACTCTAGCTTGGATTGATTGCATCTTCGGAAAGGAACTTGCATACAACATGACGTTGTACATGGAATGGAACCGTGAAGAGAATGCAAACAATGATCCATTTGCAGCGCTATCTTGGGTGTTCTAGCCCACAGGAATTGAAGAAATAAGTTCATAATTTAGCGGTATTAATCAACTCTTGTTGTAAATACTAATCAACTGTTCAATATCAAATTTTGCTGATGTGCCTCTTAAGACAGCCCTAACACCAGGTACGCGAGGACTAGAAGCTCTGCTTCAAGCCTATCCCATGGGGAATATTAACTGATTGTCGATCAAATCCTTCTAGATTTGACCAGCAGAGAAGTAAACCAAACCACAAACGTCGGAAGGTCCAAGTTGTGAGGCCCTGCATATTAACTTGCTCAAATCGCCTCATCAGCTCGCCAATCAAGCAAGCTATCCGCTAGAGACGGGTATTTGAAATTCTCTTTCTTGGTACACCTACATACCATACGTGAATAGACAACGCCACTTGCTGACATTAACGAATGATTTTATGGGTGTTAACAACCTTCGTCAAAAGGCGACAGGCGAACTCAATCCGGCTTTAAGATGCCGTCGGACCATGTGAACATGGACTTCGCTAACAAGATCTAAAGCTTTGAACATGAGCTCCAATACGCTCAAAAGCAGCGCCCTAGTTATGACTTCTTGAGATTTTCTATAAGGCATCGCACAACTGATGCACATGAGTAGGAATGCAAGGATGCAAGCCCTTATATCAGCGCCCACTTTAGCCACGTTTAGTCTGAGCTCCAATCCAACCATATAAAAAAGTAGAGACAGTCCCGGGTTACACGAGTGCTTCTGCCTGTTCACAAGAATCGTGATTTCGGTAACGCCACCATGAAGCTATCAGTAGCTCTCGCTGTGTCGTCACTCGTTTCCTCCAGCTTCGCTCACCTCGAATCCTTTTATTTCCCCGGCTATGGATTTTCTTGGTACGACCCAGCGTGTGGGTTCGCATGCAATAATGCCATCTCCGGCGCCACTCTCGTGTGTACCTCACACGCAAGTGGCCACTCCCACATGGGCGGGCCCACGTCACCGGATTGTTATGCCTCGGATACGTCCTACCTAACCACCTTAGCATATTGTATCAAATCAAATTGCGACCCTGTCAAGGTTCCGACATGGAAGAGAGAACAGTTCTGGTCTACCAAGGTGACTGGTGATCCAACGGTTAGTCCGAAATGGGATTACATAAGAGCGCTCGAGGAGGTTGATGGGGTTCCGACGGTTGAGTATAATTCTAGTTCGAAGGCTGTATTGAATCAGACTGTGTTGGTTCCAAAGGCGACCTATGCGATGCAATACAATTTCAATATCAAGTTTGATTATATTGAGATGCTCCAGGCGAAATATTGGTAAGCCAATCTGCAATTATCGAATCCAAAGTCTGAGCACTAATGGGACTCCAGCTTCGTGATTGTCATCATCGGTTTCGGAATTCCTATCATCTTCTCTCTTCTTGCCCGTCTGCCTTACATGACTGGTATATTGGATAGAGTGAAGCCTTACCTTGTTTATCCCTCTTTGATTGGGACCTATCATGCTCGGCCTCTTCCCTGGCTCCTGGGAAATCCTCCTACCGTCGGCCAGGCTCTTTACATCGCTTTGTTCTTCATTCTCAATCTTGTGCTCAGCTGCGTTAACTATACAAGTCAGCAACCACATCCATGGGGCTTTCCGCCTAGAGAAGAACTCCTCTCGTATATTGGGTACAGGACTGGTCATATTGGTTATGCTTTGCTCCCACTTCTTATTCTTTTCTCTGGTCGGAACAACTTCCTCCTTTGGATTACCAATTGGTCTTTTTCAACGTTTATCATCCTTCATCGATGGGTCTCCCGTATCTTCGCTATCCACGCCATCGTTCACAGTATTACTTTGCTACTTACGTACCAAGGTACTGGCAGCTATGCGTCATATTCGAAGGAACCCTACTGGCTCTGGGGTATCGTAGCAACAGTCCTTACGTGCGCGATGCTCGTTTTGAGTCACATCAACTTCCGCCGACTCGCATACGAAGCTTTCCTGATTCTGCACATCATTTTTGCCGTCCTGGTGATCGTTGGCTGTTGGTATCATGTAATTCTCAAGTGGGGATTCAATTTCTATGACAACTGGTTGTTCGCTGCCTGTGCTGTTTGGTTTTTTGATCGTCTTATTCGTGTCCTCCGAGTGGCTAAGAATGGGTTGCGACGAGCTGTTATTACAGAGATTGGCTCCGATCATGTGCGTGTTGACATTCAGGGCATGAGATGGGTTAGTAAACCGGGACACGTAGGGTATGTTTACTTCCCGACATTGAACCCCCTTCGTCCATGGGAAAACCATCCTTTTTCGATCAATTCAACGGCCATTTTCCACAGCTTCAGGCATTCAATTACACCTGAATCTGTCTCATTGCGACAGTCGTCACCGGGCGAAGGGTGTGATGTGGAGAAATCGCCCGGCAATGTTCAAGAGTCACGTATGGTGCATGAAGTCAGAGTAGTATCAGGTACAACAGGTGTAACGCTGTTCATCAAGAAGAATACTGGAATGACTAGTTTATTGAAGTCATGTGGTCGTCTACCGATATTGATTGATGGCCCGTACCCGCAAAGTTCGAGTTCGGACGTGCTGGAGTGCGACCGTGTGTTGCTGCTTGGAGGTGGGATCGGAATAACGGGTCTTCTTTCCTGGCTTCAGGCACACCCGAACGTCAAGCTGGCTTGGAGCGTAAAATCAACAGGTGAGGCTTTGGTCAGAGAGATGGATGCTGTCCTCGCGGCTATTACAGACAAAGAAGTGGTGATCGGGCGATTGAATGTTGAGTCGCTACTAAGAGCTGAGGCTGAGGCAGGGTATAGAAAGGTCGGAGTTGTTATCTGTGGACCAGCTGAGATGTGTGATGATGTTAGAGCGATGGTAGCTGGGCTGGGAAGGAGTGGGAAGACAATATTTGAGTTAGAGGTTGATGCATTCTCCTGGTAGTCGCCCGTACCTAGTGCCTAGGCACTGCTACCTTGGTAGGCTAGGTAAATTAATAAACGCTGGTTCGTGCCCGTACATGTTGGCACTAGATAGCCATGACGCCTTGTAACTATTCCAGTTCTCCCCTGAAGAGCACAAATGCGGCATTATAAGAATCTCAGTTTCTTATCCAGCAGCATCCACCGGGCTGTGTCTTAGCCCAGGCTTTTGGATGACGGATGTGCACCAATGGGAGCTGGACACCCCCGCACTAGATAAACGAGAAGACATCAGCCTCCTCCAAGATTCAAGTAACTTCTCAGCCTGACTGATGGCCTTCTACTCATACACCGCCCTACGGTTCTCTTCCTGATGACCACCAACGAGGACGTTCTCGAAACACGGCGCCAGGAATGGCTGCAATATCTTGCCAGTTCTCCGACACAGATCGAGGTTCCTAGATTGTGGATGCAGCAGTTCCCAGATCTGGCCGACATCCAACAAATTGCCGGGATCTTACTTCCAATAGACATTTGGAATGACAAGGAACGATTTTCACTTTCATGGAAGCTCTTGGAGAAGTTTTCATCTCAAGGCATCACGGACCTGTGGCTTCCAATCCCTAGGCAAACGCTGAAATATTTGATACGTGATCCTGTCATCGAGAAGGAAATCGCGAACGCTCAGGAAGCTATTTTAGACACTGAATGGCCAAACTTGCCTATTGATGGTGCACCTCATCTATCTCTCGAAGATGGAGAAGACGTATTTCCGCCTGGGAAGATTCTTGGTGAAGGGGGATTTTCGATTGTAGATCAAACTACCTTGGCAAAAAATGGCACACTGTGTGCCCGCAAGAAAATCGGTCGCACAAAACAGTTCAAGGCTCAAAAACAAGTTATTGATGGTTTTAGGCGCGAGATTGAGATGTAGGACTACCCTAGTCTAAAACAGCAACTGAACAGTAGGCTAATGGCTTCGCTGTCTTCAGCATGAAGCAGATAGTTCATCATCACTGCGTTAGATTAGTAGCTAGCTACACAGATCCTGACACCCTGGCAATTCTGTGTACTCCAGTGGCTGATACGGACTTGGCTGCATTCCTGGACCTGGAGGTTTTGAATCGAGAGCAAAGCGAACTTTTGTACCGTGGATTTGGCTGTTTGACAAGCGCCTTATGCTACATCCATTCCAAAAATATTCGGTATGAATTTCTTTGTAGAAAACTTAGATCAGTATACACATTTGATCTTTCTTATCACGTAGCATTCACTAAGCTATCCATAGACACAAAGACATGAAACCACAAAACATCTTGATTCACGGCGATAATCTCCTCCTCACCGACTTTGGATTTAGGTTAGTATGGGAGTCTGAATGATATTTTCCAGGGCTGAGATGCTCTAGCCTTGATTTCTCTGACGATTCTGTCTCAACAACTACCGGTAGACCATCGAACTGGACTGCTCGGTACGCAGCACCTGAGACTTTACAACATGAATCACGTAGCCGATCTGCAGACATATGGGGACTTGGCTGCATATTGTTTGAGATGATCTCACGCCTTCTTGGTTTCCGACTTTCAGAAATCAAGGCATTCTGGAAACGAACAGGAGATGGTCATCCTAGTTTCGCCCTAAATGACGAGGCTCGTGAATCATGGTACAATCAACTTGTCAACAATGGTACCATTGCGGACAAGAAATTGTTACCGCTTTTGAGCATCATAGATTTGATGCTCTCGATCAATCGAAGTTTTCGACCTTCAGGGGAAATCATCATGACCAAATTTAGAGATCTAGACTTCTTCTTCCCTAGGGAATCGAAGCTGGTAAGGGACTGTTGTCAAGGTCAACAGCTCGCAATTGATGGCAGCTGGTATCTTCAAAATTGGTCTTCCCGCCATTTACCAGTTGGATACAGATTTTTCGAAGCACTCACTATCGGCAGTCGGGTGTTTGCAGATGTTGACCTGCGAATATTTTCCAAAAGCTCCTTCTGGAAAGGTTCCACTAATTTCCAATCTCTAACAGACTTTTTCCTAGACCCGCAAATGTTGATTAACGCGTGCGCCAAATTGAATCCTATTTCGAATCCTACTGGAGAGCTGTTCCGGAACATTTCCGACGGTAAAAGACATGCAGAACTTAACCTCTTCCTCAACTCGCTCATGTGCATGGCATACATAAATCTTCCTTTCGATACCCATCATATACGCCCTTTGGCAAATGTATTACCCAAATCTTGCAGGGTCCACCTGGTATTTGCATCGGTCTGTCTCCCAAATTCTCCATATACCGGTTCCTCTTTTTACGCTATGTCCTGGACTGAACAATCCTCTGGGGACTGGTTAGGAGACGTAGCGGATCATCGCAACAGTTTTCGCAATGTTAGTTCATCGCCAATGGCGCAATAAGTTTTGGGGATCTCGGTTCGATTTATTCATTATCGAAATGATGCAACGCTTTCTGATGTTAAACCCAAATATTCTGGAGCCAAGCTACGGATTTTCAGTGTTGGACGACTATATCACCAGATTGAGTTCTAGGACGAAACTCGCCTTGGCTTCACTTCATCGTCCACAGCAAACTTGAATCTCACAACCTTTCTACGTTTCGAAAGCTCGACTCCAATCGTGTAATCCACACTCTCGCCATCATGCCCAGTGGGGTTACTACATGTCTTTATTTCTTCGCCATGATAATTATCGGTACTGACGTATTAGAGCATGGTCTCAGCATGTCATTTGGCCTCTTTTCGCGCGGATAGCATTGGTACATCATCAGCCTGGGCATATTGATCGGAACTTATGAGCAAATAGCTGCTGGTCAAAACCCACTTAGTATCATTGTCTTCTTCGAGTATCAGACCTTTGATCACGAACGCTTGTACTGAGACTCATTGAGTGGGAAAAGAATACATCGTCTACACTCGCGACTTTGTCACCAAAAACTCATCACATTCCCATACCACCTACTAAATCGAAATTTGAGTTTTGTTTTATCTCCCTGAGTGCATGTGACAAGAGCTTCTTCCCTGTCATTACAAGTGTCAAGGCATGGTGCGATCCGCAGGTATTTGCACAAATCACCAAAGCTTAAAATATACTCAACTGTGAATTTTGAGCGTCACTGTCAACCTAGAATCAAAATGTGTTGTAAGTAGTTCACTACAACCAAAATGGGTTTCTCTTCTTTTTCTGTTCTCCTTCTCCAAGGTCGTGATTTGCGCTGGTTGTCCACAACTGATTCCGTTCGGATCACACCATCAGTGCCCAGAGACTTTTTGGCGGGACTAAATTGAATATGTTTGCTCGGAGAACTGGCAATATTTGATCCTTTGAGAATAAATCTTACCAATTTTGATCTGTGTACAGTTGGTTCTATTATTTTGTCTCTTGGAACGTCCTTCTTGAAGAAAAATTTACTCTATTTTATTGACGTTTTCTAATTGGCGAATGAATGCCGAAAGTTGCCGTCCGTTTCAATCCCTTGAGATAGTTTAAGCAAATAAGTTACTTTTGTTCCTCTCTCCATGTTTGAGTGACCATTTCTTTCGATGGTGCCAAGTTCTTCTTCCACCTTGCGCCATGAGTCCACAATTCACGCAAGCATCGGATTGTTTGGCTGGGAATGGATCAAGGTGGAGTTTTAAATCTTTCCTTGTTTTTACAGCTCATATTTAACGCATTTATACCGGTACGCCAGTGACGTGTGGACTGATTCGCCACAAACGTCGGTTGGACAACATGAGATTGTTAGGCCACTCGGAAACTAAAATTGATATATTGCAAGAGTCGTGCTAGTATAGTTTTCTCTATTTCGATTTTTTTGTGCCTTTCGTCTGTACCTACCGTCTGTGCCTTGTTCAGGACCTTGTGAAGGGGTTCACTCTGATTCTAGACTGCGCAATGGTCTCACAGATAAAACAGGGTGGTAATATTGGTGTGCGCATGTTCTATTCGTACGGCCTACGAAGGCTGCGTGTAGCTAGTTGGTTAAATCCCAACAATGTCCAAAAGGCAAGCTTTTGTACTTCTAGCTAGTGGTGGTCGCATTTACTGACTTAAATTTACTTGACAACCAGATGCCAGAGGCGCTAGGCTGAACTGGTAATCACTCTTAAAAATTGAATCAGCGAACTTTGTTGACATTGCTGGTTGGTACGGTGAAAAATTGCACATCTGTTTATTGTCTTAGTAATGGTCACGTTCAAGAAACCTCTAGGATGACACAGAGCTCTGCAAGTAACTCCACTCACACGACTGACGCACTACACACCAAACTCAGCCCATTGTAAGCAATGTTTACCCACGTTAGATTCGGAATGCCTCACCGCGTGCAATCTGAGGATCCGATGCCTGCAGAAGCTGAACGGCCTAGGATGGGTGCACAGGATCGTCACCTCCAAGCGATGTATCCACGAGCTGCGGCACATCCATTTCCAGTTCGTGTCCCAGCTTTTCCTGACGATGACCGCGACCAAACACTCTATCAAATCCCGGGATTCCAGTACCCACATACTCTGTCCTTCTTGAATAATTTCGGCCCAAACGCGGAGGAAAAGATGATCGCTAAGTTCGAAGCTGTCCATGGCAAAGTAGAAGCTCCTGTCCCCATATCACCAGTCGCCACATGTGAAGAACAGGATCCCAAGGAAACAAATAAAAATGCTAATTGCAAAGGCTGGGGGTTTCACATTAAGGCACTGTGAGTTTGTGTTCGATGATCCGTGGAAGATTGACTGATGCAAATTAGAACCATCATGGGACTTGTATGGGCACTCCAGAAAATTAAAGAGCTTTCTGAAAGGGAGGTATTCATAACGGAGTCCCCGAAACAAGTCCCCAAACAAGTCATGAAGCGAAAAGATAGAGTCTGGTGCGTACGCAATGGTGGCGGGCCGAAGAGCTTCTTGCCATCACATATATATGACAACTCATCCGACACGGAAGAAGAAGACGACGAAGAGTTTACGGCTAGATATTTTGGGAAGAAAGAGAATACGAGGAGGCCAGCCGAGACAGTGTTTGGTGAGAATGTTGCTGTTACTCGGTCAATGGGCGGCCGTCTCCATGCTTACGTCGCGAACTAGACCAGGACGATACCCAGATAGTGTATATATAGGATCCGGAAATATGAATTATCGTATTCTTTATATCCTATTCCTATCAAACAATGGGGTCAAGGGCAGACGTAAAGAGGCTCGATTTATGAGATAATGCTGGGTTTAGATGAGACAAGATTGGTTCACTCGAGGCGGCTTCTGTGGGGCTGTTGAAAAGGTCACATAACTGCATATCCGAGGGAAGTATGCAAAATATCGTGACCATGAATTAATCTTCCTATTTGATTATTTTATTCCCTGATGATTAGTGATGGACATGTCGTTAGAATGAAGTTGATTGTCGGAGAATATTTGTCCTTAACTCCGGCACGTGGCGGCAACCTTCGCCAAAACGTCATCCTCGGCATCATCGATGCTTCTTACATTACAAACACAATCTTTGCCGTTTTCGTTGTTATGAGTCTTATCACAGCTACTATCAAGCGAAAATCCATTCAGCCATTCTTGAGACCATTTTCGAAAGTAAGACATTTGCTTCGCCGAAGATCAATTATGGACTGACACGGACCAGCCACTCACACAGCGCGCCATGCATATCCAATCAATTCCTATGTGTATGAGCACCTTTATGGTCATCCGAGAAACCTATAACTAATACGTCGTAGGGGAGGGGACAGGCAATAATTACGCCTACCTCGTGACCGACGACAAGTCGAAAGATTCCGTTATCATTGACCCCGCCAATCCATCTGAGTATGCATGCACATGACCATATCGCTGCCATATACTGGTCTAATCGCATCTAGGGTCCTTCCGGTTCTCAAAGAGAAGACAGAGAGCGGTGCCATCAAGTTGTCGAAGATAATCAACACCCATCAGTAAGATTACAATCATTGCAAGATCAACAATGCCCTTACAATTCCTTTAGCCATCACGACCATGCAGGAGGAAATGAAGAAATCGTATGTTACGCAAAAGCCCATCCATCCAGCTCATCTAACCCATCTAGCTCCAAAAATACAAGCTGCCCATCATTGGCGGGAAAGACTGCGACAAAGTCACTGAAACTCCGTCACATAAATCGACATTCACCATCGGCGACAGCATCAAAGTCACCGCTCTACACACTCCCTGCCACACTCAAGACAGCATATGCTTCTACTTTGAAGACGGCAATGACCGTGCAGTATTCACAGGCGACACCCTTTTCATTGGTGGCTGTGGTCGTTTCTTCGAGGGAAATGCCACAGAGATGCATAAAGCGTTGAATGAAGTCCTCGCATCACTTCCAGACGATACGAAAGTGTATCCGGGACACGAGTACACGAAGGGTAACGTTAGGTTCGCGAAGAAAGTCCTAAACAACGATGCGATCCAGAAATTGGACGAGTTCACGCAAGCGAACAAAGAAACGCAAGGCAAATTCACGATTGGAGACGAGAAGGTAAGTCATGAATGATGTGGTCCGTCGAGGAAAGTGAAGCGTGGGCTAATTTTCTTCCTAGAAACACAATGTTTTCATGCGCGTTAGTGATCCAGACATCCAAGCGCTCGTGGGGAAGAGTGAACCGGTTGAGGTCATGCGAGTGCTGCGCGAAATGAAGGACAGGTCTTGAGCTAGATATCTACAAAATCTAAATTGAATGTTGGTGGGAAGCACGCAAGTAATAATGTGTGTTCGGTTCACTTGCAACCCTTTCAGTCTAGTGATGCAATGTGGGGTACATCCAATCCAACCCCACTTGAAGTCCCGCACCATGGAAAACTCTTCACGAGGCTCTCAACATAGGCGACGACGGTGTGATGGTGGAAAACATTCGTTGCTCCGCTCAATTACCACACTATGAAGGATATGAATATTGTTAAATCCAAAATCTCCATCAAACAAATCACAACATCGGCCATGTGGCCCAATGGCAAGGCGCTTGACTACGATTCAATTCGATTAATCAAGAGATTCCAGGTTCGACCCCGTAAGTACAACTCATCAGCCTCCAATTCGAGCGCATCTAACAAACAATAGTGGCATGGTCATCACATAACATCTTTTTTTGCGAAGGAAGTGTTCCTTATTCTTTTTGGATCTATTCTTTTTCTTTCGTAGAGGCTGAGAGGAAGGCACCCCTTGGCGAGGACTAGCCTACGTACCATAAACACACTGCCTAAGAATGATCTAGCTCACTAGCAAGAATTTGTTACTGAAGGAGTTGGCAATTAGTAAATTGTATCTGTCTCTACGTAGTTCGGATGATTCACCCCTGAATTCTCGCCCTCTTATTTTTCTTTCTCTCTATAACCTTCTCCTCTTCCTTCTCCCTTCTCCTCTTCGCCTCCCTCACAATACTACTCCTTTCACTGCTCTCCGGCCATTGTACATAGCCTACCCAGCTCCTCACGACCCCCTCATCTGGCCCTATATCAACAGCCTTCTTCATTCCCATACTCCGCTTCTCTACATCGTAATCGCTCTCAATAGATTCCCTGACTGGACCCACACTATCCACATATCCGCTCTTTGGATCGTATTCCTCGAATATAGGACTGATAACTTCGTATAGTTCACCGGTTCCGGGGTCGGTATGCCATTTATCATGTGGAAAGGGGAGTTCGGAGATGGGAGTACGTTCAAAACTGATGGCATAGTTTGTGTTGGTTGTATCGAGACCTCGCGCACTTAAGTTTCCGGCGGGAATGTGCGGAAAGCCGAGGCTAGACGGCGATGTAGATGCGGATGCAGATGCGGATGGCATGGAGGACGATGCGGGTGATTTATATTTGATGGTCGTAGTGCTAGGTGAAGGATGCTGAGGCGGTGGGTATGGACTGGAGGCAAGATTGAGTGATAAGAGTTGCATATAGAATTGTACCAGAGCGTTTTCGTGATCTGGATCTGATAGGATAGATGCGGAGGTAAATGTGTAGAGCATGATATGTGGTGTAGTATAGATGGGAGGGTTTCTTTGTTTGCGTAGAATACCGGATTGGGATGCGTGGGAATAGGTTGGAAGATGAGCAATTGCCACTAAGCGAACATACACAGAACAGCACCAAGAATGCGGTTTGGAATGCAACGAGCACAGGATTAAGGAATGTTACTTGTGGCACGATTCGTTGAAATTGTTTGATCGCACATCTAAACGCTGATTGTTTTAAAGACGCTGCCTAATGTTAGTATGAGTTCTACACGAAATATGGGAGGACTTACCCAAATCCAGATCCACCAGTCGACATGATAGTCCCGGGAATCTGCGGATGCCAGTGCGCTTCCTTCACCTGTTCCATGTAGTGCACGAACAAAAGCTGGGGTGGCACGTCTTGCACGCCAGCTGTATCCCTGCTCTCTTCGTCATCCAGCTCAACGGCGAGATCCCACAGGGTGAGGGTGTTGTCGCCAGAACAGACGAGAACAATGCTGTCATCTGTTGGATGCCACTCTACGGATGTGATTTGTTCTTTGTGGAAGTTGAACGATGCGACAGGGGAGGGTTTCTTATCGCTGCTTAATGAGGTTGATGGCTTCCACTGTCGTAGATCCCAGACTGCCCACTCGCCATCGTCAGCTCCGGTTGCTAACAGATGAGCTGTTTGATGCGACCAGCTAAGAACATTAACGTCGGTTTTTGACACTTGAATGCTGACAGCTGGCTTCCTAGACTTTGATCGTAGATCCCAAATTTTCACTGTGCCATCATTTGATGCGGAAGCAAATACGTGCTTCTCTGTTGGCGACCATTGCAGCTCTTCCACTGTTCCCTGATGTCCTGTATATGGTGTGGTATCTGTGACGAAGCCACCTCCTTGCGTCCTCGTCGTGGCATATATCTTCCCGGACACATCGCCTGTAAGCAACTTTCCTTCTGGTACCAATGGTGACCAGTCTACCGCATAACCCTCGTTGGCTTTATGTGCGCGAATCGTACAAATCGGCTTGTTCTGCGCGGGTGTGATGACGGTGCCGGGTGTATCAAAAGATGTAAGATGCGGGGTTATGTCATGTATTAGAACCTGCCCTGACTCATGCATTGAGGCTGTGAGCGTTGTCGGTGGTTTTGCGGAGGTAGCTTGCGGCGACTGGAATGCACGTATCCGGTTCGTACAGCTATTCACCGGTATTGACTTGGTCTCTAATATGGGATCGGACTCATCGTCTGAATCCTCGTCCTCCTCATCCTCTTCCCGCTCCATTCGCGACAGACTGCTCATCTTCATGACCATAATCTGATTCTCCTTGTCTCTTCCACGTGCTGCCTGGGTTCCGGCGACTGAGTATACGGTTGCGGGGTAGGTTTTGCGATCGGAGCCGAGATTATCGCGCACGATATCGCAGGAGAGACATGGCCATGGTGCCTCGAGTGTGTGTAGCATCTCGTACGTGGAAAGATCGGGTGCCAGCGTCTCGCCAGCGGAGAGTTTGTGACGGCCGGGTATGAATGTGCCTTGATCCACTTCCATAGCCTCCTCTACACAATGGATTTAGCATACATCAATCCAGCACGGAATACAGACTGTAAATGCTTACGCTCTCGCTCCTCTGCCTCCCGCTCTTCATCTGGTCGTCCGTCTACACCTGCCTCGAGTATTTCGTCTTCGCTTTCGAATTCATCCTCGAATTCATCCTCAAACTCGACCTGTTCCTGGTCAATCTCCATGGGACGGTCGCCATTTTTGATAGCCTCGATATCGGAAGACTCTGCCTCGCGTTTGGACATGATTTTAGTGGCGAATTATGTGGTGTACTGTGAGAATGTGAAATGTTCAACAGGCCACCCAAAAAAATTGGAGTCGAGCCAAAAAATGTTTGGGATGCCAAGATTTTCGACTTCGAAAAAGTGCCCCGCCACAGACTGCACCGCGTTCAAGGGTTGGCCGCCGTGCTCTGCTGGCTAGCTTCCCGTTCATCCAATCCGACTCCTCCAACCGCATGGGACACTTCTGTCGCTCAGGGCTAGGTCAAAGGGCTTGAAGACCTTGTTTATCAACATCAGCCAGCAGGGATTGTTCCATCTCTGATCTCCTAAACGCAAAAGTCAACACAGAGCTGATCAGCTGCGGTCTCGCATTTCTGCACGCCTCGACGCGTTTCGCGAACCCCAACCCCAATTCACGCACGTCACGGCGGGGCCGACTCAGCGCCTACTGCAGCACCGGCCATTTCACCTCCTCCTATTCGCCCATCTAGAGACATCTGCGCCCTCGAGTCAAGCTTCTCCATTACCTTCACCATGGAGATGCACCCAGACCAAATACCCTTACCTCCTGACGTTCCAGAGGAAACGCAGAAGCACATGGACCAGACCGCCATGGACGTCGACGATAGCATGAACACGACCATCACCGCAAACTCCACCGTCGGGCCCCTTCCTGACTTCCAGGCCAGCAATGGCTATGGCCAGGAGTACCACCGACCGCAAACCTCCTATTCCGACACCACGTTTTCGCATCATCACAACGCTCACGATCCGTACAATTCGCGCTTCAATACCCCCTCGGATGCGGACACTCCGCCGAGGCATGGCCACTATAATGGCGGCAAGGAGACACAGATGGGTCAATCGCACTCGCGGCCAAACTCAACACTCGGCCACAGATATCCCACTTCCGAAGGCGGGAGGTCCAGTGCTTATCAAGACCAAAATCAGCGGAGTTCCCAGCCTCAACAGCAGGAAGCAGCCAACAAGAATACGAGCGTTGTTATCAAGGTCGGCATGGTTGGCGATGCGCAGATAGGCAAGACCAGCTTGATGGTGAAATACGTTGAGGGCAGTTGGGATGAGGACTATATCCAAACATTAGGTGAGCAGGATGGGCATGTTTGATTCACGGCCATTCTGACAGCAACAGGCGTTAATTTCATGGAGAAGACCATCTCGATTCGGAATACAGAGATCACCTTCTCTATTTGGGATTTGGGAGGCCAGCGAGAGTTTGTTAACATGCTGCCATTAGTCTGCAACGACGCCGTTGCCATACTGTTCATGTTCGACTTGACACGGAAGAGCACACTCAACTCCATCAAGGAATGGTATCGCCAGGGACGAGGGTTCAATAAGACCGCCATTCCGTTTCTTGTGGGGACCAAGTACGACCATTTTGTCAACTTTCCTCGAGAGGAGCAAGAGGAGATATCCAACCAAGTATACTATCCCGTTAACGAGCTCACTGTACCAGAACTAACAAATGACAGGCCAAGCGATTCGCCAAAGCAATGAAAGCTAGTCTAATCTTCAGCAGCACAAGCCACAGTATCAACGTACAGAAGGTACAGTTCGTCTTGTCTAATATAATTGGCTCCTCTAATTGAATGTCCAGATCTTCAAAATTGTCCTCTCCAAAGCTTTCGACCTCAAATGCACCATCGCTGAGATAGAAAACGTCGGAGAACCCCTCTTGCTCTACCAAACCGTCTAGTCCCCGACTCCGACCTACTCATGTCCAAGGTACCGAAGAAACGAGGAATTTTATGTGCTATGTATTCATGAAGAAACGGTGTTTCATTTAGCTTCGAGGAAGGCATGCATGGCTTGGCGATTGAAACAATCCTAACGGCGTCGTCAATGGTGTGCAAAAATGGCGTTTTGTGTTCCGGAAATGCTTTTGAATTCTGTAGCTGTATATGGCCGAGGGGGCACTGGACTGCTCCCTTTACATTTTAGCCTCATCAAGCGATTCTAATTAGAAGAGCGATGGGCGGTTGAAGAAGATCTTGTGCAAGTAAAGAATAGTGTCTTAAATCAAACATCGAACATCAGTTATGTGTACGTGAAGTGTTGCCTCTCACTCATTGGCATCTGCAATTTTTAGACAATCATTAATTTAACAGGTGTTTGTTCTTCTCAATTGCGGGCGCCATTTTCATACCAGCCATTTCATGCTCAATTCATCTAGATATCGAAATGCCACCTGAGGTTCCATTGCCCAGAAAATGATCGTCGGATGGGTGCTAAGAGGCATCTGTAGCCCCGCTGTTTAACCCATGACGCAAGTCTAGCCGAGCGCGTTTCTCATAACCAAAAAGTTTCTAACAGAGCAACAACCTCTCATAACCACAATACATATCGAACCAAACATAACAGAATAAATTTACGCTAGTTCAACGAGTTCAATCAAACCTCCCGATCCCTACAAAACTACATTAACACCCCCATCAGGGGCTGTTCCGCGTCAACACCAACCGAAACCATACACCAAAGCCATGGCCCTCCCCTCCATAGCCCTCCCAGGTCAACTCCTCGGCCCCTCCTCCAAATATGCCCCAGGGCCCGGGACACATCTCCACGAATCCCAAATCTACGCCTCCATCGCCGGCCCCGTAACCTCCTCGAAACCCCAATCCACCAAATCGACAACCGCAAATTCACCCAAACCTACCAAACCCGCAAACGTCTCTTCGGCCCTCCCTCTCCTCACAATCCTTCGCGCACCACCAGATCCCATCGATCCAGGTATCCTCGGCGTTAATAGCGGCGGTGGCAGTACCGTTCTCCCCGAAGTCGAAAGCACGATCCTGGGTCGCGTAACCCGGCTCGGACCCCGTTTCGCATCTATCGATATCCTCGTTGTGGATTCACATGTGTGTCGGGAGGGATTCCAGGGCCTGATTCGGCGCGAGGATATACGGGCTACGGAGAAAGATAAAGTGAAAGTGGAGGAGAGTTTCCGGGTTGGAGATTTGGTGCGGGGTGTTGTTATCTCTTTAGGAGATCAGAGCAATTACTATGTGAGCACGGCGGAAAATGAGTTGGGTGTGGTGATGGCGAAGAGCGAGGCGGGGAAGCAGATGTATCCGGTTAGTTGGAAGGAATTCAGGGATCCGGTGACGGGGAAATTGGAGAAGAGGAAGGTTGCAAAGCCGTTTTGAGAGTGGGTTGGTATGGATTAGTGGGCAACCATTGCCTTAGAAGGATGCAAAGACGGATAAATATACCCTTGTAGAATGGAATGTGGATTGTGAAAGTCAAATGTAAGTGACACTCAAGTTTTTAACCATGGTACACGCGTAACAAATGCAGGCAGCGATGATTTCAATGATACAGTAAACAGGATGAGACCTTTTGCTAGTGTGAATTCGTTCATAGCATGAACCGCCTTCTCGCTCTGAAAACCCCTATCCGAAGCCTGGGTTCAATTAGTCACCCAAAATATTCAGGAGAGTACTGTGCCGCCGGCCTTGCGGTTGTATCAATATCTCTATTCGTAGTAGCATTGCCTTCCTCGTTCACCTGATTAGCGGCATTGGTTTCGACAGTATTGGTCCCAGCAGGATTGACTCCAGGATTGTTGGATGCAGTAGTGTCGGCTTCAGCAGTGTTAGAACTAGTCCCTGAATCGCCTTCATAATTGAAACCATCACCTTCTCTACCGCTACTGGAAAGGCTGTTTGCCGTAGCTCAACTGTTTCCTGTGGTTTTGGACTCTCCATCTATTCCCGCAGGTGTACCTCCTACACCTGCTTCGTCTCCAGCATCACCAGTATCTGCGCCACGAGTATTCTGGGCCGGTGTCCTAGCAGCAGTCTTTGTTGCAAGAATGGCTTCGTCTTCTGCCTTTGATTCCATAGCACCCGCCTTCGTATAGAACGTCCCTGCCTTTCTTCCAAAAAAAGTCGTTCCCAAAAAGCCTCCCATTCTCTTCTCCGGCTTCATGTCATTCCATTGACGAACAATGACAGGCTTTCCTATACCTCCGGCGAGCCAATATAGACCCGTAGGAACATAATCATCTTCTGTTAACTGCCTCGACTTTTCTTTGCGGGCCTTCTTTTTAGTTTTTATCCATGCACAGCCGCCGCGGAGCTGAGGAAGAGGGCATGATGGCTTAGGATTAGCAGTCTGGGTGCGCGGTCGAGGTCCTCGAGCAGTACGGGTTTGATATGTCTCGTCCTCATCTGATGATGAATCGAAATCGTATGTGTTGCACAATAACAATGTTCGTTCCGCTTTGTACCAGAAGGAATTCACTCGCGATCTTGTGACTCGAGCATCATCCTCTTCCTCCGTTTCAGCGATACTTGAATATAAAAACGAGCAAACAATCCCACCTCCTCTCATGTGTGGGCCAGACGCCTCGTCTTCTGCTGTTTGCCCGTACGATTCGAAGTCAGACGGAAGGTAGCTGATCTCGGTCTTGACACTCGCCTCCCCAGCAATAAATCTTTGTAGCCGCTCGCCATGGTTTCTACGTCTGCGACTGTGGTAGAAATCGTTGCCATTGAGATCGAGGTTTGCCCTTACGGGCCGACCCTCCGAATCTAGATACACAACTCCTGAAATCACGCGGACTCTTTCTACGGCTCCTGGCGCGAGGTTGTCTGTATAGATTTGTGACGCTAGGGGATGACTTGCAAATGCAATGTCTAGGTGATTGAGAGTGAACTTAGGAGATGCTTTGCCTTCAGGGACACCGGCGAGGGCAGAAGATGGACGAAAGCTTAGTGTTCGAGGACTCGGCGAACTAAGGGGGCTCAAAGAGCTCAGGGAATTTGGGGAACTCTGGGTTGGGGATCGGATCGGGGGAAGTTTTGGACGCGAGGATGAAGTGGGAGATGTGGACGCGGAAGGATAGTATACTGTGTCATTCCAATCCTGTCCGTCAGGTAGTGATGATGTAGATGCCCTAGAATATTGTCTCCTTTGATGTTCAATTAATTCTGGGTGCTGGCCGGCCGCCACAGCGAGTATATGATCTTTTACATCTTTCTTTTTCGCATACACAGTTTCTGCACATAGATGAGGGCGATACAGTCTGGGTGGTTGTGAATTTGATGGGGAAAGACTACTGTTGCTTGAAGAGCGTATATCTTTGAACGTACCGCTTGGCAAAGATGGATGGCCTAGTTCATGGGAACCGCGTCGGGCTAGTGGGCGGTCAGGTGAGGTATGAGGAAAAATTGTGCTTAGAGCTGGCAGGCTAGGGATAGTTGTGATGTTGTGATGGAACCGCATTCGTAGAATTTTAGAATTGTAATCTCTTGCGTTAACGCTGGTTACTGGCCTCTCAATGGTTTGCAATCCGTTATTTGAATTGGAGCATGGGCTAATATCGCAACTGCGGGTGGCCCGACTGCAGATATGTAGTATACTGGCTGCTCGACGGAATACGCTTCCTTCAGTAGCAGAAGAGGTGCCCCGAGAGAGATCACAACAGCAGTCTGGCGCTTCATAATCCGGGTAGAAAAAGAGCGTATTAGGATCATTGGGGCATGGACCATGGACCCTTCCTACTTTAATAGATTCGTTGTTGAGATTGGGAATAATTATGGGAGTAACTTGAGGAGAATTGCTATCCAGGTTTGCAGTCTCTTGAGTATGTAAGCTGTGACGCCATCCCCAGCGATTTGTAACTGAGGCTGACTCAGGTCGAAGTTGTGGAGGAGACACACGGCGAGCAAAGTTAGGAACACAAGATGCGATCCTTTGCATAATAGAAGATACCTGCTGGGGCGAAGACTGTTCGATGCTGTCCATCTCCACCTTTTGCTTGTTGTTCCTCGTCATAGTAGGGTCCCGGTTGTGCAGTGTTAAATGCGTTGAAAACTGCGGACAGCGCTTTGAGAACTAGTGATTTCCAGGAGTTTATGTCAAACCCCTTATAAAGGACTCATACCGTCAAGCTTTGATTGGTAGGTACATGCGTATACTGAGGTCACATGGTAAACACAGCACCTTCGTGGCTTCCACATCGAAGATTTGCAAACGTCGGTCAATAGTTAACGTTGATATTGAGAGGTGAATGAGGGAATGTTAATAAACTAAACAACCACCGCCGTTCTCAATGCATCCCTTAAGGCGCTACTCCAAATGCAATAAGGCATGGATAGCGCTATCATTTTCAGACAGGCGGTCGAGGGAGCACATCGTTTCTGGTTGTTCCTTGTATCGACTTGATGCACTACTCACGATCGAGGGCTCTGAAGCCATATCGTCCTTGGACCGGAAGATGCAAAGTGGCTAGCAAGCTTTTCATTCCGTATTCAAGACTGATTGCAACGTCCACAGGAAGAAACTTGATGCACGCCGCTCAAACGTCGAGCATGCCAGCCTCTATCTCTTGTATATGTTTATCTTTAAGGTATGACTTCGAAAAATATTCACAGTCATTATAGAAATGAAGATCGTCGGGAAACTCAGTCTTTCTGTCGCGGTGGCGTATTCCTGTTGCTGAACAAGGTTGGCAGATTTTTTGAGCGTTATCAGCAACGTTGAGTAATTGGCAGGACCCCCCAACCGTATGCCTAGAACCCATTATTACAACATCTGCTCCAGCCACATACAGGCCTTGTCGAACCCCGCACTTCAGACATAACCTAGTCGGAGCGTTTGGTTTATTTCGACCCTTTTTTCCCTTCCTCATTTCATCGCTGAATTCCAGTAGTCGTCTGAATCGGACACATCCTTTGCAGGTAAAAAGTTGTTTCGTGATAGCCCATTCTTTGGTCTCCGCGGCAAGGAAATAATCAAGAATAAATGGTTTGATGTCCTGGTTGAAGGAACGGCATGTGAGGAGTAGTCGCGCTTCATCTTGGAGCTCTAGTCGATCGATTATGTTCTGACGCAATTCTGGTGGTAGGGATAACAGTGGAGGAAGACCCATGATGATTAGAGTGAAGCTGGAAACAGCTGTCAATACCGAACTGAGCAAGCGGTCGGTCTGATGGCGACCTTCTTTATAGATGCTAGACTGTCTAACTCGATGTCGTGTTGCAAACTAGGTCCCAGTGGGCAAATTCAAAGGTTAGACTCGGGAAGCTATACGTAGTGCGAGAGTGGTTGTCGTAGATCTCCTGTCACCAAGTGTCGGTGTCAGCCTGATCGGCGGATCAATCTCGGCTTTGCTACTAAATTGGCATACGAATGAACGGTGAGGATATCCCGTAGATACCGGGCGCGGGTCTTCGGCAATAGTTGCTTTGGTGTGACCGACAACGAAATATCGTATCTAAGGCAACTGCAACATCTCTTGGGGCTGTCACCAGCCTAGAGTGTCTTCTCCTTCTTCAAATCGTTAAGTATCATATATCTAGATAGAGTGATCCAACCCCACCGGAACCAGCGCATTTGACTTTCGTGTGCAGTAGTCATTGCCTTCTGTGCAGTTCTGTAACCGACCGGTGAACTGACGAACATCAGCGGGGTCGGGAAGGTCCCAAGCTCCTTTCGCTTCGTAACCGCACCGATTACTGTTGCTGGGGCGTCCAGCAGACTAATATACTTCCGGAAGATGGTGGTGGATGTGAGGGTATAGAGCTTGATTGGACATTCCCACCCGCTATGCTTATGCATGAGCGCTTTGAGAAACGCATGTGCGCCTTTGTATAGTGATTTATGGTTTGGGTGAGAGGAGACACCATGCGCGTCAAAGGTTACGATAACATCGATGGTGGTTTCCGGGGCCTCATTGGATGGAATGGATGCCATCTTGGGGGCAAATACGGAGGTAAGGAGGTTTGAAATCAGACGTGGATGCCACGCTACTGTCATAGAGTCTGGGAAATTTCTGTATATCGTTGCTTAGACTGGATTGTTCTTGTGCGATGTCTCTTGGAGGGACCAGGAGTAGGTGGACTCACCTGTCTTCGATAATCAGGACATCGTCCGCTGAGCGCAGACCCAGCTGAAGACCACTCTTCACGAGTTCCTTCTTTCTGGTTTCACCCAGTCCGTCGGCGTCGCCTGCATGTCCATCGTCAGCTCCAAAATAGCTGCGGTGGTACTGTACGCGGGTTCGACATACCACTACTCAAACACAGGATTTTGACGTGATTTCTCGATTCTGGACGCGTCAATGCGAGTAGTGTCGGTGCAAAAAACATTGCCTCATCATCGGGATGGGCTATGAGGAGGAGAATGCGTTTGCCTTGAAGCGTAGGGAAAGAACGGGTGAGTTGCGCTGTGTACATCCAGAACCCGAAAATGAGAACAGGCACGGAGGCCAAGGTAATCCAATTCATTGCAACCACAGAGCGAGTACGCAAATTATGTAGATCGAATGTATATTGTCCGCGACAGCACCATAGTGGTTGTGGATAAGGGTGATATTAGGGAGGGGTGACTTAGGTCCGCGGCAGGTGAGCTTCGGAACCCGGAAGGAGCTTGAGCTTAGGCACTTTCCTTTCCGCAGAGCCGCACACCTCACCACTCCACACCTCCATCTGATCCATTATCAAAAATTACCTACTCGTCCATCAGCTATCGTCGCTGTTTCGGGCAAATTCGCTACGTTATTAGCCCCATGGCTACTAGCAATCGTAAGGAAAGGCGGGCGGCCTCAAAGAACACTAAATCGACCGGTTTCCAACCCTCCAACGAAATCAACCAGGAGGGTGTCGAGTTTCTCCTCCAACACCCCGATCGCTCTGGTCCAAAGGGCAAAACGTTGTTCGACCTCGCCGAAGATCGACAGCGCGAGATAAACAAGACAAGGCCTGGCTATACATCGACAGGCGAGCCTATTTCAGAGACCGAGGACCCGGTAGGCCCACTCGGGAATGCCATCTTCTACGCCATCTCTCTTGCTATGCTCCATGTGACTCTCGATGTCGCAGTGTACAGTCAATACCGGGAAGAGGTTATTTGGTCGGAAATTCTCCAACGAGCAGCCATGGCGACGCCTATCTTCCTCGTATTGGTCTACCTGCTCCACGTCGACTTTTCGAAAAAGTTTCCTATACTACGAAACCTCTTTTTTCTCGCATTGAGCGTCACTGCCGGATGTTACATGGTCTATTCTGGCAACATGCACGGTTATTTCTTCGTTATGAAAGCGGCACCACCCATTGGGGCCTTATGGATATGGAGTGTAGTTGAAATGAGCCTCACATATGCTTTGGCAAGCTGTGCTGCTGTATTAGGATACCTGTGGTGGAATGGCTTCCAGGCCTTTTGAATTCCTTAGTTATTCTATCAAATGTACCGGCTGTTCCTACTGGTGGGTACAATTTCCATACTCTTTATACCTCGTGCTCAATATCAACCACCCTAGGCATTGGACTCAGTTTGACGCCTGCGAATGCAACAATGATCTCTATGCATTTCTGGATACTCTCGCAATCTTCCATGGTTATACCGATTCTTCTACATGCTCGCAGGTGCCAGGCTGTCATTTTGGGAAGGTCCTGTGCCATGATTCCGCTCAAAACCACCAACTCTGTTTCCACACCATCAAGGATGCGATGGTCTGAAAGATATAACCCATACGTAATCTCACGGGAGATCCACCCGAAATCGCGGTGGGAGTCGAACATTTCATCAATTGGTTTCAAGTTCTCTCCGTATAACTTGGTGAGCCATTCTGTTCCTCTGTCGTGGTTGATCTGGTCGCACTTCCAATCTTCTCGCGACCAACTTTTGTCTTTGTCCTCATCCCGAGTTACGGCGTCGATACACATAGTCGCTTCCAATGGACGGCAAACCCCAACAATGGATACTTCTTTTACCAGGGCCTCCCGTAATCTTCTCATCAGCTCCTTTCTTGCTCCTGACTCCGAATATTGGGGCAATGATATAAGGTACAAATATAGGTCTGCTGCTAAAGACGGTTTTCCAATACCAGTAAGGGTCGAAAGGACAACTAAGAACCATTTCTCAGGGCCAAGAGATGCGGTAGGGAATTGTGACTGAACTTGGGCGAATAGGTCAATCAATTCCGATCCAACGCTCGATGATGTTGCCATATTGGTAAAGGGCACACGGGATATGGTTCCTCAGTCGCTTTAATCGGTAATTTAAGTCCATCGTGGCATCGAGGTCCTGCTCGATTAAGAATGTTTCTTGTCGGTCCGGTCCGGACTGCTGCTGGCTCGATCCGGTAGTTTTTTGGGCTGTGGAAGCGAGATCGGATAAGTTGCGTTGCTTACTATTGCATCAGCGAGATGATTATTGCCAAGCAGAACAGTAAGAATTCCGGGGCATGTTTGGTGAAGGAGAGCGGACAATGTGGAACTAGTAGGCCTCTTTCGTCCATGTGAAATGCCGGACATTTATCAAATTGTTTCCATCTCTATCGGGAAAAGAGGATTTTTGACTTCAGCTAGACACGTTCATATTCCTGAGCAAAGATCAATGTTATCAAGCATATTGGAGATATAGCATTTTTATCGATCGTACAACCTGATAAGAGTCTCATTTGAGTTGAATGATTGTGTGCCCCTGCCAGGTGGATAAAGGCGATGTATTTGCGACATCGAGCCAATCAGGTATCGTCACGTGATTGGCCAGGCTGCACCCTTGGAATCACAGAGCATCAGGGGTCGCACTTCAAAACATCCCGCCGACTCACCTCTTCTCAATCTACAACATTAAGGCATGGCAACTCTACTCCCTTGTCATGCGCATCGCAATTGCACATATCACCAACACTGGACCACACGGATGAATAATGTGAACGGAACCCTAGCGGCCAATACTGCGGGCAATATAAGCTCTGTTGAACACGAAACGCCAAAGAACAGGACGCCCTCAGGTACACTTCCACACGATACAAGATCGCAGCCAGCCGCTCTGTTTCCGAATATTCCTAATGAATTACTTCTTGCTATTTCCGCACACCTTTCTCCTATCGAACGAGCAAGTCTCGCACTCACGTGCCGGCGGTTTGCATCTGCAATTGGTCCGCCAGCCTGGAAGCTCCTAAGTAAAGCGGGAATCGCAAGCTGGGCTACACACGAAAGAATGCTAGATGTCTTGCAGAGAGATCTGTCTAGTGACAATTTCTGGCGTTGCGAAGCTTGTCTTCGATTCCACTCGCGAAGAAAGTCCATGCCGGTGGACGATACAGGTTATTTCCAAAGGTTACATCACACATCTCAAGGAGTCACAAGATTTCTGAGGGGATGGGGAAATGATTATGTCCAACTTGGACCTTCCACAATACCTATCTATGTACTTCATTTCGCATCTGCTCAAGCAGTCATGGACCGGCATTTCAATAATACTAACCAAGGTGTCTGCCTTGACGCTTTAAGATGCAGCGGCGAACTCACTCTCCCAAACTCCGAGACATCAGAAATGCATCTTAGATACGACATTGCACCTAGAATTATTGTGGACCGTCTCGTCATTCAATCCACGTACATGTTCACACTCAAGCCTACTATGGTCGTTCGAAACGTTAAAGTCAACGAAGCATCTGCTAGCGAGTTCATCACCGCACTAGATTTTTGGACATGCGGCCATCGACAAACTGGCGATATCCTTTCACGCGCTGAGCGTGTATCAAAAAACTCTGGTGCTTGCAAACAACAACGCTGCAGCCATTGCCCAACACAATCGACGGTGTACCTATTCGCTCAAAATATTATTCGTATACGTACTTGGCAGAATATCGGTTCTGTGCGCTCAATAAAAGAGCTGAACTGGGTTCATCTATCTAGAACTGGAAAATGGAAAAAGAAACACAAGTGGGGAAAAGAGGATTTGCAAGAAGCGTATCAAAGGATTTGGTGTTCCACAAAAGAAGAATTCATGAACCAGGTTGAGCGAAGCGATGGGCGGGGTCAGTGGTACGAACCAGAATTGAAGACGAGAGTTTATAAGACCTTACCCCTGACGATTGTCGAGAGGATCTGAACGCGTTTACATACACCAAGTCCGTCGAAGCTGTCACTGCAATACTACTACTACCCCAAACAAAGCAAGAGAAATTCAAGATACTGAGCTCTTTGCAACGATCCTCACCCCCTTACTCTGAATCCCCGCAAATGAGGAAAAATAATCATGCTCATACGCTATATCTCTCTCCGTCGTCTCGAACAGCTCAAGATCAAATTTCCAAAACAGATTTGCGATCATCAGAATGATTTCCTGCTTTGCAAGCTCCAAGGCAACACATTGCCTCACGCCCTTTCCGAATGGTACCAGATGTTTCTCTAGATGTGCAATCATCTCAGGCGAACCAGTAAGCCAACGATTCGGGTCAAAAGTGTTTGGCTCGGGGAAGATGGAAGTACTGAAATGGACATCGTGCAAAAACATGGATAAGGCGGTTCCTGGACGGAAGACGTATTGTTTGCCCTCGGGAGTGGTGTACGACAATGATTCGGTAGGATGACATCGTGGGAGTCGACCGCTGACGCCAGATGCCATACGCAACCCTTCCTTGACACAACCTTGGAGGTACGGGAGCGAGTAGACAATTTTGGAAGTCAACATCCCTGGAGCAACCATTCCGTGTTTTGAAGCCGCTTTAGTAAGTTCTCCTTTGAGGGCTTTGTGAACAGATGGATTGGCTAAGATGTGGTAGGTCAAGATTGTCAGTGTGTTGCCAGTAGTTTCAGTTCCAGCCGCAATTACAGTGACTGTTTCGTCGGCGATACGAGCATAACTTCTCTCTGAAGGAGGAAGAGAAGGGTTTTTTACTAATGCGCCAATAACTGTGGGTGTTTCTTTCTCATAGTCGCCGTTGACGGCTGCTTGGGCTTGAGAAAGGAGGTCCTATATCAAACACGTAAGAATATTGAATCACTGGAACACAGGTACAGAAGACATACTGCTTGGTTCTCGATAAAGTCGAGACTTGCTCCACTGGGATCCAGAGAAGCAATCCAACTCGGCGGAACCGTTAACGCCGTCCACCTGATAATGGGGGTTATAATGGGGAAATGTCTGTTCCAGCATATGACCCTCCCAGCATTCCTTAGGATTCCATGGACCTTTGCATTGAAATCCGGCTCGGCCAGAAAGTTCCTTGTTTTCGGCACAGCGTAGTCGGTAACGACATCGGTGGCAAAAGATCGATACGCATTAAAGCATTGAATCGGCATGTTTCGTTCTTCGTACTCCTCAACTCGTCCACAGAATTGCTCCACGCGCGAGAGGACTCGATGTTCTAGTTTCTTGACATTCGCGCCGGAGAAGAACTGGGCGAGGGCTCCTCGACGCAAGCGATGCTGTTGAGCGGATATGCTAGATACGGTTCCAGTATCTACGCCGAGACCGCGATAGTAGCGGTAAACCTTGTGCATTTGGGAGTTGGAATAGATTGTATCAAAGAATGCGGGGTCATTGATGTGGACTTCGTAGGGATTGATGCGTATTACTGGGCCTGGGCGTATATGTCAACACAACTGCTCATAGTAGTGGGATTTGCGACGAAGAAGCACAAGACTGTGAGTTGGGGTGGCGGAATACCGTATTTCTCGTGCATTTCTTCGATTTTGACAAAGTAGCGTCCTTCTTTGATACAATCATGCCAAAACTCATAGAAACTTGAGACCGCTGCGTACCACGGTCCAGGGATCTTGGAAAGAGGATGGAGGAACAATCGATACCCAGCCCTGAGAAGGAGATAAAGAAACGCAGAGGCCAGTAACAGCAAGGGATACGTGAGAATTCCGGCATCAACACCGAAGAGAGCCATCTTTGCAAAGCCGAGTCAGTAGAAGAAAGCTCCTCGTGAAAAAATTGGGGATTTCAGAATGCGGGGAACATATCGCCATAATATATAGACTGCGAGACTACGATCCTTGCTGCATGATTCGTTTTCATGCGCAACTGTCCAGAACAAAACGTACTTGGTATTGGCAATAAAGCCCCAAAGACGTTGGCGAGTGCAGTTATTCGGCATGTCGTCTATGTTGAATTGGGTTGTTATCGGTGTGTTTGCCTTCTATTGACAAAAGATGAGGGGTTCATTGGTGGGATGAAAACAGTTGCCTTATGCAGAAGATGTTCTTGGGTGCCAATGAGTTAGTGCGGTTAAACGAGTATGCACGAACGGGAGAGGGGTGCATCGGGTAAGTGGGACTTTATTCGCTGGGTTATTTGTGGTTTTACTTCGATGGGTTGCATGGTGATAAGTTAATGTTGTGGCGCTTCTATGATTGTGTGGAAATATTAAGCAGCTTTCACTTGGGCTCTTGAAGTTGAAATATTGTTCATTACGATATTTTGACTCGAGATGACCTCGTTCACCAATTATGCCATTTCATCCGCTCATGTGCGATCTTCATTATCCTCGCAGAGGACGTCTTTGGCACGCCCTCATTCTCCCAAGCAACTAGCTTTTTAGCCCAATATCGTAGGTTCGATACATCGTTGACTGCGCCCTCACTGACATCCCTCCATTCTGGTTTCGAATCTTGCGTTTCGTGTAAATGAGAATCCAATGGTACTATGTCGAAGTAGTCTCCTGCCCACGGCCCATTCTGACTTTGCAATGTAATGCCGAACCGCGGGATTTTGTTAGAGAAACTCGTGAGAACTAGCAATAGTTGGCCGAAGCTTACGGGTTGCGCATTATCCTGGAGACCGGATTGGGGAGAAAGAAGAGCGACTGGGCTCAGGAAGCATATCCAGGTCTTGATGGCCGATTGCGTAATGTCAGCAGTTGCGAGAGGGTTGGGCCGTAGTCGATCGGATCTGATGAATTCCTGTGATCTCAAGTTCCTCAGTACCCATATACGGTCCTGTGGAAACATATATGCGCTCTGGAGATCAATCCGAATATTCTCACTCATTTTACCCCAATCGAGTACCCGCTTGCTGGCCAGTACATCCATCCATTTCGAATCCAATGGTGTATCATTTTTTAAGTCCTGTCCCTCATAGGCACTCTTTATGAGACCAAAATAAGCCTCCTCAATTCCATCGAGTTCGCTTATAATATCATCTAGACCATGTTCGAAGAAACCGCATGGCGATTGGTGTGATCGTGCTCCGTGAAAGGAAACCCGCTTGCTAGCCCAAGTGGCCGCTCCACTTTTATAATCCCGATGAACTCTATCCAGAACAACAGGCCATACACGTGCTGAAGCTATCCCAAAAGCAAGAACGTCCTCTTTCTTTTCCCATACATAGTCGATGATCAGATCCAGAAGTTCCGTTGGAAGAGTTTCTATTTTTGCCGGTTTGGTACTGCACGGGCGATGGTAGGTTTGTGAGTACTTGGCTCCGGATACTGGTCGAGCGAATGAATTCCAGAGCCAGGCTTCTGGTTTCGAAGAAAAGAATTCTTCGAAGCTTGAAGTGCCCACGTGTCTTTGCACGTGCACATGGCCAGTCGTTCTTGGGGAAATGAGGTAGTGATCCTGTGGAAATTTATCTAATATTACGTTAAAGATGCGCATGGTTGATGTGAAATAGTATTCTGATGACGAATGAGAGACATGGCACGAAAAAGTCGGAGGGGAGATTGTAAGATATAGACAGGGTCAGAAGCAGCTGCCTGGCAAAATCGCTGAGGTGTGATAGGCTACGCTTATGCTTGCCCTATTGGACAAGTGACATTAAATAGATCCTGTGGCTGTGCGATGATTGAACTTTAATTACTTAATCATCCACATTGAATGCTTTTCAGCTTGCCCATGTGGAGTGTTTAGCATGGCTTCAGGATCAGCCCGTTCTTGAAAGTTGATATATTTATAATTTTCCAAGACTAACACACATAGATCGATCATCTGTACTGAATCCCTCGACAAACATAGCTAGCATCGCTTTAAAATCAAGTCATCCATAAAAAATCTCCCGATAAACAAAGTACCGGTAACTCCTCAAAATCACAAACCCACAACCCCTTCCCACTCTCCCTCTCACATCCTTCCCTCTCCTTCCTCTCCCAACCCTCTTTCCCACACCAACCCCCCTCCAAATCATTCCATCATATTCCTCCTCACCGCATCTCTCTCATTCGGCCTCAACAGCCTCGAAGGTCCAGCCAAAGTAGGCGGAACCGCCGGATGAATCCACGCAGTCCTATCTTCCATATCCTCGCCATCTCTGAGTATGAGAAACGGATTTATCTGTACTGGCGCCCACAAGTATGTTCGACGGCCAAAGCGCTCGAGAAAGGTTGGGAAATGGCTGGTATTGGGTTGATAGGAGGGAGAGCGGACGGGTTGTTTGCCTTTATTGGTGATGGGGATGAGTTGGACGCTGCTGGCTTCGCCCTTTGGAAATATCGAATGGCTGATGGTGTCCCTGCTTTCTTGTGGTGTTTCGTTTGACGGTGCTGGAAAGTTCATAGATTCGGGCCTACGCCAGGTATAGCTATATCTCCTAAATCTTCTGGTCGTGAGTTTTGTAGAATCGACATCTAAGATGACGGGATTATCGCCTATATTGCCAAACATGTCTACATTCTGCGATTTCCTTGCCAATCTCTGTTGAAGGACTGGAGATTCATCGACCTCTTGGTGAAGATCCTCAATTTCCGACTTCGGCGACATTCTCAGAGAGCTGTTGATTGGTGTGACATCGCCCTCATCATCGGCATCCCATTCGTGATCCGGCTCTCTGTGCAATGGTTCACGTCTTCTGCGATGATGCAGCTTGAGATGGATCGGCTCGTATCCACATGTTGGCCCTTTCAAATGAGGATCACAAGGGGCTCTCCGTAAAACTAAGCCTAAGTATTCATGAATAGGTCTGTCATCTTGGAACTGGTATTGGAATCTTGGCGTCTGTGGCCTTGCTCCATAATAAGGGACGGGATGGAACACCTCTACTCCTTCTGTTTTACTAGTCATCGGGCTCAATGTAGGCGATTCCGTTTCATGTATGGAGCTTCCATATTGAGCATCCGTGTTTGGTGGATATGATGCTCTGTCCAAATCTTCGTCAATTTGTTCGTCCGTGAAACTACTCTTGTCTGAACTGGACTCCGGTTCTTCGAGCAAATTCACTATATCTCGGATATTCAAATACCTCTCGTGCTCCGCATTCTCGCTATCTGCATTAGACATGTTCTCGAAATCTGCATGTGGAATACCACATTGCTGGCGCATTCGACGAACTTGCTCCGCCGCTTGGGTAAAGGGGGAGGCTGGAACCTGAGGAGATTCCAACCTATGACGACTAAGAGGGGCTTTGACGTCTACATCCTGCCACTTCGACAAAGAGCCGATCGACAGGCGTTTATGAGTGCAGTCTGAACGCCTAGGCAGACTGACCAATACCTTTCCACCATGACTGAGATCCGGATCCGGGATCCCCAGACATTTCAGCGTATCCAGAATCTCAGAAATTCGCAGAAGTCCCACATCTTCCTCTGGGCTCTCGCCTTCGAACCATTTATACGATCCGAGGATTTTGCGAATACCAGCGAGTGTAGTGCCTTGGGGCCATTGATAGTATGTCAAGGGAGAGGAGAGGAGTATCGTCGTCGCGACGCTTGGAAGGAAATAAAATGCCGTCGCCGAAGTATTGAGAGTTTTCGGTGGGACACACTGTTTTGAGTTTTCCGGCGACGGACAACCACCTCCTCGCATCCAGAGTCCGATGCTGCCAACAATGGTATTCGAATTTTGCTTAATACCCAAAATCTCTGCTTCTGCGTTTACGCATAGCTTATCCAGGCATTTTGCCGTCTCGGAAAGTATTTCGCTGTAATCGAGACATTGTCGGATACAGCGGGTTATGTACGTCTTCGTGCTCTCTTCTTTCGCTCGAGATCGTTGAGTTTCTGCCTCATTGCGCATAATGTCGTCCGTTAGTTCGTGGATTTTATTTTCGAGTGTGGTGATAGTGGCTTTTTGATCGTCGTTTTCTTTGGCGAGTGTCTCGATTTGGTGGATGAGTTGAGCTTTCAAAATCTCTTCGGTGTGGGTTTCATGTTTCCAATACACTTCATCTAGATTTGATGAAGGATGAATAGTAGATCTGTTTTTCAATTGTATGAGAGGAGCTGTTTCGTCGACCTGGATTGCGTTTCTTGCTGCCGGTTGTCCACTATCGTCTGCTTGTAGAATAGATGGACAATCGATCAAAACATGCTCAGAACCGAGATAAGACGAACGCAATTGGGAAGCCGACTCTTCCACTCCAGTATTGACAGAGCTCGATCCTAGGTTACACACTTTGGCAAAGTCGAAAATCGTTGACTCTGTCAGCGGTGATGTTCGCCCTGACCCAGCACAACGCCGATTCGAATTCTCTCCCTCGGCGGTCTCCAAGTTACGTGTATCTGATGGAAGGGCATCTGCAGACGCCCCCATTGACCCCGACGCAAAATGGACATTCGGAACCAATCTGGCAAGTCCGCCACCATACCCATCACCCCCCTCATCTTCCAGCATATGTAAACTCGTCCTGCGTTTCCGATCCTCCCTATCCCACCTAAAACCCTGTAAGTATACCGCCCAAGAATCCTTATCCGTCGTCCCTGTATTCCTGGCATCCAACGTTAGGGGCGGTGGATACTTCTCTTCTTCCGCAACAGTAGGAAGATTAGATGCCAGTGCAGATCTTGCAAGTTCGTACTCACTGCCTGCCTGCAAATCTAGACTGCCGACTTCGACGGCGACGGAGGATGCGACTGTATGGTGGTGAAGAGAGGTTGGGGCGGTGGTGCAGGGATTGGAGGGCTTTGAGTGGGAGCTGGACACAGAAGAGGTGTAAGAGGGGATGTTTTTGTTATCGAGATCGACAAGCCCGGTGTTGACGTCGTTGAAGTTGGTTTTATTGCCAGGTTGGAAATCTGTAGGGTTGGTGTCATGGCTACTATTCACATCCGAGGAATTATCCCCATCACCGGTCCAATCGACCCATCCAGCAACTGCCACTTCCTCGGTGTCATCTAGAGTCGAAAGCATGTTCTCTTGGATGAGGCCCTGTCCCTGGAATGCATCTTCATCTTTCAGGTCCTTGGGTATATGTGCGTTAATCATATCGCGTAGATACTGGAGCCGAAAGTTCGTGAGAAGAACAGAATCAGAATGGAAAGCGGCGGGAGGATCTACAGAGGGGGTTGTTGCAAGTATGCAGGTTTGAATGAGGTCGTGGAAGGTTTTAGGCCTTGGCAGAAATTTGACAGATGAGACTGAAGCGGAGTCTCCAGAGGACGACATATTGGACCTATGCCGTCTCCTTGAGCTTGACGACTTGTTCGTAGAGTTATATGGATTGGGTTAGCTTGTTGCTGTGCACTGGTTGCTTTTACTGTAAGAGAGAAGTCAGCTGGATAATCAACTAAGAGCAAAGAGACTCAGAGTGCAGGTGTAGGAAACATGAATGTAACAACTGAAACTCAAGGACTGCAAAGTTTACAAAAATATATGTTTACACCGAACGCCTATTGAAGTTGGCGTTTAGCATATTGAAGTAGTGAGGTGTGAATATTCCGAAGGGGTAAAAGGTGCATACCGCCACGACTTATGCCCCATGATGGGAGTAAAGAAAATGCTTAATGTGAATTGAGTGCCAGGACTTGGTAACTATGACAGAAAGAAGTATAAACAAGCCCTGAGCGAAGGTACAATAAAAATGTGCAAACAGAGGTTCAAGCATGTTCAAGTACCCGTTATGTGACATTGTAAAAAAACATTTGACAGGGAGAAGTGGATTGTGAATTGAATATCTAGCATTCCATGCCCGTAGCCCCCACCGAACGAATGCAACCTGCATGTCACAAAACAAGCAAGAAAAAGACCGAATCAGACACCATGCACATAAGATCGCGAATCAAGAGCAAGCAATTGAGGGTATACCATCCAACGAACCGTTTCGTTTACCAACCATGTATCAAACTTTTCTTTTCCAAAAACCGAAATCCGATCCGTCTAATGAGCGCACAAGAAACATAGGAAAATGAAGAGCGCTAGTTTACTACAAAGGTTATACATTCGTGTTGGTGAAATGAATTAAATGAGAACCGGAACTCCATGCTGAGAATGGGATGAGAATAACGATAGAAATGACACGCCTGCTCAATCAAATGTTGGCATGAAATTTACGAGTGGCCGTGGCGAAATAGTCGTCGAAAGAAGGAAATCATAAACAAGGCTGCGGCAATAGCGAGAGCTGAAGGAGCCGGACGGATTTGGGGCTGATGCTGTAATGCAGATGTGTCTCCAAGTTAGGGGGATGATGCGGCGAACAGTATATGCGGCCCGCCACGTGTAGAGGTCCACCGCTCCGAAGGATCCAGTCTCGTTACAAATACTCCGAAAACCCGTAAGTCTTTGAGACGCGCGGGTGGCTCGGAAGTGACACTAAATATATGCCTTGTGGCTGAGCAACTAAGCACCAGTCGTACCCGGCAGGCTCTTCTTGGGCTCGGTGTTGATAGAACCAGAACGTGGGGTGATTGCCAGTTTGCTCTGCTCTTCAGCCATCTTCCTCAACTTTGCTTTAGCTTCCTCGAGCGGCATATCAGGAGACGGAAGTGCGGAACTTTGCTTGGGACTGTTGCGGCGAGAGATATTGCGGGAACCAGGAATCGACGTGGGTGCTGATGGCGCAAACGCTCTTAAGCTTCCTGGTCGTGTATTCGGAGCGCTGGGCTCTTTGACACTGGTCGGTTTACTGCCGGCATAACGTGTACTTCTCGAGTCTTCACTGTGAAGATCGGGCTCGAACGAATTCGAGCGCGAGGATGCGTACGCTGGGTCGTCGCCTTTGAGCATGTGCCGAAATTCGCCAGTGGCTTGATCGATAACCCAAAGTTTATAGGGGCCAGGAATGAATTCGCCATGGTCATCCCAGCATTCAACCCAGGCATTATCTGGTTTTTCAAGACGGAAGAAACCGGCCTCGTAGAATTTGCCAGTCTCGTCTTTAACTCGGCCATGTTTCTTACGCATTTGATAGTCGGGGGCCAGGAGGTATTGTCTCAAGACTTTGGAATACTTGACTTGAATTGGCGGCGCCATGGGAATGGTCTCACGTTTGACATGTTCAGTGCCGATTTTCGCAGGTCCGTCAGGAGGTATTGATTCGTCTTTTTTACTGTCATGGGGGTTTTTGTCGGTCGCAACGAGATACCATCCTCTTCCTGGAATGTACTCGTAAATTCCAGGAACGGGCAAGTCCCAATGTTCAGTGGTCCGCTTTGAACGCTCGGACCGCTGTGATTTGCTGAACCATTTATGGGGAGAGAACAGCGTCTGGGTGGCGACAAGAAGATTTGGAGTCATCCCAGATGACGAAGTCCGTTACTGGTAGTTTTTTCTTTTAAAATAGAAAGATGTTCAAGTTCGAAGATAAAGTGCGTTGTTTTGGGTCGTTCAGCTTAGATGCGGGGAAGCCACGAGGGGGTTATATGAGTGGTGTTCGTACGGGTTGGGGCGAAGCACGTGCAAGGTGTTCGTTTAGTCTAGGTGGTGTCCGGGGGAGGAATAGGATGCGACGACAACGGACGGTGAGGGGAAGGGAAGTGATCACGCGGGTAAGGGGGAGGTCGAAACGAAGGCCACTGCGGGTATTTGATCAGAGGGATTGACCGGATTGACGTGATGCTCAGGGCGGAGCGAACGCAGATCGCAGCGTGCAAGAAGCACGACGTGAGACCTAACCAGAACCGCACCGAGAGGTGTTGCGCAGTATGCGGATGTGTTGGAAAAGATGAAGAAGAAAACACAAGGGAGAGCAACCAGGGCTGCGAATATTTAAAAAAGGGACGGGAGCTAGTTTAGCATGTTATGGGCCTTGAGGGACGAGGGTTGAGCACGGAGACTAGCAAAGAAAATATTCACCCAGCAGCGGCCTATAAAAGGGTTTTGGCGGGAGATGACCTTGAAATAAGAAGCAGGTTCTGGGTCGCTTGGGATGGATGACACCCGTCCGAACAGGTCCGCCGCGTCAATCATATGAAAATCTAGCATGGAAACCCACCACCGCAACAGCGGAAGAGACGCAGAGACGCAGAGACGCAGAGATGCTTCGACGCCCCTGGCGTGACGGGCCTATTCGTCACGCTTCAGCTGGTGCTCAATCAGCCCATATCAGCGATTATCGGTGCTCCGCAATCCGTGAGCATGCAGGTCGTAACTATGTCTGTTTGCATGGTCCATGGTCATTGCGAATTCCAGGACGGTAAGGACGGTAACGCGACGCTGATGGTGCCCTCTGGCCTCTGCAAGACGTCCATTCAGGCTTTGCAGCAACGGAACCTCACGTCGATAGAGGACCCGACTCGCGCCAATCAGGCGGCGAGCGAGGGCCCCGTGTTGGCGCAACTGCGAGATAGAGGTGCCTGAAGAGGAAGAGGGAGGGGCCGGGCAACGGGTACGGTACGTAGCCCTTGCACAGGCCTGGGTTAATCAAACACAGCGGCGGTGAGGTTGGTGGATGGGGGATGGGATGGGATGAGATGGCGAGATGGATGGTGGAGTGGAGGTGTGAGAAAGACAGACGAGTGTGTTGAGCTGTGACGGTTTCCGAAAGGGGCATCGGGAACTGTCGGCGCTATCCTTGCGCCTGCATGCTGCTTCTGCCTCCGCTAACCGAGCCACTCACGCCGGGCCCAGAGCAGCAGCAGCAACACCAAAATTATCCCAGACCCGCCAGGATGCCCGTTTCGTGCTCAAATCTGATATCCTAATCGCTCCTGTCGGACCTGGAGGCACACTCGCAACCCCAATCTCCTCGCCTCGCCGCCGGCACAATCTCACACATCCTTTTCGCCTTGGACCTCCTTGCACAGCCCACCGCGATCCAGACGTCCCTTCGAACCGCTGAACCGCTGAACACATATGCAGAGTACATAAAGATCCCTTGGCATGCTCACTTTCCCTTCTCCATAGGCCCAGCGAGGGGAGAGTACCACGGCACTGCATACATGCCCCTTCACGACCTGTTATCGTCCTCGGAGACCTTTCTCCCGATCTCTTTCCTTGTCTGCTGCTAAGTGCGCGGCCGAGGATTGCAGATGCTATGTACTCCATGCAGCAGCCACATGTCACCTTTCAGAGATGGTCCTAAATGTTATAATATTCGGATGACGACATTGCAACCTTGCGACTAGGGGGGGTTCAACAGAGCAGACGACACACGCACGCAGGCATCACCATGGGGGAACGCTGCACCAGCGCAGAATCCTAATCGTGGGACATGAAACGGTAGCTTTTTTTCCATTGCAAGCCCTACCCAGCCATACCTCATCCTGCAGCCCCGGCCAGTAGCCCTAGACTCCTCAGTGTGCAAATGTTTTGGATACATGTTCTCTTCAGCGGCGTACGAGGGGCGCCCGAGAATTGAGATCCTTCTGTCATGACTAGTTACGCCGTGCAAGCCCCGCCTGTAAAAACTCCATCTACGACTCCGTCTTGACCTTGGCGTGTCCATTCGTCACCTTGACGCCCAACTGCTTTGCCCGCGCAATGATGTCGATGCGCTTCCTTGCTGAGACGGCGTGGGCGATTTCGGCAGCAAAGGTGCTGTTGTGCATGAGGAGGAGGTCAACATCGCGGGCTATGTTTGCGTTAGCAAGATCCTACTCCGTTCCGATTCCTGGGGGTTCCCTACTATTGTTGACGACGAAGGCCTTGTGGCCAGAGGGCATCAGGTGGCGGGTCTTCTTGTTGGAGCCATAACCGATCTATCCAGTCTGTCAGCCATAACCTCTACCTTCGCATTCCGCAGGCCTGTGGTGAATTCTGACCTTGGGCATGGCAGCCTGTCCCTTAAAGCGCCGTCTCACACGGTTGTCGATACCCTTGGGCTTCCTCCATGACGGGTCCACGCACTTGAAGCGATCCGACTCTGTACTGCGAATTAGAGATTTGGGAAGTAGGCACTAGGATTGGGTAGCGTACGGTGACGGTTGAATCGCTTTCGGTCTGTAGAATTTTGTCAGCTCATTTGTTCCAGCACTGGAGGTAATGTGGATTGAGAAAGCCTTGTTCGATATCGAGGGCGATGGGGACAACGTACGCTTCTTAACGATCGGGACGTGGGGCTTAGCGGCAACCATCTGTGCGATATAGGGTCAGATTGATGTTTCGAGTGAGGTATAAGATCTTGAGTATATCAATTTCGGGCGTACGTACTTTGTCGACTTGTCGTGGTTGTCTCGATCTGTGGTGTTGGATTTCTTTACAAAGTCAAAATGAAGGCGCCGATGGTGGTGTGGAATTTCCCTTGGCGCTCGCTTGCTTAGCGCAACGCTATCAACCAATTAGCGCGTCATACCCAAGACGGCACTCTCCAACTTCGATCATATCCAGCGTGCCGCCCATTGCAGTGCTTTCGTTCCTAATTCACATTTAGGTACCTTCAGTGAGACTAAACATGTGAAATTCAAGGAAACGATCTTCAAAGATAGCAATCTTCTTACGATTTGATTTTCCTTCCAACCCACAATCATACGCGAATTGCTTAGTGCCAATAAACGACCAAATAGTTGCTTCCAGTATTATTTCATGCAGTTATATACTACTGCTAACTATGCACTCTCTCATTCATCCATTTCCAAGCGCTATCTAGAAGATGCCGGGTATGTGCATGTACCGAAATATCCATATTCATCATGTAACGACCCATCAAGTAGGAGACTCTCCACTTCAGCAGTCAAGACCTCGATCTACCAATCATTCGAGAATAGTGCAATCAATAAGCTCTGCGCTCAAGATGTTTGATTCTTAAAACCAAGCGCCAGGTGCGCTCATTCTTCCATTGCATCGGCCGTTTGGCCACCGCCTCGCTTCTCTTTTTTGACCCACTGGACGAAGTCGTCAATTACTGAAGGCCATGAGGATTCCTCATTCCAGAAGGTAATAGCTTCGTCCTGTAGGGTCTGTTGCGCGAACTTCAGTGTCTGAACCCAGATGTCCTTGTTGATAGCTCGCTTGTACTCTGAGTTGAGGAACTCAAACCACCAATCAACCCAAGGTGAATTCGAAGTCTTCCACTTAACAGCAGAGAGGGGGGAATTGAAGACTACATCCCAGAATGTAATTGCGTCATCGAGTGGCAGTGTCTTTTGGTTACCAGCCTTTGCAAACTGGAATGTGTAGTTGTAAACCTTTACGAAAGCATTTTTGTCCGATGGCATAGACTGCTTGAGCCCGACGACATGGGTTTTCATCTTGTCGAGGGTGTCGCAGCTTATGAAAATTATCAGAACACTCCAGATAGAAGCGGTGGGAAGCGAAAACTCACTTTGCAGCAGACCATCCATCAACAAATCCGGTGCGGGAGATCTCACCAATAGTAGGAGCTTGAATCAACTCAGCCACTATGAGAAAATCCAAGCCGTCAAGGCTGACGCCGATATCTTGGAAGTACTTCATGGTTCCATTCATGTTAAGAGTATCTGGTGATTCAGCAGCGTCTTCTCGATACTTATCGAACAGCTTGCTGATGCTTGTCCTGGACCCAGAAGATGCTGCCCCGCCATTGGTAACACCGGCATAGTATCTACAAAATACAAGATTAGCATGGTCGCATCGAAACATTAGTTTACAGGGGCAGCTAGGAGGCGGACTTTTCCTTCAATGACCTCCAAATGACTGACGCACTAGAAAGCGATTGAAAGTGGTTGGAAGGGAGAGCGAAGGACATAGCGCTCTGAGATGTTGAGGGAATTGACGACGCAAAGAAGGAAGAGTATTGGGCTTCATGGGTGCTTCTTGGATCCATTTCAGGCATCGGTAGAGAACTGTATCCAGTAGATACCCCAGCGAACGTGGTGGCACTGCGTTGGTGTGTTTGAGTACGCGGTGTGTAGTCATTGGACAGGTACTCTGATTGTGCTGCCACATCAGCTAGTACTGATAGACGTGCGGTCGTCCGATTCCCTTGGGAGATGTATGGGGTTGTTTGGTTGATATGATGTTGCTGAAACGATTGTTGTGCAGTCATTGTGGGTCGCTGTGACCACGAAGGGGGTGGAGGTTCCTTAACGCTATCAAGGAAAGATGGATATGAGGGCGTTGTAGAAAGGTTGCGCGTGTGTTGGTGTCTTTGATCAAGAGATACTGCTCTCTGAGCTCCAGATGGCAAACCAGGACTAGAGAAAAGACCCCGCACGTCTTGAGTTCCATGACTATAAGTCACTGCTCGTCGACTCGCATGAATTCCATTGGCATCGACGAGACTTCCGTTTTGTTGTAATCCACTCGAACTAGCCCGATTTCTTCTTGCTCGCGCCGCAAGTAGCCTTGCTCTGTCCTCAGATGATCCAAACGTCATTTGGTCACTCGAACCGCTATAAGCACCAGGAGTGTAGGAAAACGTAGAGCCACGACACGTTCGATGCAGGTCGAAGGGTGGTACACGTAAAAGGAGTTGAGGTAACAAAAATCCAAGTAAGGCGTGTTGTTGGGACGTCGATGTTACGTTATTGAGATGTAAAGCGCAGCGATGATGAGCTCGCGCAAGATATTTGTTTGTTTGTGACCATGTTCGCCTGATTAAGCAAGGATCGCTGCTGTTTTCGTGTGAAGTGACATTGCCCTATGTGTCTCCTTCGATCTTTCCATGAGATTTAAACCAACTCAAATGGCTGACCCGCTCCTCCTTCCTTGTAATCTGCTCGTATCCGATGTTTTGGTGTCGCAGCTCGCAATGCCACCCTTCAACCATCCTAATCGCACTTCCGTATTGGAGGAACCTAATCCAGCGACAATAATGAATTCACCACTTACGCATTAACTGCAGCATCCAAATTCCATCCATGGGTCTTCAGGACCTAAAATATGCCTGTTAGCGATGTTATATCCCCAAAATTCCTCTGTCATGCGATCGTTCGTGAGCTTCAACCTACCCGTATAGCCGTGTTCTTGTCCGCCTGTGTGAAGCTTTGAAATGAGTTCATAGAAGCTTTCTGTTGAGTACTGTAGCCTGGAGGCATTTTGGTGTCAGTTGCCGTTGGCTCTCGTTCAAAAGAAGGTTCAGTTATGTCGAAGATCGGAGAGATATTAGGGTGGGGGGAGGATGTGCGGGGTGGGAGTCTTTGATTTCGGGGAGACGCGTGGGAAAAGATACGAAGGTGGTGGAGACAGTGAGAGAAAATCCAGGCGCGCGAGGTGAATGTAAAGTGAAGTGATGAAGAAACAGTTGTCGAGGAAAGGTCAATGTGGTGCTCGAGGATTAAGTGACGCATCGACCGCGCCCCGCCAGACAAGGAGCCAGGAACTCCAGGCAACCGACGTGAGCCCGATGCGCTGGATAAGATTGAGCGAGGCGCTGGACCCCTCGGAACTGATCAGCCCTACCAAGACGGGCCCCAGCCGCGCCATGAAAGGTAAAATTGAAGTCAACATACCTCCTGCTCCGGACTTCTTCGATGGGGATTTCTCTTTCCTGACATTCTTCGACTTCGGCTCAACACGACGCTTCTTTCTATCGTCATCGGCGGGCGTGTTGTCTGCGGCGGACACTTTCCTCTTCGCCATTGCGGTATCGACGTGGAAAAACCCAGGTGGGTTCAGCAACCTTTTCAAGTATCCTAAGCAAACAAAGAATCTGCACTTGAGTTTGCGGCGCAAAGCTTGGATGCGGCACTCAATTGTGGCGTAGATATTTGGCGGTGAAGAACAGAGCGAAATGTACCCAACGGCTTCTGACCAAATCCACGGCATGCCTATTCCCTCAACGGAGCGAGTGCGCTTGTTATGTATTAACGACGAAGGGTGAAAATGAGGCAGTCCCGGCCTGGTATTTGGCAGGCACAATTTCTCATATACCTAGGTATCGACTTGTCCATCCAGCTGCAGAAACTCACGCGAAAAGGAAAAAAAGCGAACGCTCAATCGCTCACTCGATGAAATATATACTACCAGACAATATGAATGTACAAATTACAACCTCTTGCAATGTTCTCATCACTTTACTCTTCAAAAAAAGGCATCCAGGATGCTACCTACTCGCCCAGAGGCATTCCCTCTACCTCTTCACTTAATGCTCTCCAGTTGTCTGCCTGGAGCTCTGCATATTTTACTCTCTCTTGGCTCCAGTCTTGGTGCAGTCTGCTAATGTGATACTGGGTATGTTGAAAGAAGAGCAGCTCGTCTCGAACGCACTCCTTGATGAAGACGCCGCGGGCATGTTGTTGGACGATTGACTCTTTGTCCTGTTCTTCGTTAGCGGGTTTCAAGGCCATAGCCGGTCAACACTCACTCTGAAAATGGCTTCCTCCACCTTCTCTGCCTCGCCCGGCTTGATCAGGTCATGGGGTTTGCTTCGAATTGTCTGAAGTTTCTGCTCATTCGAAATAATGCGTTTTTCTAGAGACGGGATGTTGTCTCTGGCATATTTGTCCCGGCGATCGAACAGGTCTCTCATGCTAACAAGAGAGTCCCGTTGTCTCTTCAGGTCTTCCAGTACACCCTCTTCCCAACCCTTGGCCTCATCCTCCAGCAACGCCCTGGATTGTTCAAGATGCTTCGCGGTTGAGTTCAAGCCTTCATTGAGCATTGGAACATCATTAGTATCGCAAGCATAGGTATCTTTGGAAGCTTCCGTTAGAGAGGATAGAGCTGTCGAGAAGCGAAGATATTCGGCTGCCACACCCTCATTTCGCCTGGCCAATCGCTCCATCATATTACAAAGATTGATGTAAACTTCAGCTGATCGTCGAACTCCGGAACGGACTGTATCGAAAAGGTCGGGCAAAGTCTTTGGAAGGGAATCCTCAAGATCAGGCGGCAGTGATTTGCCAGTAAACTCTTCCTGAACAGAAATGGTAGCTTGTTTGCGCCATACTGCCAGCTCCTACGAGGGTTTAGCGCAGGCCAAAGCTATTTACAGTGTGCTAAAACATACCGTAGGCACAGTCAAGAACATCACCACAAGCTGCTCCTGACTGAGAACTGGATGACGCACGAGCGCATTTACGAATCTCGTCAAGCCTCTTCTCCGCTTTTCAACAAAACTTGCATCCGCAGCTAGATAATTGCCATTGACTAAGAAACCCTCAATTAACGCCAGAGATAGGGATATAATTCAACTTACTCGCAACCCTCTTTGGAGGCAGTAGAGGTAGCTGTCGGAATGGATACCTCTTGTGAAGGCAATCAAGCAGCCACACGAAATCACTATACCGACGGATGACCGTGCTCCCTCGGCGGGAGCTGGCGACTTCGTAATTTCGATGTTGGAACATGAACATCCCTTCTTTCTCGGCAATGGTGGCAATAGTAATGACTTCCTCTGTGCCAGTCCCGGATACGCGACCTCCACCGAGCGATCTACTTAATCCAGCAGGGTTGCTTGGTCCGTCTTGTCCAATTTGTGCTGCTGAGGGAGGTCCAAATACTTCGCCCCCAATGGAAGGGCCTTGGAAGCCACCACCTGGCTCACCATTATAGCCTCCCCATCCTCCCTCGCTACCTACAGTGCTCGGACGCTGAGCAATACTCTCTGGGGCGACGTTGGAACTGGTAGTCTCGGAGTGGGTGGTGAACTGGCTAGTAGTCCTTGTAGTCGGTGCGCGGGACTGTGTGCCATTTGGACGCGCCGGAACACTCGTATAGCTTTGGTGATTATGACCCTTATGCAAATCCGGACTTCCCCAGGGATCTACCTCAGGGTCGCCGAAGGATGGTTTGCGCAAGGTTGGTTGTGATCGGTTTGGAGTGGTGGCCGACTGCTGCGTTGGCTGTTGCGGAGGTGGAGTAGGGGAGCGTTCCACTGGCGTCGGTTCCGGTTTCGCAGGTTTGGGTAATGATATCGAAGGTACTGGCAAGTCTGTTCAAAGAAGCACGTGAGTTCAAGTTCTGGGAAGGTTCGCATCGGACAAGACAATCGCCAACTCACTCCTCTTCCTCTCATCGATACTATCCAGCGTTATATCGTCGCCCTCTTGCGCTAATCCGATCAGTGCAAACAAAACATTGAATTCGCCGCGTCCAAGCCCCGCGCTCTCCTGTCCAGGCTGCGACACAATCTCAAGAATCTTTGACTGTTGTTCCTGCGCAATTCCACTGTCTGCCAGAAGTCTTTTGGCGGATTCTGTGCCTATACCGTTTCCTACGGCGCCACCGCTGGCAAGCAGGGTGTCAAATGCATCGATGTACGAGTCCGGTACGTCTGAGGCGGGTAACAACGACTTAACAAGGGATCCGCGGGCCGCCTTCTTGGGTGTAGGGAAGCCCCATGGAGAATCGTCTCCCTGAAGATCGTCAGCAAACAAGCTGTTGCTGGAGCGGTTTGTTGGCTTTGGGTCGTCATCGAAGAGCGAAGACGACTGATTACGTCGCGAGGGGACGGGTTCGTCGTCACCAAAGAGAGACATGGCGCGGAAGGTGCTCAGCACTCTATGCTCTAGGCGGTTGCCCTCAGCTTTATAATGCTTCTAGAAGAATAAGGATACGGCAGTAAATCGATCAAGAAGGATAAAACGTCCAGGACGTGGTGTTGTGGGCGCTTGTTTGGGATGCGATAGCACGTACGACGAGAGCGGGTGGTTGGAGCTTTGACCCCGAGCTTCAGTCAACTGGTCGATAGCGCCGCTGCATGTTGACACCATCCTTGGCGCCTCGGTCCCTTGAACGTCACTACTCCCAAATATATGAGACTGAATAGTTATGATGAATTCGATGATGATGTAAATTACAATTGCTTTTATTGGCATTTCATCTACTCATGCTATATGAGGTGATCTCATGTCATCCTAAATCTTCCACAGCTCAAGTCCCCTATGGGCTGTAATTCACTCAAAAAATGTATCCTAACCAAGAAAAGACTATCGTAACTTGATGGGTATCCTCGTGTCCAATCCCAGATACCTAACCTGCCCAAACACGCCGAAATATCAAACCTTGATTCGCCAATATGATATGCAAAATGCGATGCTAGTGAAAAGTCCAACCCTCGAAAAGCCCCGCAGGTAAGTCCAAGGTATCTCATGTTTGCCAAAGAAGCGCCGTGCCAGAAATGTGAGAAGTATGTACTGGGTAAGTGCAATTGCTGATAAGAACAGAAAATCGTTTAGACCGGTCTACAGGTGCTACCGGTCGTGGTTGGTCGGTGATTGTGGTCGATCTGCAGCGAAATCCGCGCTTGTTGCTGGCTCCCCAGCAGCTGCTTGGGGTGAGCTGAATTGTGGCGGAGTCTGGCGTTGCTCAGTCCCCAGTGCTGCAGCAGATGGTGTTCGCGAGGGTGGTGCACTTCCTGTGCCTCCTTGTTGCCGTTGCTTTGACCTTTGGAACGATTCTGGTGTGAAACGAATATGAGAGTTGCGGTTCGACGACGATGCTGAGTTGTCTTGTCCTCTATCCGACGTCTCCTCGGATACATTCGCGCGGAATCTGGAAGAATCATCTCCCTCAGCAATGGCGGGGACTGAACGTTCGAACTCGTACTGAAGGCCAGTCTCAGCCGATACCTCTGGCAATTGGCGTTGTTCACTACCTAGCACATCATCTTGCTCTACGTTCAATATCTCTGGCGACCATGTTCTTCCACGGGGCTGCGCGGGAATGATGGTCACCGGCAGACTCTGTTCGGATTGCTGTCCTACATCCTTCTTGGTTCGAAATTTATCACCCTGCTGAGCCGCAAAAGTCCCTAGTCGGTCCTTCAATGCAAATCCGGCATAATTGCGTGGTGGTATATTCGCTGAAACATCGTCCACGCCGAGGGGTTCGATCACCCGTCCAGCGAGAACTTCTTGTGGTGGTGCGCGGCCTTTCCGGCGGAATGGATTAGCGACGGATTGCCAGCTCCACCAGCCTTTGTTTTGATTTGCGGGTTGATCCTGGATGATCTCAATCCCCTTCTCTGGGTCAGTTTTGGTGGCGTCTCCGTGGCCATCTTGCGTGCCTCTGTCGGAGAATGTGCGCCTTAATCGGTGTGGGGAGTTCTCCCTATGTTGTGGTGACGAGCTAATAGGATGGTATCGAATGGTGTATACAGTGCTATCGGCACTTGTGGTGTTTGTTCTGCTGACTGGAGATGCCACAACAGGCGGTGGGCTCTGGAGAGGCACGTACGCTCGGGAATTGCGTTCGGAAGGCTGAGCAGACTCCGATCGACGTTGGACAGTTTGTGGCGCTGGAATGTGTATTGTGCGTCTTGGCTTCCGTGATTCTGATGCCTCCCGATTTCGGATTGGTCGAGCCAAACGGTGAGCCAACGTGCTGAACCCAAAGCCGGTAGAGCCCGAAGTGAAAGCCCCTCCACCATGCCCCGTGTCTCCATCCTTGGGTTTCTTTGGATCTTTGGTAAGACTATGACGACGTGCTCTATGCCAGCCTATCTCGTGAGATGGTGTGTCTTCGAGCATCTCATCGCCGTCGTATATTTCTCTTCCTAGAATTCCGTCTTTTCTCTCTTCTCTCTCGAGCGCCTCAATACGCTCTACCCACTCCCACACAATAACAGATGCGGCGGCAGCTCCCACCCATCTAAAATAGTCTCCCCAGCCGGCAATAGTGTAGTTGGATATGTCAGTAATGAAAAATACGACAGGAGTAAGAATAGCAACGATAGAGACTAGGGCAACAACGGCGATGTTCCACATGAGTGGGTGATAGAATGCAACTCGGCGTTTCGTGATGGCATAATACATGACCCAGGCGGCGTAGAGCATGCTTAGTGATAATTGGAAAAGATATGTTAATGCGGGGATGGCGGTTTCAAAATGTCGAGGACGACGGCCGGTATTGTACGGGCCGAAGCTGTTGAGGGATGTGAATGTGATATCAAGGAGGATCAACGCAAATCCGACCCATTTAATGATAACCTTCTCTTTGTGACGCGGGAACAGTCGTATCAGGGTCTGGACTTGGGCGAGCCAAAGAAATATATCGGAAATGACGCGCGACACTTTTATTTCCATACCAGACACGACTTGGTCTCGCAATTTTCCGGCGTCCATGAAGCCCTCCTCATACTGGCGTTCGGCGATCTTGAATGTGTCGGCGGTGGCGAGTGTCAGCGACACGGCAACAGTCAGGGCAGCGACCTTCTGTAACCATGGACGGGTCCCAACTCCAATGATGGATCCTCCTCCTGATGCTCCGCTAATCATGCCACGTCTTCCCAATAATCCCGACTTGCTCGAGGCGCCTCCTACAAAGAACGTTCGCGGGGTGATGACAAGCATGATGACAAGCATCCACGCGATGACGGTCGCGGCACCAGTCGCATATGCCTGGGGAGTAATAGAGGCATGGAAAGGGTCTCGCATGTCGGCGATGCTGGTGACGCCGCTGCAGCCGGCTACCTCGCCCTGAAGTTGTGACTGCTGGGGAGAGACGCATAGCGGCGTGAAGACTGCATTGGCGGTGAGGGTGATGGTGTAGTCGGGAGCGATCTCGATCAGGCCGCCGGCGGGGAGTGTGAAGGGGGCGCAATTCTATCGCAGGATGTCAGTAGAGTCGTTCTCGAGAATTTTGGAGGCCGTCGCGGGTCTCCTGGGTCGCGATACGTACGCGGTTGGTTTCGGTGATGGTTGGGCGTCCATCCAGCAGCGACGCCCTCCCCTCCTGGGCGTCCATGCTTGAGGATGTCTATACTGGTCCAGCAGCAGCGGTGTTGTTCGATTCGTGATATCCCATAGCAGTTCAGATAGTCGACATGGCCACCAATACGGCTTCGATGGTGACGGTGATGGGTTGGCGACGAGGCACAGAGAAGCTTGAGGCTTGATCTTGCTTGGCAGAAGTCTTGGTTGCTGGCAACACTGAAGAGGGCGGGCGAGGCAGGTGCGACAGCATGAGACGGCAAGTGCCACCACATGCACCAGTGCTTGCACCGGAAGGCGACTCTTCCTGCCGGAGGGACCGGGGGCTCCAAGGGGACTAGCGTGGACTGGAGCGGACTAGCGCCGATTGGGGCGGGCGAAACCAGGGCTTTCGCAGCAGAAACGCAAAACGCCAGCCGTTTAGCGCATCGTGCGACTTGCGAGTGGCAGGATGAAAGGGGAATGATGAGTAAAAGAGAGGAAAGAAGAAGAAGAAACACCTGCGACGCCTTGATCAAACGAAGATTGTTCTGCAAACCACCCACTCCTGTGCCACTTCGCTTCCAGCAGCAGCAATCATCCGATCGCACTTCGGATGGATCAATTCACCCCTCCACCCCCCTCCATCTCCCTCCACCAACACCACGTACCCATGGACAAAACAAAACAACATCCGAGTCCCCTTTTCCTACATCCTGTGCCCGTCTGTCTTTCCTGTCTCGTCCGTGTCAAGCAACTGCCCGGTAGATGACACAACGTTATTTACTCCTGTTCGCTCTCATCTCTCCCCGGGTTTATTCTCTCGTCCTGCATCCACAAATTTCCAGCCACTGAGGAGCCCCACAGGCTCCCCGTTCCAAACTGACTTCCCCCCAAGACACCACAATTCACACTTCCCACCATGCGCACTCTCACTTCCCGGTCCCAGTTCTCTTCCTCTCCTGCTCCCTGTCGTCATTCCGATGTCCGCAAAGTCTCAAGAGTCCCAAATTTTGCGGACATCAAAGGCTTGGTGTTGCTTAGTCGCTGGTCTAGATCTCAACACGGTGAACCGTGAACATGGAAACACTTTTCACGATGATCTTTCTGGCCCAAAAAAATGCAGCGAGCTATAGAAAAGTCGCATTCGATATCCACATCAAGGCTGGCGCACTGTAGGAAAGACAAATCCGGTTTTTCCAACTATAGAGCCACGATGCCGTTCTTCCCGTTCCGGACCAGTCACGCAGGTCCATCAGGCAGCTGATGCTCAGTCTGGGGAAGTTTAGTCGAAGTATCAGGAGATGAATGCATACTGTTCGATATGCGCCTCCATTATAAGCGCATGATATGTATGTTGAACAGTCCTCCATAAACCGGCTTTGATCGAGACGATTCATGGGGACCGAATCCTTTTTCAGCACGCATCGAGATGTTCAAAGCGCATCGTACACTGCTCGTTTCTGTTAGGGCAACGACATGGACCGTAATGACAACACTGCGCATTCAATTTTAATGCCCAAGCACTCCAACATGGTTGATATCAGTTCATATTCTCAAATCAATCAACATCACTCTTACATCATTTCAGCCAACTCCTTGACATCAAAATGCCCACTTCCACGCCCATTCTGCAGAAAGTCCACTCCTTCACAGTTTCCCTCATCAATCTGTTCTGCATACTTCGTATTCCGACTCTTGTCCCCAATCTCCGATACACCATATACAAAATTGTCAAAGCACAGTATCTTGGGGCCCCTTTCTATCATTCTGACCTTTTTTCCTAAACAAAATCATCCTCCTACCTTCCCTGACTATCACCCCTACTTCCTCCAAACCGGCCCAATTCACCAGCCCACCCATTTCCAAACTTCCACCAACAACCCCATTTTCTCAAGAAAAAACATTCTTCACTGAACACACCACTTATTTAGTACATCCTTTCACTAAGCACAGCATCCACACCCCTGATCCTTATCGTTCTCATAAAACCTTAGAATTCAAATTCCCACCTCACATATTTCAAAATTACACGTACTGCATGTCTCGCAAATGTCTTTCTCACGGATATTCAAACTCCCTCTTCCCAGCACCACAATTCCACCTCTCCATCATCGCCCCCCTATTGAACGGAATCGTCTATTAACTCTCCATCGCCCTACACTAAAGCATCTACCAATCACGATTCCAAAGTCCCAAGAGATAGGGACACACACACACACACACACATAATCCCTCACCATAGGTAACCCTCCATTTCAAACATCTCTCTCTCTCTCTCTCTCTCTCTCTCTCTCTCTCCACTCCCCTTTCAAATTTCCAGAACCTCAATACCAGAACGATCTCTCCGATGATGAAGCAACCACACCTATACGCACACGATCAATAACAAACAGACTTTCTCCTAATGTCTGTGGAATAACCTATTTTCAACGTATAAGTTAGCCCAGGGAGATAAAATATGTAGTAAACCCTCCATCCTTCATCTAGATTCCCCATCACTCCAGCCAACTATTCATTTCGTCAGCAAGAATCTATTTTACCCCTACCAGCGCTACGAAAAGTTTTGAAAGTAAAAAAACATGTGCACACACAGAGATTATTTGTACTTAAAGCGTCCCCCTCTATTCCTTCTCTCTTCATTCCTTCAAACATCCAATCTCTTCTCCGCTTCTTCCACATCCCACACTGAAGCCAAACACACAATAGTACGACACCTATCCAGAAGAACATCATCCATCACGACAAAGCAGCGCCAAAGACAGAGTTATGCACCCGCCAGAACCCCCATGCACCAAGGGCCAGGAGAGAACGACAAAAAAAATTAAGAATTACTGTCCACGGGCTCTCCCTCCCAACAACGAAATCGTAAAAGAACAACCCCACAACTTCAGAACCCTTCGTTCTATTCCATATACACAATAGCACAAAAGCCGTGAAAACCCCCAGAAAACGCGCATCCTAATACAAACATCCGCAAGATACTATCAACCATCGAGTTTTCCCATCTTCCATTTTCATTCCCCCCACTCTCCCAAAAGCTATCTCATCTTGAATAACAGAGTGGACAGTTCACCAATAACAAAAAAATCCAACAGTCCTGCTTTGTGAAAAAAAAAACCAAGACAAGAGAAGAGAAGCGTAAATGATATTCACAAAAAACTACCACTTGAACAAAAAAACAACTTTGTCCCCCCCTGAATGCTGGCCTCCCAAGGATACAGAAATAACCCATTCCCCCTAGTCCGCAGCCTTTCATCTATGAAAAGAGATTCCATCTGATCCCCGATCCGCTATTCTGTTTACATACACATACAATGTACATAATTGTATAGGTCCATATCTGACGTACACCCAACCCCCGTTCTTCATCAACACATACAACTGCACACATACACCCCAAACATAATATGAAGATTTGATTTGATTTGAATTTCATTACCAATGAAGGTAGATATTTACACACACATTCTAACCTCTTATGCCCATCCCAATGACCCAATGACCCAATTCCCGATACCCCAACCAATCCCACGCTACCCAATGACGTATGCTAAAGATGATTCACCAAAAAAATAAAAATTGAGAGAGATGAACAAAAAAGATCCACAGCGCCCTCGGAATAAATGTACCGAACCACTCCCAATGAACATGGCTAAAATTCCGAAACAAGAAAGAGAGAGAGAGAAATGGAAATTGCGCCAATGGATCCTCGCACAAATGCAGTTGAAAAAAAATTCTCAAGAAGAAAATACCTCTCGGTCTGATAGTCCACAATCAACCCACCCAGCCGTTGCCGAAGAAAAAGACCGCGACGTTCTCCACTTTCGTCGGCCCTGTGCCTGGTCAGAAAGAAAGAAGACGTGAGGACCCCCACTTCCCAGACATTTTTCTCCGCGACGCCTCCGCCGTCGGGCGCCCTCCGGGGATCCCCCAATTCCCACCCATCGGCGAGACCCGCCCGGTACTTTGGGTCGTGCGCACATTTGAGCGATGAAAAAAAGGCCGCGCTTAACACTACAAAAAGGAATATTGGTCGTGGCTCCACAATCCGGTAATGGATCCCACGATGCAGGAACGGGAATAACTTTAAAAATGTGAGGAAGGTACCTCTTGGTGGATTTGTACCCGGCAGAGATGTGATGCAGTGCTATGCTATGCGATGCGATGCGATGCGCGGTGCGTTGGCGCCTGTAGAAAAAATTTATCGAAAAAATAGAATCCCAAATTTTTCCTCGCGAGAGGGATGCGGTGAGTCTACTGTCTGTCTGTGTGTCTGTCTGTCTGTGTGTCTGTCTGTCTGTGTGTCTGTCTGTCTGTGTGTCTGTCTGTCTGTATGTACTCTGTATCTGTATGCGTCTGCTGGCGTGTGTAGGTATCTGAGCATGCCCGGGAAAGGGAGCCGAATGGAGAAGCTGGTTACGAGTTCATGTGTCGTTTCTTCGGAATAATCGTTCCAGCATGTGCGTACGCGCTACGCTCGATGAAAGTCTTGTAAAAGAACCTAGGGAGGGTCCTTCTAGAAGGGGTTTCCGACCAATCTAATGACTCCCTGGTTGGCTCTCATTGGAGGGGCCAGTATGGCCGTTAAAAGCACCGAGGTTGAAGGTCAGGCGGTGGCCGTGGAGATACCGTGACGAAGATCGACAGCTGGGATACCATGCACCCTGACGTATCGGCCAACTTTCGAGCAACTTGATTCTTTGTCGTTTTGTGTTCGTAGCGTGATGTTCCTCGATGGCGAGTTGTCGGTGATTGGCCTGGAGTTCCGTACTGTAAACAATGTCGTGGATATTTTCTTTGTCTCGTGTGCGCATACGTTCATGATGGCCGTGGAGAGTCCGTGGCTGCTAACAGTCTACCGAGCTGCACCGCATAGCGCTTCAATCATCGTCCGCTAGAGCAATCCCTACCCATCGATCCGGTACACCGCTTGCGCTCTGTGTGGAAGGTGATTTGTTGGAGCCAGTCTTCCTTGGCGGGAGCCAAATCCTCGCTTTACCAATTGCCCTTGCGTCCAGTTTACCGACCCGTCTCATGTTCATTTCAAGCACGATGACACGAAGAAAATCGCTATTCTCGCGCGGCTCACGCTGACGTACCGCTGGGTTTTGCGATACGCCTCTTCCAGCTTCCGAAAAGGGATCAGCGCCTTTCTTTCGACGATTGGAGCGGCCTCGACGGTCATACGTTTGCATCTGGATCATTGGCGCATTTTCGTCGATACCCAAGTCTAATGAAAGGGCGTTGTGGAGTTGCATGGATAGCTCGGTGGGGGAGATGGATGTAGGCTGGGGGTTTAGGTAGCGCCGAAGTGCCGGGGATGGTAGTTCAGGTAGATGTTTTGGTCGCATCTCGCTGGTAAATTTGGGTGACAATAGTGAGCGTGTGAGAAGATCGTCCGGCGGCACACTCGGTGCTGTAAAATTCGAAAACGACTTGGCTGCCGACTTCAGCGCTTGAAGCGAGGCAGTCAAATTTGATTTAAAAGTGCGGAATCGTGGAGTTGAGGATGGAGGTGATGTAGTTAGGTCTTCGATATCAAGCGAGGCGATTTCCTCGCAATCTTCCGGGCTGAAATGTAGCAGCGGATGGTCCAGTATGCAGTCTTCAGCAGGGGGCGACTGGACCACCTTCTCCCTTCGCTCTGGCGTTGATCTTCGATAGGAATCTGGTGTGCTAAGATTGTCCCAATTTGAAGCAAACGATGGTGCATCGAGATCCAGAGAGGGCGGAATTGTAGTGATGGACTCGCTCGAAATCGACCTCGAAGTCATAGAATCCTTCTCTTGCTCCATACTCCTCAAACTGCCATAGTCGTCTTCCTCAGACTCGTCCACGCGACCAAGCAAAAGATCCAAAGGGGAGCCGACCACGGAGGGGATCAGGTCCGAATCGTCCTGCTTCCACTCCTGGATCAGCTCGTCCATGGACATCTTTCTATCCATAGTAGTTCCTTTGCGACGCCGCGAGGGCATGGGCGGAATTGAGGTTACGGCGAGTAGTGCAGCCACAGCAGGTGGAATCGCATCCGATCTGTGGCTCCTGTATGGACGGAGACCTCGGCCACCATTCTGGCCTCGTACTCTCACGGTCTGGGTAGAAGTCGAGGATTTGGTAGGCGTGCGAGGGGGGATGACGACGGGCTTCGAGTGAGTGAATGTGGGAATAGGCGAATCCATTTTGGGGAGTTCCGGCTTCTTCAGCAGCAGCATGGCAGGCGTAGGATTGGGATCTGATTTGTGGTCTGGCAAGTTTGGGCGTTGTTTGATTGGAGTGGGCCTTTGTGATATTGCTCCCATCTTCTCAGAAGACCTGCGCGACTGGGAGGGTGAGGAGGGATGGAGGAAAGGATAGGACCTTGGCACCATCATGGTGGAAAATGGGTCGTGGCCTAAGGGCGCGATTCTCGTGACTAAGAGCGAACTTAAGGGATTCGTAGAACCCTGGAGGCGTTTGTGACGTTGCTGGGTTGGGCAGCCAAAAGCTTTACGTTATTGCTGCGAGGGGATTGGATGGCCGAGCCCAGGGCATATGGTCGCATCGACATTAGGCTCGCAAGGGGAAGGTTAAGTCGCCGAGGGTGCCTGTTGTGGGTTGAAATGCAGGTGGAATTTTTATATTGCTGGGAAGGATGAAGGAGAAAAGATGCACGCAGGTCGAGGGAGGTGGAGCACGAGGAGTGCGAGCAGCTGGGTGAAGGGGAGAGGTTGTTGAGGTGTGGATGAGTTGGAGGGCGGCGATAGGGTTTATGGACTATGACGGAGGACAACCGACTGATAGCTGATAGGCAGGGCAGTACTGATAAAGGAAAAGCAGCAACAAACCACAGCAGCAGCGGATGGGCAGCGGATGAGCAGCTCGCGTGGGCGGTCACTCTGTCGCCTCTGTGACACGCGCGCAAGTGCCACGGCTTGAGCCTTGGAGGCTCTCCGACTCAGAGCTGAAGAGAGGCTGTGGGAGGTGTGAGCAAAGAGAGACAGGCCTGGCCGCCGGACGACCCCGAGTAGCACACGATTTGTATTGTGCACCGACACGCTTCACTTGTTCTTTTTTGCACATTCGGCTCTTTTTGCGAACTGCGACGCCTCCAATATGGCACAAGGAATAATCACTGAATAAAAGCGCGCAGACACAGCACAGCACAGCACAGCACAGCACAACACTGACACGTCGAGATCTTCATCCCCGAAGCTCCCACTGTTTTACCAAAAAGACTACCCCCGGCCTAACGGCCACCCACCCATCACTACCTTATTGCATCGTATCCCATGCCATGCCATGCCATCTCCCTCTCACCCATGTCGTTGCGTTGCGCGCCGGGCTGCAAGACACTCTTTCGCCGGGCTCGCCGGCACGCGGGGTGCTGCCCGGTCTGGTTTGGACAGATCTCCCTCTAACCCGTCCTCGATAGGCTGCCGCTCTGATAGGGTGCTCCCGCCACCTCCGCGATTCACGCAGCGCGGCTTCTGCAGGGCTGGAGGCCGTGAGAGGCAGCGGAAGAGGAGCTCCATGGGAGAATGTGGGAGATGAGGTCTTGTCGCTGGGTCGGTTCATTGTTCCGGTTCGGTATTGTACTAATCAGAGCTGATTGTGGAAAGCGTGGGACACCAACTATGATACCGTTCCCCCCGTTGAAGTGAATGGAACCTGTCGACACACGACAGTCATGATTACCCTTCGACTCAGCATCCGTACACACGCGAGTCTCCAGTGTGTCCGATAACGACGGCTTGTATTCGGCCCTCCTCTTTGCTACCCTACCCCCCCCCCCCTCGTCTACAATAGAGGATAGGCCTCGGGCGTGTCCTCCGACCGCTCCACGGACACACACAAGACTGCAACACCACCTGGGTACATGTGTATTACCCTTTCCCATCGACCAAGCGTACGATTGTAGCATGCGCATACACAATCCTCGAGCCTCTCACAGTCGCGATGCTTATCTCTCACCTCATCCCCAAAACAAAGCCAGCACGGATGCATGCACGCCTTTCGTGCAGCAACCCTATCGTCCACCACACCCTTTCCATAGACAGGACACTGGACATCCACCGCCCACACTCCCTCCCGCACCCTCCACCGCTCCCACAATTAGAGTCCTGCATTACCCCACAGATCACGATGCCCAGTTAGGCAGTTGAGTCCTTGGCGTACAGTGCACTGACTGTGCCTTGATAAGGCTGCCTTTCTTTTGATGACAGCCGCCTTTTGCGCTCTCTGGATAAGCCAGGCGGCGTGTCACATGTGCACCTGGGCACTTCCTCTTATCACGTGCGTCATCATCATACGCGGTACCTCGAGTGCTTGGACACAGTCCACTTTGATAAACATGTACGATAATATAATCTGGTATTCTTCCGTCTCATGTCCGCGACCCGCCCACTACTAATACACAGTTCGCGCATCCCGTCTTCCGAATTCCCACCTATGCGGATAAAAGAGGTTGCTGCTGCCACGGGACGGGAATCGCCTATCCTGCCTCGCACACCGGGACCAGAGAGAGGAAAGGGTCCTTAATACCCTCGAATGTTCCCAAACACAATAGACCTCCCACACTTGCCCAAGTACAGTGTACCTAACAAAACGCCATTCCCACGCCAAAAATACCCTAAAGACCAACTGAAAGGAATAAACAAGCAGACCCTGCTGCATCTCTCGGCGTGGAGCACAGCGGAGAACCACTCACCACCTGCCCACGGCCCTGAAGTACATGAGCACTAAGGCACATGTACCCAGCCAAGCCCCGGTTCAGTACGTGGCGATTCTCCCACCCACTCACACCCCCATGAAGGTGAAAGAATTTTTCCAAAGAGAACGAAACATGCCCGCCTCTTGATGCAATAGATTACAGAGAAGAGAAAGAACAATCAATCCGGTCAAGATCCGATGCTGGAAAAGTCTTGACATGCGGCATGCACTCGTTCGTGCAGCGCCAATGCGAGACCCTGAAAGGCAAGACCATACTGCCATCAAACCAAAATGAAGAGACATGAATATCATGTCAAGACGTGGCACATCACCCATGGAGAGTTCGTGGACGGCGTAGCCCCAAAAGAGAAGGCTGAAGCGGCAGAAGAAATGACTCAGTACCCGTCCTCGTCAGTCCATCCTGCCTCGCTGCCGTCCATAACTCGCACCATTCGACCGTTGTCGTCAACCATCAGTTCGCCAGAAGCATTCACTCCTCGTATGCTCCTGATCTTCTTGCCTTGGACGCCACGGGGGGAGGCGGCATGCCCTCCCTCGGGAGTGTACCGCTTGTTGCGTGCCATCGCCTGCCGATAGTTGTGGAAATCGACATCTTGCTCGGGCTCTTCTGATCGCTCACTGAATGTCTCCCAGTTCTCAGACCCAGATTGCATTGTTGCTCCAGTTCCGGTAGATGACGTCTGTGACGTCTGCCTGCTGCCCAGCACGGGAGGAGCATATGTTGGTGTATATCCAACACGCATGCTATGTGTCATGTAGTTTCGGTCGTCGTACGGATCCTCGGGGGGTACCTGTCGTACAATACTTTCGCTGCGATCGCCTCGGTTAAATTCGAAGTGATTCGAGGGTGTCGTGACTGGCTCTGGTGGAATGAAGAGGTCCTTCATCTTTGGCGGCGGGGCACGAGGAGGCGGCATCTTTCGAATGGTAGACTCTTCCCTCTGCGGCGGTGGCCGACGCTCAGGCGAGTTATTTCCATGAGGCATATTCTTCAACGGTGCTCGGGCTGGAATTTTGGACGGACTCTTTGAAGCACTTGCTGCCAACATTGTGGACGAGGTAAAGGGATTTCGAGTTGTGCTAGCAGCGAAGGTAGCGGTGGGAGTCTTTGCACGGCTAGGTGGAGGTGCTCCCCGTATAGTTCCCGGACGGCTAGGAGGTGCGGACATTGGAGGCTGCTTGGTGGGAGGGGGAGCGGCCGACGGTGTCTTTGATCGAGGTGGTGGTGCCCTTGATACCGATGCATACAATTCATCGAGGTAACGCTCACCCAGCACCAGGAAAGGACGGCCATATTCGTCTTCCCACTTCTCGAGAGTCTTTTTCAGCTCTGCCTCCACCTTGGGAAGTTCTTTGGCAATCCGTTTCCGCATCTTCTCCTCCCGGAGCAACTTTCCAGGATCTCGTCGTTCACCTTTATTTCCACGAGCCATTAACCGGGATGCATCTTGACTTGATTGTTGAAGGTCGTCACGTTCCTTGATCAACTCTCGGTGACGATCAATCTTCTGGAGGATTGGAAGTCGTTGTTCTTTGAGGGCTTCCAAGCGGGCAAGCTCGGCTTCGTGGGCGGATAGGAGGGCGTCGCTGCAGACATCTACATTTGTTAGCATTATATCTTGAGCATGCCAGAATTACATACCTGAGAAGGCGGGAGTGAAGTCGAGCATCTCCTCTTCAGAGAAGTATAACGCGTCCCACAACTCTTGCAACTTTATCCTCGCTTCTTCAACAAAGAGGTGAAGGTTCTGTCGCTTCAGTTCGTTCAGTCTAGCAAGCTCGTCTTCGTGTTCATTAATTGCTCGCATTCCACACCCACGGTTGCTGGTATTGAATTGTTTTCGCTCGTGCTGTTCAATTCCAAGTCGTTCCCACAAATCCTCAATTGTTGCACGCAGCTGGGACAAACGACGTTCCCGGTTCTGCTTCTCTTGAACTAGTCGTTCTTTCCTCGCCTTAAGCTGAGCCATATCATCTTTGTGCAAGCCGAGTTGTTCCGGGGAATCGCGGTAGCATTGAACAATGGTGCTGTCGGTCTGGGCCTGTGGTGTGCCCAGTTCTGCCCAAAGTTGTATTATCTCCTGGCACATAATCCTCACTGTATTAACTCGACGTGTATATTCATCATAAACACGCGTAAACTCAGTGTCCAGGGATGCAACGTAGGATGGGGAGATGTCGAAAGTAGGGGAAATAGTAGCATGGGACGCAGTAGGCGGCAGCTTGATTTGGACAAAAGTGGGCTCGAGATGGGAAGCGTATGATTCGAGAGCCTCCGCGAGTTCTATATCATGTTAGTAAGTACTAAGCTGAAGGGTTGATGAAGAAGACCAGCGACGTACTTCGTACTTGCTCGAAGCGCTCACGATGGACTTTGCTAACAGCATTGTGCTTCTCCTTCAAAGCTTGCAGACAACGCGTCAAAGGATATGTAATTTGGGCATCATCAGTTTCGTAGCTGGCTCGGGGTTTGTTATCATCCAAGGAGGCCTCCATCTGCCGGATAGTCTTGAGCAGGCGATGAGCCTCCTCGGTCATCTCATGCTTCTCATTGGTAACTTGACGCAGTTGATTGTGCAGCGTCTCGGACAGCGCAGAGAACAACTCTGCCTCGCGAGAGTCGCGTTCATGGCTTGGGACGCCAATCTCGTCGAATAGTCCGTGAAGCTGGCCGATGATGGTGGTGACCTGCTGAGCCAGGTAGCTGGTGTCCATGGCTGCTGCAGCGCCTGCCAGCAGCTTCAACGACGTTCAGTCTCTCATGCACCGAAGATCGGCTTTGCAGACGATATCCCCAAGCGAGGAATGCGGCCTGGTGGTGGATGCGGTAGAAGTACAAGCTCTCAGTCGTCGCGCGAAAATGTAGAGAGTGAAGGTATATAAACCACCAGAAGCTCAAGGTATTCCAAGTACTTGATCCAGCGGGCAAGATGGGCGGGTAGAAGAAGAGAAGTGATGTAGCGTTGAAGGATAGAGTGGCAGGTCGCGATGGTAGAGGTGGTACCCAAGTGGTGGTCATTGGTCTCGGCAGTCGTTTATTTTGGGCAGACCGTCGCCAGGGCAACTGCCGCGTCGACCTCTCCGCAGGCCATCACGAGAACGTTGGGGTTTCACGACTCCACCCACGACTCCCCGCCGGCTTGCCTCAGCTTTGCACTGGTTCCAAGATTCTTGTTCCGAGTCCTCTCGATCACGGCCTTACAAGGTTCTGCTAGGAAACAAATAACCATTTTGGTACTGCCCAATGCAGGACGGAGTCTTCCCCGGCGCCTTCAGCACCTTGTACCCTAACAACCAGCCCTTGGTACGACGAGGGCTGTTATGATTGTCTGAGTCACTATGAAACCATTTCCACCCTTACTGCTCATTCGTAGATAATGTGATGCCATACTCGACAACAGTCCTTGGTGGACAAGAATTTTTTAGACGCGGGGTGTGCCTCAGGTCTTATCGATAAATAATATCGACACAACGGGCACACAGACTCTTACAGAGCAGGCTTCTCTGAATTTGCCAGCAGAGCTTTTCTTAGCCAAAGGGCAAAAAATACGACCCAAAGGCTCAAAATGTAGTTCATTGCTTACAAAAACTTTTAAAGAAGTAGAGCAAGCAAAAAAAAGAGGTCATGACAATTTTGTAGGTATTGCTGTCCGGAACTCAAAGCCCCGCAAGAGATAGACTCTGGACAACTACGCACGCATGATGGTCATCTTATCAGGCTGCATGTCACCATGCGCTGATCTACTGATATGCATGGGGAAGAGGATGCTAGTAACGTTTCTAGTTTAGTGTCTCGCCATAGATTTTCATATTCATGCGTGTACCCACCCAGGCCTATATCATCTATAATAACAGGTTATGATCGTGTTCACCGTAGATCAAGCCTACACAATAGATTTACCTCAGTACATGAGTATAATGTTGATGAGATCGATGCATATATCGTTCTAATGAATCCTATTTGTTTAATATTAATAATGCTGGTACGAATTTTAGCTTCCAATAGTGTACTGCACCAACCGCCTCCTCCGTACTACTATTTCTTCGAACCATACGCATCAATGAACTTAGGTCTCTGCGGTGACTTTCAAAGAATCGATATCTAATTGAACTGGGAAAGGCAACTGGAAGGCCCCAGCTAAATTGGAATCTCTCACATTCAAATAGTAATAGCCATTGCAATGCCAAATAAAATCAAAGCATCTAGTCATAATGGAAGCCGAGTCATGACACACAGACGTAGGTTGGGCAACCAAGTATCCAAAGCTTCCCTCTAACGTCAATTTTGGACATCATGTAAAGTCATGGATCGGTGTTAATGTTCCTCTCCTTTACTTAAGCTCTTCGAAGTCGTCTCTAGAAAACACCAAGTCACCCCTCCGGATACTCACTATTCATCACACTTTCCAAACACCGACCTTCCGCCGCCAACCCGAGACTAGTAGTTTCAAACATCAGATATCTTCTTCAGTCACCCCTAATCCAAGTTGATTTCCAAACGAACTTTGGTACTCAGTTTGACCGCCGCATTGTTGCTATTGTGCTTCGGGGATACAAACCGCTCTCCTTCTCGACCTCTTCACTCGCACCGACCAACAAATCTGCAACACATATACCAATCCTTTATCAACATCACCACCGATAAAGATTTTCCGAAATAATGCGCACTCCTGTCTCACGGAACCCCCTCGCTCTCCTGTACAAATTTCTCAAGAAGCCTTCGCCAATCTACAAGGTGCGTCATGATGAGCTTTCACCCTCTACCAATGCTCCTGTCAACACCGCTCAACATCATTCCGACTCCACCATGCTCAAGATATTCATCGACGCCGCTATCAGTAACAATATTCGCCTCTGTGATAAGGAGGACTGGGGCATAGTCGACAGGGAGGGAACCATCACAGCAATGCAACGCGAGCAAGACGAGAAGAATGCCCAGGAGTGGGTCTTCTTGGAGTTCTTGGAGGATATAATGACTGTAAATTGAGCAGAGAAAGTGGCTCTGCGCCCGACGCAAATACCAGATATTGGCAAGGATATGGATCGTCCGAAGCTCTGTATTTTCCCCTGAATGTTTCGGCATTCGACTTATTTGGTACGATGTAATTCCCGTTTAACTACGCCAGGGTGACCAGCAACGAGGACGACGGTTATACATTGAGATCGTAGAATATAGAGAAAGCGAAGATGGTATCAGGGTAGTATTGTTGGATTCGTGACGAAGCCTTCTTCATCTACAAATAAATCTGACATCAACCCACACTCTGTTCCATTATAGCGTCACGACTTTCGTCATGTCCCTTCTGTGTTCTCCCCGGCTTTGGGACCACATCCTGCCCCAATCAGGATGCCTGCAACTGGTCAGGTCTGTAATTGGGTGGTTGTGTGTCTCTGTGACTTGACTCCAGCAATTCTGTAATTCTGGATTCATACACCTTGCGGTCTTCATTTCTTTCCCTTCTTTTTCTTCTTCCCACCAGCTCCAGCCTTTTGGTCTGCTGCGGGTGCAGAGCCAAGTTTCAGATCTGTCTCTACCGTTGGCGTTGATATACCTTCCATTTGCGTAGGAAGACTTGGGTCTGGAATTCCAACGCGTTAGCCACACCCCGTAATTATTCATGTCCGCCTGCTCCACCAACAATATAACTCACCCTGTATAGCATCTGGCAATGCCGCCATGTGCCTCCCCAATCGACCCAAATTTCCAATCAATCTACCCACCTCCGCTGCCTTATTCGTCTCGTATTGTAAACATGTTCCCGACACTGGATCGTATGTCTTGAGTGTGAAAGTCGAGGTCGCCTCTTCGGGGTTCTGGGCAGCGGCTGGTGGCGCTTCGGAAGTACTTGAGGTAGGGTTTTCCTTCTGTTTAGCAGCTACTTTCTCTGCAAACTTCTGGCGTTTTTGTATTTTGGAAGCAGTCGGCTTGAGAACTGTGTATTTAGAAGTGACGCGCGCCTAGACGGTCATTCAGAAATTGTAGAGATGTCATGGAAGTCGGAGGTCATACGGTAGTCGGCCGTGCTTTGAGGAGAAGTGACGATTGCTCGTACCATTCTTCACTGGTTTTTAAGAATGGCATCGTGAGTCGAGATGTAGTTTTGGTATAGCTAGTCGTTTAATTGAGGTTGCAGGGTTGACGAGGTTGAGAGTATCGGCAAGTTTTCGCGGGGTAGCTCGGATAAATGTTGGTCCGAGCTGCACCAAATGTTGTCATCTTGTCTAGGCCGACAAGATCTTCTGTTCTTTTATTGTCATCTCATATTTTACTGTTATAAATAAAAGGGCGTGTACAGAATATAGAAGGGCGGAGCTGAAGCGCATTCTTTTTCTGGCCAGGGACTGCGTCGAAAGAAACATTAAGAATATTCTATTCTTTCATTTGACTCACGCCTACCTGCCATTTGAAAAAGGGCGTTAGATTTCATCGGACCGCAAGTAACTCGCTAGATTGATATCTGCCAACTTTACCCCTTTCCGCTTCATTGAGTCTGGAAGAAATCGTATTACATACAAGTTCTTCAGATGCCCATAAGAGTTGGTGTCATTAAAAAATGGATCACACCCTTACTTCGAATCTTACTAGCTTAAGCATACAGGATGAGGGCCCTTCTCTACAGGCTACGATTGATAATTTGATTAATCGCACGAAACTCCTCAACGATGAAGTTGAGACCTACGTCCAGGCAGTCGACGCCAACCAAAAATTAGCCAAGATCCCCAATCCTGTAGAATACCGAAGTCTGCGAAATGACTTCAAGAACGAGCTGGCCTTTCTGAATAAGAAACTCACCAGCCCCGACCTACCCGAAGAAAAGGCACGCCACTTCATTGTATCGTCAAATCTCGTTTATTACGAAGCACTCTGGGATGCGGCAAAACGATCAACTGGGCTCTTGAGTTTCCGGAAATATTTCTTCTGGAACAAACAGCAGGAAGGCCATCGAGCTCATGGACTGAGTCTAGCAAAGGGTGGTCAAACTAGAGGCAAGAGTGCAGCATTGGTGGACATCGTGGCGTCAGATGGGATGGAGTGGGTGCGCGTTTCGACTATTTCGGAGAAGCGATTACTATTTGACCTTGCCAAACTGGGATGGCAAAATGATTCGGAAGATGAGGACGAAGAAATGACTGATGCTCATGAATCGAGGTGGGAGGACGAGGATGACGATGATCAGGTCGATACTGTAAAAAGTGCTCGTGAGCTGGCGAGAGCTGCGCACGCCAATCCAATACGAGGCCGACCACCAAGAGTTCGTTTCATACTGACACGAATACCTACCGGGAAAACAAAAGAGATTGATGTAGTAGTCGCCAAAATCCGGGCAACCGGCGCCATAGTCGAGTGCGCCAATGAGATTGCTCCTTCAAGGCCATTGGCAGAAGTCCTTCCAAACCTTCTTGTTGATCGCTCACGAACCTTATCTCCAGTCCTGAATATTGACTGTACAATATTACTGGCACTAATATCCGATATATCACATAGAGAATGCCCGATACTAGATTGGTACCCTGGGGAGGTTCGCGCACAAATTCAAGAAGAAGAGAAAGAAAAACTCCTACCAACACACCTATACCCCGCAATTGGTTCCCATTCTATGGTCTGCACACAAGAAGCTGCAGATCAAATGAATCTTATCCTTGAAACCTTGGCCACTGACTCGGAAAAGACACGTGCCAACCTCCTTCTCGCTCA